>JAOWLH010000002.1:27817500-28480000 GCA_027405865.1 Salix purpurea
TTCTACGCAAGGATTCAGTTTCTTCACTGGAATGCTTTGGTCAGTTACATGTCTTACAATTAAGCCACCCTTGTTCATTTCAGTTTTGAAGCTCTTTGATGGCCTCACTGAATGTGAACGTGGAAACAAAAGATCAACCCCAAACAACTTATTATGAGATGCACAAGTATCCTGAGTAAACATTGGATAAGAAGGGTCATTTTTATTTGACAATTCCTGTAACTTAGCTTCACAATCTCCAACAGCTTGTTCCCTGTCTTGTTCTTTTGCCGCATCCGAGCTGCCAATCGTCTCTTCCATACATGGTGAACCATGCGTCTCCTTCACAAATGAGATTGCTTTGTTATCGCAGCCAACAGATTCAAGCAGAGGCTTACTTTCCTGATCGATAGACATCACATCAATATTCAAATCAATGCATCCCTCTTGCTTCACCTTATCTTTGTTTTTCATTACTGGAGCTTCTTTGTTAAAGCTGTTGTGATGACTCTCTGACTGGATTACTTCTGAAGAAGTATTGCTATTAAAACTGCAAGAGCCTCTGGTGCTCAAGTTTTCTTTTGTTTTTGTAGAACAATGTGGACTTTCCTTCCTCTTTGAATAGTTAGAATAGTTGGTTTGGAATTCTTCAGCCTTAAGTTCCAGCTCAGGAACACGAGTTCCATTATCACCAAGAGAAACTAATCCCTGTTCTTCAGAGGCCCAGACTTTCAGCGCATGTGATTCTCCTTCCAACCCATCAACCAGAGTGTTCAATTCATCCATAGTGTAGCGGAGAAGGACATATCTTTGGTCTATTTCACATGAACAAAATTGGCTTGCATGTTTAAGGCATGCAAATCGTTCAGGGGAGCACTTACAACTGGCAGAGGATAAATGCAAGTCATAGAAGCACAAGAAACATTCTCTCTCATTTAGCAAATCAAATTCCTTTTCCATCTTTTGCAGTCTTAAATTAGTTGGAAGGCACTTTATTCTTTCCTCCTCCATCTTTACCCTTGTCTGTCAAAAGTATCATCTCAAGAGAATTAGTACTCTAGAAGGTACTCAAGTAGACTTTCAATAATGTAAGTATCTGGTAATACAAGCATTTATTATGTACGCATCTCAACACGAGAGAGAGAGAGAGCGAGGGGGGGGGGTACCTTAACTGCTGCAGTAAGCACTCCATCCTTCCCACAGACACTCCTCCACCTTAAATTTTCAGGAGTTTCCTTTCCAAGAAGCAATAGTTCCCTAAGGGCATGGTTTGCTTCCTGAGCTGCTCCCATCAGTAGCTTGTCATGGGATATAGATGTTTTGCGCCGTTGCTCACTGTAAAGCTCAACTGCATGCTGTCCATGTGCTAACCAATCAACGGGGGCTACATTCACTGCCTCTGCACAGTTGAAGCCACAATTAAAGCCAGAGTGGTATGCTCTAGGAAAGGTTAGAACAAACTCCCCAGACTGTTGGACCACCCGATATACAGGGACACCCTCAGCTTTTAAAACTGAAGGAGATAGTTGAGTTACCTGTACCCAAAAAAGGAATTATCATGTTAGATAACTTCTCACAAAATTGCAAGCAAAGGTCAATAGCCTTTAATCCTTATGGATTCTTTACATAATATGATAAAGCCATCACAATGGATCAACTTAATCATTGAGCTAAGAAATTTACAGAAAGCTAGCCACTGATGCCATGCATTGATTATAGGGGCCATTATTAGCTCAAAATTTGTAAAGACACCATTTAACTGATTTAGTAGTACTGCAATCAGACAGGAAGCATCGGCAGAACAAATTATTTTCAAGGTTCATGGTTCATATATTGTACAACTATTTAGAGCCTGTTTAACATTGCAGTTGATGTTGCTTTTCAAAGTACTTTTCACTTGGAATTGCATCAAAATAATTACTTTTTTTATATTTTAAATTTTATATTTGACATCATCACAACAAAACGATCCAAAAACACTAAAAAAACTAATTTTAAGAGGGAAAAAAAAAAAACTCAAATTTTGGGAAAACAATGTCTCGCCACTATGCCAAATGCCCTCATACTCTTTCCTTCTTGTTTGATTTGTGCTCTTTTGGACATCTCTAGAACTCTTCCAGCTTTTATCAACAAATAACCTCTTAAACAACTCATATAAGATCTGAATATTAAAATACAAAATAGTCATCTTCTTACCAGTGCATGAAGTAGATCAGGCTGTTCCTCAAACAAATCAGGTAAATGTTTTCTCATTGCATCCTCCAAATTGGAAGCATGGCTTTCAGGTACTCCGTACCATATCTTTGGATCACCCCAATGTAAATAGTTTAGAGAATATAAGTGGTGGTCCTCAACATGCTGTTCAAACACCAATTGAAATGGTGAAAAGGGCAAGAACAAATCAGCACAAAAATGGGAAAAAGGTAAATTCAACTACACAGGCAGCAGATGCAGTGCAAACGGTTAATATTAGCTTGAATGTAAGGAATAATCTTGATAGTTGTATCGTACTAAGCTGATACTGCTAGAGAGACTGTGAGCCTAAAAGCATCAAAAACTAGTGCAATAGGCTGAGAAAACTTGATGTATGGCTCTCTGATGTTGAAGTTAATTAAACTAAACCTAGTGGAGCCACTTATATTTATTCTTCTAGATCTTTGAAAATAGTAGTTCTAGTTACTTACCCAACAAAATGATGAGAAACACGTTCCAACATATAGCCATGGAACTAAAACTCCTGAGACATCACATTCTTCGAAACACAGCACAGAACCTGGCAGGCGTGGTAAGTTGTTTAGATTCCAACCAGATACCACATACTGATCTGAATCACCTTCAGTCATCAAGGCTGAAGCCTTGGGGAAGCCACTTCCAAATGTTGCTGTTTCCAAATCAGCTCCATAGAGTACCTGTAATATGATAGGAGAGGAATATTATTGAAGTTAAACATAGATATGAATCAAGATACAGGAGAACCAGTCATATAGAGAGCCATATTTTCATACCTTAACCTCGTCAGTTGGTTTTTCAACAATCCGCCAGTATTCACCTTCAATATCCTCAACAGAAGGCTCCCATTTCTGGGTTTCAGTCCCATCATCCATTGGATCCTTTGTTCCAAAGTAGCACTCTTTGAAATAAGCAGCTTCTTTCTCAAACTCTTCAAGTGTGAAATCAGAACCAGAGTGGAATCCAAAAGTCTCATCATTTCCTTCTATACTAGAATCAGTAAGTTTCCTCTTGCGTCTCCTTGTCGTTCCCATCCTTGAATATCTCCTTTTCCGTTTCCGACTTTTAGATTTTTTTTTCATTGGCTCCCTATTTTGAAGCAACTCAACATACTGAATTCTTGTAGAAAATTTAGCATGTTCCCATATATCTTTATCTTTGAGGCAGCAAGGTGGACTCCAAGAAGGTGGAGGGACAATCCGACATATACCATACGACTCTGCTTTCGCACGTATCTTTGATATATAACCAAGTGTATCTTCAAATTCCTAAATAAAGAAGTATGCTACCTGTTATAAATGAAATATAAGATAACACTATCATCAAATGCACCAATGAAATACCTCAACAGTTGGATAAAACACTGGAGCATCATCAATGAGAGGCCTACAAGCTTCCACTGGATCCCATCTGGCTGTTACCTGTACCACATGAATAATAATATCTTACTAATATAAGCATCATGAATTAATTGGGGAATGACATGACGATATTTGGATATCTCACAGAAACTAATCTAGTTCAGTCTGTTCCATAAAGAATTTCAAAGATTTGGATTTGCTCCATGAAAAAGAAAAATCAGATGGTATATTTGTCAATTGAAATAATTAAATAAAATACCAGCATTGTATGGTGTCGCAAAAATATATTTCAGTCGTTCACACTACGAAATCAAACTTCAAGAACAAACACTATGACTTTAGATACTCCGAAAGCCATTGAAGACAAGTTTTTAATAATTTGAATTTGATTATGCATCTGAAATCAGTTTATTCCAGTAGTAAGAGAGTCCACACATCACTACCATAATTGAAAACCAATTCAACTGTCTGTACCTTTTGATTTTGCGGACTTCTTGGGCTCTTAGTGGTATTGGCACTTCTCCAGGATTGCTTAATAGAATGATCCTGCAAAACATGAAAACTTAATAAAACTCAAATTCATATGCCTCATCCAGGCACTGAAGCTGTTATACAACACCAGATCCTATTATACAACCAAGTTATTGTTTTGTATGCAAACCCTAACATAGTCTTAGTCACATGGTCAGAGCACTAATCAGGAATAGCAGGGAAAATCCACGTGATAAAACAATCTAAAACAACAATCAACGGAATACTAAAGAACATAAGACATCATAATGGGATATGACAATCGGATTGAGCAAGAAACCAAAGAATTTGCAATAATCACTTATAAGATCACAAAACAAACTCCATAATCCTTCTATAATTGAATTCCTCAATTCATTAAAAGCAAATAATCAATACACATTGTATTCTCAATAATTTGTCTCAGGTAAAAAAAACATCAATGATCATAAAAAGATCAAAACTTGACGACTACCGTTCTGATTCAATGACAGGCATATGATCAAAGATCCAGTCTTTTCAACATCCCAGATTAGAACAATGCAGATAATAACTATATTCAATACAAATAACACCAATCTAGCACAAAACAATTCAATCAATGAGAAACAAAACACATTAGAGCAAATAAAATCATGGGGCAGAATCAAACTAACCTCTTTGACATGAGAACCTGCAGGAGATTTGAACTGTTCCATTGACTATTCAAAAAATAAAAGAAAAAGGAAAGAACTTTAACTAACTAACCAAAATTCAAAACCTAGAAAGAAAAGTTATGTTCTTCTCCTCTTCTCCAACAAGAAGAAACCTAACCCTTAATTTCCTTCTAACCCAATTGTGCCAGTAAGAAACAGTTTCTTTATCTCATAAAATCCAGTACTAGGATTTTATTAAAAGAAGCAAACGTAATGGGTTGGGTTTTCTTTTATGTGATTTGAATGGCAGAAGGAGAATAATAATTATTATAATAATACAAAGCAGGTAAAATCAAAACATAAGTTCATCTCTTTATTAAAAAATAATAATAATTTCATTTAAAAACGGTTAAGGCTGAAAAAGATTGGAAGAGAGTGTGAATGCGGTAAGGAAACAAGGAATCAGTCTCCTACTCTAATTTGGTAGTCCAATTAATTCAGGTTACACGTTTTATAATAAAAAGATAATAAAGGGATTTTATACTTATTAAAAAATAATATAAAAAAAAGTGGGGTAAGAGAGAAAGACTGTATTGCACGCAATTGGGAGGATAGAGAGAGAAAGTCGTTAAGTCCTAGAGAGAGAGAGGAAGAGAGGTGAAGTCCATAAGAAAAGGAGGTTATGGTAGCCGCTAAAACGCACGCAGTTTTAACGAAAATCATGCCAAAACCATCCAAGTCTGCCACCTGTTTTCCCTTCTCCAGTGAGGACTGGCACGATGCGACAGTGTAATCAAGTAGGTCTGTCAGCAACTTGATCCATAATTTATTGACCAAGCCTTCATAGTTATTCTTTATGTTAAATTAAATGAAAATTAAATTGGAGTGATCACAAAATAACTCGTAATCCCATCAAAATATATTTTAATTCTTAAATCAGCAATGGACTATCATATCCATAAGTATGCTTGCATCTATTTATTTTTATATAAAAAATACAAATTTATAAATTGAGACTTGTTCAAAAAAAATATTTTAAATGTTAGTTGATTCGAAAACTCGTATTAGCAATGCAAACAACATAAATGTTTGGTGTATAAAAACATATAATAAAATATAAGTAGATATCTGTAGACAAATTGTATTATTGAAAATTATTGTTATAATTTGATGAGAAGATTGTAATATAATATTAAAAACTAAGATGATATTTAAGATGTATAATCGATAAGTTATTTGTTATTATAGAAAACTGTAAACCATGTGGGTTTTTTTTTATGATAGTTGTGTACTATTTACACGTTCATAAAACACGGTGGATTTATTGTTTATTTTTTAATAATTTATTTGGTTCTCAAAGTTTTATTTTGTGCAATTTTATTCTAATTGAAAGTTAATGGTGAAATTGAAAGAAAAAAGACTGGAATGAAAAAAAGCAACAAACATGGATAACATGTCTGAGACTTTATGAAAAATACACTTGGATCCTCGATCTTTAATAATAATTTAATTTATATAATTTAAGTCCCTTGGTTTTTTTAAAAAAACTTTCTATATATGAGATAATTTATGTTATTTTTAAATCCCTAGTTAAAAAGATGAGGGAGAGAGAGAGAGGTATTGCCAGATTTCAATAATGAAAGAAAGTCATTTTTCACACCATTTCGACCCCATTAAAATGGGTTTATTGTTGTTTATAGGTTCTTAAAGATGAGAAGGACTTCATTGTGGTTGTTTGGAGCTTCAATGTTGAATAAAAAATCAAATCTAAGTCAAGAAGCCCAAAATTAACCTTGTTTGATTTCAGGTTTTTTGGTCATTGTTTAACTATTTGGAGTTGATGAATCAGCGAGGTATTGTGGGGCTGAAATGACTTAAAGAATGATTTATATTTTAAAATGGCGTTGCTCCACTTTACTATTCATTTTTTAATAATTTATTTTAGTCCTTAAGTTTTATTTTGTGCTATTTGATCCTAATTGAAGACAATTGCTTCTGATTTTTTAGTTAAGAGTGAAATTATAGGAAATAGACTAAAATGAAAAAGGCGTTAAACATGGAAGACATGCTAGATACTTTATAAAAAAAAATACACTTAGGTCCTCGATCTTTAAAATAATATAATTCATACAATTTAAATCCCTTGACATTTTCAAAAAAAACTTTTTATACAAAAGTTCATTTATGTTATTTTTTAGTCCCTAACTTGAGCTTTTCAATTATATACTTTTTTTAATGTATAAAAACACATTGAATTTTTTTATATATATAAATATATTTTGTAGGAAAAAAATCTCACTAGTGGTGGAGCATGGGTCAAATAGCTAATGTCATTATAAAACTATTAAGCATTATGGTTACAACTGTCCATAAAGCATCATTGTTATTGTTGTTTTGTTCTATTTATTAATTTTCTTATTGGGTGGTATCTTAGTTTAGATTTTTATAATTTATAAACACAACTAAAACAATTGGGTTCCATTTAACTATTTATATGAACAATAAACCTAATTAATATATATTTTTAAATCATTTTGAAATAAACTTCATGTCATAGCTTTGTTGATTTAAACATACGTGTCTCAACTTGAGGTCACATGTTTAATATATATTTTTTAAAATTGTTTTGATATAAACTTCATGTCATAGCTTTGTTGATTGAAACATACATGTCTCAACTTGAGGTCACATGTTAAAACAACGGTGGGAGTAATATAAACATTAATAAAAAAATAATTGGGTTCCATTTAACTATATGAACAATAAACCGAATTAATATATATTTTTTAAAATCATTTTGATATAAACTTTATGTCATGGCTTAGTTGATTGAAACATATGTGTCTCAACTTGGGGTCACATAAAACAACAATCGAAGCAATATTAACTTTAATTTTCCATATGACTTGTTATCTTTAATTCTTTTAAGGAAAACAAATTGGCCTAGATTTGAAACAAGCATAGTCGTGTTGGCCCACTCAAGCCTACATGTTTAGGTCAATTTGTATTAGCCTTCTAGGTTTTTTACCCCTTTTTTAAAGAACAAAAACCACCGTATTGTGGGATGGTGACATCAAAACAACCCTTTAGATGAGGGGTTTGAGTAGTGTGACATGATTGACATCTCCACGGATAATCTTAATAATGATGTGTGTCTACATCCATACACATTAGCCCCTCCAAAAGGTGTCATCTCAACTGACGTGGTTTCAGCCATGTCGTGAATTTTGTTTTTGAAAAGAATTTTTGTAGAAAGAGTATAGACCATTGTGTTATATAAGTGGATGTTTGGCTTTGCGGTGTGGCCTGTGGTTGAGGCTCATCGCAGAGCCAAACATGATTTTAACCAAACAGGTGCATGAAATTTAAATGTGAGTTCCATTTAAAATTACGTTCCAGTTGCAGGTAACGAAAAGCATCTGTAAGATGCTTTTTGAAAAACTCAGCCGCAACATTCATGATGGGATTAAACTCAGCTGCAGGTAACACAAAAGATTTTTTCTGAGCATTAACACATAGGAAGGCAACGAGTGCATGAAATTTTTTGAACGAACCAAGCTGGAAGTTCTTCTGCGATCCTTCTCTCTCATTCCCCAACACAGCCGACGATCTCTCTCTCTCTATAGTCACCGTCACTGCCCTCTCTCTTTCCTCAGTCACCGACAACTCTCGGCACCACCACCACCATCATCGTCAGCTTCTCCTCCACGCCACAAGCTCCGGTGTCAGCAGCACCAGAGACAGCAAGCCCCAGCGTCAGCAGCACCAGCTGCAACCTTCACACGCTTCTACCAGCCACCACACAACACCATTTACAAGGCCACCACCACAAAAAGAACCACCTCAGCTTCCTCTACCTGTCGGTACTGGCCGTTGACCCTCTCGTCACAGTCGGCCATGTTATTGTTCACATGTTACGTGAACAATAACAACGTGAATAATTCTAAACGAAAGCTGCAACGCACCGTTTTGTTTTGTGCCTTTTTTTTTGAACTATTGGGTTGGCCCTGCTCTCGGCCCAGCCTAAGTCCAGCAGAGTTGGGCCCTTTTGGCCCAATTGGGTTGGGCTCTTTTGGGCCAACTGGGTTGGCCAGCCCATTTAGTTTGGGATAGACCCAGTTTGATTTTTTTTAAAAATATATAAATTATATTTTAAAAAAATTAAAAATTGTGTAGATAGAGATCAGCTTTGATGAAAGGGAAAGGTGTGTCACTTCGTTTTAATCAACACCCCCGTTACTTTTCAATTGATTATGGATCAGAAACTTGCAACTGGATTTTGCCTTGGAATTATATTTCTGCAACATGTAGATAGAGATCCTGAAACAACATCGCAGATGTTGTTCCTGATGATATTTTACCAGATATTGTTCATCGATCAAATAGCAAGGGATCGCAGAGGCCTTGACGTATCGTATGAATTTAGTTCGTGATGGAATTGCAAGTAGTTTGATGGGAGAATAAAAACGAGTGTGTAATTTACTTAAATTATTAATTACATTTTATTATTATAATAATTAAATCTACAATATTTAAAAAAATATATGTGTGTGTCCTTTAAAGTAATTTCACAAGTTGACAGCAATATGAAAAGTATGGTAACCAAACACTCGAAACTGCTTTTCATTAAATCTCAAACTCAACCACAGTTTTAACCAAACACTTCAATTTCATTTTTGCACCGCAGCTAAAAGCGCTTTTCATGAAACTACTTTTTTTCAACATCAACAACATCAGTAACAACCATACCAAACACACTCTAAGTTATTAAATCTCTTGTCTTGTAGTTGATATGAGATAATGACATTATCATAGCCCCAAACGAGGGTATAATAATCATCATGAGTATTATACCATTGAATAATAAAACATGATTTTCTTAATGCAATTTGTAAATTAAATACTGTGGAAAATAAAACAATACATGTTCGATGGGAAATCATTAACTAATTTATTAAATAGAATATCCCATCTTGATGTTAACGAGAAAGTTCAAATATTGATTTGTTCACATGCTAAATACGGTGAGCCCAACTCTAGTTTTAAACTTTGAGGAGCCATCATGGTAGAAATACTTAAATCCAACAATCCTTGAATTTTAGAGAATTTATTAAATTTATTTGGAAATGTTAGACCAATATAAGAAAGAAACCAAAAGAGATCTGGTCCAGAAAAGCAACCCTTTAGAATATTATAGGGTTCGACTTTAGCTTAGCCATGACCAACAGTTTTGGCCCATCATACACAATTCAACATCATAAGAATTTTTTTGGGTAAAATATTTTAAAAATTAGATTTTACTATTTTTGTTTTTATATCAATCCAAATTTGATTAAGTGATCGAATATTAGGGTTTACGTTGATTTAACTTGTTTTTTTTCCTATGCAAATCTACCATGTGCAAAAATTACACTTCATCCACATTTATAATAAAGAGAATAAATAATAAAATCTTAAGTGAAATCTCAAATCACGGGTTAGGTTGATCGAGGTTGACCCGGGTCAATATAAAAATAAAAGATGTTTTCATCATAGTTTTAAAACTCAACCTAGGAGTCAATCCAGGGCATGACTCCGATCATTAACCCAAATTAACCCACATCAATGTTAAGATAAAAGTTGTTATTATTATATTTTAAAAACACGAGTCAGTGTTTACTAATGCAAGTATTGGGTCACAAGCAAAGAGGATCAACCTAGTTGACCTAAAAATATATTTTTTTTAAATAATAAAAACATCCTTTTTTAACTAAAAATAATTTTTTAAAAAAGGCAATGAGTTTTTGACTTGTGATTTATCCTAGGTCAACCCGGTTTTTTACTAGATTAGATCAAGTCAATCATTCCTCTATTTTTTTTTTATTAAACTCAAACCAATCAAGGTTCACAATATAAAATGATAATATTTCAAAATTTTAATAAATAAATAAATAAAACAATATATTTTTTTCTAAAAAAATCAAATTGAATCTTGTTTGAGTTTTAATCGAGTCATGAATTGATTCAATAAGTAGAACATATGAACTCTCATATAATTCAGTGTTTATTTAACACTACATTTTAAAAATATTTTTCAAAGAATTTAATTTTGTTTTCATTTTAAATCAATTTTTTTATTGTTTTGTATAACAAAAATAATTTTTTAAAATAAAAAATAAATCATTTAAATATAGCAGGAAAGTGGATATGTGTGAGGAACTATGTCAGAAAAGTCTTAGAACTTTAATTCAATTGACAAGCCAATGCATGTTGTCTTGTTTTATGATAATTAGAGTCTTCATATTTTCCAAAGAAACATGCAGACCACAAATCATTTTGATTGATACAATTCATGCGGGATAAGAACAAGTCAAATTTCTTGTAGGAAAAATGTCAGAGAAACTACCATGTAAGAAAAATTAAAGAAACGAAAGATATCGTGTAGGAGAACAAGAAGTCAAATTTCTTCGAAGCTGCAACATGAAACTTTTATGAGAAGAACAGGATAAGGATACGCGTGGTGTCGGTTTAGCTACAAATTCATAAAAATCTATTTTTATTTATTTATTTTATACTTTATCATTTTGTTTATTAGAGATATACAAGCTAACTTGCCCGTGCGCTACGCTAGATTTTTTTATGTAAAAAAAAATTGATTTTAAACGTGTTGTAATTGATTATTTTAATATTTATCTGTTAAAATTGTAATTGATAAAATCTATTAGAAATAAGTTTTTTTTCCACCTAAAAATGATTGAATGTTGTTATTGTTAAAACTGTTTGATAATTATTTAATCGGTAGATTGTATTATTGGAATCAATAAAATTCTGTTAAAATGAGTCATGTGCTCCGTGTAACATATTAATTGATTATTGTGTATGTTTTATTTGTTTCATGAATTATTTCATTAGCAAATAATAAAATTACGATCGATGAATTTTAGCATAGATGAGTGATTTGTTTTACGCAGCAAACAATTTGATTGATGGTTTTATTTTAACTACTTTGATAATAATTTAATTGGTAGATAACAAAACCGTAATGGATCAAATTGACTAAAGATATATTATTTGTTGTTTGTAGCATACTAATTATTTGTTGGGCATGTTTTAACTATTTGACGAATAATTTATTTGACAGATATCAAAAATGCAACTACTAAAATTTATCAAAGATTATTTTTTTCAGATTTTTTCTTCATAATATTATATTAATATTATTTTAGAACACTGAGATTAAATTAATGTGATTTATAAAGAAAAGTCAACTCATTTTTTTATATATATTTTAAGATGTTAATATCAAAACAATATCACAATATATAATTAGCCTCTCCTATTTTTAAGGAAACAATCCCAAAAATAATAATTATTATTATTCTAAATATCTTATCTATCGTAAAGTAAATACATATAAAAACAACATAATCTTACAATTTTTAAGTTGATTATTCAGATGTATAATATTTTTTAAAAAATATAGAGCCATTAACAATTTTATTACATGTTAAAAAATTAGGTACTCGATGTGGCGAAACGCAAGACAATTTTTTATTTATTATTGTAGATAATTTGGCATATTTTTTTTGCATGTCTTTTCTACGTGTGGTTTCATATATTTTTTTTTACGTGATATGAGATCTAAAATATCATACATAAAATAAAGATGCAGAAGTAAGTTTTCACAAAAATAACATTGACCAATGAATTTTTGTCACAATTATTATAGCTATGATTATAAATATTATATACATAATTAATATTCTAATTATTATTGGTCATATTATCGATGACACCATAATTATTGTTAAAAAAAATATTTTTTTATTTAATAAGATTTATACGTCATATTATTACATTAAAAGTATTTTAGAACAATAATAGTAAATTATTATTTTATTTTAAAAAAAACAAATAGGTCATTTATATATATATAGACGTTAATATTAAACAAATATCAAAATATATAATTAGTCTCATATATTTAAAAGGACAAAAAACTTATAAATAATCATTATCATTATTTTGAATGCCTTACCTATAATATTTAGAAATTTTAACACCTAAAAAATATTAACAGAAAAGCAATTAAAAAACAATAAATGACAAAAAAATATTATTACATTTAAAAATATTATTTGACTTGAAGAATAAATAAAAATAAAAAAGGGAAAAAAATACTAAATATCAATTTTCTAATGATCACCAACACAAATTCAAAATTGAACATTAAATAAAAAAATAACAACCTTAATAACAAAGGAAATTATAAAAATTAAGAACAAAAACTAAGAGTATATACATTTAAGGATTGACAAAAATAGCTACAATTTTTAGAAATATGTATATAAAAATAAAGAAATTAAAATGAAATCAACGATTAAAAGTATAAGGGCTAAAATAAAAAATAAATGTTTATTAAATTTCATTTAAAGGAAAAAAATTAAAACAAATCGAAACTTTGATACCAAAAAAATTAAAGAATTTCAAACCAAATCGGAAATTAAAAGCCTAAGGACCGAAATAGAACTAAAATGTATAATCAATTTTCATTAAAGGATAAAATTGAAACAAATCAGAACTCTGACACCGAATATATTAAGGATTTCAAACAAATCTTGAAATTAAAAGACTGAGGACCGAAATGAAACTACAATATGTAATCAATTTCCATTGAAGGACAAAATTGAAACAAGTCAAAACTTCTATAACATAAATCAGGATCATAAAACACAAACAAAAGATAAAGGACGGAAATGAAAACTGCAACAACACTAGGGACAGTCGAGCACTTTCACCGGCAAGAGAGAGAAAAGGGGGAACAAACATTCGACCACCAACTAGAATGTTTTTGGCCATCGTTGGACACAGGTGACATGTCAAATGAAAAATTTTAACTGCCAGATTAGCCCGCACGCGCCTCTCGAAGGGGGCATGAGCTTGAAAACCGTTGGCGCGTCCTCTGGACGCGTCTGCTATAGTCGACAATAAATATTATTTTAAAAAAGGTCAATTACCTAATCACCCCTTTTATGAGGGTATATCAGTATTAACACAATAATAGCACTGCTCACCCTGAATTTAAATATTATAAAAAAAATGTAAATTACTGACTAACCTATCGCCAATTCTTTGTTTTTGTCGTTTATGGGTGCAAATCAATAGTTACCCAAATTTGCATTGTTTATCGAAAATGTGTAAGGACCGTGCTACCCCTGCAGGCAAAATATTTTTTTTTTGTCTTATTGGAGGGTAGGATAGTTATTTTACTATGCAAAGAAAGGTGAAAAATTGAAATTATCCATGATTCCAAGGCTACAACTGAGGCACACTGAGGAGTAAAATAATCATTTCACTATTCCAATCTACAATGATTTTAGTCTGTGTGTACAGTTAGTGACCGAGCTGATTTAGTCTTTTTTCTAATGTATTGCGATTTGTTGTGGTTTATTATCTGAGTCTTATAACATATTCCGTGGATTAAGCATGTTAACACGTTGACTGAAGATTATTTTTAATTGATATTTTCTTTCAATTTTATTCTTCAATATTAAATTGATTAAAATTTGTTGCGTATTGTTTCATTTTATTTTCTATTAGGTTATTTGTCTCTCATGACCTCGATCATGAGTTTTGTTGGTTACTGTGGGTTGATTTGGGTCATTATTATGTTCTTCTTTTAGTAATTTGATTTGACTTGAATTATTTTTTATTTTTTATTTTCAATGAGGTTATCCTGATCTCATAACTTCGATCATAGATTTGGCGGGATGACCTGTTTTTGTGTTTTTTTTTTTTTTTTTTTTATCAATTTTATCCTTCAGTATTAGGTTGATTGAAATAGTATGTTTTTATTCTTTTTTTAATTAAGTTTATTTTGTTTTGTTTTATCATTTAATATTGTGTTGATTGAGAATTGAAATTTTTAATTTATTTTGATTTGATTTATATTGAATTATCATGGCTCTATATTATAGGTCACAAATTTAATAAATTAATCTAATTAACCCAAATTAGTATTTATATATAATCTAAGATGTTTTTAAACTTGACAAATCGATCATGTTATATTAATTTTTTTATTAAAAAAAATTGATGCTGCAAGAAGCATAACAAGTGCCAACAGGTACACAGAAATTTCCCGAAACATATTTTGCAGTGTTTCTGAATCATAAAAAAAGCTCGAAATGGATCTAATATTTCCAAAATATTGCTCATCCAATACTAGACCATGATTGGATTCCATAAATAATAGTCGAGCTACAGCAGTGACTCATTTATGGACTCATAATTCGGGAAAGAAGGTATCACCCTCCAAGGATTCCAAAGTCAATTTTCTTAGCCAGCAAAAATTGAACCTGGGCGGGGAGACTAGGTCACTCTACCGACTCAGGAAATTTCACCTTCCCTTCCAGAACCACATAAACATAATACTAAAAAATATAGACATATTAATCCTATCATATGTCTAGATTTTTCTGGGTTTTTTCCCCCATGGCTAGCAGAAGCATTCTTTCCTGCAAAATCGAGATTGACTCATTTAATAATAGAACATTGACTCATGGCTAGCAGAAGCATTGTTCCAGTATTAGTCAAAAAAAGCTGGAAATGGATCTAATATTTCCAAAATATTGCCCATTCAATACGGCGTCATTGACTCATTTAATAATAGAACATGGCTGGATTCCATAAATAATAGTCGAGCTACAGCAGTGACTCATTTATGGACTCATGATCCTTCAAGAACCTGTGGGGACACTAGGCCACTCTACCGACGCAGGAAATTTCACCTTCCCTTCCAGAACGGCAGAACCACATAAACATAACCCTAAAAAACATGGACGTATTAATCCTATCATATGTCTACATTTTTTTGTTTTTGTTAAAACCCAGCTGTGAATAGAGCTGTTATAACAAATTCTGTTATAACAGCTCTTGGCCCTTAGTGCTTAGGAAATTAATGTATGTTCTTTGTTTTGTAGCATAGAGTAGATTATAAATAGTCCTGCACAGTAATATTAATGTAAGCAAGTCTGAAATTGAAGAAGAAAATATACTCTTGAATTTTTACATGGTATCAGAGCAGATCTAAAGTTTTTTTCGAATTTGAATTTTTTTTTTTTTTTCGAAGGCTACAGTGCCCGTATTACTGTTCATTGAACACACACTGTTCAAATCAGAACCCAAACACCCGAATTTTTCCCCAGAAACCCAGATTTTCCCGGAAACCAAACACAAAAATTTTCCCCAGAAACCCAGATTTTCCCAGAAACCAAACACCCACAATTTTCCCCAGAAAACCCAGATTTTCCCAGAAACCAAACACAAACAATTTTCCCCAGAATACCCAGAAATTACATCCCATCTCGAAACCTCTACTGTTCAATCAGCCAATTTTTCCCCAAAGAACCCTAGCCCCAAAATCAAACCGAAACACAACAAACAACCCAAACATCCCAGATTTCACAGAGCCCAAATCACAACAAAATGGAAATTAATTCCACGAATCCACTCACCTCAATGACCCCATCCACAGACAATTCAGCATTCACATCGAACATTATCCTAAACGAAACCAATTTTAGGTTATGGTCAAAACTCATAGAAATGAGAATCGGAGCTAGAAACAAGTCGGGATACCTTACCGGAGACACTGCGAAGCCGGAATCCGGCGACCCACGACTGGAATCTTGGGTTACCGAGAATCATCGAGTCAAATGTTGGCTAATTGACTCGATGACCCCGTCCTTGATGGAGAGGTTCATCTGCCTCCCGACGGCCAAGGAGATTTGGGACGCCGTCGGGCGAACCTTCTACGACGGCTCCGATGCAACTCGCCTCTTCGAGCTTAATCAACGCTCGTTCAATACTCGTCAGAATGGACGTCCATTGTCCATGTACTACACTGAGCTTGTGGCGATCTTCCAAGAGATCGACGGTCGGACTGCACCTCAGGCCAGGACCGTCGACGGGGTTCTTCACCACCACTCGGCCATGGCTCAGCTCCGGGTCCACATCTTCCTCAGTGGGCTTGACCCGGGGTTTGAGCACATCCGTGGCGAGATTCTTCGCAAGGACCCGCAGCTCGACCTTGAGGGAGCCTACGCGTGTGTCCGGCGAGAACACAACCAAAAATCCATTATGGATGGGAATGGAGGACTTGGCACCCCCCCTGGGTTCCCTGAACGCTCGGCGATGGTGACAAGGCACCATCGGCCGGCAGAAGAGCAGGGGAGAGAGAGAACGGGGGGCGTGGCGGCGCGGGATGGAAGAGAAAGAGGGGGGGGAAATTAGGTCAAGTTTTTCCTTTTAAAGCTGACCGGATTTGGGCTGGGGCTGACCGGGCTGACCGGGTTGACCAAAAATACAAAAATGCGGGTGGACTGATGTGTTCTCACTGCGGTGAAATGGGACATTCAAAACAAAGATGTTTTGAAATTATTGGTTACCCGGAATGGTGGGACTTTACAAAAAAACCTCGGAAAAATATCCGAAAAACTCGGGTTCATCTGACGGAATCAGACCTGGCACAGCCCACGGCAACTGTGGCTCATCCAGGTATAATTGGTAAAACTTGTGCACTCTCTATTATTACTAAGAATAGTTCTTGGATTATTGATACAGGTGCATCCGAACATATGACTAAAGATCCTGGTAACTTACATTCGTCAAAAACTTCCTCCCAGTCAATTATTTGTACCGCAAATGGTAGTACGTCTCCGATTACCGGAGCCGGATCCGTAATTTTGAATGATTCCCTCACCCTAGATACCGTTCTTGTTGTTCCATCACTCGAGTACAACCTCCTTTCGGTTAGCCAAATTACTTTTACCCTTTCCTGTACTGTAACATTTTGGCCTTTCTTTTGTATATTTCAGGACATTCTGACCCGGAAGATTCTTGGTTATGGTGTTAGACGAGATAATCTTTATTATCTGGAGTTAACCGAAAAAGGGGGGGAAAAACTCAGTCAGACACATCAGGCAAACAGTAAGGACAAAGCTGAAGCACTCGTATGGTTATGGCATCGAAGGCTCGGACATCTATCTTTTGGGTATCTTAAGAAACTAAAACCACTTCTGTTTTCAAATATCAGTAATTTAGAGTTCAAATGTGAAATTTGTGAACTGGCCAAAAGCCACCGTATCCCTTATTTACCAAGTTTGAATAAAAGCTCAGAGCCATTTGCAGTTATTCATTCTGATGTTTGGGGTCCTGCAAAGGTCCCGTCATTTTCACATGCTCGTTATTTTGTTACATTTATTGATGAGTGTACCCGGATGACTTGGATTTCTCTCCTTCAGAATAAGAGCGATGTAGGTACAGCTTTTCAGGAATTTCATAAAATGGTGATAAACCAATACCAGAGGCCGATTCGTACACTGCAATCAGATAATGGTACGGAGTTTATGGATAAAACTTTAGGTACATTCTTGGGCAATCATGGAATTCGACACCAAACTTCATGCACCTACACTCCACAGCAAAATGGTCTAGCCGAGCGGAAAAATAGACAAATTATGGAAGTTGTCCGCGCCTCACTTTTCGGCATGAATATGCCCAAGTTTTATTGGGGTGAAGCAGTGAAATCAGCAGCCTACTTGATCAATCGCACACCATCCAGTGTTATCCATTTTCAGACTCCTCAACAAAAAATGGAATCCTTGCTATCTATCCCTCATTTACCGAACCTAGAACCGAGAATTTTTGGATGTACAGTCTATGTGTACATTCCTAAGGTTCTGCGGAATAAACTGGACCCGTGTGCGAAGAAGTGTGTTTTTGTTGGATACTCCGAATTTCAGAAAGGGTACCGGTGTTATGATCCTCTACACCAAAAGTTACATGTGACCTTGGATACCTCCTTTCATGAAATGGAACCCTATTACTCAGGGGGAGCTTCTGGGTCATCTCTTCAGGGGGAGAGAAACAATGAAGAGAATGACGATCTATTTGAAGTAGAGGAAAATGGAAGAATGGTTGAGAATTGTTCTGACGAAACAAGGGAAAATAATGTAGCTCCTTGCAGCAATGAGAATTTGGAGCCGAGCATTGATCAGAATCTCCCGAGCAATAACCCCCCTTTATCATCAGAGATGCAAATGTCTACACCATTAACCGAAGAATCAACCCAGAATGTCCTTCCTCAGGTAAATCAAAATCCTATCCTTCCTATTTTTGATAATGAAATTCCTGTTATTGTTGAAAATAGAGTAAATAAATACCCCCTGAGGTCAAATAGAGGAGTCCCGAAAAAACAATATGAACCTGATCCGAAAAATAAGACTAAATACCCAATCAGTGATTATGTCTCTTCCCATAGGTTGTCATGTTCGTATGCATTAACTGTTAATCAATTATCTACTGTATCTATTCCTAGTAATGTACAGGATGCATTAGCAGATCCAAAGTGGACGGTGGCAATAAACGAAGAACTGAAAGCACTCCAAAGAAATAACACTTGGGAGTTGTGTCCACTACCCGAGGGGAAGAAGACCGTTGGATGCAAATGGGTCTTCACAGTTAAACTAAATGCAGATGGCAGTATAGACAGGTACAAAGCAAGGTTAGTGGCAAAGGGATATACACAGAAATATGGAATAGACTATCAGGAGACCTTTGCCCCAGTTGCAAAAATCAACACTATCCGCATCCTTATAGCTCTAGCAGTAAACCGAGATTGGGCATTGCAGCAATTTGATGTCAAGAACGCCTTTCTCAATGGAGACCTTGAAGAAGAAGTCTACATGGATTTACCACCCGGAGCTAAAGGTAAATTCCCAAGTATAAGCAAGGTATGCAAGTTGAAAAAGGCGTTATATGGTCTAAAACAATCACCCCGTGCTTGGTTTGGAAGATTCTCCTCCACAATGAAGGAATTTGGCTATAAACAAAGTAACTCCGATCATACTTTGTTTATAAAACACAGGGAAGGGAAGACTACAGCATTGATAGTGTATGTCGATGACATGGTCCTAACAGGAGATGATCTAGAAGAAAGAAAATCGCTACAACGATTTCTAGCTTCGAAATTTGAAATGAAGGATTTGGGACAGCTGAAGTATTTCTTGGGGATTGAAGTTTCAAGGTCAAGAACTGGGATATGTCTATCACAACGGAAGTATGTGTTAGATTTATTAACAGAAACCGGAATGCTGGCATGTAAACCAGCTGATACACCGATGGAGATGAACCACAAGCTGAGAGAGTCAGAAAATCAAACGTCAGCAGATAAAGGACGTTATCAACGGTTAGTTGGGAAACTGATATACTTATCACATACGAGACCAGACATAGCATATGCAGTCAGTGTGGTGAGCCAATTCATGCACTCACCAGGAGAGGAGCATATGGAAGCAGTATATCGGATCTTAAGATATTTGAAGAGTGCACCAGGAAGAGGACTACTATTCACGAAAAATGAAGTTCGTGAAATTAAAGGGTACACAGACTCAGACTGGGCAGGAGATCAGACAGATAGAAGATCGACGTCAGGATACTTTACCTTTGTAGAAGGTAATCTTGTAACCTGGAGAAGCAAGAAACAGAAAGTGGTCGCCAGATCAAGTGCGGAGGCAGAATACCGAGGTATGGCTCATGGTGTGTGCGAGTTGTTATGGATAAAGCATGTGTTACAAGAATTGGGAGTTGATTACGAGTCATCCATGAGTTTATACTGCGACAATAAAGCAGCCATTGAAATTGCACACAACCCTGTACAACATGATCGTACCAAACATGTTGAAGTCGACAGACATTTTATTAAAGAAAACCTTGATCGGAAAATCATACAATTTCCGTTTGTAAGGTCAGAAGATCAGTTGGCTGATGTACTCACAAAAGCGGTTTCAGGAAGAATTTTTCACGGTGCAATTAACAAGTTGGGCATGATAGATATCTACGCTCCAACTTGAGGGGGAGTGTTAAAACCCAACTGTGAATAGAGCTGTTATAACAAATTCTGTTATAACAGCTCTTGGCCTTTAGTGCTTAGGAAATTAATGTATGTTCTTTGTTTTGTAGCATAGAGTAGATTATAAATAGTCCTGCACAGTAATATTAATGTAAGCAAGTCTGAAATTGAAGAAGAAAATATACTCTTGAATTTTTACAGTTTTTTTTATTCATGGCTAGCAGAAGCATTCTTTCCTTGAAAATCCTGAGCGTCGTGTACTACCTGAGCGTCGTGTACCCCACGCCGACGTGGTCGAGGAGAGGCAGCGTTTCTACGTGGACATGGACCCAAGTCAATAAATTTTATAGGTGATGTTAAAAAGTACATTGTTTGGGGCACAATTAATGCTAATTGATGCCTAGCTACACGGGTTCTTGATTGGAAAAAAATGGGTGGCCATATTATACCATTGTTATCAATACTGTTCTGATAGCTGTTTTGGTTTTTTTATTGGAATGAAACGTTCCGGTTTCAAAGTGTTTTAACATGCTGTTTCGGTGTTGTACTGTTCATATATAATTATATATATATGGAAGGTTTCAAAGTGTTTTAACATGCTGTTTCGGTGTTGTACTGTTCATATATATATATATATAATTAAAATATTAATTTAACAAGCATAATTAAAATTCAAGATAAATTAACTTTAAATTATATAATATAAACACAAAGTCAAACAAACATAATCTTAGAAAACAAAATCACAAGTTAAAAAAGAAGAAGAGGATTTTAAGGCCGGAACGGTATCGAGATGTTTCGGCCGGAATTTGCCCGGAATTTCCGGAACGGGCCAAAATTAAAACCGAGACAAAAATGACGCCGTTTCATCTCGGTTTTTGTAATGGAACGGAACGGAACGGAATGGAATGGAATTGACAACTATGTATTAGACATCTCTTTTACAATAGAAAAAATTTTAAACTTCATTTGCATGGCTGAAAGTAAGAGAATAAAGAAAAACATATTTTTTTGGGTAGGTCCATTATGCTTCCATTTGACAACAGATGAAAAAATGTTGCATTCTTACAAAGTGAATAAAATTAATTACTTTGACTTTAAAATTGTTTTTTTGCTGCATTGATGGTATATAAAATGTTATTATAATTATATTTAAAACATTGATTTGTTATTGATAAACAAAAACAATAGAATTATCGTTGCATTTACAGCTTCAAATTTAACATGTTATTAAAAAAAATCTTGATAGTTAATGAAGCTCAACCTTGAAGTAATTTACTGTTTAATTACAAGGTTAAAGAAAATACCAAAAACGATCAGCGTAGATACATAAATCAAGAGCTTCTTTCACGTTATAAAATCAAAATACAATAATAAAAATATATATATTGAGTTTGATTCTAAATCAACACATTGTAAAAAGATCGAATTAAAGATGCAGTGTTTCTTTAGAAAAAAAAATAAAACCAAGACAATTAACTCATCTTACTTCTTCCACAATCAATGCCATGATAAAATGGTCACTAAATAGACAAAAAAATTATTGTTATAAATTAAAAAAAAAGTATTTTCTGTTTGCGTAACTCCACTTTTATTTTTTGACCTCTATTTTGTTCTTTTTTGGGAGGCACTAATTTTCTATTTCATTTTATATGAGTGTTTTTTTGCAATGTTTTGTTTCTCTAGCTTCCATCTATACATACATGACTAGCCGACAACAATGCTTACAGTAATCACATGCAATTAATAATGAACAAGATTATCCATGTAATACATCAGAACTAGAAAATGGAACTCATGTCTACTCAATTGGTACATTAACATAGTCTTCCAGACTGAACACAAATCTTAATCCTTACCTTGCTAATGATCAACGCTTTCCATTATATCAAGGCAAGACTTTTTAGCCTTCGATTTAGGGATATTTTCAAATTTTTATATTTATGTGCACGGTAAAAAAATCATTATACCCTCTAATAAGACAAAAAACCAGAATTGTCGGAGGGAGTATCCCGTAATTACATATTTTTATTGCACAGTGAAATAATATTTTTACCCCCCAATAAGAAAAAAACAACAGTTTTTCCTGCAGGGGTAGTTCGGACATTGCACTTTTAAAAAAAATATGTAAATACGGATATACCCCCATATAAGATAAAATGTTAAAATTTTATAGTTTTTTATATTCCTCAAAATAATTTGATATTTTTTTTTGCATTAACAATAATGATAATTTTATTTATTATAATCATCATAATAATAGTGACATTATTAATCATAATAATGATAGCAATTGTTATTTATTATAATGATTATTGTGCTAATGATGTTAATACTTATGACTTTGATGATAAGAATAACAATGACTCATAAAATAATATAAAAAATATCAGTGATGACAAATATTTTTATAAGAATGATAATAATACTAATTATAATTTTAATTATATTAATAAAAATAAGGGTGTTAATTATCGTGATGATTATTGTGATAATAATTTCAATGATTATAATAATAATGCTGGTGACAATGATAATACAGCTAATAATAATCAGAATATTAATTATTTACAATAATAGTTATAATGACAGCTATAATAATTGTGACAATTTAACAACAATTTAACAATTATGATAATAACAATGAAAATAATAATCCAAATAATTCATTGGTCGATATTGTTTTTGTTAAAAAAATACTTTTACAATATTTTTTTGTATAATATTTTAGATCTAATATCACATAAACAAAAAAAATACGAGGCAACACAAACAGAATGGGTAGACAAATTTGCCCAAGTTATCTACAATGAAAAAATATACGAGCCACTTCCTCTGCATTTTGTCGCAACCAGAACCACATTTTTTAACATGTTAAAAAAATATTAACGGTCCAATATTTGTTTTTAATAATGCTATACATCTTAACGAAATAATCAACCCACAAAACTTTCGATTATTTAGTTTCTTTTAAATTTTCATCTCATTGTGGATAATGTGTTTAAAATAATGATAATTATTATTTAAAAGATATTTTTTCTGAACAAATTGAGAATAATTATATATTTTGATATTTATTTAATATTAGTGCCTTAGAATATATATATAAAAATGAGCTAAATGTTTTTTGTGAAATATCAAATTAATTTAATGACAGTGTTCTAATATCACATAAAATATAATAATATAAAGAATAAATCTTAAAAAAATAAAAACAAATACTTTCATTTCTTTTGATAGTAGTAATGATAGTGGCAACGATAGTATTGCCACTGATAATTAGAATATTATATTAATTTAATCTCAGTGTTCTAAAATATTATAATACAATAATATGAAGAAAAAATCTGAAAAACTAATCTTTAATAAATTTTAGTTGTTGTATTTTTTCTATCTGTCAAATAAATTATTCATCAAATAGTTAAAACATGCCCAACAAGCAATTAGTATGTTGCGGACAACAGATAACTCATCTTTAGTCAATTATCATCAATTGCAGTTTTACTATCTACCAATTAAATTATTACCCAAGTAGTTAAAACAAAACAACCAATCAAATTGTTTGCTACGTCAAAACAAATAATTCATCTGTGCTAAAATTCATCGATTGCAATTTTACTATTTGCTAATAAAATAATTCATCAAACAAATAAAACATACACAACAATCAATCAGTGTGTCACACAAAGCACACATGACTCATTTTCAATGAATTTTATCGATTCCAATTGTACAATCTATTGATTAAATAATTATCAAAACATTTTTAACAATAACAATATTCAATTACTTTTAGATGAAAAAATAATCTATTTCTAACAGATTTTATCTATTAAAATTTTATTAATTAAATATTAAAATAACCAATTAAAACACACAAAATCAATCAGTTTTTTATATGAAAAAAAGCTCAACACAGCACGCGGGCAAGTAATCTCGTTATATTCTATATTTTTAGAAACTAGCCTACCCCTTTTTATTTAGCAGGGGTCACATTTTGATTTTTGTGTTTGCCTTTTTTTTATTATTATTATTAAATAAGAAATGAGAAAAGTCCATTAGAGATCAATTTCATTGACTAACGAAGTACTGGAACAGGCTGGTTAAAATTGTTAGCTACATTTTTTATAGAATATCAGGTAGATCATGAAACATAGCTCATCATCTTACTCTTTTTCTTCCTTGTTCATGAATGTCACCTTCCATGGCTAGAAGGATCTACCGGTTCCTTCTGGTTTGCTATTGTGCCTCACACGCTTTGGCAGCAGACACACTGTACCAAGGTGGTGATTCCATTGCAATGGCTTGGCTCAACACTCTAGTTTCCAAAAATGGGCTCTTCACTTTAGGATTCACATGGCTTGGCTCTGCTGAGTCGAGTGCTGGCTACCTTGGGATATGGTACTACAATAACACGAGCCACCCTTTTTGGCTCGCCAACAGAGACAAACCCATAGCAGACAGTTCAGGAGTTCTCGCATTAGATGGATCAGGAAATATGAAACT
Source organism: Salix purpurea (assembly GCA_027405865.1). NCBI lineage: Eukaryota > Viridiplantae > Streptophyta > Magnoliopsida > Malpighiales > Salicaceae > Salix > Salix purpurea. The sequence goes on from JAOWLH010000002.1 coordinate 27,842,613, forward strand.
CACCTACTCTGCTGGTGATCTTGTTCATTTTTACTCGAGTCCATCTTCCACCACCAATTTAACAGCTGTTTTAGAAGATTCAGGCAATTTTGTTCTGAAAGATGCAAATTCTCTCAGCGATCGTATTTTATGGCAAAGCTTTGATGATCCTACCGACACATTCTTGCCTGGAATGAAGTTAGGTATCAACTATACATCTGGCCAAACCTGGTCCCTCACATCATGGACGAGTAACTTAGTCCCAGCTCCGGGTGCTTTCACATTGGAGTGGGAGCGCGATACACAAGAATTAGTTATTAAGCGACGAACTGAGACTTATTGGACTAGTGGACCATTGACGAGCAATACTGGTTTCGAAAATATTGTTATTATTAGAACATGTAAATTATTATTAGAACATGTAAATTATGCCTTTTATTTTATCATGTATTGTTTTCATAGCCTAGGCTAATTGGTCATAGCCAACGGCATTTATAGCCAAAATGGCTTTTCATATTCCTCTCCTATGTATTTAATCAAACAATGAAATGAACGACAGATCAAGGGGTTAAAATTCTTTCATGGTATCAGAGCTCTAACCCTAGCAGCCGTACCTTATTCTCAATCTTCATCTCCCCTGTCAACTTCTTCATCTGTCATCTTCTTATTTTTCACATAACCACCATGGCAGACCAATCCAATGATACAGCAGCCTCACCTTCTTCTCCTCCTCCTCCCAAACATCATCCAACACACCCAGCTCTTGCAGTATCAAACATAAACACATTCATCAAAATTACTTTAGACATTGAAAAAGGTCAATATATCACATGGTCAGAATTATTTAAAATTCATGCTAGGGCTTACCAGGTTCTTGACCATATTCTTCCTCCTTCGGCAGAACAGATGAAACTTGACTCATCTCAATCAACCACAGACCCAGCTCTATGGTCCAGAGTTGACGCCATTGTGCTCCAATGGATTTATGGAACCATCTCCGAAGACCTCCTCAACACTATTCTGGAACGAGACTCCACTGCTGCCCTTGCTTGGGAACGATTGAAGGACATCTTCTCCGACAACAAGAATTCCAGGGCCCTTTACCTGGAACAAGAGTTCTCAAAGGTCCAAATGGATGATTTTGCCGATGCATCATCCTATTGTCAACATCTCAAATCCCTCTCCGATCAGCTCTCCAATGTAGGCGCCCCTGTCTCCAACGAGCGACTGGTCCTTCAACTTCTCTCGGGCTTAACTGACGCCTATGCCGGAGTGGGTTCCCAAATCCGTCATGGCGAAACTCTTCCCCTCTTCTATAAAGCTCGGTCCATGCTTGTTCTGGAGGAGACGGCAAGGACGAAAAAGGCAGCCCAAACCCCCTTGAACTCTGCCTTCTTCGTCGCTCCAGTGGACGCTCACAGTGCCAATCACACTCCCCATCGTCATACCCATAACCACAATCGCAGCTCCGGTGGACGTAGTGGCAGAGGGGGTGGTGGCGGTGCCCGTGGTGGCAGAAATAGAGGAAGAAATTTTGGCCGTGGAAGTCATCAGCAATTTGGCCATTCGGGGCACTCTTCCTCTTCCCCGGCGTGGAGACAGCCTTATAATGGCAATCTCGGGCTTGGGCCGCAGCAGCAATGGGCTGCTGGCAACCTTGGGCCACAACAGCAATGGGCTGCTGCCCCTTGGGCCGGGCCTTGGCAGTCTTGGGCCACGCCTCCCTGCCCATACCCAACAGCAGCCCAACAACCCAATAATCAGCGTCAGCCCGGTTTGCTTGGGCCTCGGCCCCCACAGGCCCACATGGCGGCCACAACACCTCAGGCCCAAAGCCCTTATGCTCCGACTGATATTCAAGCAGCTATGCACACGCTCTCCATGGCTCCTCCGGATGATCAATGGTACATGGACACCGGGGCTACCTCTCACATGACCGCGCACGGAGGTAATCTTACGTCTTATTTCAATATGAGCAAAAATCGTAATATTACTGTTGGTAGTGGCCATGAAATTCCTATTATAGGTTGTGGAAATGCATTATTACCTAACCCTAATTCTTCCCTCACTTTAAACAATGTCTTGCATGCTCCTAAATTAATTAAAAATCTTGTGTCTGTGCGAAAATTCACAATTGACAATAATGCCTCTGTTGAATTTGATCCTTTCGGTTTTTCTGTGAAGGATTTTCCAACGGGGATGCCTTTAATGAGATGTGACAGCTCCAGTGACCTGTATCCAGTTATCACCAGTCCTCCTATTGAATTTTCACCACAGTCTGTTTTTACTGCTTTTTCTCCTGAATTATGGCATAGTCGTTTAGGACATCCAGGAGCCCCTGTTTTAAGCTCCCTTCGTAAGAACAATTTAATTGTTTTCAACAAATTTCCGGATAATTTTCTATGTCAGTCCTGTACTCTTGGAAAGCAAGTTAAATTACCATTTTATGATTCTCTATCTTGCACTTTATTTCCTTTTGATATTGTGCATAGTGATCTTTGGACCTCACCTACACTTAGTTCTGGTGGTCATCGATATTATGTGTTATTTCTTGATGATTTCACAAATTTTCTATGGACTTCTCCTATTGCCACAAAATCTCAAGTGCATTCCATTTTTCTCACCTTTCGCAATCATATTCAAACTCAATTCGAAAGAAAAATAAAATGTTTCCAATGTGACAATGGAACTGAATATGACAATGGACAATTTCACAAATTTTGTCAACATAATGGAATGAGTTTTCGATTCTCTTGCCCTCATACATCATCTCAAAATGGAAAAGCCGAAAGAAAAATTCGTACCATCAATAACATCATTCGCACTCTTCTCGCCCATGCCTCCCTCCCACCCTCTTTTTGGCATCATGCTCTTCAAATGGCCACTTATCTCCTTATCATTCTCCCAAACAAAAAGCTTGCTTTCCAAACACCCACAAAAAATCCTATACCAAAAAGAACCGTCATACTCTCATCTTCGTGTCTTTGGGTGTTTATGTTATCCTCTTCTTCCCTCCACGTCTAGAAATAAATTGCAAGCTCGGTCCACACCATGTATTTTTCTAGGATATCCATCAAATCATAGAGGGTATAAATGCTATGATTTATCGAGTCGTAAAATTCTTGTTTCACGGCATGTGATTTTTGATGAAACTGTTTTCCCCTTCTCAAAATTACATGATCCTACACCTTCCTCTTATGATTTTCTGGATACAGGTCTTATACCCATTCCTCCCTCACCTGCTCCGTACACTCCTCCTAATCCTCCAGTCTCTCATACCGAACAATCCCCTCTCCTCAACCAATCTTCTCAGACTATTTCAAGTCCCCTTTCTCCAGTTCGGTCACCCTTACCTATCCTCTCCGTTTCCACCACCGGACATACCACTTCTCCCAACCCCTCTCCACAAATGGAAACATCCCACACTCTTCCAATTGTTCCTCCACCTCACTCTCCACAAATGACAACTAGATCCCAACATGGTATTTTTAAGCCCCGTCAGCTTCTCAACCTCCATACTTCAGCCGCAAACTCCATCTCTCCTTTACCCACTAATCCTATTAATGCATTACATGATCATAATTGGAAAATGGCAATGAAAGACGAATACGATGCTCTTATTGAAAATAAGACGTGGGACTTAGTCCCCCGTCCGTCTCATGCTAATATCATTCGCAGTTTATGGATTTTCAGGCATAAGAAGAAATCTGATGGATCTTTTGAGCGGTATAAAGCTCGTCTTGTCGGTGATGGTGCCGGTCAGCAAACAGGTGTTGATTGTGGGGAAACTTTTAGTCCGGTGGTCAAACCCGCCACCATCCGCACGGTACTCAGTATTGCTTTATCGAAATCTTGGTGTCTTCATCAATTAGATGTAAAAAAATGCTTTTTTGCATGGGAATCTTGATGAAACAGTCTACATGCATCAACCTCCAGGCTTCCGAAATCCAGAACACCCAGATTATGTTTGCTTGCTAAAGAAGTCTCTTTATGGACTTAAGCAAGCCCCTCGTGCTTGGTACCAACGGTTTGCGGATTATGTTGCTATTTTGGGGTTTTCTCACAGTATTTCAGATCATTCCTTATTCATTTATCGTCAGGAAAATGATATGGCCTATATTCTGCTTTATGTGGATGACATAATTCTTACTGCTTCTTCAGCTGCTCTTCGCCAATCCATTATGTCTAAGCTTGGCTCGGAGTTTGCTATGAAAGATTTGGGGCCTCTCAGTTATTTTCTAGGAATCTCAGTTACCAGACATTCAGGTGGTATTTTTCTGTCTCAACAGAAGTATGCAGAAGAAATAATTGAGCGGGCCGGTATGTCCTCTTGTAAACCGTCTTCTACACCAGTGGACACAAAAGCCAAACTCAGTCTGTCATCAGGAAATCCTTATCATGATCCCACTGAGTATCGCAGTCTTGCTGGTGCTCTCCAATATCTGACTTTTACCAGACCAGATATTTCTTATGCGGTTCAGCAAATATGTCTTTTTATGCATGATCCCCGATCTCAACACATGACTGCCTTGAAGCGTATCATTCGCTACATTAAGGGTACTAGTGCATTTGGTCTTCATCTATACCCCTCTTCGATTCATGATCTTCTTTCCTATACTGATGCCGATTGGGGTGGTTGTCCAGATACACGACGGTCGACGTCTGGGTATTGTGTATATCTTGGGGATAACTTAATATCTTGGTCTGCAAAAAGACAGCCTACTTTGTCACGGTCTAGTGCTGAGGCTGAGTACCGCGGAGTGGCTAATGTTGTTTCTGAATCATGTTGGCTCCGAAATTTACTTTTGGAGTTACATTGTCCTGTTTCGAAAGCCACTTTAGTTTATTGTGACAATGTTAGTGCAGTGTATCTCTCGGGCAACCCGGTTCAACATCAGCGCACTAAGCACATTGAAATGGATATTCACTTTGTCCGAGAGAAAGTCGCTCGTGGTCAAGTTCGGGTTTTACATGTTCCTTCGCGTTATCAGATTGCTGACATCTTCACTAAGGGTCTTCCGCTGCAACTCTTTGATGATTTTCGGGATAGTCTCAACGTTCGACAACCTCCAGTTTCGACTACGGGGGTGTATTAGAACATGTAAATTATTATTAGAACATGTAAATTATGCCTTTTATTTTATCATGTATTGTTTTCATAGCCTAGGCTAATTGGTCATAGCCAACGGCATTTATAGCCAAAATGGCTTTTCATATTCCTCTCCTATGTATTTAATCAAACAATGAAATGAACGACAGATCAAGGGGTTAAAATTCTTTCAGTTATAGAGTCAGCGCCACTTGATTTCAGTTATATTAATGTCTCTAACGCTGACGAGGATTACATTATGTTCACAATTTCTGCAAATCAATATACTCCTCAGGATCGAACGATTTTCTCAATGTGGGAGATGAAATATGATGGGAACATAGTAGATAATTTTACTCAACTAGAATATGGGGCCGCATCATGTAAAGGAAATAACGCAGATGCTGGTTGCGAGAAATGGTCAGAACCGGCATGCAGGAGCAGTAGGAACAGTAATTTTGAATTCAGATCAGGTTCCTTTGGTATCACGGTTCCTAGGAAGAACGACGATAATTCTAGTCTTAGCATTAGTGATTGCAAGGACATCTGCTGGAAAAATTGTTCATGTTTTGGTGTCACTACCATAGGCAACCATACTGGATGCACGTTTTTTTATGGAAACTTTACACCAGACCCGACTGGAAGACAAGCTCTATACGACATCATTGTTCAACCGGAACCTACTGGTCAAGTCCCTCCAGGTTAGTTCCTTTCGTTTTATGGTTACCATTCTTAAACCCAACAAAGTAATTCATCTTAAGTAAATTGCCTGTGGATGTAGGGAAAAGGAAATGGTTATTGATTATTTTAGCTCCTGTGGGATTTGTTTCAATGATGGGGCTCGCTGGACTCTTGTGGTTTCTGAGAAGGAGAAGACTTAGAGGTAACATTTTCCAAATAACAAACAAATTTACTGATTTGTTTCTGCTTTTATAAGCATCGAGAGTAGTTGAATTCCGGGATTAGCTTACTTTATCATATCGATCCGAGCAGAGAAGTATCTAAAGGAGTTGCTGACATTGGGTTCAACGAACGATACGCCTGAACTCGAAAATGACGGAAACAAGGGCCATAATTTAAAGGTATATAGCGCAGCAACAATTATGGCGGCTACAAATTCCTTTTCTGCAGACAATAAACTTGGACAAGGTGGCTTTGGACCCGTTTACAAGGTAATCTGTTGAAAATTACTTCAAGAAAAGGATTGAATAACTTCTCAACTTTATATCTCAGACCAGGTATTGAATCGAGAGCTGTTTTACTTCAGGGGATATTGCAGGATGGGCGAGAGATAGCGGTAAAAAGACTGTCTAGAAGTTCAGGACAAGGGCTGGTGGAATTCAAAAACGAGCTTATACTCATAGCTAAATTGCAACACATGAATCTTGTCAGACTCGTAGGCTGCTGCATTCAAGGGGAAGAGAAAATGTTAGTGTATGAATACATGCCTAATAAAAGCTTAGATTCATTCATATTTGGTAAGTTAATCATGCCAACATACTATGAAGTGAGCGAGTCTATGTGTGTTTGCAAGGTTTTGGACCTGGACAAATAACATTTCTGGAGTATTCACTGTTATGTTTGAATGCAGTTGAATCAAAAAGGGAGCTGCTAGACTGGAAGAAACGTTTCGAAATTATCGAAGGCATTGCTCAAGGACTACTCTACCTTCATAAGTACTCCAGATTGAGGATAATTCACAGAGACTTGAAGGCTGGTAACATATTACTTGATGAGAATATGAACCCCAAAATTTCTGATTTTGGCATGGCAAGAATTTTCAAGATCAATGACTTCGAAGGAAATACAAACCAAATTGTTGGAACGCGGTGAGTAAAAATTTACAGCTGTACGTGTCATTACACTGATAAGTGCTCAAAAATAACATAACATTCAATTTGTCCATACAGTGGATACATGTCCCCTGAGTATGTCATGCAGGGCATTTTCTCAGTGAAATCTGATGTCTTCAGTTTTGGAGTTCTACTACTGGAGATTGTGAGTGGTAGAAAGATCCATGGCCTCCTTGAAATAGACGGTCACCCGCTCAATCTTGTGGGATATGTGAGTTAATTCATGCGATCTGATCATCAATTATACATTGCTAGCTGCAAAAGCTTAAATTTTAGCATTTAACGTAAACTTGATTCAGGCATGGGAGCTATGGAAAGCAGGTACCCCATTTGAGCTGGTGGATCCAATACTAAGAGAATCTTGCTCTAAAGACCAGGTCTTGCGATGCATTCACGTGGGCTTGCTATGTGTAGAAGATAATGCAATGGATAGGCCAAATACGTCAGATGTCATAACAATGCTGACAAGTGAAGCACAATTACGACTTCCTAAACAGCCAGCATTTTCCAGTGCAAGAAATATTATAGAAGAAATAAGCAGGCCTGCAGAGTGTGGTTCCATAAATAATGTTACGATGTCAACTATGAATGCGAGATAGAGGTTAGAGCGTTAGATGGATTATTTGTCCTCAAAATTTGCAGACACAGAAAGGAGAGAATCAGAAACTTTTGATTTGTGAGGAGTTCAAGTTCTTTATATAGGTAATTGTTGTTTACAATCCATTGTATTATTTCTCCATCAGTCTGTTTTAGTGCTCTCAAAAATTACTGTTTCGTTCGGTATATATGTGAGGATATTTACAGATTCATGCAATTTTTTTCTCAAAGATAAAAATTCTGTCGGCCAACAGGACTTATGGAGAAGCTTTGATGATCCTACTGACACATTCTTGCCTGGAATGAAGTTAGGTATCAGCCATACAAACCTGATGAAACAAATAAATAAAGGCACCATGATACTTACGCACATATGATAGAAGGCAATAGATAATTGTGAGCTAATCGGCACTGATTGCTTGGGTATCTCTAACATATATTAATTACGAATGGCCCATTCTCTTGTACGTGAACTTATTCTCTCCACGTCACGTTCTTAGACATTATTATAATCACATGAAAGGTGAGTAATTCTTTCTTCATGACGATCAACATAGTTGACTTCAAATCTTTGATTGATATTTCAATGAGTTAATACGTTCATTAAATAAAGATTACTTAATACTTTTTTTTGTAAGGGGCTAAAAAGCCCCAAAGGGAGAAGGCAATCCTTTCAATAGCTAAAAATCCCAGTCCCAAATTCGGATTGTTCTTAAAAAATAGTTTTTAGCTATTAAAACCATTCAAAAGCCTTTCATTTCATTAAAAGGGTCAAACATTAATCAATCATGATAAAACCTTGATCAAAATCCTAACTTGAAACCCTATAAATACCTTTTAAAGAAGAAAAAGGAAGAGAGAAAAAAAAGGAAGGAGGGATAGAAAAATCTTGTAAAAGGAAACCTAAGTGTGAAGGTGGAAGAGCCTAGCTCTACCGATTCAGGAAGTTTCACCTTCCCTTCCAGAACCACATAAACATAACACTAAAAAACATAAACATATTAATCCTACCATATGTATTGATTTTTCTGGGTTTTGTCCCCATGGCTAGAAGAAGTATTCTTTACTCCAAAATCCTCTTGATCATTTTGGTTTGTTTTTATCCATTTAGACAATAATATAAATTATATTCTAAATCATTACTTAACAACTTAAGTTTTTAGATAAAATAATTTATTAACATAGTATGATCCAACGATCACACATTCGAATCTCACCACTCTTATTCGGTTTGATAAGAAATCAAGTATATGGTAATGTAAACTTGTATAAATTTCATAAGAACTTTCTATTGAAAAAGTTTGTGAAATAATAATATAAATTATATTATAAAATCCAACTTAATAGTTTAAAGGTCTAGGTGTCTAGGTGAGACATTTTCATTAGCAGCAGACACATTTTGATTTTTCTGTTTGAATTTTTTACTGTTATTATTAAATAGGAAGTGAGAGGTCAACTTCATTGACTAACCAAGTACTGGAACTGGCTGGTCAAAATTGCTGGCTACATTTTTTATATAATTTCAGGTAGATCATGATACATAGCCCATCATCTTACTCTTTTTCTTCCTCGCTCAAGAATGTTACCTTCCATGGCTAGAAGGATCTACTGGTTCCTTCTGGTTTGCTTTTGTGCCTCACACGCTTTGGCAGAAGACACACTGTACCAAGGTGTGTTGACAGCTAAGCTAATAACTGGTTTACACACTGCATGCAGGGGAAGAAGAAGAAGAGGCTACGTGATGACAGAAGTGAAGAAGTTAATTGGAACAGAATTAGCTCTATCTTTGTAACTGATTCTAGACTAAGAAGAGAAGTTCTAGGTAGTTACAAAGTGGTTAACATGTTATTAATATAGTTAACCACACAAGAAAAGCATGTAAATAATTTGCTTCCTATGACAGTATAAATAGGGCAATTCATCAAGCACATTGTAACCAATTTTTCATAAATAATAACAGAATACGAAGTTAGTGAAGAATTGACTTACCTTCTTTTCTTTCTGTCTAAACTTGCTCTTCTTCTCATCCTCCACAAATTACCCAACTGAAATCAACAAAATCAACATGATATCAGAGCTCTAAAACAGATTCAAGAAGGGGTGTAATCTGTGAACAAGCTTCAATCAAAAGAGAAAAAAAAATCTCAGCATGGCTGGATCATCAGACCTAAGAGCTCCACAATTCAATGGTTCAAATTATGACTTCTGGGCAGTAAAAATGGAGACCATACTTACAGCATATGATTTATAAGACATCGTTCAAGTCATAGACCAAGCTCAACCTGAAGCAAAAGGATCTGCAGAGAAAGGGGGCAAAGCTGCAAGTACTCCAGAGGAGGATCAAGCTGCTACAAAAGCAAAAAGGATCAAGAATGATAAGGCACTAAGCATCATACAAGGAGCTTTGACTGATGAGCTGTTTCCAAGAATCTGAAATGAAAAAACAACAAGAGGAGCATGGGAGATTTTGAGCAGAGAATTTCAGAGATGATAAAAAGGTAAGAGTTATGAAATTGCAAGCAATAAGAGCTGAATTTGAATATTTGAGGATGTTAGATACTGAAAGTCTAGATCAGTATCTTGCAAAATTCTTTGCAACTATAAATGACCTGAAATCATTTGGAGAAGAAATTAGTGAATCAAGAATTGTGCAAAAACTTTTGATGAGTTTGAGTAGAAGATATAAGTCTATAGTATCTATTATTGAGGAGACTAGAGATCTTGATGTCTTGAGAATAGAAGAAGTCATAGCATATATTAAAGTCTATGATAAACGAGAGGATTTGCATGATGAAAGGGACATAAGTGCAGGGACAGAGAGAGCCTTTAGCAGTCTAAAGATTGGTAACAATCAAGGTTTTGGCACAAATAAATATACACAAGGGAGACATAATCCAAGGTGGCAGCCACAGAATAAGAAAGAGAGGAACTATCCTGCTAAACCTAAGAATAACTATGGTAATGCAAGTTGGAATGATAGCATAAATGAAGGAAGTCAGGGTAGTGTGAAACCAGAATGTCAGGTTTGCCACAAGCATCATTCCGGGGAATGTAGATTCAAAGGACAACCCGAAGTGTAATAGGTTTGGACATATTGCAAGGGATTGCAACAACAATATGCAGAAGCCACAAGCAAGCTATGCAAAGAAAGAAGAGGAAGCAACTACAACCTTTTTCTATGCATGCCATGCTGCCAGTGTGGAAGACAAGAGCATATGGTTTGTTGACAATGCATGCAGCAACCATATGATATCACAAGAGTCTGAGCTTATCAACCTTGATAAATTAGTGAAATGCAACGTAAAGATGGGGTCTGGTGAGCTAGTGGATGCAATTGGAAAAGGAATCCTTGCAGTAAACACAAAGCATGGGAAAAGATACATAAATGAAGTGCTATTAGTTCCAGGTTTGGATGAAAACCTGTTGAGTGTGGGGCAAATGATTGAACATGATTATTATGTTCTATTTGGAGGCAATCTTGCAGTAAGTTTTGATGATGAAAGTCTCTCGAATGTGGTTGCAAGGGTAGTGATGAGTGGAAATAGATGTTTTCCACTTTCACTTGAATCCATAACACCTGCAGCAATGAAAACAACTGTCAGTGAAAACATGGATTTAGCATAGGAGATTTGGCCACTTAAATCTTGAAAGTTTGAAGAAAATAAAGCAAAGAGAGATGGTATATGGACTGCCTGTTTTGACAGAACTGAAAGATGTATGTGCAGGTTGTGTACATGGTAAACAACACAGAGAGACATTTGCAAAAGGAGGAACATGGAGAGCAAAGTGTCCTCTGGAATTGATACACACAGATTTGTGTGGTCCAATGCAATGTGAGTCAGTTGGGGGGAACAAGTACTTCATCACATTCATTGATGATTTTTCTAGAATGTGCTGGGTATACTTTCTCAGGAGCAAGGCTGATGCATTCAATATTTTCAAAAAGTTTAAAGCCTTTGTTGAGCTACCAAATTGGTACAAAATCAACAAATTAAGAAGTGATAGAGGTGGGGAGTACACCTCAAATGAATTTCATGAGTTTTGTGCAAATATTGGGATGGAAAGGCAACTAACCACGCCTATACTCCTCAGCATAATGGAGTAGCCGAGAGGAAGAATAGAACACTTTGTGAAATGGCAAGAGCCATGATGGCAGATAAGGAAATGCCTACTGTTTTCTGGGCAGAGGCTGTTAATGTGTCAATATATCTTCAAAATAGAAGTTATACATCGGCTGTGGAGAAGAAAACACCATTTGAGGTGTTTACAGGAAGAAAACCAGGTGTTAAGCATCTGAGGGTGTTTGGTTGCATGTGCTACACTCATGTTCCATCGGTTTTGAGATAGAAGTTTGATGGAAAATCATAAAAGGGGGTGTTTATGGGCTATAGCAGCTGTGAGAAGGGCTATAGAGTGTATATTCTGCTCACAAAGAAGATTGTATTGTCCAGGGATGTTATCTTTGATGAAGATAAATCCTAGAATTGGAAGACTAACCAAGTGGAATCTGTCTCCACATGTATTTCATTTGCAGGTAATGAAGAAACAAATGAAGATAATGAAGAACAACAAATTGAAGTTCAGCATGATGTTGGTGAAAGCTGTAACAGTTTTGGCCCATCATGCACAATTCAGCATCATGAGGAATTTTTTATTTTGTATAAAATATTTTAATGTTTTTTTTTTTTTTACATCAATCCAAATTTGTTTAAGTGATCAAATATTTGGGTTTATGTTGATTTAACTTGTTTTTTTTCCTATGCAAATCTACCATGTGCAAAAATTACACTGCATCTACATTTATAATAAAGAGAATAAAGGATGAAATCTTAAGTGCAACAAACAATAAGGGTTGATTTGATTTTTCTTAGGGCCAACATGAAAATTAAGTACAAGAAAGGGAAAAGGAAAAAAAAAAACAGAAGGTCACATGTGCCTCTTTAGCCAACATCAAGTTAGACACGTCATTTATTTAGATCATGAGACTAAAACTACTCTGTAAAAAATAAATAAGAGAAAAATAAAAATAAAAATAAAAATTATCAATTATAAAAAAAATTAAAAATAAAACAATAAGGACTAAATCCTACACTAAAAGTTATTGAAAGAAAATAATTAGGGATTAATTTTGATAAAACAAAAATAAATCAATAAAAGGATAGAAAAAGAGCAATGAAAAAAATAAGGATCAAAATTCAAGAGAAAATGAATTAAAATTACCATGACCCAGGTGAGATAAGAAAAAAGTAAGAGAAAAAAACATATCGCCACCCACCTCTCCCAACACGTCACCCTAATAGCTAAACCATACCCTGAGCACTAAACAAAGTGCTTGTTTGGTAACGTGGTCCAAACCACGTTCCAAGAAAAGCAATGTAATTGCTATTTGGTAACACCCAAAACCAGCTGCACAATTCCATGGGCCCACCAATAAAAGCGTTCCAACCACCGGTTTTTACAAAGCAGATAATAACTTTTTTTCGACAAAATAGGCCTGAACCGACTCGAAAAGAACCGAAAAATGAGCAACACTATTGTAATCCACAATGATTTGTCTCACAAGCTACAATAACTAAACATGATATCTTTTAGTATATTAGATAATTGGGTCCACCTAGGATAATACACGAGTCAAAAACTCATTGATTTTTTTTTAAATTATTTTTAGCCATAAAAATATTTATTATTATTTAAAAAATTATATTTTTAGGTCAACTAGGTTGATCCTCTTTAATTATGTTTTCGAATCTTCAGCAGATTCAATTCACTTTGTCTCTTAAGTTTCACATGGTATCAGAGCAGGACAAAGAAAATTCCTAATCCATCACCACATCAAATTCCTTCATGGATGCTTCAAAGACAAATCTCTCAAATCCTGGGCTCGATTCGCTGTTTTTATGATATTTATATATTCTTGCACAATCTGATACAACGAAAGGCCTGTAGCTCAGTGGAAAACATGTGCGCTTGTTTCTAAGGAGGCCAGGGGTTCAACCTCGGCCTAGCGCGGATTGCTTATTTTTTTTTCATTTTTTGTTTGCATTTTTCATTTTTTTTCACTTATGATTTTATTTATTTATTTATTTTGACGTAATTTTTTTTGCTTATAATATTTTTTTTCATTTTTTTTTTGTTTGTTTTTGTTAAAGTTATTGATTTTTTTTCTTTGAATGATTTTTTTTCTATTATTAGCGCAATAAAAATAATAATTTTAATTTTTTTCTTGCTTCCTCTTTTTTTAATGTTTTTGATTTTTTTCGTCAGGGTAATTTAATAATTTTTATTGTTTTAGCAGTAATAATAATAATTATATTTTTAGATATTAAGACTTTAATGTTTTTATTGTTATAATAGGATGTTCTGATGTGTTTCATTATATCAAACATTGCATGTACAACGAGTCAATCGAATAAACTTTAACTTATTTTAAAAAGTTATTAAACTTAATATAACGTATTAACGGAGTTAGGATCCGAACTCAAGTTAAATATATAAACTCTAGTTATATATATTGATATTGATCAATATAAAATGATAACATTTCAAAACTTTAATAAATAAATAAAACGATATATTTTTTCCTAAAAAAAACAAATTGGATCTTGTTTGAGTTTTAATCGAGTCATGAATTGACTCAATAAGTCAAATAAATGAACTCTCATATAATTTAGTGTCTGTTTAGCATTATATTTTAAAAATATTTTTGAAAAAAATTAAATTATTATTATTTTTATTATAAATTTTTTTTATCATTTTATTATACTTCTAACAAAAATAATTTTAAAAAAATATATCATTAAAATATGGCAGGAAAGTGGATATGTGTTAGGAACTATGTCAGAAAAGTCTTAGAACTTTAATTCAATTGACAAGCCAATGCATTTTGTCTTGTTTTATGGTAATTAGACTCTTCATATTTTCCAAAGAAACATGCAGACCAAAAATCATTTTGATTCGTGTAAGAGACAAAATTACCTAGTAGGAAAAATTAAGAAAACCAAAGATATCGTGTCGGAGAAGAGCCTGTTTGCTCTTTCCTTTTTCATAAATTGCTGCTGCAGACTGCTGGATTGGAAGGAGTTTGGTATTGTGGTTTGAACTCTGGTTAAAAAAAGCAGGAATAAAAGCTGTTTGGCAAAGCCATAAATCACTAAAATTATCGCATGGGACCCATAAAAAATAAATAAACCGCAGGTTAGGTTAATTGAAATAGTTTTTTTTTCTTTTTTAATTGAGTTTTTTTTTTATTTTGTTTTGTCTTTTAATCCGATATGTTTTTAGAACTAATAAGTGAACTAAAAAAATTGATGCTGCAAGAAAAAAAAATTGATGCTTCTGTTTGCCCTTTTTATTATTATTATTATTATTATTATTATTATTATTAAGTAAGAAATGAGGAAAGTCCACGAGACCACTTTCATTGACCAACGAAGTACTGGAACCGGCTAGTCAAAATTGATGGCTACATTTTTTATATAATTTCAGGTAGATAACGCAACATACTCTTTTTCTTCCTTGTTCATGAATGTTACCTTCCATGGCTAGAAGGATCTACCGTTTCCTTTTGGTTTGCTTCTGTGCCTCATACGCTTTGGCAGCAGACACACTGTACCAAGGTGGTGATGCCCTAAATTCTTCCAACACTCTAGTTTCCAAAAATGGGCTCTTCACTTTAGGATTCACATGGCTTGGCTCTGCTGAGTCGAATGCTAGCTACCTGGGGATATGGTACAACAAAGACACGAGCCACCCTTTTTGGCTCGCCAATAGAGACAAGCCTGTACCAGACAATTCAGGGGTTCTCGCATTAGATGGATCAGGAAATATGAAACTCACCTACTCTGGTGGTGATCTTGTTGATTTTTACTCTAGTCCATCTTCCACCACCAATTTAACAGCTGTTTTAGAAGATTCAGGCAATTTTGTTCTCAAAGATACAAATTCTGGCGGCCAACTGGACTTATGGAGAAGCTTTGATTATCCTACTGACACATTCTTGCCTGGAATGAAGTTAGGTATCAACCATGGAACTGGCAAAACCTGGTCCCTAATGTCGTGGTTGAGCGAAGTAGTCCCAACACCAGCTGGTCCTTTCACTCTTGAATGGGATCCTAACAGAAAGGAGTTGGTCATTAAGCGGCGAGATGTAATTTATTGGACTAGTGGACCATTGACGAGCAATACTAGTTTCGAAAATATTTTTCAAAATACAGGGTTACTTGATTACAGTTTTATTAATGTTTCTAACGCTGACGAGGATTCCATTATGTTCACAGTTTCTGCAAATCAATTTACTCCTCAGGATCAAAGGAATTTCTCAATGTGGCAGATGAAATATGATGGCAACATACTAGATAATGTTACTTCACTAACATATGGGGGCACATCATGTAAAGGAAATAACGCAGATGCTGGTTGCGAGAAATGGCCAGAACCGTCGTGCAGGAGCAGTAGGAACAGTTTTGAACTGAGACGAGGTTCCTTTGTTAACACGGTTCCTACGAAAAGCGACGATAATTCTAGTCTTAGCATTAGTGATTGCAAGGACATCTGCTGGAATGATTGTTCATGTTCTGGTGTCACTACCAGAGGCAATAATGGCAACAATACTGGATGCACGTTTTTTTATGGAGACTTTACACCAGACCTGAGTGGAAGCGCAATTCAATACTACATCATTGTTGGTCAAGTCACTTCAGGTTAGTTCTCCTTTCGTTTTATGGTTACCATTCTTAAACCCAACAAAGTAATTCATCTTAAGTCAATTGCTTGTGGATGTAGGGAAAAAGAAATGGTTATTGATTATTTTAGCTCCTGTGGGATTTGTTTCAATGATGGGGCTCGCTGGACTCATGTGGTATCTGAGAAGGAGAAGACTTAGAGGTAACATTTTCCAAATAACAAACAATTTTACTGATTTGTTTTTGCTTTTATAAGCATCAAGACTTGTTGAATTCCGGGATTAGCTTACTTTATCATATCAATCCCAGCAGAGAAGTATCTAAAGGAGTTGCTGACATTGGATTCAACGAGCGATACGCCTGAACTCGAAAATGACGGAAACAAGGGCCATAATTTAAAGGTATATAGCGCAGCAACAATTATGGCGGCTACAAATTCCTTTTCTGCAGACAATAAACTTGGACAAGGTGGCTTTGGACCCGTTTACAAGGTAGTCTGTTGAAAATTACTTCAAGAAAAGGATTGAATAACTTCTCAATTTTATATCTCAGACCAGGTATTGAATTCAGAGCTGTTTTACTTCAGGGGAAATTGCCGGATGGGCGAGAGATAGCGGTAAAAAGACTGTCTAGAAGTTCAGGACAAGGGCTGGTGGAATTCAAAAACGAGCTTATACTCATAGCTAAATTGCAACACATGAATCTTGTCAGACTCGTAGGCTGCTGCATTCAAGGGGAAGAGAAAATGTTAGTGTATGAATACATGCCTAATAAAAGCTTAGATTCATTCATATTTGGTAAGTTAATCATGCCAACATACTATGAAGTGAGCGAGTCTACGTGTGTTTGCAAGGTTTTGGACCTGGACAAATAACATTTCTGGAATATTCACTGTTATGTTTGAATGCAGTTGAATCAAAAAGGGAGCTGCTAGACTGGAAGAAACGTTTCGAAATTATCGAAGGCATTGCTCAAGGACTACTCTACCTTCACAAGTACTCCAGATTGAGGATAATTCACAGAGACTTGAAGGCTGGTAACATACTACTTGATGAGAATATGAACCCCAAAATTTCTGATTTTGGCATGGCCAGAATTTTCAAGATCAATGACTTAGAAGGAAATACAAACCAAATTGTTGGAACGCGGTGAGTTAAAATTTACAGTTGTACGTGTGATTACACTGCTAAGTGCACAGAAATAACATAACATTCAATTTGTCCATACAGTGGATACATGTCCCCTGAGTATGTCATGCAGGGCATTTTCTCTGTGAAATCTGATGTCTTCAGTTTTGGAGTTCTACTGCTGGAGATTGTGAGTGGTAGAAAGATCCATGGCCTCCTTGAAATAGACGGTCACCCGCTCAATCTTGCGGGATATGTGAGTTCATTTCATGCAATCTCATCAATTCTACATTGCTATCTGCAAAAGCTTAAATTTTAAATTAAACGTAACTTGATTCAGGCATGGGAGCTATGGAAAGCAGGAACCCCATTTGAGCTGGTGGATCCAATACTAAGAGAATCTTGCTCTAAAGACCAGGTCTTGAGATGCATTCATGTGGGCTTGCTATGTGTAGAAGATAATGCAATGGATAGGCCAAATATGTCAGATGTCATAACAATGCTGACTAGTGAAGCACAATTACGGCTTCCTAAACAGCCAGCATTTTCCAGTGCAGGAAGTGTTGTGGAAGAAACGACCTCCAGCAAGCCTGCAGAGTGTGGTTCCATAAATAATGTTACGATGTCAACTATGGATGCGAGGTAGAGGTTAGATGGATTATTTGTCCTCAAAATTTGCATGTCTTATAAGAGCAGACACAGAAAGGAGAGAATCAGAAACTTTTGATTTGTGAGGTATAACATGCCAGAATGAGCAAGTCGAGAAGAGTTCAAGTTCTTTACATAGTTAATTGTTGTTTACACTCCATTGTTTATTATTATTATTATTATTATTATTATTATTATTATTATTTCTCCATCAGTATTTTGCTTTTTCAATGCTTTGTCTGTTTTAGTGCTCTAAAAAATTACAGTTTCGTTCGGTATATATATGTGAGGATATTTACAGATTCAGGCAATTTTGTTCTCAAAGATACAAATTCTGGCGGCCAACAGGACTTATGGAGAAGCTTTGATAAAAATGTAATTTTACACCTCAGTTTAAAAAACTTTTTCTTATTTACGGGTGTACTTTACAATATAATTTTACACCCCGATAGTTAACTGCAGTGTAAAATCACATTGTAATTTTAACGGCGGTGTAAAAACTTATCTAAGTTTTTTAACTGTGGTGTAAAATTACATTGTAAAGTGCACCCGTGGGAAAAATGTTTTTTTTTAAAATGCAGTGTATTAGTCGTTCAACTCGCAATGAGGTAGAGATTCTCTCACGAAGAGAGATCTACATCGAACATTAGAAAAGACCAACAAAAAAATCAAACTTAGAAAAACAATTAAACAACAATGCAGCTTTCCTAAGGTAGGGTGCACTGGGGGTGATGCGTTTTCTCCTTGCACAACAAGTCCCCTTACCTAGACTCTCGCAGACCAATAGGTTTTCTAGTGACCGTAATATTAGGTGGCGACTCCTGATAATTATAGCTGTAATTTTTACGACTATAAACACACCACTATTTCACCACGCGCCGTTGTCTCCCCAAATCAGGGACGGCAGGGCGCAAAGCGCGAAGAAATCATCATCGTGATAGGGATCAATTGCCTAATTTTCTCTTTGATGAGGGGAAAAAATTAGCTAACAAATTGATGAGAGAGGTCTCTGATCTATCTATAAATAATAACCTATGTGCTATATTTACGACCACTAGTAGGCATAGATTAGAAGGTTTTTCTTCGAAAATGTTTCTATTGTTTTCAAGTTGTTCTGCTGCTGCATTGAGAAATTTTTTTCGGAGCTTGAACAAAATTTCTATTATAATCTAAATTTTCACTGCTATGTGTATTTAGGATTCAATTATATAAAGTGTTTAACATGTGATACAAGAGTCTACCTTTCTGCTATTTTGTTCAATACATTTGTTAGTGATTCTCGATGTATGGAGTCATTTTTTTTTGTTTTATAGTTACACATTTATTAACTCAATACATTTCATTGTTCTAAATAAAAAAAATTGAACTGATAGATGAACTGACAAAAGGAGAGGCCACTAGCCTCTTCCATCTTGTGACCGACGACCCTCATGGGCCAGTGATGAGAACAGCGACGACCCTTCATGGCCCGTCTGCTGCATAGGGAGGGGCTAGTGGTCAATAAATGAATTTCTGATCATGTGTGTTCAAGAAAAGAAGAGGTTAAAGAATGGGAAGCCTCTAAGTGTACATATGGCTACATATGATAAGGAAAATAACAGGAGAGGCAATAATGCTCACAAACCCAAGAAGGATAACAAGTTGTCAATAAAGAAAAATGTCAAGAAGGATGCTTGTTTCTTATACAAGAAAAGTGGACATATGAAGAAAGATTGCCAGAAATACAAAAGATGGCTCAAAAAGAAAGGTTATCATATCTCTAGTTTGTCATGAATCTTTTTTTGTTGAGACTCCTAGTAATACATGGTGGATTAATTCTGGTTCTACTATCCATATTGTCAACACAATAAAGGGGTTTATCAACACAAGGAAACCAACAAACCATGAACAACGAGTATATTATGGAAATAAATTGTTTTCTCAAGTTGAGGCGGTTGGGACATTTAGGTTAATTTTAAAATCCAGATATGTTTTGGATTTGGATAATGTATTTTTTATTCCTATTTTTCAAGAAACTTAATTTTTGTTTCAAAATTGAATATTATTGGTTATGATTTTTTGTTTATCAATTCAACCTTTAGTATTTTTAAAGGTAAAAACTTTGTTAGTGGTGGAAAAAAATTGATGGTTTATTTAAAATTGATCTAGATCCCAACTTTGAAAACAATTATTTGTCATTACATACACCACATTGACATAAAGAGAAGTCTTATGAATGAGGGCTCCATTTAGTTATGGCACAGGAGATTGGGACATATCTCCATAGAGAGAATCAAGAGTGATGTGAACCCTAGCGGAATTTAATGGTTATATATATATATGTATATATATATGTATATATATATATATATATATATATATATATATATATTGTTTTTTAAATATTTTAGATTAATAATCATAACAATAAAATGTAATTAATAATTCAAGTAAATTAGACATTTGTTTTTATTCTCTCGTCAAACCACTTGTAATTTCATTACGAACTAAATCGATATGTGAATGCTTCTGCGATCCCTGACTATTTGATCGAGAAACAACATCTAATAAAATATCATCTGAAACAAAATTAGAATTGCGAGATAAAAGTTATATTTGATCTTCTTCTAATATATTTATTTATATTTTAATTATTTTTTTTAGATTTTTAGATTATTTTAATATTAATAAAATACAATAAGTAATATTATTCCACTCCCCCCCTCTCTCTCCAGAACCCTAACTGCCCCCTTTCAAAATACACCCCCCTCTTCTCTCTCCAGAACCCCCCCCCCCCCCCCCCCCCACGCCCCCGCCACCCCCCTCTCTTTCGAGCAGACCCCCCGCCCCTCTCTCAAAATACTCTCCCCCTCTCCAGAATGACTTCCTTCCTCTCTTTCCAGCAGCCCCCCCCGCCCCTCTCTCAAAATACTCCCCCCTTTCCAGAAAGACTTCCTCATTCTTTTAGGCAGCCCATGTTGCACAACAAGCAAAAACGAGGGTGACAATCGTTTTTTGAGTTTTGTTTGTCTGTGCTTGTGGTGTGTGAAGGAGAACCTGTGGTGTGTGAAGGAGAAGAAACGAGGGTTTGATTTGGAACTAAATTCCAACGGTTATTTTTGTGTTTCTCTTAGCTGCTTTTCATCAAAAGCAGATTCGTTGATTTTTAAAGGTGGGACCCACCAAAAATTTTCTGCTTTTTCATCTTTACCAAACACTAAAACACCAACTTTTTTCATACCACCGATCGGACCACACTACCAAATACCTTCTTAGTTAGAAATAGTTTTTTGTAATGTATATTTTGTTTAAAAATATATTAAAATTTTATTTTACTTTTTAAATTTTATTTTTGACATTAGTGTATTAAAATAATTTAAAAAATATTAAAAATAAATAATTTTCAGAAAAAATATTCAATCTCATTTTCAAACTAAGGTTATTAATTTTGTCCTCATTGGTAGTTGTTTTTTAAAATTAGAATAGTGAGTTTTAATTTTGAAGCATTTCAGCGCAATGTTTTAAGGTTGTGTTGTTCATGTGTGTGTATTAATTTATCAAATATAATTTAAATTTAAATCCAAAGACAAATCAACCTAAAATATGCAATTCAAATTTAAAACATAAGTAAATAAGTAAAAGTTGAATCGATATGACATGGATCCAAAGACAATTTGGACAACTAATACAAATATAGTTTGACATAAAAAGTGATTCAATATGACTTATTTATGAAGAACATATTGAGACGATAACATACTGGATTAACTCAAGTCAACTTTGAGTTAACATTTTAAATTCATGACTCTGGTAATGAGATTATAAAAACACCAAATAAAACAAAACAAAACAAATTATAAAACTTGCTTCTTAATAAACTTATTGTTGAGTGATGAAACTGAGAAGCAGAAATCAATAAAAAAAACAGAAAATATAACCTTTCAAAACAAATTTACTAATTTCAACAAAATTATAAAAATATCATTGTGAATCTTGCGATGCCTTTCTAAATATTTATTGCCCTAAAATCTTAATTTGAGATAAAAGTTTATTAAAAGACTTATTCTAAGATTTCAACTTAATGTGACGGTAATGAGAGATATGATTAATATCGCATTTATAAAAACAAGAAAAAAAATATTATTTGGCCAAAATAGATTTGAAATATTCCGATAGAAATTTACAAAACAATCAAGATTTTGAGTAAGATCAAATCTATTTTAATTTTTAAACTAAAACAAGATACTTTAGTCATTACACACAAAACAGAACAAAATGGCAGTGACAACGTTGCTCCAAATAAAAATGCTATGAATACCATGAAGTTATCTTTTCTTTTTATTAATTTTACAATTTCTTTTAGCAAAACTATACTCTTATAAAAAGAAAAGACATTATCTAAAAAATTATTTTTTGTTAATTATTTTTAACAGAAGTCATCGTTGATGAGGTATTGAGATAGTTTGAAGTTAAAATTAATATAAAAACAATTTAATTATAAAATTAAATCAGTATTAGTGTCTAGATTTATTATATATAAAAACATGAGAGATATATCAAACCAGTTTAGTGTCTGTTTGGTAGTGTGGTTGCGATTGTATTTTAAAGTGCTTTTCATTTAGAAATGCATCAAAATAATGCTTTTTTATTTTTAAAAATCATTTTTGACACTAATAAATGAAAATGATCTAAAAACACTAAAAAAATTAATTTAAATAAAAAATAAAAATATTTTTTTTAATTTTTTTTTTAAAAACGCTTTCCAAACATATTCTCGGTCAATGAAAAGAAACCTAACTGGTAATGCAAGTGGCAAAACCAATGTCCCTGAAGAGCTCCTGTATTAATTAACAGGCACAAGGAATCATTTTAGCATTGACAATGTTTTTGGGCGTGAGCCCGGACATCACCCCTTCCATGGAAACCATGCTTGAGCTGCTACTATTCATGCCAGCGACTAATTAAATTGAAGGAATTATTAAATGATTTTAGAAATCATGAAGTCAACTTGAGTGGGTATTGTAAGATTCAGAGAAACTGATTTTTTTTCTCTGGAGGATCATAAAAGGAAACTGATTCTTGATATGCAACAAGAGGCAAGTCTAAGTTTGATAAGAAAATCCTTCTTCGATTTGTGGGCTTCTCTGGTACAATCACAACTTTCTGATAAAATTGCAGTTTAAGTCAACATGGATATAAAGTAGAGAAACGTAAAATGTGTATACTTGCAGCAGCTGCATTGTTTTTTTTTTTAATTTATTTAAAAATATATTAAAATAATAATCTTTTTTAATTTTATTTCTGATATTATTTTATCAAAACTATTTAAAAATATTAAAATAAATAATGAGAAGCAGGTTGAGATCAACCACCCTTTAAATAACAATGGTATCAAAAGTTTTTTAAAAGAATAAAATAGCAATTTTACATTAGTACTAATAAATAAATATTATGAATAAACTTAAAGATGTAGAAAAAACATGTTCATCTACATAAATAATTTTATGTTGCTCTTAAAATTAAAAATAAAATTTAATATTTAAAAAATAATAACATGACTTTCACTGCTCTTAAAATTAAAAATACAATAGATAAATTAAAATTAAAAATTAATATTTTAAAAAATAATAATGAGACTTTCACTGCTCATAAAAATAGAAAATGTTCAATTATATCCCACAAGTTTTATTTACTTTTATATAATTATTTTTTTATCTAATTTATATTGATGCGGGATCTCTTCGTCTTAATCACACCTGACTTTTAATAAAAATCATACATTGTATATAAATATTTATATATTTTCTTCCACCTGTTGATAATTTCATTTGAATTCTACATTATATATATACACTAGCCATATTGCCCGCGCGTTGCCGCGGGCATTCTTGTGTATATAATATAACATAATTAAATCCACTACGATAAATTTATATGATATAACTACATAAAAGTTATAGGTCAGGAGATAAAATGTATAAATTTTTAAGTATAGTTTGTTGCGCAAGCATAGAATATATCTTTTAAAATGTAGGTATTGTGTCATAAAAGATCAAAAAAGAGCGCGAATTAACATTAAAAAAGAGCAAAATATTTTTATAAGAAAAAAATAAAAAAGTAATCACTAAAATCATCGTTATTATTGTGCAGATAGTAAAATTATAAAAATTATTTAATACAAAGAGCAAATAAAAATAAAAATAAAAAATAAAGGGGAAAAGGAAGCAATATTAATTTAAAATATTATAACAATAGCAATATCAGAGTCTTAACATCTAAAGTTATTATTGCTGCTACTATCAAAACAATAAAAATTATCAAATTATACTGAGGGAAAAAAAAATAAAAAGCATGAACAAAATAGCAAGCAAGAAAAATAATTAAATTATTATTATTATTATTATTATTATTATTATTATTATTATTATTATTATTATTATTATTATTATTATTATTATTATTATTATCATCATCATCATCATCATCATCATCATTATTATCAGGAAAGAATAAATAAATGAATGAAAGATTAAAAAAATTGTAAGAACTACAAAAAAGATCAAACAAAAAAATACAATGAAAACTAAAAATTATCATTGTTATCACTGTCAACACAATAAAAATAATCAAATTGTTCTGAGGGAAAAAACCCTCAAAAATATTAACAAAATAGTAAGCAAGAAAAACAATTAAATTATTATTATTTATTTATTTATTTATTTATTTATTTATTTATTATTATTATTATTATTATTATTATTATTATCATTTATTTATTTTATTTTCGTGTTAATAATGAAAGGGAAAAAATGGAAGAAACCCCCCCCCCCCCCCCCCTAAAAACTTCAACAAAAGAGAATAAAACAGAAACAAAACTATCGTTGCTATCACTGCCAAAACAATAAAAATTATCAAATTATCTCGAGGAAGAAAAAAATAAAAAATATTAACAAAAGAGTAAGCAAGAAAAACAATTAAATTATTATTATTATTATTATTATTATTATTATTATTATTATTATTATTATTGTGTTAATAATGAAAAAATTAAAATAAATGAAAGACTAAAAAAACCATAAAAACTTTAAGAAAATTTAAATCATAAAAAGAAATCAAGGGATTAAAAAAAAACATTAAAAGTATAAGGTCTGAAAGGAAAATCAAATATAAAGGGATTAAAATCCAAAATTAAAAGTATAAGGACCGAAATGAAAATTAAATTTATTATCAATTTCAATCAAAGGACAAAATTGCAAACATTGAAACTGCTGTACCGAATTTATTGAGTTATTTAAACCCAATCCAGAAATTTAAAGAAGGAGGATCGAAATGAAAATTGCACATTCAATTAATTTCAATTGAAGGACCCAATCGAACTAAATTAAAACTTATATAACAAAAATAAGGACCATAAACAAAATTAAAAGTACAGGGACTGAAATGAAAAAGCATCAAAACCGGGGGACTCTCCTGCGCTTTGACATGCAGGAGAGAGAGAAACGGCTGCAGCGGCTTTAACCGGCCACCGCCGCGTACACGGACGTCGGAGGACAAAACGCGCCGCACCGGGAGGAAGACCAAGCGGAGGCGCATCGATTGAGACGTTGGTAGACCATCTCCGGTGACTCCGTCACCACGCACGCGCCACTTAAAGAGGGCGTGGGGCGGAATACTGTCGTCTGCGTGTGAGACACGCGCCGACAGTATACAGAAAAAATAAAAAAACCATGGTCAATTACCAGTGTACCCCTGTGCCTAAGTCATCAATTTTGTCTTATTAGAGGCTATCTCCGTAATTAGCCATTTCCGGAAAAATATAAAAAAATGAAAAGGTAGGCAACCGGTCCGGTCTGAAATTGTGCAATTACCGCGGAGCCCCTCCACCCATAACCGGTTTTTTGTCTTTTTCGAGGGCTAAAAGCGCTATTTCACTGTAAAAAAAGTTATAAAAAATAGGAAAATCAGGAAACCAACCGAAACGAACGAACCGACAATCGAACTGACCCAAAATACACTATTACAAT
The DNA here is from genome assembly GCA_027405865.1 of Salix purpurea. Lineage (NCBI taxonomy): Eukaryota > Viridiplantae > Streptophyta > Magnoliopsida > Malpighiales > Salicaceae > Salix > Salix purpurea. The sequence continues at coordinate 27,868,590 of JAOWLH010000002.1, forward strand.
CCACAGTGTTTACACTCACAATCTACAGTGCAGCACAGTGAAATGGCCACGCGGTTTATATATTAGGTAATGATCTAATTAACCACGTTAAACTCGATTAAAATCTAGATAAATCAACACTTTATTTTGATATATTTTTTTAAAAAAATATTTTGAAAAACAATTTTAACCGTGTTCTGAAACCGCATGAAATGAATTATGCTTAAAATTACATATATTTTTAATCAATTTGAAATTGAAGACAGGTTCATGACAAGGCATGCTTGCTTATCGCCGCGTAAGCTCCCGCTCAACCCTTATCTTAAAAGCTAAAAGAGATCACGGTTTTGAATAATGTTTTTGCACTGTTCACCTAGACTCAGATTACTGTGGACGACAACAGTTAAATTACAGAATACAATACTTATCATTGCTATACTAGAAGTGCACAAGGAACTCGCTGGGCGACTGGTTAGAATCGCGCCCCCGCGAAGTGGGGCGCGGGAGTTCGAAACTCTCAAGCTACGGAATTTTGGAATATTGAATTTATAAAATAATATTATTATTTGTGTCCGACAATTGACCAAAGAAGTATCTTGGCCGAGTGGTTACGGAGGCGCTTTCCAAGCGTGAGCGCGGGAGTTCGAATCTCGGCGATGGTGATTTTGTTCAATGAACAGTGAAAATATTGTTCATAACTGTTACAAGAGGTATTTTATTTTCAGGCTTTTTTTATTTATAATCGGGTCAGCTTATGCGCATCACAATAAATTTCAGAACTTTTTTTTTTCAATTTTCATTGTTCATTACTGTTTGACAATGTGCTTTCCCTTTTTTTTCTGGCTTCCTTTTTTTTTTGATAATCGTGGTTTCTGAACAAGTTTATGCGCACCACATTTTTTTTATAACTGGGTACACCCGCCACGAATAATCCATTTTTTTACATTTTTTTCTATTTTTCTTCCCTCTAATAATTATTTTTTTATAACTAAAGTGTACAGACCAGCTTACGTGCACCATGACTATTATTTTATAGATAACCAGAGGATATCGCAATTTCAAACAGCAATTAACAGTGATTTGAACTGTGGTTTTAGTTATTCATAACTATTTGAAAAAGGTAATTTGAACTATGGTTCTGGTGGGATATGGCAGTAATGTTTGAGAATGCATTTGTTTTAAAATCTAATGATAGTTTTTTTGTGTTGTCATTTTTTTTTAGGTGCTTTTTTGTTAATATTTTTAGGTGTTAAAATTTCTAATTATTATAGATAAGGCATTCAAAATAATGATAACGATTATCTGTAAGATTTTTTTTTCTTATAAATATGTCAAACTAATTATTATTATTTTGAATTTATGTTGAATTTAAGTTCAATTATAAAATGAACTAATCTTAATACAGTTAATTCAATAATTCAAACATCTCAATCTTCTTGCTTTTTTAATGATAATGATAATTTTATGCTGATTAATTCTTTGAAATCTAATAAATAGATAAATTTATGTCGATTTAAAATTCATATATTTTATAGAAAACTTGCATTTAACAGGAATTCTGCACAAATTTATTATTTTGTCTAAATTTATATTATAATAAAAAACTTACATAATTTTTTTTTTAAAAAAAAAAGATAACACTTGCAATGGGGTGTAGGGTATGGGCTAATATATATTTTTTGAATGTAGATTTGTTTAAAAAAAAAACAATGGCAACAGGAAGAAAATCGACTCTTTTACAGCTGCCTACCATATGATATCTATCATGTAACACGTGGTATATCTATGACAACTTCTAGATTTATTATATATGTGTTTTTTCATTAGGACCTTATACTTTTAATCTTGGATTCTATTTTAATTCTTTATATATATATATATATATATATATTTCTTACATAGTTTCTATTTCTGTCCATGTTTATATATACATCCTCTTAGTTTTTTTTTTTAAATTATAATATTTTTACTTATAATATTTCAGATATAATATTACTGGGTAAAAAAGACAACTCATAAAAAATTAGGTAGACAAATTTACCTAGGTTATCTACAATTAAAAATCATTTCTAACATATTTTATCTATTATAATTTTACTAATTGAATATTAAAATAACTAATTACAGCATGCAAAAAAATTAAGTTTATTTTAAAAAACAATTACAATATTTTTATTTATAATATTTCAGATCTAATATTACTGGGGAAAAAAGGCAACTCATAAAAAAATAGATAGACAAATTTACCTAGGTTATCTACAATTAAAAAATATACAAACCACTTCCCATTTCAATCACATTGTTCCTTTTAAGCATAAAAAAAAAAATCATTTTTCTAACATATTTTATCTATTACAATTTGACTAATTAAATATTAAAATAACTAATTAAATCATGTAAAAAATTAATTAATTTTCTATATAGAAAAAAGTCTAGCGCAACACGCGGGCAAATAAAATCGTTAAATCTATAATCTCATGTAATGGTGACTGAGCAGTTATGTCATTTAAACCTGCAAGCAGCACCGGTGATCCAATCGAGTAAGTGAACAGGGGAGTGAGACTTTTTCTTTAGCAGCGGACACATTTTGATTTTTGTGTTTGTCTTTTTTTTTATTATTATTAAATAAGAAATGAGAAAAGTTCAAGAGAGGTCAATTTCATTGACTAACGAAGTATTGGAACTGGCTGGTCAAAATTAAATGCTTCTTACTCTTTTTCTTCCTTGTTTAAGAATGTTACCTTTCATGGCTAGAAGGATCTACAAATTTTAATACTCTAGATCGCAAATTTAATAAGAGTTGATAAAAATTAATATTTATATCTAATTCGAGTTGTTTATAGACCTGACAAATTGACCAAGTTATATTAATTTTTTTATTCAAAGAGATTTGATGCTGCAAGAAGCATAACAAGTGCCAAGAGGTACACAGAAATTTCACGAAACATATTTTGTAGTGTTTCTAAGTCATAAAAAGCTCGAAATGGATATAATATTTCCAAAATATTGCTCATTCAATACGGCGTCATGGGATTTGAACCATTCTAGACCATGATTGCATTCCATAAATAATAGTCGAGCTACACCAATGATTCATTTACGGACTCATAATCCTTCCAGAACCTGTGGGGACACAAGGCCACATAAACATAACCCTAAAAAACAGACATATTAATCCTATCATATATCTAGATTTTTCTGGTTTTTTTCCATGGCTAGCAGAAGCATTATTTCCTCAAAAATCCTCGTTATCATTTTGGTTTTCTTTTGTCAGATTATATAATAGAATAATATAAATTATATTTTAAATTGTACCTTATAATTTAAGTTTTTAAATAAGAAGATTTTTTGACATGATATATATCAGAGTTTTGTTGATCTAGCGATCATGAATTTAAATATTATCACTTTTATTTTATTTGATAAAAAATCAAGTACACGATAAGATAATATGAGCATTTACAAGTTTCAATTCGAAAAAAAAAATCTTGAAAAAATATATTAAAAAATAATATAAATTATATTGTGAATTTCATCAAACATGTTTAATTGAGACTTTTTCTTTTGTAGCGGAAACTATTTTTTTGTTTGTTTTTTTTATTATTATTAAATAATAAATGAGAAAAGACCACGAGAGGTCAATTTCATTAACGAAGTACTGGAACCGGCTGGTCAAAATTGCAGGTAGATAATGAAACATAGCTCATCATACATTAAATGCTTCTTACTCTTTTTCTTCCTTGTTCATGAATGTTACCTTCCATGGCTAGAAGAATCTACCTGTTCCTTTTGGTTTGCTTTTGTGCCTCACACGCTTTGGCAGAAGACACACTGTACCAAGGTGGTGATTCCCTAAATTCTTCCAGCATTCTAGTTTCCAAAAATAGGCTCTTCGCTTTAGGATTCAGAATTCTTAGCTCTGGTGAGTCGAATGCGAGCTACCTGGCGATATGGTTCTACATGGACAGGAGCCACCCTTTTTGGCTCGCCAACAGAGACAAACCTGTACCAGACAATTCAGGGGTTCTCGCATTAGATGGATCAGGAAATATGAAACTCACCTACTCTGGTGGTGATCTTGTTCATTTTTACTCGAGTCCATCTTCCACCACCAATTTAACAGCTGTTTTAGAAGATTCAGGCAATTTTGTTCTCAAAGATACAAATTCTGGCGGCCAACTGGACTACTTATGGAGAAGCTTTGATTATCCTACCGACACACTCTTGCCTGGAATGAAGTTAGGTATCAACCATGCATCTGGCCAAACCTGGTCCCTCACATCATGGACGAGTGACTTAGTCCCAGCTCCGGGTGCTTTCACTTTGGAGTGGGAGCGCGATACACATGAATTAGTTATTAAGCGACGAACTCAGACTTATTGGACTAGTGGACCATTGACGAGCAATACTAGTTTCGAAAATTTTTCTCTAGAGTCAGCGCCACTTGATTTCAGTTTTATTAATGTCTCTAACGCGGACGAGGATTACATTATGTTCACAGTTTCTGCAAATCAATATACTCCTCAGGATCGAAGCATTTTCTCAATGTGGCAGATGACATATGATGGGAACATAATAGATGATTTTACTCGACGAGTATATGGGGGCACAATATGTAAAGGAAATAACGCAGATGCTGGTTGCGAGAAATGGTCAGGACCGGATTGCAGGAGCAATATGAACAGTTTTGAATTGAGATCAGGTTCCTTTGATCCGACGGTTCCTGTGAAAAGCGACGATAATTCTACTCTTAGCATTAGTGATTGCAAGGACATCTGCTGGAAAGATTGTCAATGTTCCGGTGTCCCTACCACAGGCAATAATGGCAACAATACTGGATGCACGTTTTATTATGGAAACTTTACACAAGACCTGAGTGACAGACAAGCTCCATACGACATCATTGTTCAAACGGAATCTATTGGTCAAGTCTCTTCAGGTTAGTTCCTTTCGTTTTATGGTTACCATTCTTAAACCCAACAAAGTCATTCATCTTAAGTAAATTGCCTGTGGATGTAGGGAAAAGGAAATGGTTATTGATTATTTTAGCTCCTGTGGGATTTGTTTCAATGATGGGGCTCGCTGGACTCTTGTGGTATCTGAGAAGGAGAAGACTTAGAGGTAACATTTTCCAAATAACAAACAATTTTAATGATTTGTTTTTGCTTTTATAAGCATCAAGACTTGTTGAATTCCGGGATTAGCTTACTTTATCATATCAATCCGAGCAGAGAAGTATCTAAAGGAGTTGCTGACATTGGATTCAACGAACGATACGCCTGAACTCGAAAATGACGGAAACAAGGGCCATAATTTAAAGGTATATAGCGCAGCAACAATTATGGCGGCTACAAATTCCTTCTCTGCAGACAATAAACTTGGACAAGGTGGCTTTGGACCCGTTTACAAGGTACTCTGTTAAAAATTAATTCAAGAAAAGGATTGAATAACTTCTCAACTTTATATCTCAGACCAGGTATTGAATTGAGAGCTGTTTTACTTCAGGGGAAATTGCTGGATGGGCGAGAGATAGCGGTAAAAAGACTGTCTAGAAGTTCAGGACAAGGGCTGGTGGAATTCAAAAACGAGCTTATACTCATAGCTAAATTGCAACACATGAATCTTGTCAGACTCGTAGGCTGCTGCATTCAAGGGGAAGAGAAAATGTTAGTGTATGAATACATGCCTAATAAAAGCTTAGATTCATTCATATTTGGTAAGTTAATCATGCCAACATACTATGAAGTGAGCGAGTCTACGTGTGTTTGCAAGGTTTTGGACCTGGACAAATAACATTTCTGGAATATTCACTGTTATGTTTGAATGCAGTTGAATCAAAAAGGGAGCTGCTAGACTGGAAGAAACGTTTCGAAATTATCGAAGGCATTGCTCAAGGACTACTCTACCTTCACAAGTACTCCAGATTGAGGATAATTCACAGAGACTTGAAGGCTGGTAACATACTACTTGATGAGAATATGAACCCCAAAATTTCTGATTTTGGCATGGCAAGAATTTTCAAGATCAATGAATTAGAAGGAAATACAAACCAAATTGTTGGAACGCGGTGAGTAAAAATTTACAGTTGTACATGTGATTACACTGCTAAGTGCACAGAAATAACAGAACATTCAATTTGTCCATACAGTGGATACATGTCCCCTGAGTATGTCATGCAGGGCATTTTCTCTGTGAAATCTGATGTCTTCAGTTTTGGAGTTCTACTGCTGGAGATTGTGAGTGGTAGAAAGATCCATGGCCTCCTTGAAATAGACGGTCACCCGCTCAATCTTGTGGGATATGTGAGTTCATTTCATGCGATCTCATCAATTCTACATTGCTAGCTGCGTAAGCTTAAATTTTAACATTAAACGTAAACTTGATTCAGGCATGGGAGCTATGGAAATCAGGAACCCTATTTGATCTGGTCGATCCAATACTAAGAGAATCTTGCTCTAAAGACCAGGTCTTGAGATGCATTCATGTGGGCTTGCTGTGTGTAGAATATAATGCAACGGATAGGCCAAATATGTCAGATGTCATAACAATGCTAACAAGTGAAGCACAATTACGACTTCCTAAACAGCCAGCATTTTCCAGTGCAACAAGTATTGTGGAAGAAGCGAGCTCCAGCAAGCCTACAGAGTGTGGTTCCATAAATAATGTTACGATGTCAACTATGGATGCGAGGTAGAGGTTAGATGGATTATTTGTCCTCAAAATTTGCATGTCTTATAAGAGCAGACACAGAAAAGGAGAGAATCAGAAACTTTTGATTTGTGAGGTAACATGCGAGAATGAGCAAGTCGAGAAGAGTTCAAGTTCTTTATATAGGTAATTGTTGTTTACAATCCATTGTATATTATTATTATTATTATTATTATTATTATTATTACTCCATCAGTGTTTTTCTTTTTCAATGCTTAGTCTGTTTTAGTGCTCTCAAAAATTACAGTTTCGTTCGGTATATATATAGTTGACAACATAGTTGACTTCAAATCTTTGATTGATATTTCAATGAGTTAATACGTTCATTAAATAAAGATTAGTTAATACTTTTTTTTGTAAAAAAAAGGGGCTAAAAAGCCCCAAAAGGGAGAAGGCAATTCTTTTAATAGCTAAAAATTCCAGTCCCAAATTGGGATTGTTTTTTAAAAATAGTTTTTATGTCACGTGCCCCATGTGACATGTCTTGTCCGGCAGGAGAGGCGTGGTCAAGCAGCTGCCACGCGGCCAAGGCAAGACAACAACAGTCAAGTCAGCCGTCAGTCTAGTCAATGTCAAGTCAGAGTCAGCAGGGTGCCAGCTAATCCAGTTCGGGTGATCCGGTTCTTGCAACTAGCTGTAGTTAGGTCTTTTAGTTCTATTTAAACTAGACCACATGTCTATGGTTAACAGATAAGATTAGCTTAGCGTATTTGATTTAAATTACAATGTTGCTTTAGTATTATTTAAGCTGTCATTAGGTTGAAAAGAAGGGTAACAATTTTCCCAATATCAAGAATTTGGAGGTTGTGGATTCCTCGAAATCCATAAAATACTCTCTCAATTATTCGTAAATAAGGAAGATCGTAACATTGGTATCAGAGCGGTTGATCCATGGCTGAAGAAGCGGGGACAAGGTACTCGCAACTTGCTGAATCCTTGACAGCTTCAAAACAAAATCAAGATCAGTTTCAACAGAATCATCAGGCACTGCAACAGATGGTGCAAGGGCTAGCCCAAAAACTGGACGTAGTGGTCTCACATGTGGAGGCAATGGTGCAATCCAAAGCCGCCCAAAATAATAGGGATCCAGGAGGGTCTGCACAACCCATTACTAATCCTCTATACGAGGATAATGCAGGGATCCAAACCAGAGCAATCAGGCTGGACTTCCCAAGGTTTAATGGAGAGAACCCAAGTGGATGGATTTATCGGGCCAACCAATTTTTCACCTACCATCAGACCAATCCACTACACAGAGTTCTAATGGCCTCTTTCCACATGGAAGGAAAGGCTTTAGTCTGGTTTCAAGACATTGAGGCAGCTGGGGGCCTTAACAGCTGGGAGGGGTTTATTCGGGCCCTACAAACCAGATTCGGGTCATCACCTTACGAGGACCCCATGGAGGCCCTAATTCGCCTAAAACAAACTTCCACAGTGGAAGAATACAAGATCCAATTTGAGATGGTCTCAAACCAACTGAGGGGGCTGGCTGAGTCCTATAAACTCAGTTGTTTCCTAAGTGGTCTGAGAGAGGATATCCGATTTATGGTTCGGATGCTCAACCGTGCTAACTTACACATGGCTTTCGGGTTAGCCAAAATGCAGGAGGAGAACGTGGCTGCCCTTAAGAGAACAACCAGAGTGGGTAATGTTTTACCCCGAATCACTAATGGGCCTATACAGCCACCTGAGAAGAGGGCGATGGTGCCCATCCAAAGGTTGTCCCCGGCCCAAATGAAGGAGAGACGAGATAAAGGCCTGTGCAAATGGAGGCCCGACCATAGGTGCAAAACAACCCGGCTATTCCTAATGGACAGTGATGACTGGGAAGGTGATGAACTATGCAAGGCCATAAGTTCTGGCGATCCAGATGGCAACCACGAAGACAGATACAGGGACGAAGCTGACCCTGAAATTTCTATTCATGCCTTGTGTGGGTCACCAAACCCAAAAACTATGAGAATCATTGGGCACATTGGAAGGAGGACATTGGTGATTCTGATAGATACTAGGAGCACCCATAATTTCATTGATCCGTCGATCATAAAGGGTGCTCATCTATCTTATGACAACCAGGAGAAACTGAAGGTTAAAGTGGCCAATGGACAGAGCACGGAATGTGAAGGAAAAAGTACTGCAGTTCAACTACAAATGCAGGGTAATGTATACTCCATTGATTTTTTCATTTTAACACTTGGTGGGTGTGATGCTATTTTGGGAGTGCAATGGCTACGAAGCCTAGGCCCTATTCTGTGGGATTTCTCTCGGCTATGCATGGAGTTCTATATCCTGGGGGTACATCGTATATTGCAAGGTATGTCCTCAACTGGCAATTCATTGATAAAGGGGGAAAAGTTTGGTAAAATTTATAGACAGTTTAAAAAGGGGTTAGTTATTCAGCTAATTGAAAATGAAAGCCCTAAGCTGTGGTCCATAAAAAACACTACCGATCCCTTAATTTCAGACATATTGTAACAGTATTCAGAAGTGTTTGATGAACCAACACAGTTACCCCCAACTCGGTCCCATGATCACCACATTACACTACATACAGAAAACAAACTAGTTTGTGTAGCCCCATACAGATATCCATACTTTCAAAAAACAGAAATTGAAAAAATAGTCAAAGAGATGCTACAAGCAGGAATTGTGAGACCTAACCAATCTCCTTTTTCGTCACCAGTATTGCTAGTAAGGATACAAGATGGCAGCTGGAGACTATGTGTGGATTATAGGGCACTTAATAAAGAGACCATTAAAGTCAAATTCCCTATACCTATTGTGGATGAATTATTGGATGAATTACATGGGGCAACCATTTTCAGTAAACTTGACCTAAGGTCAGGTTATCATCATATTAGAGTTCACCCAGAGGATGTACCTAAAACAGCCTTCCAAACACATGAAGGCCATTATGAATTCTTGGTTATGCCTTTCGGCCTTACCAATGCACCAGCTACATTCCAAAGCCTCATGAATGATATTTTTAAACCATATTTGAGGAAGTTTATCTTGGTATTTTTTGACGACATATTGGTTTATAGCAGGAATGTAGCTGACCACATCCAACATTTAGTCATTGTGCTAGTGGTTTTTAGACAGCACCAACTATTTGCAAAGGAGTCTAAATGCTGTTTTGGTTATGCCGAAATTGAGTATCTAGGGCATTTGATATCTAAGGAGGGAGTAAGGGCAAACCCGAGTAAAATAGAGGCCATGCTGGAATGGCCATTACCAACAAGCCTTAAATCCCTTAGAGGGTTCCTAGGGTTAACTGGGTATTATAGGAAATTCATCAAGGGCTATGGTTTGATTGCAGCCCCACTCACAAACCTACTCAAAAAGAACTCATTCACATGGACTGACACAGCTAAACATGCTTTCAAAATCTAAAACATGCTGTAACTAACCCACCTGTCTTAGCTTTACCAGATTTTTTCATTCCTTTTATTATTCAATGTGATGCTTCCGGTGTGGGTGTGGGAGCCGTTTTAATGCAGCAGGGAAGGCCATTAGCTTACATGAGCCAGGCCATACAGGGGAAGGCTCTACAACTCTCAACCTATGAAAAGGAATTAATGGCTCTAGTCCTAGCAGTGAAGAAGTGGAGACCCTATCTGTTGGGTCACCAATTCAAGATACAAACTGACTACCACAGCCTAAAGTACTTGCTGGAACAGAAGGTTGGAACACCACTCCAACAGAAATGGATCACTAAGCTCTTGGGGTATGAATTCACGGTGGAATACAAACAAGGGAAAGAAAATAAAGTGGCAGATGCTTTATCCAGGACTATGGAGAACCAGGAACAAAAGGGAAACTTGGCAGCCATATCCATACCAGCAAATCACTGGGTGGAACAACCAAAGCCTCACTACGCAACAGATCCTAAGTTGAAACTAATTTTACAAGGCCTCAAGAAAGGTGAGCATGCAAACCCACACTATCAGGAGAAGAATGGGCTTCTATTCTACAAAGGCAGATTAGTTATTCCTAATGAGCTCAGAGAACAGATTCTACAACTTCTGCACAGTAGCCCAAAGGAGGGCCACGAAGGGTTCCATAAAACCCTACAAAGAGCCAGACCAGAATTCTATTGGAAGGGGATGAAGAGGGATATCAGACAGTTTATTAGAGAATGTGATACCTGTCAACGTAACAAGGCTGAGAATATATTTCCACCAGGGTTGTTGCAACCCTTACCTATACCTATGAAGGTCTGGACTGACATTTCCCTTGATTTTATTGAGGGGTTACCTCAATCAGAAGGATTCACAGTGATTTTGGTAGTGGTAGACCGACTGTCTAAATACGGTCATTTTATCCCTATTGCTCACCCTTACACAGCTGTTAAAGTTGCTACAGTATTCTTACACAACATTTTCAAACTACACGGAATGCCAACATCAATCGTGACAGACCGAGACCCTACTTTTACAAGCTCATTCTGGAAGGAAATGTTTAAACTACAGGGAACAGAGCTAAAGTTCTCAACTGCCTACCATCCTCAAACGGACGGTCAGACCGAGATTGTGAACAAAATGGTGGAGCAGTACCTGCGATGTTTCTCAGGGGACCGGCCCAAGGGGTGGTCAAAACATCTACCACTAGCAGAGTGGTGGTACAATACCTCAACACATACATCCACTAAACTAACACCCTTCGAATCAGTTTACAGTTACCCCCCCCAAAAAAAAAATTAATGCAATTCATACCAGGCACCACAAAAGTAGAAGAGGTGGAACATACCTTGAAAACCCGAGACGAAATACTCAACATCCTCAGAGCTAACCTGCAACAGGCACAAGATCGCATGAGGAAGTATGCAGATCGCAAGCGTACAAATCGACAATTCAAAGAAGGTGACTGGGTTTACCTCTGATTGCAGCCGTACAAGCAACACTCAGTAGCACAAAGGAAAAATATGAAGTTGTCACCCAGGTTTTATGGGTCGTTTCAAGTATTGAAGAAAGTTGGAATGGTGGCTTACCGTCTGGATTTACCACTGGAGTCCAAAATACATCCCGTCTTCCACGTTTCTTGCCTGAAGGAGAAGCTGGGAAACCGTCACCAACAGGTGGTGACTCTTCCTCCAACCGATAAAGATGGGGTGGTGCGGCCGGAGCCAGAGGAGATTTTGCAGAGAAGAATGGCAAAAAGAAAGGGACGAGTAGTGACCGAAGTCTTAGTAAAATGGAGAGGGTTAGGGCTAGAAGATGCTTCTTGGGTGTTGTACGCAGATTTGGCAAATGAATATCCTGACCTTGTGGGCAAGTTCATTTAGGAGGAGAGGGCATTGTCACGTGCCCCATGTGACATGTCTTGTCCGGCAGGAGAGGCGTGGTCAAGCAGCTGCCACGCAGCCAAGGCAAGACAACAACAGTCAAGTCAGCCGTCAGTCTAGTCAATGTCAAGTCAGAGTCAGCAGGGTGCCAGCTAATCCAGTTCGGGTGATCCGGTTCTTGCAACTAGCTGTAGTTAGGTCTTTTAGTTCTATTTAAACTAGACCACATGTCTATGGTTAACAGATAAGATTAGCTTAGCGTATTTGATTTAAATTACAATGTTGCTTTAGTATTATTTAAGCTGTCATTAGGTTGAAAAGAAGGATAACAATTTTCCCAATATCAAGTATTTGGAGGTTGTGGATTCCTCGACAATCCATAAAATACTCTCTCAATTATTTGTAATTAAGGAAGATCGTAACATTTTAGCTATTAAAACCATTCAAAAGCCTTTTCATTTCATTAAAAGGGTCAAACATTAATCAATCATGATTAAACCTTGATCAAAATCCTAACTTGAAACCCTATAAATACCCTTTAAAGAAGAAAAAGGAAGAGAAAAAAAAAAAAGGAAGGAGGGGTAGAAAAATCTTGAAAAAGGAAACCTAAGTGTGAAGGTGGAAGAGCCTAGCATAAGGGTTTCATCAATTTTAAGAGAAATTTGCTATTACAAAACAAAAGAAAAAGAGAACTAACAGTACTTGAATTATGAGGCACACCTCTATATCTTCCTTACTTGTTTTAATGATGTTTTAAACTTGTTTTGGTGTAAAATTGTGCTGAGCTTAGGTTCTAATTAACATAAAAATGTTGTTTTATTGTTTAGATCTCACTTTGAGTTGGTTTCTGATGTTTTGAATACTTAGATGATGTTTGTTGGATTGATTTTGACGAAACAAAATGGTTTTTAAATATACTAAATATGAAAATAATGTTTGTGATATTTTTCTGCATTGGCTCATATATGTTCTTGTCTTTTGGTGTTGGTTGAAAGGTATTGAAATGTCAATTATGAGCTCTAAATTCTCGAGTTTGTTTACTATTTTAATTTGATAGTCTTTGGGATTAGAACTTCATTCATGATTTTTCAAATTTGGTTTTTTTCGTTACAATATTTTATTTAAGTACGTGTGAATGTGGTAGTGCGATGAGTGAACAAAAAAGAACTTGGTTTTGGGGCTTGGAATGCTTTTATGAGGAATACGTAGTAGCTAGGTTTTCCGAGTTTCTGTTCTTTTTGTTCTTAAGAAGAACATTGCCTTGACTTGATGATTTTGATTAATTTTGGTCCAATTTTTTACATTAAATTTTTTGTGAGAGTTGATTAATCAATAAATAAGGGTTAATTTACATCAATAGTGTTTGCTACAAGGTTTCTCCAACTCTTTTTAGAGTTTTTGTTAAACTAGTTTTTTGGTTTGTACTATGTTACAGGTTGAGTCAAAGCAATTTGAACCTATTTTTTTTGCAGGCTTGAAGAAACTATTTGGTGTTTGATCCAACTCCTTATTTAAATCGAGTTTAAAATTAACTTATATAGATGATCCAATTAACTTTGGCAGATCTAAAGAAACTATGAATACTGATAAAAACATGGCTTAACTTTTTAAAAAATCAAGATGACATTTGTTTTTTGAATATTGAGATGATGACATAAATTATCAACCATGTCTTTGCGACTTAGCTTGAAAAGCCCACGAAACATATTATGGAATTTATTGGGTTTTTTAAAAATAAAATCCATAATTATTTTATGAGTTATTTTTTTTAGTGATATGATAACAAAAATAATACTTGTAAAAATTGAATACAAAACTACATATCAAGATGTTTGTTTGAGATTGCAATAACCTCAGAGAGAAAAATAAGGAAACAAATTATTATGATTATTTCAAAATCAATTAAATATTAAAGGAAAAAAATGAAAGAAAAAGATTTGGAATGTGGAATTTAAAAAAAAAAGGCTAAAAAAATGAAAACAATAAGGTGCTTCACTATTCATAAAAATTGTGAAACACAACAATATCTTTCATTTTCTTAATAAATAGAATGATAATTTATAATGTGATACTATAAATAGAAAAAGTAAAAATATAAAATCAAAGAGCAAAGAGTGTTTTCTTTGATTTTTTTCCTCTCATGGCGTTAAAAGTCACACATCAACTAATTATGTGTTATTTGTGTTTAAAATATGAGATAATATATTTTGAAAGGATTAGTATAATTTTATTAAGAACCTTGTCATATTCCTATTTAAAATAAATTGAAATATAAAAAATATTGTTCAACTCAAAATTGAAAATAGAATCATTTCATTTTTCCAAAAAGAAAGAATTAATTAATGATTTTACTATTCCAACAAGAGTGTTTGCCCTAGCAAAATATGACGAGTTGTTTTGTTTCTTAAGTGGGGTTTGTTTATTATCCCGAGATAAAGAACAAAGATAAAGGGAATAAAAACATATTTTTGATAAAGATATAGAGATAGAAACATAAAGTAAATATATTGCCAATATAATTTTAGAATAAATTTATATACTTTTAAAATAGAAAGTACATAGGAGATATATCTCTAGAGTTAATATTTATTATTTTTAAAATATCCTTGTAAAAATCTCTCAAATATGAAATTATGCAACAAAACATGTAAGAATAGAAATATTTAATGTCATAGTCTTAAAACTCAAATTGAGAGTCACGGGTTAGGTTGACCAAGATCAATATAAAAATAAAAGTGGTTATCATCATAGTTTTAAAACTCAACTTAGGGGTCAATCCAGTGCATGCCCTTAATCATAGGTCTGGAAGGTTAACCCAAATTGACTCAAGTTAATGTAAAAATAAAAATTATTATCATATTTTAAAAACACGACTCGGAGTTTACTAGTGCAAGTCCTGGGTCACAAGCCAAAGAGGGTCAACCTCGTTGTGTTAGAGAATAATATAAATCATATTCCGGGACCTCACCTAATATCTTAAGCTTTTAGGTGAGATGATTCCTTGATATGATATCAGAGCCTTATTGACACAGCGTTCACGAGTTTGAATCTCACCCCCCATTCTATTTGATAAAAAAAAAAATCAAGCACAAGATAGTGTGGGCCTGTGCAAGTTTCAAGCCCAAAGAGCTTTTCACTTGAGAGGGTGTGTTAGATAATAATATAAATCATATTCCGGACCTCACCTAATAGCTTAACCTTTTAGGTAAGATAGTTAAAATATAATTTTTTTTTCAAATAATCAAAACAACTTTGTTTTGACCAAAAATCATTTTTGAAAAAAGTCAATGGTTTTTTACTCATGCTTTATCCTACGACAATCCGGTTTTTCACTAGGTGAGATCAAGTTAATTATTCCTCTATGTTTTTCTTAAACTCAAACCAGTTAAGGCTCTAGGTTGGTGTGTTTCTGGGTTCACTCGTTAAGTCAATCTTGGTTTTATAACTAGATTTATTTTAGTATTATTAGCTTCAACACGTAATATAAACTAATGTAAAACAAATAATATGTAGTCATTTTTTAGAATACATAAGTTTGATTGTACCACCATAGCTAAATATGATACATAAATAGTCATTATACTTCAACATTGCTACCGAACATCATTTTATCCTATGTGTCTTTTTCTATCTTGTCATCTTTATTTCTACTTTTTTTTTGGAACAGTAACCCAACATCATAAGTTAGGAGTATAGGCTACAAGACTTGAACTATGATCAACGCATCTCATTCTCATAGTCCAGAAGAACAATTGCAACAGCCTTGGAGGGTACTACATAAAGAGAAAAAATAATTGAAATTAAAGTAAAATGTATTCAAAAATGATGTTTATAGCAAGTTATGGTGTAAATTGTATACAAATTTCTAAGAAAACCATATGTTTCTATCATAAAAATATTTAAGACCATTTCTGATTTTTTTTTCTTGTTTGTTTTCAATTTATTCTGTTATTTTTTTATATTTTTTTTAATCATTTTTTTGAAGCATTGGTTTTTGAGAAATAAGGATCTACAAACCCTCCCATTGATGATCTACTATAAAAAGAAGCCATGGAATCATTAACTTGCATTACCTAAAGTATGCACCATCATGTTGGAAACACTAAATCTATTGTTAAAAAATAAAATAAAAACACTAAATTGTAGGGAACAAAACACACCCCAAGTATTTGGAACTTCTCAAACTTTATTGTTTTTAATCAACTCTTATTAACACACTCTCTTTGCTCAACACACTCACACACACACACACACACACACACACACACATTACCATGCTTAAATTTCTAATTTTATTTATAGGAAAATTATTACTTTAACTATTATAATCTGATTGATTCGAAATCTACGTATTTGACTAAACAATGATTCTAATAAACGAACTTAACATAATTTTTTTTTTTTATCAAGGATTCCTATATTTACGAGGATCTTATCTAGCAATTCCTTCTTTAAAATGATTTTCTTCTAACATTTACATCAATGATTATTTGTCTTTTTGAAAGTTTCTTCAACTCGCATATGTTGTTTATTTTTTAAATAAAAAATAGGATCAATTTTATCATCCACAATATTTTATCTTTTTTTATGTGATGAAATTCCACCTCTTAAAAAATACACTTTGTGGGTTCAGGTGAGCGAGTAAAACTCTGGCTATTCCAGACTCTTACAAGGGATGTACTCTCAGACTCAAACTCGAGATCTACTGTGCAAATCACAAGTTTTTTGTCATTACGTCACGCCCCTTAGAGATTTTATCTTCTTAATAGCATCTTCAAAAGCCAGAGAATCACAAATGAGAATACAACACATGAATAAGTGAATCATCATATTAATTGTTTGTAATTATCTTATAATCACACATCCATGTAGGTTTAAAGAAGATGCCCTTTTTTTATAAAACAATTGGGTCAAGTGAGTAAAGTCTAACAGTGTGAGCCTAGCTTAGAGTTTTTCTTTTTTCTTAATGATAAAACAACTTTCGTTCTCAATTAGTAAACGTGGTTTTTTAGTTTTCTATTTCTTTGAAAGAAAATTCTACAAAATACAAAAAAAAAATCAAAAAGTATATTGTTTTTTCAAGAAATACCTCAATTATCTTTTCATTTATCTTTTTCAATGGACATGGATGTGGTGTGATGATAAAGAGTTTGTGATCTGCATAGCAAGTTTTAAATTCAAATTAGAACATGCACTTCTTGTAAGAGTCTAAGACAATAGAGGTTTTACTCTCTCACTTGGACCCATAAAGTGCGTTTTTCGGACGATGAGGTTTTTTCACATCTAAAAAAACTTTTCATTTATAAATACTTATTTTTTATCAAGTGATATTTTATGTTCCAACCATATGGGATTTCAATTTTTTTTTATAAAAGAAAATCTAGTACAAGATTTTATAGCAGATTTTGATGGGAAATTGAGTAGAGTATATAGATATGACGAGCGGATTTGCCCGCTTCGCTGGGCTTTTTTATCTATGTAGAAAATTGATTGATTTTATAAATATTGTATTTTGTTATTTTAATATTTAATTAGTATAATTGTAATTAATAAAATCTGTTAAAAATAGTTTTTTTCAACCAAAGTGTGATTGAATATTGCTAAAAAACTTTTGATAAAATTTGTTAGAAAATTTGCTAAGAAGGTGAAATGATTTATTAGAAATTTGTTGTCACGGATACTCTGGTTAAAAAAAAAGAAAAAAAGAAACCTGGTTAAAAAAGAACAACTGACTTGGACACTAAAAAATAAAAAATACATGTGAAAAAAAGGTTACCGTTTTTTAAAATGAAAAAAAAAAGAGTCTAAAATATAAATTTAAATTCCAAGCCAAATTTTTTTTTTATAAGATTTATTCATCATATTATTATATTAAATATATTTAAGAATACCGATATTAATTATTTTTTGCAAGAAATCGTAGGTCAATTTTTTTTCTCTATATATATATTTTTAGGCGATAATATTCAATAAATATTAAACACATATGCTTAGTCTCACATACTATATAGTGTGATCGAAATGGGAAGTGATTTTTAGATTTTGTAATTGTAGATAACCTAGGTAAATTTGTAAAAAAAAAATATGAGTTGCCTTTTTTCCCCAGTAATATTAGATCTGACACATTATAAATACAAATATTGCAATTTTTTTTAAAAAAATAAATATAATTTTTTTTCGTGCTATAATTACTTATTTGCCGTCTAAAAAGAACAGTCTAGTCGAAACGGAAAGTTCCTCGTATATTTTTTAATTGTAGATAATCTAGGTAAATTTGTTTACCTTTTGTTTTTTTGAGTTGTATTTTTTTCCCGGGTAATATTAGATCTTAAATATTAAAAATCCAATTTTGTTTTTTTTTTTTAAGAAATAAACTTGAACAAGAGAGCCCAAAATTAAAATTCAAAGCCAATTTTTTTTTTATTTTATAAGATTTATTCATCATATTATTATATTAAATGTATTTAAGAATGCTGATATTAATTTTTTTCCTGCAAAAAATCCGAGATCATTTTTTTTATCTCTTTATATATTTTTAGGCGATAATATGCAATAAATATTAAAACATATAATAATGAATTGTTTGCCGTTTAAAAGGAACAGTGTAAGCGAGACAAAAGTGACTTGTATCGTTTTTTAATTGCAGATAACCTAGGTAATTTTGTACATTTTTTGTTCTTGAGTTGTCTTTTATCCCCAGTAATATTAGATATAAAATTACTATTGCTATTATTGCAAAAACAATTAAAATTATCAAACTATCCCGAAAGAAAAAACACTCAAAGACATTACCAAAAAAGTAAGCAAGAAAAAGAATATATTATTATTATTATTATTATTATTATTATTATTATTATTATTATTATTATTATGATTATGATTATTATGATTATTATTATTATTGTGTTAATTATGAATAAAGAAAAAAAATAAATAAAAGAAAAAAAATCATAATTACCCCGCGCTTCGCCGCTGGAATAAAAAATTATTTTGACTCGTTTCAACATAAATAATTTTTTATTTTGATTTATATATTTGCCGTCTAAAAAGAACAGTATAGTCGAAACGGAAAATGCCTCATATATTTTTTAATTGTAGACAATCTAGGCAAATTTGTTTACCTTTTGTTTTTTTGAGTTGTATTTTTTTCCGGGTAATATTAGATCTTAAATATTAAAAATCCAATTTTGTTATTTTTTGTAAGAAATAAACTTCAACAAAATAACACAAAATTAAAATTCAAAGCCAATTTCAAGTGAGCAAGAAAAAGAATATATTATTACTATTATTATTATTATTCTCGTATATTTTTTAATTGTAGATAATCTAGGCAAATTTGTTTACCTTTTCTTTTTTTGAGTTGTATTTTTTTCCGGGTAATATTAGATCTTAAATATTAAAAATCCAATTTTTTTATTTTTTGTAAGAAATAAACTTCAACAAAATAACACAAAATTAAAATTCAAAGCCAATTTCAAGTGAGCAAGAAAAAGAATATATTATTATTATTATTATTATTATTATAAAAAACAAATATTCTGTTTAAAAACAAATGTATATGAAATTTAATGTAAAGGATAACATTGAATAAAATCGAAACTTTGACACCAAAACAAATAAAGAATTTCAAGTGAAATCAGAAATTAAAAGCTTGGGGACTGAAATGAAACTTCCATGTATACTGAATTTCCATTAAAGGATACAATTGAAAGAAATTAGAACTTTGATACCGAATATATTATGCATTGAACTCAAATCCAGAAATTAAAAGATCGAGGACCGAAATGAAACTTCAGAAATCAGGACCACAAAAGACAATCAAACAATCAGGGACGAAATGGAAACTAACTAAAAAACTGGGGACTCCCGTGAACATTTTGCCGGAAGGAGAGAGAAACGGTGGAGCAGACGTTTGTTCGCCAAGGGGAACATTTCAGGCCACATTTGGTAGAAACGCGCGACACCAGCGGCTGGAGGTAACGGCGGCGAACCGTTTGGGACGCCGGAATCAAATTTTTGACCACCCTATGACATGGCACGCGCCACTCGAAGGCGGCGTGAGTCCAAAATTCGAAACCGCGTCCAACGGACGCGCCTGCTGCTGTCGGCAGAGTACTGTTTGGAATCCTGGTCAATTACCGAATAACCCCTAACCCGAATGCTTGCAATTTGTCGTTTATGGGGATAGCAACGTATTAGCACACTCTGAGCACTGTTCATAATCGAATAAAATATAATAAATGAAAGAGACAATTACGGAAGCAGCCCTCCTGACATTGTTGCGTTTTTGCCTTTAGGGGGGACAAAACGGTAGTTACCCCTTTTCGACACTGTTGACGAAAAGGGGGTAAATACCGTTGAACCCCTGCAGGCAAAACGGGATTTTGTCGTTTTCGAGGGGTTGTTTGGTTAATACACTGTTCATCTCCGGAAAAAACAAAAAAAAAAGGGTGGACGAACTCGCGCGACGCACGGACGACAAAAGTCCAGTCCACAGTGCACATGAGTCACAATGTACAGTACCCATACCGAGCTCTTTTGTTAATATCCTAGTGAGAAACTGTTAGATAGACACCAGTTGAATAAAATATTGATCTTTTTATTATATTTATTTTTAGCTTTATGTTATTATTGTACTAACAGACAAATGATTGGTGGATAGCATTGATGAGAAAATGTCTTTCTATCATATTAATTTGTCATATTGAAAAATATTAATTTGTCATATTAGTGGAGCGGATGCTTTGACTACAAAATTTCTCGTTAATTTTCTTTTTCCTTTTACTTTTTGTGCAATGATCAGATGATATTTTCAGACAAGTAATTAATTCAAAAACATCGACACTGTACAAGTCTTCATATTTTCCAAAGAAACAGGCAGACCAAAGATTATTTTGAGCCATGATTGCAGGAAGGCTGAAATGTCAGAGAAACTACCAACAAAGAGAAATTAAGGAAACGAAAGGTATCGTATAGGAGAAACATTACTTTAAAAGTGTTTTTGAAAGAAAAAAATATTTTTTATTTTAGAAATATTTTTTTAATATTTTAAATTTATTTTTATATAATAATATTAAAAATTAGTTTTAAAAAATAAAAAATATTATTTTAATATATTTTTAAATAAAAAATATTTTTAAAAATAATTACTCCATTAATTGACAGACAATTAATGAGAAGAACAAGATGAGGATACGTGTGGTGTCGGTTTAGCTACAAACGAGGTTATCTGCCCGCGGGCTACGCTAGGCTTTTTTCTATGTATATAACTAATTAATTTTTTATGTGTTATAATTAGTTATTTTAATATTTAATTAATGAAATTATAGTAGATTAAATCTGTTAGAAAAAAAAAATTCGTCTAAAATGAACAGAGTAATCGAAATCCAGGGGAAGTGGATTGTATATTTTTTAATTGCAGATAACATGGGTAAATTTATCTTTCTATTTTGTTTGTAAATTATCTTTTTTTCCCAATAATATTAGATCTGAAATATTATATATATGTTTTTTTTTATAAAAACAATCTAAAATCCAAGAATCAAAATTTTCTAAGAAATAAGCTTAAGCAAAAGATGACAAAATTATAATTAAAAGAGAAAATTATTTTTTTTATTTTATCAGATTTATTTCTCATATTATTATATTAAAACTATTTAAGAAAACTGATTTTATTTATTTTTTCTTTACAAAATCGTAGGTCATTTTTTTCGGTATATATATATATATATATATATATATATATATATATATATATATATATATATATATATTTTCAGGTACTAATATTAAATAAATATTAAAATATATAATTAGTCTCACATATTTATAAGGAAAAAAAACCTAAATAAATGACAAAAAATAAATAGGTAGACTTAAAAAGAAAATTGACCTGAGAGATCAATAAAAAAAAATTTAAAACTAACAAAGAGAGAAAATAATATAAATTAATTTTAAAATGATCTTCAACAAAAAATTAAAATGCCAATATTAAAAAAAATCTTAATAACAATGGAAATAATAAAAATTAGTGAGACCATAATTATTGTTGGAAAAAAAATAATATTTTTTTATGATTTATTACTCATATTATTATATTAAAATTATTTCAAAGCAATGATTATATTTTTTTCCTAAAAACATCTAGGTTTTATATATATATATATATATATATATATATATATATATATATGAATCTTAAAATGATCATTAACACAAATTAAAATGTTAAAAAAAAACTTAATAACAGTGGAAATAATAAAAATTGGTGAGACCGTAATTATTGTTAAAAATAAATTCCATAAATTTTTTATTTTATAAAATTTATTACTCATATTATTATATTAAAAGTATTTCAGAGAAATGATAGTAAAATTAAATAAATATCAAAAAATATAATTAGTATGACATATTTAAAAGAAAACAAAACTAACAAATAATCATTATCATTATTTTGAATGTCTTATCAATAATAATATGAAATTATGTGACTTGAAGGGAAAAAAATAAATCATAATAATTATTAATTTTTAAATGATTACCAGCACATATAAAAATGTGAACATTAAATAAAATACTTAATAACATCATAAATGAAGAAAAATTGAAAACAAACACTAATAGCATGTATATATAAATATGGACAGAAATATATAAAAAATAAAAGAATTAAAAGTATAAGGGATAAAAAAAACATATATAATAAATATAATTTGAAGGACAAAATTGAAATAAATCCAAACATGGATACCGATGAAATTAAATAATTTAAAGCAAAATCAAAAATTAAAAGAATTACGACCGAAATGAAATTGAAATTTATACTTGATATGCATTGAAGGATAAAATTGAAATCAATCAAAACTTTGATACCGAAAATATTATGGATTCCAGACCAATTTCAAAAATTCAAAGTCTGAGGATCTAAATGAAGGACGAAATTGAAACAAATCAAAACTTATATAATAACAATAAGAACCATAAAAACACAATTCCAAGTATAGGGAATGAAGTGAAAATTCAGAAAAAGCAGCTAAGCTGACGTCATCTTGCACAGGCAGGAGAGAGAAAAGGGGGGGAAATTTTCAAACGACCATTGAAACGCCTACGGCCACCGTGTACTTACATGCGCCGCACTAGTCGGAAGAGAACATTGATGAAAATCATTCTAGATGCCGGTTGGGTATTTTTGGACTTTGGAATACGCCGCACGTGCCGATCGAACAACGGGTGAGCGTTGAAAACGGACGGCGCGTCTAGTGACGCGCCAACAGTAAATCGGCATGAAATGAATAAAAAAATGGTAAATTACCGGGGCACCCCTCAAAGATAGAACATGATTGTGTCGTTTTTGAGGGCTAAAATGATTATTTAACTGTGCAAAGAAATATAAAAAAATAAATAAACCGGGTAGTTGGACCAGACCAAACCAAAAATGTGTAATTACCCCCGAACCCCTAAGTCTAGTGGCCTTATTTTGTCTTTTTCAAGGGCTAAATTCGTTATTTTACTATACAAAAAGGGAAAAACAGTATACCGACTGAACCAAATGAACTGAATCGAACCGAACCGACCTGAAAATTGAGCATAACAGTAACCATGAATAGTGTTTTGTGTGAGGGTGAATAGTGGATCGGGCCTTGAGCTGTTTTAGGTGTAGTATAATTCATCAACTGCAAGACAAAATTCTTGTGTGACTTTTCAGAATCATTGAACTTTGATTATTATTAATTTAAAAACAATACGTAAAAGAGGTCGTGATTCACAAAACACAATTTATTTTAATTTTTTGCTTTTGGTTTGTTTAAAAAAATTCTATGTTTTTTTATTTATTTTATACTTTAATATTTTATTTATTAGAGATATAAATATTATGATTTGTTGTGGTTTATTATTTCACTCTTATAACATGTTTTGTGGATTTAGCATGTTAACACGTTGACTCAAGATTATCTTTAATTGATATTTTTTTTAAATTTTACTCTTTAACATTAGATTGATTAAAACTGGTTTGGTATTGTTTCAGTTTACTTTCTATTAGGTTATTTGGCTCTCATGACCTGAATCATGAGTTTTGTTAATTACTCTAGGTTAACTTGGGTCGTTATTATGTTCTTCTTTTAGTAACTTGATTTGATTTGGGTTATTTTTTATTATTTTTTTCTATGAGGTTATCCTAATCTCATAACTTCAATCATAGGTTTGGTGGGTTAACTTGTTTCTGTGTTTTTTTTTTATCAATTTCATTCTTCAACATTAGTTTAATTGGAACAATTTGTTTTTACTCTCTTTTAGTTGAGTTTATTTTGTTTTGTTTTGTTTTGTGTTTTAATATTGGATTGATTGAGAATTGAATTTTTTTAATTTATTTTGATTTGATTTATATAGTGTTATCAGTTTCATATTCTAGATCACAAATTTAAAAAATTAATCTGCGTTAACCCAAATTAATTTTTATATTTAAACAGAGTTGTTTTTAGACATGATAATTCGATCATGTTATATTAATTTTTTTATTCAAAATATTGCTCATTCAGTATATCATCATGAGATTTTCTAGACCATGATTGGATTCCATAAATAATAGTCGAGTTACATCCTTATTCTATTTAATAAAAAATCAAGCATAATATAATATTAGTCTATGCAAATTTCAAGTCCATTTTTTTAAAAAAAATATTAAAAAATAATATAAATTATACTATAAATTTTATATAACATCTTAAGTGAGATTTTAAATGTTTAAGTGAGACTTCTTCTTTAGCAGCAGACACATTTTGATTTTGGTGTTTGTCTTTTTTTATTATTATTAAATAATAAATGAGAAAAGACCGCGAGAGGTCAATTTCATTAACAAATTACTGGAACCGGCTGGTCAAAATTGCTGGCTACATTTTTTATATAATTTCAGGTAGATAATGAAACATAGCTCATCATCTTACTCTTTTTCTTCCTTGTTCAAGAATGTTACCTTTCATGGCTAGAAGGATCTACAAATTTAATACTCTAGATCGCAAATTTAATAAATTAATTTGAGTTGAAAAAAAAAATATTTATATATAATTCGAGTTGTTTATAAACCTGACAAGTTGATCAAGTTATATTAATTTTTTTTATTCAAAGAGATTTGATGCTGCAAGAAGCATAACAAGTGCCAAGAGGTACACAGAAATAATAAATGAGAAAAGACCGCGAGAGGTCAATTTCATTAACAAATTACTGGAACCGGCTGGTCAAAATTGCTGGCTACATTTTTTATATAATTTCAGGTAGATAATGAAACATAGCTCATCATCTTACTCTTTTTCTTCCTTGTTCATGAATGTTACCTTCCATGGCTAGAAGGATCTACCGGTTCCTTTTGGTTTGCTTCTGTGCCTCACACGCTTTGGCAGCAGACACACTGTACCAAGGTGGTTATTCCCTAAATTCTACCACCACTCTAGTTTCCAAAAATGGGCACTTCACTTTAGGATTCGTAAGGATTGGCTCTGCTGAGTCGAATGCTAGCTACTTGGGGATATGGTACAACAATGACACGAGCCACCCTTTTTGGCTCGCCAACAGAGACAAACCCATAGCAGACAATTCAGGGGTTCTCGCATTAGATGGATCAGGAAATATGAAACTCACCTACTCTGGTGGTGATCTTGTTCATTTTTACTCGAGTCGATCTTCCACCACCAATTTAACAGCTGTTTTAGAAGATTCAGGCAATTTTGTTCTGAAAGATACAAATTCTGGCGGCCAACAGGACTACTTATGGAGAAGCTTTGATGATCCTACTGACACATTCTTGCCTGGAATGAAGTTAGGTATCAACCGTACATCTGGCCAAACCTGGTCCCTCACATCATGGACGAGTGACTTAGTCCCAGCTCCGGGTGCTTTCACTTTGGAGTGGGAGCGCAATACACATGAATTAGCTATTAAGCGACGAACTCAGACTTATTGGACTAGTGGACCATTGACGAGCAATACAGGGTTTCTTGATACAGGGTTTCTTGATTTCAGTTTTATTAATGTCTCTAACGCTGACGAGGATTACATTATGTTCACAGTTTCTGCAAATCAATATACTCCTCAGGATCAAAGGATTTTCTCAATGTGGCAGATGACATATGATGGGAACATAATAGATAATTTTACTCGACGAGAATTTGGGGGCACAATATGTAAAGGAAATAACGCAGATGCTGGTTGCGAGAAATGGTCAAGACCGTCATGCAGGAGCAGTATGAAGAGTTTTGAATTGAGATCAGGTTCCTTTGTTAACACGGTTCCTAGGAAGAACGACTATAATTCTAGTCTTAGCATTAGTGATTGTATGGACATCTGCTGGAATGATTGTTCATGTGTTGGTGTCCCTACCAGAGGCAATAATGGCAACAATACTGGATGCACGTTTTTTTATGGAAACGTTACACCATACCCGAGTGAAAGCGCAATTCAATACCACATCATTGTTCAACCGGAACCTCATGTCCCGCCAGGTTAGTTCTCCTTTCGTTTTATGGTTACCATTCTTAAACCCAACAAAGTAATTCATCTTAAGTAAACTGCCTGTGGATGTAGGGAAAAGGAAATGGTTATTGATTATTTTAGCTCCTGTGGGATTTGTTTCAATGATGGGGCTCGCTGGACTCTTGTGGTATCTGAGAAGGAGAAGACTTAGAGGTTACATTTTCTAAATAACAAACAAATTTAATGATTTGTTTTTGCTTTTATAAGCATCAAGACTTGTTGAATTCCGGGATTAGCTTACTTTATCATATCAATCCGAGCAGAGAAGTATCTAAAGGAGTTGCTGACATTGGATTCAACGAACGATACGCCTGAACTCGAAATTGACGGAAACAAGGGCCATAATTTAAAGGTATATAGCGCAGCAACAATTATGGCGGCTACAAATTCCTTCTCTGCAGACAATAAACTTGGACAAGGTGGCTTTGGACCCGTTTACAAGGTAGTCTGTTAAAAATTACTCAAGAAAAGGATTGAATAACTTCTCACCTTTATATCTCAGACAAGGTATTGAATCGAGAGCTGTTTTACTTCAGGGGATATTGCAGGATGGGCGAGAGATAGCGGTAAAAAGACTGTCTAGAAGTTCAGGACAAGGGCTGGTAGAATTCAAAAACGAGCTTATACTCATAGCTAAATTGCAACACATGAATCTTGTCAGACTCGTAGGCTGCTGCATTCAAGGGGAAGAGAAAATGTTAGTGTATGAATACATGCCTAATAAAAGCTTAGATTCATTTATATTTGGTAAGTTAATCATCCCAACATGCTATGAAGTGAGCGAGTCTATGTGTATTTGCAAGGTTTTGGACTTGGACAAATAACATTTCTGGAATATTCACTGTTATGTTTGAATGCAGTTGAATCAAAAAGGGAGCTGCTAGACTGGAAGAAACGTTTCGAAATTATCGAAGGCATTGCTCAAGGAATACTCTACCTTCATAAGTACTCCAGATTGAGGATAATTCACAGAGACTTGAAGGCTGGTAACATACTACTTGATGAGAATATGAACCCCAAAATTTCTGATTTTGGCATGGCAAGAATTTTCAAGATCAATGAGTTAGAAGGAAATACAAACCAAATTGTTGGAACGCGGTGAGTAAAAATTTACAGTTGTACGTGTGATTACACTGCTAAGTGCACAGAAATAACATAACATTCAATTTGTCCATACAGTGGATACATGTCCCCTGAGTATGTCACGGAGGGCATTTTCTCTGTGAAATCTGACGTCTTCAGTTTTGGAGTTCTACTGCTGGAGATTGTGAGTGGAAGAAAGATCCATGGCCTCCTTGAAATAGACGGTCACCCGCTCAATCTTGTGGGATATGTGAGTTCCTTTCATGCAATCTCATCAATTATACATTGCTAGCTGCATAAGATTAAATTTTAACATTTAACGTAAACTCGATTCAGGCATGGGAGCTATGGAAAGCAGGAACCCCATTTGAGCTGGTGGATCCAATACTAAGAGAATCTTGCTCTAAAGACCAGGTCTTGAGATGCATTCAAGTGGGCTTGCTATGTGTAGAAGATAAGGCAATGGATAGGCCAAATATGTCAGATGTCATAACAATGCTGACAGGTGAAGCACAATTACGACTTCCTAAACAGCCAGCATTTTCCAGTGCAAGAAGTATTGTGGAAGAAACGAGCTCCAGCAGGCCTGCAGACTGTGGTTCCATAAATAATGTTACGATGTCAACGATGAATGCAAGATAGAGCTTAGAGCGTTAGATGGATTATTTGTCCTCAAAAGTTGCATGTCTTTTTAGAGCTGACACAGAAAACTAGAAAACTAGAAAATTAGCCCTATATATTCTTAGCATAATAAAAATGTTCAAATTGCTAGTGAAAACTGAATCAAGGCACTCCATCACGCACACACTTCTCGCGAATATATGCCTCTGCCAGCAGATGGGTGGATGTCAACAGGGTGAGTCGGAATATGAAAGATCTTGGAGTAAAAAGTTTACCAGCTGGTTGTAGCTCAGTCAAGGTTGATGGCCATGAGTTTCTTGTTGGGGATCCATGTTGTCCAGAAACGAGAGAAATATACTCGATGTTGGATAGAATGGTGAATCCATTATGCATTTCAGGAGAGAATGAAATGGAAATAGAAGAAACAGGTGCAATGAACATGTTGATGAATAAAATATTAAAACCATTTCTGATTTTAACCTGTTTGTTTTCAATTTATTCTTTTATCTTTTTTTTAATTTTTTTATCGTTTTCTGAAGCATTGGTGATTGGGTGTTGAGGAAAATATGGAACTGCTAAGCAAATCCAGCTATCAATAAAAGGGAAATCAGGAAGGAGATTAGGAAGACTATTGATAAGCAGCAAATCAAGTAAATCCAGCCTGCTCAGCAAATCAAGCGAAATCATGAAGGAGACTAGGAAGACTGTTGATAAGATTTTTCTATTGCGATAATTATGTTGTATCTAAACTCTTAAAGTGTAACTATGTATTAGCAGAATTTAACGTGAAAAATATATTGTTCATATTCACTGGCTTTTCAAGTTTTCATGGTATCAAAGCCACAAAAAGATTAGCATCTCATCATGTCTGTCTCTCCTCCTTCGTCCACTACAACCCTTACCTCCTCCTCTGTTATCCCCACAATATTCCCAATCTCTAATATTGTTTCACTAAAGTTGAATCCTGACAATTATCCTCTTTGAAAGATACAATTAGTACACTATTTTCGTGGGCAAGACCTGTATGGCTACCTTGACAGTACGCTCATTCCTCCTCCAAAAGTGATTGATACCTTGCATCCTGATACAGGTACACTCGCTCAGATTTCAAATCTTGCGCATTTTCAATGGCTGCGACAAGATAGTCTAATTCTCAGCACTCTCATGTATTCCATGATTGAGGGTGTTTTAGCTCAAAGCATCTCTTATGCCACTTCTCATCAATTTGGCAAGCACTTGAAACAAAATTCTCCTCCCAATCTCGAGCTCATACCATTCAGGTTCGAACTCAACTTACTAATGCAAAGAAGGGCAGTCAATCTGCCAATGATTATTTCTTAATGATCAAAAGATTAGTTGATGAACTTGTTATAGCTGGCCAACCTCTTCGCTGTGATGATATCATTTCCTATGTTCTTGCTGGGTTAGGGCATGAATATGACAGCTTTGTCTCCTCCATCTATGCCCAAAATGATCCAGTCACTCTTGAGGAGGTATATTCTCTTCTAATTGTTACAGAATCTCGTCTAAATCACCATTATCAATCTATTCATGCACTACTTGTTGAAGCCAATATTGTTCAGCGACAACCATAACCTTCCAACTTTAGGAGGAGACATGGTTATCGAGGTAGAGGCTATCATAACAACTATCATGGAGGGGGTGCTTTCTCCTACAGCAGAACTGACACATATAATTCCTCTTCTCTTGTGTGTCAAGTCTACAGAAAACATGGTCATTCTGCTCGCAAATGCTACCATCGTTTTGATCTAACCTATCAACATTCTTCTTCTTCTCCAAATAAACAAGCTTTTCTTGCAACACACAGCTGGGAAAATGACTAGCATGCCGACACAAGTGCAACTCATCATATTACTCATGATCTGGCTAAATCTGAATCTGAAAAGTGATGACTACACCGATACAGATCAACTACAAGTTGGCAATGCTCAAGGTTTGCATATCTCTAAAACTGGCAATTCCTCTCTTCATACTTCTTCTCACTCTTTTGTCTTAAACCAAGTTCTTTGCGTTCTCCAGATTTAGAAAAATTTGATTTCTATCCATAAATTCTGCAAGGATAATAATGTTTACTTTGAATTTCTTGGTCAATATTTTCTTGTGAAGGGTTACTCGGGGATCTTCCTTCATCGCGGCCATGTTAGTAATGGGTTATACCATTTCTTAGCCAAAAATTCTCCTCCTAAAACCTATTCCAGTGCTCGCATTATATTTGATCAGTGGCATCATCGTCATGGTCATACTGCTTCTCCAATTGTTCAACGTGTTTGTTCTCTAATAAACTGCCAGTTGATAAAATCAAAAGGCACTCTATGTGCCCTAATTGCCAATTAGCAAGAACTCATGCTTTGCCTTTTAATAATTCAAATTATGTTTCCAAAAATCCATTAGACTTAATTTTTACCGATGTTTGGGGTCCAGCATTTGTAGTCTCAACTACCGGTGCTCGATACTATGTTAGTTTTCTTTATCATTATTCTAAATTCTTGTGGTTATTTCCAATGAAACACAAATCTAATGTTTAACATATTTTTCTGCGATTTCAATTTTACATGGAAAAACAATTTAATCATAAAATAAAGGTCATACAATCAAATTGGGGTGGTGAATATCGTAGACTTCATAATTATTTTCAAACAACTGGTATAGCTCATCGTATTGCATTCCCATATGCTCACCAACAAATGGGTTCCATTGAACGAAGACATAGACAGATTGTTGAAGTCGATCTTAGTTTACTCGCACACTTAAATTTACCACTGTTTTATTGGGAAGATGCCTTTACCACTACCACTTTTTTGATTAATTGCTTACCAACACCCATCCTAAAAAATCTCTCCCCTTATGAAGTACTCTATAATCGAACTCCAAATTTTGCTTTCTTCCGTGTCTTTGGGTGTGCATGCTGGCAAAATGTTCGACCCTATAATAAACATAAAATAGATTTTAGAAGCAAATCATGTATCTTCATTGGCTATAATGTTAATCATCATGGTTACAAGTGCCTTGATTTATCAACTGGACGTGTTTATGTGTCTCACCATATAACTTTTTATGAAAGTTCATTTCCTTACCAACCAAATGGTTCCTCTCTTCTATCTTCAAATTCCAGCTCTTCCACACATGTCACGCTGCCTTTCTTTCCTCCTGTCTCAATACCTACCAGTCTTAATGATATGCAAACTCCAAGTCTCTCATCTACTAATGATTATGTTCCTTTAGTGTCTCAATCTGTAGGAACAACCAATGCACTACCTATAAGGCATACGTCAGGCATTGATGTTGCCGACCAGCCAATTCCCTCTAATCTTTCAGAGCCCCCACTTCAATCCACCGTAAATCCTACCATATTGCAAGGCAATACCAGCACCCATGCCACGACTACAAGGTCACGAAACAATATTTTTAAACCAAAAGCACCCTTTAATGCTTTTGTAAGGTATCCTCTTCCTAAAGCATTACTTACCTCTCTTCACTCTTTTAAACTTGAACCATCCTGTTACAGTGAAGAAGTCAAGTCCCCACAATGGAGAACAACAATGAATGATGAGTTTGATGCTCTTCTACGCAATGGGACTTGGTCCTTAATTGCTCCTCCTCCTAATGCCAATATCGTTGGTTGTCGTTGTGTATGCAAAGTCAAAAGAAAGGTTGATGGTTCCATAGAGAGGTTTAAGGCTAGGTTAGTTGCCAAGGGCTTTCATCAACAAGAAGGGATTGATTTTAATGAGACATTCAGCCTTGTTGTCAAGCATGCTACAATTCATATTGTCCTGTCCTTGGCTATATCTCATAACTGGAAGATTCAACAAATTGATATCCAAAATGCATTCCTACATGGTAATTTGGAAGAGGAAATTTATATGGCTCAACCTCAAGGCTATATCCATCCCCAATTTCCTAATCACCTTTGCAAACTACATAAGTCCATCTACGGCCTAAAACAAGCTCCACGAGCTTGGTTCTCTCGGCTAACAGATTAGTTGTGGGCAATTGGCTTTATTGCTAGTAAAGCAAACCCTTTATTTATTTATTTGGCACAAGCATGATGTTCTAATTTTAATTCTCATTTATGTTGATGATATTATCATCATAGACAATTCTAGTGCCGCCATCCATCAGATTATTCAGGACTTACATTCTGACTTTGTTGTTAAAGAACTTGGTAATCTTAGCTACTTTTCAGGGGTAGAGGTCTTGCGCACAACTGATGGTTTGTATCTCACTCAATGCAAATATATGGCTGAACTTCTGGAAAAAACTCATATGGCTGAAGGAAAGCCTTGTTCCAGTCCTATATCCATTAACTGTCATCTCCTTACCATCGAAGGAGCTAAGTTTTCTAATCCTTCTCTTTATAGATAGGTTGTTGGAAGCTTGCAATATTTGGCATTCACTCGACCTGAGCTTTCGTTCTCAATCCATAGAGTCAGCAAGTTTGATCTTGATTATATTTGGAAGCTTGCAATATATTAGTCCTTAAGTTACATTTTTTGCTATTTGATCATGATTGAAGACAAATGCTTCTGATTTTTTAGTAAAGAGAGAAATTAAAAAAAAATGAATAAAACAAAAAAGGCGTAGAACATGGAAGACATGCCAGAGAGTTTATATAAATTACACTTAGGTCCTCAATCTTTAAAATAATATAATTCATACAATTTAAATCCCTTGACATGTTCAAAAATAACTTTTTATACACAAGTTCATTTATGTTATTTTTTAGTCCCTGACTTGAACTAGCCTGATTTGTATTGGATCTTGCTCGAGTTTTAATCCAGTTTTATGAATTAATTCAATAAGTCAATGGAATAAACTTTCACTTATTTGAAAAAGTTATTAAGCTCAATATAACCTATTAACCAGGTTAAGATCCAACCACAAGTTAAATATGTGAGAAATTACCATTATGCCCCTGATGACACACCATGTTGTTGTTTATTCAAACCCATGATCATAGAGATTGATCGTGGAAATCAATTGCCTAATTTTTTCTTTGACAAGAGGAGAAAATTAGCTAACAAATTGATGAGAGGGGTCTTTGATCTACCTATAAATAATAACCTATGTGCTCCATATACGACTATTAGTAGGCATAGATTAGAAGGTTTCTCTTAGAGAATTTTTCTTTTATTTTGAAGCTATGCTGCTATTGCATTGGGAAACTTTTTTCAGAATTTGAGCAAAAATGACGGGAGATATTTATAATCTAAATTTCAATTGCTATGTGTATTTAGCATTCAATTATATAAAGTGTTTAACATGTGATATCAAACCCTACCTTTCTGATATTTTGCTCAATATATTTATTAGTGATTCTCGATGTATCGAGTCATTTATTTTTGCTTTACAACTACACAATTATTAACTCAATACATTTCATTGTTATAAATAAAAAAAATTGAACTGATAGATAAATAAACCCCTCTTGCATGGTCACAATTTAGCGAACAAGGGTATAAATGTTATTCTATTATGCAAATAAAAAGAAAAGGATGAAATACCCTTAACGGAAGACCATTCTTTTCATTCATTGTGTATTTTCAAAAGTGAATGAAAAACATTATCCTTGATTAATCTGCAAATTATATTTATATCCCTTGGCAATTGTTAAGAGCAATAAAAGACAAAATAGTCTTTACATTGCATGGATCCAAAATATTCTCCTCGCATGCTACAGGAATGGTTAAGCACTTTTATTATTAATTTTTTGTAATTTTCTTGGTGTTCGGGCTATATCATTGGTATCCACTATTTTTCCAGTAAAATATTTAAAAATTAAAATTATATATTTCTTAAAAAAAATCTTGTTACTCAGAGTTATAATCTTGACCAATTAAAATGCATCAAAATGTTTGATAGTTATTGAAATTGATTTTAAAAATATTTTTCATTCAAAAATATATCAAAATAATTTTTTTTTTATTTTTTAAAAATAATTTTTAATATTAACCCATCAAATCAAAATAGTGAATGGAATGTTAGCAACTGGGGATATGTTACAACAACGACACGAGCCACCATTTTTGGCAAGTCAACAGAGACAAATCCATAGCAGAAAATTCAGGGGTTCTCGCAATAGATGGATCAGGAAATATGAAACTCCCCTACTCTGGTGGTGATCTTGTTGATTTTTACTCGAGTCCATCTTCCACCACCAATTTAACGGCTGTTTTAGGAGGTTTCAGGCAATTTTGTTCTCAAAGATACAAATTCTGGCGGCCAACAGGACTCTTATGGAGAAGCTTTGTGTTAGGTATCAACCATACAAACCTGGTCCCTAATGTCGTCGTTGAGACACCAGCTGGTTCTTTCACTTTTGAATGGGATCGTAAAGGAAAGGAGGGGTCTTTAATTTATTGGACTAGTGGACCATCGAGGAGCAATACTAGTTTCTAAATTTGGAATGTGGAATAAAAAAAAAGAAAAAAAAGGGGGAAATTCGAAAAAAAATAGAAAATAATAAGGTGCTTCACTATTCATAAAAACTGTGAAGCACCATAATATTTTTCAATTTTTTTAATAAAGAGAATGATAATTTATAATGTGATACTATAAATAGCAAAACTAAAAATTTAGAATCAAAGAGCAAGGAGTGCTTGAGTATCTCTAAAATTTAAATTATTTTATTTTTTTCATTTTATATCAATTTTTTAATGTTTTTTTTTTTTATCATTTTACTATACTAATAACAAAATAATTTTTTAAAAATAAAAATTAAATCATTTAAATATAGCAGGAAAGTGGATGTGTTAGGAACTATATATGTCAGAAAAGTCTTAGAACTTTAATTCAACTGACAAGCCAATGCATTTTGTCTTCTTTTATGATAATTAGAGTCTTCATATTTTCCAAAGAAACATGCAGACCAAAAATCATTTTGATTCATGCATGCAGATTATTCAAAGGCTGAAATGTCAGAGAAACTTACCACCAAGTAAGAAAAATTAAGGAAACGAAAGATATCGTGTAGGAGAACAAGAAGTCAAATTTCTTCGAAGCTGCAACATGAAACTTTTATGAGAAGAACAGGATAAGGATACGCGTGGTGTCGGTTTAGCTACAAATTCATAAAAATCTATTTTTATTTATTTATACTTTAATATTTTGTTTATTAGAGGTATAAGTATTATGATTTGTTTTGGTTTATTATCCGAGTCTTATAACATGTTTCATGGGTTTAGCATGTTGACACATTGACTCAAGATTATTTTTAATTCATATATTTTTTTAATTTCATTCTTCAATATTAAATTGATTAAAATTGGTTTTGTATTGTTTCAGTTTACTTTCTATTATGTTATGTGGCTCTCATTATCTGAATCATGAGTTTTGTTGGTTATTGTGGGTTGACTCGGGTTATTATTATGTTTTTTTAATAACTTGATTTGATTTGGATTATTTATTTTTTATTTTCTATGAGATTATCCTGATCTTATAACTTCGATTATAGGTTTGGCAGGATAACATTTTTTTGTGTTTTTTTAATCAATTTTATCCTTTAATATTAGGTTGATTGGAATAGTTTGTTTTTATTCTTTTTGAATTGTGTTTTTGTCTTTTAATATTAAGTTGATTGAAAATTGAAAATTTTAATTTATTTTGATTTGATTTATATAGTGCTATCATGGTTTCATATTCTAGGTCACAAATTTAATAAATTAATCTAATTAGCCCAAATTAGTATTTTTATATAATCCGATATGTTTTTAAAACTAACAAATTTATCATGTTATATTAATTTTTTTATTAAAAAAAATTGATGCTGCAAGAAGCATAACAAGTGCCAACAGGTACACAGAAATTTCCCGAAACATATTTTGCAGTGTTTCTAAGTCAAAAAAAGCTCGAAATGGATCTAATATTTCCAAAATATTGCTCACTCAATTCTAGACCGTGAGTGGACTCCATAAAAAATAGTCCTTCTAGAACCTGTGGGGACACAAGGCCACTTTACCGACTCAGGAAATTCCACCTTCTCAACCAGAACCACATAAACATAACTCTAAAAAACATAGACGTATTAATCCTATCATATGTCTACATTTTTTTGTTTTTTGTTTTTCATGGCTAGCAGAAGCATTCTTTCCTTGAAAATCCTCCTTATCATTATGGTTTGCTTTTCAGCTTTCAATAATAATATAAATTATATTATAAGATTTAAATTATATTATAAGATCTCATTTAACAATTTAAATTTTTAAGTTAGATAATTCTTTAATATAATATTAAAGTCTTGATGACCCAACAATCATAAATTTAAATTTTATTATTTTTATTTTATTTAATAAAAGATCAAACATACGAGGTAGTATAGATTTATTTGTCATATTAGTGGATGCTTTGACTACATAATTTCTCGTTAATTTTATTTTTATTTTTTGTGCAATGATCAGATGATATTTTCAGACAAGTAATTAATTCATAAACAGTGGCATCGTACAAGTCTTCATGCAGACCAAAAATGATTTTGATTGATACAATGCATGCATGCATGCAGGATTATTCAAAGGCCGAAATGTCAGAGAAACTTACCCGACCAAACCGCCACGTAAGAAAATTTAAGGAAACGATAGGAGAGCAGGTAAGATATCTTTGAGGCTGCAACATGAAACTTTTATGAGAAGAACAGGATAAGGATACGCGTGCAACATTGAACCAAAGATCGATGTTGAACTTTGATTATTATTAATTCAAAAACAATACGTAAAAGAGGTGGTGCTTCACAGAACACTGTTTATTTATTTTTTGTTTTATTTTTTTGCTTTTGGTTTGTTAAAAAAAAAATTCTTATATAATTGTTTGAGTCTTATAACATGTTTCTTGGGTTTATCATGTTAATACGGTTAACTCAAGATTATTTTTAATTGATTTTTTTTTTAATTTTATTCTTAAATATTAGATTGATTATGAATTGAGTTTCATATTGTTTCAGTTTATTTTCTATTAGGTTATTTGGATTTCATGGTCTGAATCACGAGTTTTGCTAGTTAATATGGGTTGACTCGGGTCATTTTATTGTGTTCTTCTTTGAATAACCTGGTTTGACTTGGATTATTTTTAATTATTTAGTTTTTATAAGGTTATCCGATCTTATAACTTTTCAAAAGTCAATTTTCTTAGCCAGCAAAAATTGAACCTGGGCGGGGAGACTAGGTCACTCTACCGACTCAGGAAATTTCACCTTCCCTTCCAGAACCACATAAACATAACACTAAAAAACGTAGACATATTAATCCTATCGTATGTCTTGATTTTTCTGGTTTTTTTCCCCCATGGCTAGCAGAAGCATTCTTTCCTGCAAAATCCTCTTGATCATTTTGGTTTGCTTTTGTCCCACTTTTTCTTCAGCAGCGGACACACTCTACCAAGGAGGAGAGGCCCTCCGTTTTTCAAGTAGACTTGTCTCCAAAAATAAGCTCTTCAGCTTAGAATTCGTAAGACTTGGCTCTGCTGAGTCCAATGCTAGCTACTTGGGAATTTGTTACCAAAATGATACAGGCCACCCCATCTGGATAGCCAATAGAGACAAACCTATAGCAGATAATTCAGGAGTTCTTGAAATAGA
Organism: Salix purpurea; assembly: GCA_027405865.1. Taxonomy (NCBI): domain Eukaryota; kingdom Viridiplantae; phylum Streptophyta; class Magnoliopsida; order Malpighiales; family Salicaceae; genus Salix; species Salix purpurea. The sequence continues at coordinate 27,906,377 of JAOWLH010000002.1, forward strand.
TGGAGATTCAAGAACCATGAAAGTTACATACTCTGGTGGCGATCTTGTTGACTTTTATTCAAGTCAATCTTCCACCTCAAAGTTAACAGCTACGTTAAAAGATTCAGGTAATTTTGTTCTGAAAGATGCAAATTCTCGCAGCGATCGTATTTTATGGCAAAGCTTTGATGATCCTACAGACACATTCTTGCCTGGAATGAAGTTGGGAATCAACCATAGAACTGGTCAAACCTGGTCCCTCACATCATGGATGAGTGACGTAGTCCCAGCTCCGGGTGCTTTCACATTTGAGTGGGAGTGCGATAGACAGGAATTAGTTATTAAGCGACGAGCTGAGATTTATTGGAGAAGTGGACCATTGACGAGCAATGGCAGTTTTGAAGCTTATCGGCTAAATTCCAGGCTCGACTATAGTTTTCTTAATGTTTCAAACATTGATGAGGATTTCTTTATGTTCACGGCGGCGAGAAACATATTAACTCCTCCGGAGAATGGATTTTCAAAGTGGCTGTTGCAATTTGATGGGGAATTAGAAGAGCAAAGTAATGGACAAACTTTCGGAGGCAACCTTTGTAATGGAAACAACATAGAAATGGGATGTGTGAAATGGGATATAGAACCTACATGCCGTAGTAGGGACAGATATGAGTTGAGAGCATGTGACTTTTTGGTAGAGGGAGGTCAACCAATCCCTGATTACAGTGCTAGTCTAAGCATTAGTGATTGCAAGGAAATCTGCTGGAAAGACTGCAGGTGTGCAGGCATTAATATCGAAGGCGTTAATGCCAACAATACTGGATGCACATTTTGGTATGGAAACTTTACGAAAGACCTGAGTGCCAGTTCGGTTGAATACTTTGTAATTGTGCAAGACACACAACCAGCAGCAGGTAATGATCTTCAGACCAGTCCAGATTTTGTTTTATCTGCTAGATTTTTTAATCCTCGCACATGTTCCTCGTTGTTGTTTTAACGTTTATAGTACAATTCATTGATTTTTCTGCTTCAATTTTCCAGTGAAATCAGGGGAAAGGATCTGGATATGGATTGTAGTTTCTGTGGCATTTGTTCTACTAATGGCACTAGCAGGTATCTTGTGGTACAGGAGAAGGCAAAGACTCAGAGGTACTTTAACATTTTTTAAACAACGAACAAATTTACTGAAGTTTTTTATAACCCTTATAACTTCATGAATTCTTGGCTTAACTTAATGTATCATATCAATCTAAGCAGAGAAGTATCTGAATGAGTTAATGACATTGGATGCGACGAATGACACCCATGAGCTCGAAAGTGATGGAAACAAGGGACATAATTTGAAAGTATATAGGGTTGCAACAATCATGGCTGCGACAAATTCTTTCTCGGCAAAGAATAAACTTGGACAGGGTGGTTTTGGATCTGTTTACAAGGTAGTCTTGAAAAAAGAGATCCAAGAAATGGATTAAGAAAACCTTTTTAATTTTAAGTTGAAGTAGGATTAATGATCTATTTTATTTCAGGGAAAATTGCCAGATGGTCGAGAAGTAGCCGTAAAAAGACTATCAAGAACTTCAAGGCAAGGGCTTGTGGAATTTAAAAATGAACTTATACTCATAGCTAAACTGCAACATTCGAATCTTGTCAAGCTCCTAGGCTGCTGCGTTGAAGGGGAAGAGAAAATGTTAGTGTACGAGTACATGCCTAATAAAAGTTTGGATTCATTTATCTTCGGTAAGCAGTGTTATGAAGAGCTTTCTCACATGTTTCAAAATGTAAAATTCCAAGCTTTTAGACTTTGATCATTATGCTTGTTGGAATCTTCTAACTTTTCGCCTTTATTTTGGAACACAGATCAATCAAGGAGGGAGCTGTTAGACTGGAAGAAACGTTTTAAAATCATTGAAGAGATAGCTCAAGGTCTTCTATACCTTCATAAGTACTCAAGATTAAGGATAATTCATAGGGATTTGAAGGCCAGTAACATACTGCTAAATGAAGATCTCAGCCCCAAGATCTCAGACTTTGGTCTGGCAAGAATTTTCAAGATTAATGAATTGAAAGCAAACACAAACCGCATCGTTGGAACTTAGTGAGTAATGAATATACAACTTCATGTTTCTCTGCTCTTTTTTTAACTGAAAACACTCAGTAGATTAACAATACAATTGTTTGGAAAATACAGTGGCTATATGTCCCCTGAGTATGCCATGGAAGGCGTTTTCTCTGTGAAATCTGATGCCTACAGTTTTGGAGTTTTGGTGCTGGAAATTGTGAGCGGTAGGAAAAATCGTAGCCTTCTTCAAATTGATCCCCCTCTCAACCTTGTGGGATATGTAAGTTCATTTCATGTTGTTCAAAAGCATATGGTATTGTAGCACTTCTGCATGCAAGTTTTCGATGTTTGCACTGACTAAATTTGTTTTCAGGCATGGGAGCTATGGAAAGAAGGTAACCAATTTGAGCTATTGGATCCAACTTTGAGGGATTCTTGCTCTGAAGACCAAGTGTTGAGATGCATTCATGTGGGCTTGCTATGTGTAGAAGATAATGTGATCGACAGGCCTACTATGTCAGATGTTCTATCAATGTTAACTAGTGATGCACAATTACCATTGCTCAAGCAGCCAGCATTTTCATGTGTAGCATATAGTACGGACAGTCAATCGAATTCAAGCACTGCAGAGCGCAAGGTAGAGGACAAGGCAGAGGACAAGGCAGAGGGGAGTTCCATAAATTACGTATCTATGTCCACTATGGAAGCACGATAGAGGTAAAGATTTTATCAACTGAGATCATTGAAATACTCTCTTTTACAGAGTAGATAGGAGAAGATTTTTCTTGGTCCTTAGCATCAGACAGTGTTTTCGTACCGGCAAATTCAACTCTTTGGACATTTTTGTTCAAAGAAACTAAACATTTCTGCCCATTGTGTACTTCTAGAAGCTAAAAACAAGGCTAGGAAGAAAACGTTCTTTATTATTTATTTATTACAAAGCTACTTCAGATTTTTGTTTATTAGAAGCTTGATCATATATAACATTCACTAAATAATCTGTATGCGAAGAAGCGCAGCAAAGAAAGCAATGACTTCACCACCACCAAGGTCACAGAAGGTTTAACAAATTTTCTTCCACCTTGCATGCGATTTACTATTCTTCCCTAGCTCTGCATTAAATCTGCAGGCATTTGTTGAAAATGGAGGATCAAAGTCAACAAAAGTCAACCGATCCCAAGTCTGCTGGAAATGAAGAAACTGGAGTCGTGAAGATTATCTTGTTTTTTCCTTTATTGTTTTTATCATGTTTTAATTTAAGAGTTTGTGTTTTAGTTAAGTAAGATCAAACTATAATTGATCATATCTTGTTGCTTTATTTTCTCAGATTTATTTCCTGTTTTAAGTAGAAAAAGATTGTAATAGCTTTGAATTTCTATTCTTGCAATTTGATCTTTTTCTATAAATAAAGTTTAAGGGATGACAGTAACTTTGAGTAATTCTGCCCTTTGTTATACACTTGTTAAAGTATTTAATTGTGCCTTAATTTTCACATATTTTCTGGGAAATTTCTGGGCAAGTTCTCGGTTCTTTGCACTGATTTGAACAATGCTTGTTTTTGTTCTTTAGGTGCAAAATCCTGAGGGTGATTTGAACAGTAACTGTTCTTCACCAAAATTTGAAATTTCCAACAATTGGTATCAAAGCGATTCTGATCTTAGAAGGGTTGTGAGAAACACGAGAGAATTGTGAGAATTTTTCAAAGTTATTAACTTTGAAAGGGAAGGTGAGTGAAACACGAGTGTGAAGGATTAATCAAAACTTCTCTGGTTTTTTCATTGGTTAATGAATAATTGATTTCAAACTGTCAATTACCATTATCACGAACAAGGTTCTTTGTCTCCATTGTACTCTGCATAACTGAGCAGAAACAAAAAGAGTTTTTATTCATCTCATGGATTCTGGAAATTTTTCAAAAGCACCTCTCTTCACAGGCACCAACTATGGCGTATGGGCAGTGAAGATGGGAACTTACCTTAGAGTTTTTGACTTGTGGGAAGTCGTTGAGCACAACAGGGAACCAAATCCCTTGAACAACAATCCCACCTTGAATCAACTCAAGTATCACAATGAAGAGAAGGCAAAGAGATTCAAGGCTCTCTCCTGCATCCATAATGCAGTGAGTGAAGATATCTTCACAAGAATTATGGCTTGTGAAAGTGCTAAAGAGGCATGGGATAAACTGAAAGCTGAGTTCCAAGGAGATGAGAAGTCAAGAAGAATGCAGGTATTGCATCTAAAAAGGCAATTCGAAGGGCTGAAGATGAAGAAGACTGAATCAATTAAGGAATTTTCATCCAACATTTCCAAACTTGTCAATCAAATGAGACTGTTGGGTGAAGATATTCAAGAATCAAGAGTTGTAGAAAAAGTCCTTGTAAGTTTGCCTGAAAAATTTGAGAACAAAATCTGTTCTCTTGAGGATTCAAAGGACTACACTCAGTTAAGCCTTCAAGAGCTAATCAATGCTCTTCAGGCAGTGGAGCAGAGGCAAGCTTTCAGGCATGAAAGCTCAAGTGAAGAAGCTTTTGTTGCAAGCTTCAAGGGAAAATTTCGGAGTCAAAATTTTCCTAAGGAGAACTATGGAAGCAGAAGAGAAGTTGGCAAATTTCAACAAAGCAAAAACTGGCAACAAAACCAGAATCATCCCAACAGTTTCAACACAAAAGGGAAGGAGAAAAAGAAACAATTTCCTGCTTGTAAGTATTTCAACAAAACTAATCATCTTGAGTCATGGTGTTGGCTCAAGAACACTCAATGCAGGAAGTGCAAACAGTATGGACACCTTCAGAAGTTTTGCAAATCAAACATGGGGACTGGAGCTGCAAAACAGGCCTATGTTGCAAAGGAAACTGAAGTTGAAACTGAGCACTTGTTCATGGCCACGACTGAACAAGGCTGCAACCAAGTAGAGGTAAATGTTTCAAACTGGCTTGTTGATAGTGGCTGTACAAACCATATGACTGCTGACATTAAGATGTTTAATACCTTGGATTCGAATTATGAGTCTAGAGTAAAAGTGGCTAATGGTCAATATGTGAATGTTGAAGGGAGAGGAGATGTGGACATTGTAACAATGGCAGGCAAAAGAACTTTTGTTAAAGTACTTTATGTGCCTGAAATTAAGCAAAACTTAGTGAGTGTTGGCCAATTACTTGAAGAAGGCTACTCACTATCCTTCATTGATAACATATGCACCATAAGGGATGTCAAAGGAGTGATTTTGTTTGCTGCTGAAATGAATAATAGAAGTTTTAATCTTGGTGTGAAGAATGAGCATGTGAATTTGAGCATAACTGAAAATTCAAAATCAATGTTATGGCACAAAAGATTAGGACATTTTAACTATGCCACTTTGAAGAAAATGGCAGATCATGAGATGGTTTTTGGTTTACCTGAAATCCAAGAGCAAAAGGCAGTTTGTGAGGCTTGTCAATTAGGTAAACAAACAAGGATAGCTTTTAATGAAAATTCTTTTAGAGCTACTTGTAAGTTGCAGCTGGTGTTTACTGATGTGTGTGGTCCTATGAGGACTGAATCTTTAAATGGTGCTAAGTATTTCTTGCTCTTCATTGATGACTATAGTAGATATTGTTGGGTTTACTTTCTCAAAACAAAAGGGGAAGTGTTTGATGTATTTATGAAGTTTAAGGCTGCAACCGAGAGAGAAGCTGAGACCAAGCTGAAGGCCTTAAGGTCTGACAATGGGGGTGAATTCACCTCTCATAAACTTGATGAACTTTTAGAAAAAGAAGGGATCAAACACCAACTCACTATACCATACACACCCCAACAAAATGGTGTGTGTGAGAGGAGGAATAGAACCTTAATAGAGATGGCTAGATGCCTTTTGTTTGAGAAGAAAATGCCACTTAAATTTTGGGCAGAAGCTATAAGTACAGCTTCTTACCTTCTGAATAGAATGGTTACTAAAGTGTTGGGAGAGAAAACACCTTATGAGTTGTGGCATGGCTACAAACCCAACATAGAACACTTGAGAGTGTTTGGAAGTCCCTGCTTTTACCTACTGCCTGAAGTGAATAGAGGGAAGCTTGATCAAAAGGCTGAGTTGGGGATTTTGTTAGGTTATAGCACTAAATCTAGTGGTTATAAAGTGTTTGATTTAAAATCTAACAAAGCTGTGATTGCAAGGAATGTAAGAGTTGATGAAGACAAAATCTGGAATTGGGAAGATGAACTAGCCGAGAAGACTAATGATGATGAATTCCAACCAGAAATTGTCCAACCTACTTCTGATGATGAAGATGAATCTGTGAGAGGAACAAGGCTTCTAAGTGAGGTCTATAGCAGGTGTAATGTAGCAGAAGCTGAACCTTATGATGTTCAAGAAGCTATGAACTCACACACATGGATGGCAGCTATGAAGGAGGAGCTGTTGATGATTGAGAAGAATGAGACATGGACACTTGTGGACAGACCAGTTGACAGGAAAGTGATTGGGGTAAAGTGGATCTTCAAAACCAAAATTAATGCAGATGGCAGCATCAACAAACACAAAGCAAGGCTTGTGGTTAAGGGGTATTCTCAAGAACCAGGTATAGACTTTCGTGACACTTTTGCTCCTGTGTCTCGGCTTGATACTGTCAAATTATTGCTTATGATTGCTGCACAAATTGGATGGTATGTGTGGCAAATGGATGTCAAGTCAGCCTTCTTAAATGGCACACTTGATGAAGAAATATATGTTGAGCAACCTGAAGGCCTTGAGCTTGGTATAGCCACCTAGATGAATTCTTGCTGAGTTTGGGTTTTGAAAAGAGCCTAAATGAAGCTACTTTGTAAGTGAAAAAGGTTGGCAAGGAGATATTGATTGTATCAGTTTATGTTGATGATCTACTGATCACTGGAAATCATGAGCAGCTGGTTGATGAATTCAAGCTGAAAATGAAGAACAAATTTGAGATGAATGAGCTGGGCTTACTATCTTATTTTCTGGGGATGGAAATCACTCAATCAAAAACAGGGTGCTTTGTGTGTCAAAGGAACTTCACAATGAAGTTACTGAATAAATTTGCAATGGATAATTGCAAACCTGTCAGCACTCCCATGGTGGCTGGACAAAAATTGATGAAGGATGATGATGAACACAAGGCTGATGGTCGAATTTATAGAAGCTTGATTGGAAGCTTGCTATACTTGACTGCCATAAGACCAGATATTGTGTTTACAGTGAATTACCTTTCAAGGTTTATGCAAAATCCAAGCCAAACACATTATGTTGCTGCCAAAAGAGTGTTGAGGTATCTTAAGGGAACACTGGATTGTGGCTTGATGTTTGATAAGCTAGAAACTGTCAAATTGATAGGCTTTTGTGACAGTGATTGGGCTGGATGTGATGAAGAGATGGTGAGCACTTCTGGTTATTGTTTTTCCATGGGAAGAAGCATTTTTTGCTGGAATTCTAAGAAGCAAAGTGAAGTTGCACACTCTACCGCAGAAGCTGAATATATTGCAGCTTATGTAGCTGCAAATCAGCTTGTTTGGCTAAGGAAAATATTGGGAGATTTGAGCCTAAATCAACTTGAACCTACTGAATTGTTTTGTGACAATATGTCAGCTATTGCTATATCTAAGAATTCAATGTTTCATGATCGAACCAAGCACATGAAGATTAAGTTCCATGCCATTCGGCAATTTCAGCAAGAGGGTGAACTTGAGATGAAATATTGCACCTTAAAGGAACAATTGGCAGATTTGTTTACAAAACCCTTAGCCAAAGAAAGGTTTGAAGAATTGAGAAAGATGATTGGCATGAGCAGATTGGAATCAAGGGGGAGTGTTGAAAATGGAGGATCAAAGTCAACAAAAGTCAACTGATCCCAAGTCTGCTGGAAATGAAGAAACTGGAGCCGTGAAGATCATCTTGTTTTTTCCTTTATTGTTTTTATCATGTTTTAATTTAAGAGTTTGTGTTTTAGTTAAGTAAGATCAAACTATAATTGATCATATCTTGTTGCTTTATTTTCTCATATTTATTTCCTGTTTTAAGTAGAAAAAGATTGTAATAGCTTTGAATTTCTATTCTTGTAATTTGATCTTTTTCTATAAATAAAGTTTAAGGGATGGCAGTAACTTTGAGTAATTCTGCCCTTTGTTATACACTTGTTAAAGTATTTAATTGTGCCTTAATTTTCACATATTTTCTGGGAAATTTCTGGGCAAGTTCTCGGTTCTTTGCACTGATTTGAACAGTGCTTGTTTTTGTTCTTCAGGTGCAAAATCCTGAGGGTGATTTGAACAGTAACTGTTCTTCACCAAAATTTGAAATTTCCAACAGCATTAGCCCCTCTAGATATCAGACCCGCAGACTCTAACTCATCTGCATGTCACATGGAACATGGAATTTGGAGAGATGCTCGGCAAGAATTAATAATTGCACCTAACGAATGAATACATAACTGTGTGATCGATTCAGCGACGACCAACTATAACTTCAAACAAATCTTCACCCTCATACTTGTATTCCAGTAATATTTATTAACGCAGACACGTATCACAAGTGCACGTCCAGGAATTCGTTAAAAGAAGAATTTCTTGGCCTTAGAAATAAATCATTTTCATGTTCCAACAGAATTATCTTTCTGGCATAGTTGTTAAAAGTGTTCGAATAAATGAGTGTTGCATTGAAGATAAGAGGATTTAGTCAATATTTGAATTTCAGATTTTTACTGTTCATAACAGGTTTTATTCAAATATGTTTTATCTCCAATAATATCTCAAGTTTGTTGAGAGTTTTGTTTTTCTAATTCATGTTCTTGTAAGCCTTTATATAGGCATTTCAGATTGAATAATAATGTGATTTGATTCCCCATTTAATTTTTCCCGTGAGCTTCAGATTTCCTGCTTTCCAGATTTTAATTCCAACAGTAACTGTTCTAAACAGTTACTGTTCAAATCAGAAATTTCAACATAAAGCAGCTGGATAGCATTTCTCTGGCCATTGTAACAATTCTTAGAACTAAATAAGGTTGGAGGCTACTTTCTTGATTTTTCTCAAGAGTAATACACACACAACAGAAAATGATGCAAGGGATTCACTTAGCCCACTACATTATGGGACTACAGTGGTACTATCTGGTTTTGGTTTAACTAGAAGCTTGATGATAGACATCACACTAATAATCAGCATGAGAATAAGACCAGCAAAGGAAGCAATGAGGGCGCCACCACCATGGTCACAAAAGGTTTTATACTTGTCACAAATACTGTTCCACCTTGCATGTGAATTTCCATTCTTGCCTAGCTCAGCCATGAAAGCTGCAGCGCTAGCCCCTCCAGATATCAGAGCGACTGTCATCTGCAAACATTTAAGCAAAATATTTTTTGGTTAATAAACAGTTTCTCTTTTTGGGAGGAAAAATGTTCTGATAATGTTACCATATCTAAGATGGCAATCATGGCAAGGCGCAGTCCTTTGTAATCAAGCTTCTGTCCATAAAGGTCCCCCATAATCATCACCAAGTTATGGATACTAGCCAATCCATTAGCTATCACAAAGAACCTGTTCACCATATCTTAGACACTTAATTAGGGATATTGAACATCTCCATCGTAATTCCTATGTTTATGTACTTACGAAGCATTACTAATGATCCAGTTATGTCAAGTGAGAAAGTAAATGAGTTAATAATAAGGCTTACACAAATGCTGGGGTGTGTTGAAACTTGGCGGTGAGAGTGGCTTTTATCGGGGTAGTCCCAACAGTGGCAACCACAAGAGTTTTAGTTTCTTTGTTGAGTCCCATCACAACTGTCGCAGCTGCTGTGGCAAAAAATGCAAGCAACCTTAGCATCAAAAGAACCCATTTCTTTGGCTTTGGCTGCAAACTAGAGTATCCAACCTCAAGTTTATCTTCATTTTGCAAAGCCATGTTGACAAAAGAGAATAGAGAGAATGGGATAGGATGAATTGAGCAACTATGATGTTAGGCCTAGACAAGGAAGGCATTATATATAGGTTAAGAGAAAAAGAAAAATTGGATGACCAAATTCTTTTGTTTAGTCTAGTAAACCGCATGTATTGTACTACTTTCTTTCTTTGGGTGGTCTAACCATCAACTTAATCTTCACATTTTGGTTTTGGTGGTTAGGAAATATAAGTTCTGTTCATCCAGGTAAGATTCAAAATATTTTATGCCAATTGCGTACTTATATTTGAATTATGGAGGATTCTTCTTCTCAACAAATCCCATTGACGAGAGAACCAAAGAAACAAGAATGCATTTGGGGGCGGCTAACCAAGAGAAAAACTTGGATTGTAGCCGGTAGCTTACCTGTTTGGTATTGTTTTTGCTTTTGTGATTGAGATTTGAAAAAAACAGTTTTAAAAAAAAGCACTTTTGCTGCAGTTCAAAATAAGTTGTAAAGTGTTTGGTCAAAACTGTAGTTGAGTTTGAGGTTGAAAAAAAGTTGTTTTGTGTGTTTAGTTATCATGCTTTTATATTGTTTTCAATTAATTTTTAGATTATTTTAATATTAAAAATATATTTTTATATTAATAAACATATATTATATAAACATTATTTATATTTTAATTAATTTTTAGATTATTTGAATATTAAAAATATATTTAATATTAATATATTAATATATATTTATTCTCTCCCAGCCCCAGCCTAATATATATTTAAGTGTGTTATTAAGCTAGACAAAATATTTCATGGCCAGCACATCATTAATTTTTCATCCTTTAACATCCAAAAGCCTGCCCCCAAATTCATATTTCATGGCCTAATATATTTATTCTCTCTCGCCCCCCCCCCCCCCCCCCCGAAACCCGCCCCCCCCCCCCCCCGAAACCCGCTCCCTCTCTCCTCACCGCACGGAAAGCAGCTAATTGTTGCTTTCCGTGAACCTGCGGTTTGTAAATATTTTGGGGTGGGTCCCATGCCACAAAACCTGCATTTTTTATTTAACCAAACACAATATACCACTGCTTTTTTCAAACCCGCGTCTGGACCACAATGCCAAACAGACACTTATTTATACTTGGACAGGGTTGCTTTCGCTTTTAAGATGGGAAATGGACTCCATGTCAATAGGTCTAGTAGTTTTTTTTTCCCTTTCCAAGCAAGTAGTAATGCATCATATATGTCACGAAGGCGTTTTTTTTTTTACGTTTCGCACCCCACCATCCTCGAAGAGGGGAAAGACTGCGCACAGTGAAAGGGTGTGTTTTATAGCCGTAAAAATTACGAATATAATTATCAGGAGTCGCCACCTAGTATTAAGATCACTAGAAAACTTATTGGTCTGCGAGAGTCTGGATAACGGGGCTTGCTGTGCAAGGAAAGACGCATCACCCCCAGTGCACCCTACCTAAGGCAAGTTGCATTGTTGTTTGATTGTTTTTCTAAGTCAATTTTTATTTGTTGGTCTTTTCTAAGGTTCGACATAGATCTCTCATCCTGAGATAATCTCTACCTCATTGCGAGTTGAAAAACTAACCAAAAAGAATTTTACACTGCATTTTAAAACCTGTTTTAACTATCTGTGAATGTACTTTACAATGTAATTTTACACTACGATAGCTAAAACAAAATAATTGTTAAATTATTTTGATATTTTGGTCAAATCAATGAATAATCATAAATTGATTACGATATACAATTTTCATTCAAAATATGAGAAAAATGCAACATATATTTTTTACGAAAAATATGCTAGAAAAATCTTGAAATTCGATCATATGCACGAAAACAACATATTTTTATTTTCTTTAATGCAATTTTTTTTATATTTAAAAAAAATAAGAAAAATTTGGACTAGGCCGACCCAAGTAAATAGGGCGGCACAGCCAAGTTGGGCCAAAAGGCCCAACTCTGCTGGGCTTGGACTGGACACGCCAACCAGCTGGACTAGGCCAATAACAGGTGCAGCCCAAGAATTAAAACCAAAAAAGGAAAAAGAAAAAAGGGTTTGCGCATTGTTCACTACGTGAACAGTAACAAGGTGGTCGACTGATGGCCATGAGAGGCTTAACTGCTACTAACTCCGGGTAGAGGAGGCCAAATTGGTTTTTACTGTTGTAGTGGCATAAAAAATGATGGTCTATAGTGGCCGGGAGAGCTACCGGAAGGTTACAGGTCTGGCTGGAAACTTCTAATGCTGCGTCACCAGAGTTGGTTCCTGCTGCTGGAGTTCACGGCGAGGTTGACGGTGCTGAGAAAGGAGATAAGGTGGTGGTCGGCGACAGAGAACTCGCACACTGTCCAAGGGAAGAAGTCTTTGAAGGAGAGAGAGAAAGGATCGATTGCTACTGTCTTCAAAAAAATCCTTGGCTTATTGCATGTCTGCTTGGTTCGACTGTGGAGAGGGGAGGGTAGTCGGTGCTAAGGAAGAAGATGCAAGGCCGGTGGTGGTGCTGGTGCTCGCCGGACGGGGTTGCTGTTGGAGGTTTGTTGCTACAGGAGAGAGAGACATCGGTGACTATAGGAGAGAGAGTGTTGATGCTGCAAGTGAGAGAGAGAGAGTTGTCGGTGTTGGTGTCCTGCCGGAGATGGGGCAGAAGTCGTCGCTCTGCCGGTGGTGCGACTATCACTAAGTGTCGGCCCGTCTAACTTTGTGCCTGTGTTCGTCCCCACTGTGTTCAGCATGTTTTCTTCAGTGTTTCCCCCAATTTTTAGCATTAACGATGGTGCCACAAACATTATTTCATCCTCCCCCTGCTAATTTTCCCGTGTGTCTGTGTGTTGTTTCTCAAGATGATGGTGTCTATGTTTTCTACCCAATTTTCAGTATTATTTCCTTTCCCCATACTATTTTCTCCTCCCAGTTTAACGATGGTCTCCCCCTGTTCTCTGTAAATTTGCTCCCTTTTTATAGATAACTAGCTATATCTTGTGTATATAATTTAACATAAATAAATTCATAATGATAAATTTATATGATATAACTACAGAAAAGTGATGTCCAAGGGATTTGTATATTAGGTAATTTGCAGTATGTAGTGATATCCAGGGGATAGAGTTGCAACATGGCCACAGCATGGCTGTCAGTAATGCCTCGACAGGTAAGTTTATTTTTTAATATAAAATAGACTAACAAAAATAGATTATTACAAAAAGAGTTTTTTTTTACGGGAAAACCAGGAAGAATAAGGTTTTTTTCTTCAATTTTGGCTTCTAATTTTACCCAAAAATATTTTGTCTCTAAAAATTTTGATCTTCTCAATTTAACCCAAATTAGACTTTCAAACTTAATTTCTCACCAATTAAGCTATTAATAAAATTAATTTGATTCACCTAAAATATAATTAAGTCTTTGCGCTTAATTAAATCCTTCAATTGAGCTCTGAATTAATCCTTAAATATAATTACACTTTAAATTGTCCGGCGATTAAATTAAATTGACCCATAAAAATATAATTATATCTTTTGACTTTTAGTTTAAACAAATTTATCCAGTATAAATTATTTTACCAATAAATCTATATTTTCCTTTATTTTTTGGCACAAAAGAAATACGATCAAGCTCTTGAAAATATCCAAAATTTCCACCTTGATTTTTCTGTCGATGCGAGCTCCTTTTGTTTTATTTTGGGTAGATTTTAAAAAATAATCTCAGAATTGGGTTATGACAATATAGAGTCCCCAACTTGGATTTATAGAAATGTCAAAAGACAAGTCATCCATTTTTCTCAAAGAGTTATTTAAAGTGAATATAACTTCCCAAACAAAATTTAATTGTGCTGTGATGAAGTCATTTCCTTGTTGAAAAAACAAACCATAATGTCAATACAACTTTGGAAATGTTCAAACTGGATTCTAATGATAGAGATTGATTCAATTATACAGAATTTATCTTCAAGAATCTAGGGTTCCAGAAGTACAAATAAGCATATTTTCCCTGCGTGCAGCATTTGATAATTCACTTTGAAAAGATACAATCTTTTGGATCAATCAAAGAAACAAATAATGCCCTTTCCACTTCATATCCTCAAAATGTACACATCCACACTTCAGATTTCTCCAACAGTATGTATATTCAAAATGGTTTTTGAACAAATGTTGCTCATGGCTATATTTTAAACAAAATATACACAATGAATTTTCATATCCTTCTTCACCGCAATTGTATGGATCTGGGCCATTACCTCCCCAATATGTAGCAAGTTTTCAAAATCTCACCGGGGTATTTTTTTGTCAGTTGTGACACCAACAACAACATTGCTGACCTGCAATCGATAGAGATCTTATCAGAGCACATATTCTACTCCAAGGGAATGAGTGGAAAATCAAAGGACGGGAAAAAAAAAAACAGATTTTTCTAAAAAGAAAAGTTGGAGTAATCAAACTGAGCCATACCAATTTGCCACTTTCATCGACAGACATCGGGTTTTCCACAACGACAGTTTGAGTCTGAGAATGGGGCATTGGTACAGGTAAGAGAACAAAAACAGCAGACTTACTGAGCACCAGTACAAAATAACCAAGATTTGAGGCGTTTTCCACAGGAAAGAAAAGAAAGTCCAGTTGCTTACCATTGAAGTAGATGGTGGTGTTCCACTTGTACCATTAGGTCTGTTTGCTGGAAGTGGAACTCTCATGTTAGCCATCTGCAAGACACATAATATAGAACAAGGGAGTGAAAAGATTATTTCTCACACAATGACCAAAGGAGATAAAGTGAAGTGCCATTTTTTTCAAGTACAAAGAGAGAGACATTTTTTTCAAAGAATAAACACATTTATAATCGTTGCAGGAGACACAAAAACTAACAAAATGTCAAGGTCAGCTGTGCAACACAGCACTAAGCTTAGTTAAGTTATGAAGACACTGGATATTAACATAGCAAAGAGAACTGGAAAAAGAGGAGCTATAAGTCAATTTCAATGGCATGTGAAAAGCCCATTTGAAACTTGTTATGTATCCTCAACTACCAAAATAATAGATTTCTGATACTCATATGCATATATACCTTTAGGCAATAGCTTCAAATGAGAGCTGGTGATTGGCAACAACTGCCAAGAAATGAGTGACACAATGTAGCGGGATGTAGAGAGGATGGGAAGAAATTTGTAAAGTCTAATGATGGTAAAGGCAATCCATAAAAAGAGTGGCAATGATCATGTTTGATAAACTCCTTAAGACTACAGAACATGATCCATCCATTCCCTTTATATCTTGGTTAACGTAAGAATTCAAATATTTCAACCTGACAGTACAGATCATTACAGACATCCAGAGATTAAAAAAAGAAGTATAACCTAAATATAGAATCGTATAATTTGTACACATCGGAATATTAGATGGACTATTTGTTCATGAGAAAACATTAACAGGAGACAATCTCGATTCAATGTGCAGGTAAACATATCAGGAGATGAAATTAACTTAAATAACAGAAGCTCAAAACTTGAGCCAAAACTGGTGATAATTTTCAAGCTTTCACAACCACTCGTCAGGTAAAGACTGGTGCCCTAATATAGTCAATGCATCAATGCACTTACACTAACATTAGTAACATACTGACAGACAGGACACTTGACAGATGGAGATCCATTCGGATACATAAGAGTAGTCCAGCAGTTCCCACAGTTGACATGAGCGAGCTGGTTATATCCTACTCACATAGCCGTAAAATCAGAGAGAACAAATCAGTACACCAAATCGCAGAAATATAGAGGAAACCCAGTACAATCAGTATATGCAATGTAATGAAATGATACAAAGTAAGCAAATGAAGCCAATAAAAGCAATGTTTCCCGAGCCCATTCCCCAAAATCTTGTGCATGTCAGAAAAAAATTATCAGACAGCTTCTCGTTTCAATGACAGTAAGTAAATTGGTAGAAACTGGATATCAAAGTAAATCCATGCCACCACCTTAATAACCATAAATGCAGCAGCTACTAATCCTTCCAAATTTCATCAACTTTAAGAGCTCAATAGCAGTTACCTAATAAAAAAGAATCTAGAAAATAGTGCAAACAACTATTAAAAGAAAGCAAGTGCTAGAAATGCAATCGGCATTATGAGCAATCAAGTGAGATAAAAGTTTTAAAAACACAATCTCATCCAATTGATAGACACCACTCCTCCCCCTACATCTTGAAGTCAGCTCACATAATGAACTAAGATCACTGCCTAGCTGATAGTTCTATAAAATTATTCTCTAATAGTTTTTTTTTTCAACTTCTAACCAACCTAAACCTTTATACCATACAAAGAAAAACGGAGCAAGACTATCTGTTGTTATGATGCAGACTAAATAGGTTACTCTGCAAATTCGAATTAGCCAAATGTCCTGAGATAATTTTACATAACTTATTCATGAAATTTTGCATTTTACCTGGTGCGAGGTTCACTGCATGGCAACAGGAGCATCTCACAGATGTTGCTCCGTGTGGATACATTAGTAATGACCTGCAACCTCTACATATGAGTTGAGCCATGTCCATCCCTGCAAGGTTGCAATTGGACCCAGATATCTTATTACCATATATTTTGATTATTTCCAGGTTAAATTAAAATTCTCTCCACATTATTTGTTTTATTTTTCTTTTTTTGTTTTGTTCCAAAAGAGAAGGAAAGAAAACTGAGGCATTTTTTCATGAAAATAGAGTGGGGGTTTCATACCTCCTTTAATTTTTACATGTGGAATGTGGACATTTTGGGGGATCGGTATGTTTTTCATAAATAAATCTAATAATATATAGGTAACAAGGTTGTCTATTCATATCAAGAATCAGGTAAGAAGGTTATGATGATTTAAAATATCAAAGCTTTCCAAACTGTAATCTAACTTATATCTTACAAATGTGTGTTCTCCATTAGAAGTCCAAAAACAAGCTAGTTTCTTCAATTTCAGAAAAGCATAAAATTGGCACTCGGTATAATTCATGGAAGACGGATAAGGAAATTAGAAATGAAACTTTAATGCCTTGTGGGTAACACCAGGATTGGGCATCCATGGCGGCTCTTAGATGACACTCCACCATGCAGAAACAATCCAATTTGTCCACCAAACTGTGGTAAACTACATCAAGGGCAACAACTTCGACGAAACTCTAAACTCCAAAGCTAATCATCAACTCAAATCTGAATCAGCAAAAAACATCGATTGCAAAACCAACCCAAATCAACTACCTCATCTAAAACCCACAACTCCTACCTTTTCGATCAACAATTCTTCAAATCAACCATCTCCTAGAACACACGCACACTAAAACCAAATTTCAGAATAAAAAACAGGGGGGGGGGGGGATTTAACATCGCGCAACAAAACCCAAATTTCCAAAATAACCAGCATTCATTGTGCCTGCGGAGAACATTCAAAAAAGCTAAAAACATTCACATAAAATACAAAACAACATAAACATTAAAAGGTTCAACAGCCAAGCTAAAAGAGAGGGAATTGCATTATATACCAGGAGAAGGAATGGAGGTAACAGTACTGCATAAAGCACAACAAACGTTAGTAGCTCCACTTGGATATAACAATACACTTGCACACCCTCTACATACCACCTGACTTTGCATCTCTCTCTGTTTATCTTCCTCTTTCTCTCTGCAACAAAACATCAAAAAACCCATGTCAGAAACATTAAAAAGAACAAAACCTTAACATCAAAACAGAAAATTAGCAACAACAAAAATAAAGGGATGGCGGGAATTTAACATTAAAACAAGAATATCAATTAAAATTGGCGGTAAAAAAAAAATACCTGTATTGCTTCAAAAAAAAATGAAAGAAAGAAATTGGGTTTTTATTAGGGAAAAAACAAAATGAGTTTTTTTTATTGATTTATGAAATCAAGGGTTCAGGCCGGCTAATTGAATGGATTTTAATTTTAATTTCGGATTTGGGTAAGGGAAAAAAAAGAGAGGAAGAAATCGAGGAGGTTCTTGTAATTTTTGTGAAAAATCAGGTGAAAGATTTGAGGATTATAGTTAGAAAATAGAACCTGTCAACGGCATAAATTTTTCAATTTTGCTCTTTGAGTCCCAAATTGTTTTTTTCTAGAATTAAAAATTAAAAAAAAAAAAAAAACATTTTAAAAAACACAGTTGAGTTGAGCGAGAATGTCAAGTGGAGAATTCAAAAGGTCTCTTATTAGATTTTAGATGGATTATTCATGTGTGCTTATGCATTCATAAGAAATTTCAATATTGAAATGTTTTATTAAATTTAAATTCAAAATTATAATATAAAAAGCAATTTATATATTACATAGATAATTATTTTGTGAACCATGCCTATGTATTCAAAGTTTGGATGGCATGTTCAGTAAAGTTTTGGAACGGTAGTTGCGGTTGTTTTTTATAGTATTTTCTGTTTACAAATACATTAAAATAATACTTTTTATTTTTTAAAAAAATTATTTTTGACATAAGCATATTAAAATGATCTAAAAACACTAAAATTTTTAATTTAAAGTTAAAAATAGTCCATATCTATGAACTGAATAATAAAACTCATAATTGTTAAATATATTTTTTATATTGAAAAGTTCAAATATAATTGTATAAATTATATGAGACTTTTTATTCAATTAAATTATAATGATTTAATAAGAATAAAGGGCTTCCAACTATAGAAATTATAATTTATTTGCATGATCTTCTCCTAAATTTTATGTACAATATTTTTGGTATTGAAGGGCTTAAAAGTAGAGATTACTAGGCAGAGGGTACACTACAAATTGAACGAAGCAGGTGGGGGTGTAACTATTTGTTTTTCGAAGCTTGAAATTGAATTTTTATATTATTTTCCCTTCAAGTTATTTATTTTGTCTATTGGACTTTCAAGATGTTCAATGGATCCGAGAATTAGTTATGATACATGTAAATTAATCCGGACACCGCAGTTATCAAAAAAAAAAAAAACAAGAAGAATGATCCGCAACAACTTAGCGTTGTGTAATAAAAAAATGTGCAAGTATAAATACTTCATATATATTTTAGAAGAGTTTTTTTCTATAATGTTTATTTATAATTATTAATACAGTTTTCAATTCCAAAAAGCCAAACCAACTCAACACTAAAACATAAAGAAATTACATAAAAAAATCACAGGGTTATTAAAAAACCTAAGAATATGTGCTTGAGAAAAACCAACTCTTTATCTTTTATATAATTATATCCCTTCTTCTTCTTTTTCTATACATTCCTTTCCATCTTAAGCAAGTACGTCAGGGTAAAAACAAAGCTAAAACCCAACTCAAAAGAAGTCAGGTCAGCTGAATTCTATGTTTAAATCAACTTGATATTCTTTCTTGATCAAGGATGGCTTAGATTCTGACCAGCAGAATATACCTAACCACCAACTTAAACCAAGTTGCAATTCCTAAGTCAATTTTATTCCATTCCACTAAATGAGTTTATGTACTTCCTCTGCTTTCCACCTTGCATTTAACCCATAAAATATGATAATAAAAAGAGCACAATTAGGACTTAGCCGACCTGTTTTATTCAATGTTGTGAATTCTGTTTTGGTTGGTGTTTTATTTTTTTTAATTGGAATGAAATGTTTCGATTTCAGAGCATTTCGACGCGTTGTTTCGGGGTTGTACTGTTTATGTATATATATAATTAAATCTATTAATTCAAAAAAAAATCAATTTTTTTAATTCAAATCCAAAAATTAAATTATTTAGAATTGTGCAATTTAATCTAAAAAAACACAATAAAATGATTTTTCTGAACAAAATTATGAACATGTATAATATTATGAGAATATCATCATCAATCTCACAAGTTTATTATATTTTCTGATTGCTCTGAAATTTTATAATATATATAAATATGTCAAGAACCTCTTTGTAAAATTTAATCTCAATTTAATAGTCGAATTAAGAGATATGATTGATATTGTAAAATTATTTATTATTTAAAAAAAATACTATTTGGCTGAAACGAAACGGGCGGAACGAAACTGGAATATTTCGGCCAGTATTTGACTGAAAAATTTGAAATGGGCTGGAATTTAAACCGAGATAAAAACGACGTCATTTTGTCTTTTTTTTTATTCATTTAAAAAAATTTCTTTTTTTCTCTAGTCATTTAATCATCCATAACAATAATTTATACTAATTTCAATTTTCTTGAAATTTCATCTCATGAACCCTAATTCAAATATTGGTAATTGTGTATCAAACACTCGTTCAAATCAATACGAATGGGTTACAAACACCTTACTTGGTTGCTAAATGTATTTTGAAAGTCAATCCATCAAGAGTTTTCAGAAACTTGTCAAGAAAAAGCTTGGCCCTGCTGATCGTTACTTTCAGAAACTTATTGATGCCATGGTTACATGGATTGAAGCCTGGGCCGAGCTCAACTCACCAGCACAAGAAGCTGCAGCTCCGGTCACAGGCGTTGAGAAAAACCGAGTTCTCTCTCTAGACTCAAGACACCGAATTTAATTTCATATAAGAGAGCATGTCTTTTCTTTTACTGTTCTAGTTGGATGTGTTTTCCTTTACCCGATACCATTGTGCTCTGCTTACTTGGTACATGTTTTGTAATAGTTGTTTTTAAAAATATTTTTTATTTAAAAATATATTAAAAAGATATTTTAAAAAAAATTATTTTTAACATCGGCACATCAAAATGTTCTAAAAACATCAAAAAAAATAATTTAAAGTAAACAATAAAAAAATAATATTTTTTTTATTGTTTACATTTTTGTGTCATGCTTTGGATCTCTATTTTATATATGATCTTGAATTTCGGATGCAGCTTTTTTCTCAGGTTTTATGGACTGGATATCAATCTAGTGAATCTGAATCCAAATCTTATTTTCTCTCTTATTCAACTAATTAGATCTTGTGAAAAGGTTGTGTGTGTGTGTGTGTGTGTGTGTCTATATATATATATATATATATATATATATATATATATATATATATATATATCTCCTAACTGTTTAATTAACATGTCAGCAGTTGATTTAGTTCCAGGTAAATTAAATGGGAGATCATAAGGTTTACAATGGAATCAAACATATGAATGTCTTTCATTATACACACTACTACTTTCTCATAAGTAATTTATGTTTATTATTCTTGGCATTTTCATGCATGACTTTTTGCAAGAATTTACACCCAGCAGGATTTTTCTACAAGCAAGTGTGACCGCTACAAGTTTTCCAGATTAAACGCGTCGAAGAGAGGCCAATCTTTTCTCAAGATCGTCAACATTGGGAGGTTCAGGACTGCATTCAAATTCAAATAAAACGAGCTCATTAGGGAATCAAGCTTGTGGGGTGGACAGAAAACAAATACCAAAATGTCGAAATTATATTTAGTTTACGTTTTTTTCTTTTTCTTTTTTTGCTTCGTAGAACAAACTTAATAGTTGTCCTAATACCTTTGATGATTGATTAAAAAAATTGCACCTTTTCAAGAGAAGTCTCTTATAGTTGTCCTAATACCTTTGATGATTGATTAAAAAAATTGCACCTTTTCAAGAGAAGTCTCTTTCTCCTCTCTTTTCTTATATTATATATTCTATCCAAGTCTAACAAAATAAAAGATGACAATATAGCAAAAATATCAATTTTTCTCTTGTTTGCAGAATATCTAAGTTGCATGTTCAGTCTTCTTACGTTGAGCAAAAAAAGTTGTGTCCAGGGATATCACCGACTTGAAAGTTTCACTCAAGAAGCGATGCCATATGCTAATTTTTCTAGGACCATTTTTTCATTCAACAGTGTTAAATAAGTGACGTTACTTCAAAGTGAAGTGTTGCATCATACCTTGTAACAGCATTAGGAGCATTCTTTGATGCAATCCGACCTTTTGGAGCTGAAGATAACTGTTAAAAACAAGGATCAGAATCACTCATTTGATTGGACATCCCGGAAATTAAAAAAGCATAATTAAGAATAATATGAAACAATTTAATCCCAAAGAAACAAACCTGAGATGCAATGTCCACACCAATCTCATCAAGCACCTACACAAGAGACATACATATAGTTGAATTAGAGGTGAACTAGTCCCATTAAAATAAAACTAAGAACGAAGTGAAATGTTGTAATTGATATTTCACCTGGTTAGTGAGCTCATCTGTTTCCTCTTCAGCCTCGTCTTTGTCTAAAGTCTCATCAATAGCCTCTGACATCATCTCAATCTGCAAAATATTCAGTATGATATTAGGCATTCCCAGTATAAAGAACTATCAAACAAAATCAGGGTCATAGAAAAAACTTCAGTCTATGCAATGACTCAAATCCATTCAACATTTTGATGCCAAGTGACATCTTGCACATTGTCACTATGATCAGTCCAAAAAAGAAAATGGCTGAGTGTGTGTACATCATCTCCTCCGAACTTCCTCTCTCAGAATAATCATTAAATTGCTAGAAATATTAGAAGACCTGCTATACAAGGAGGAAGTTATCGGAAAGAAAATATAGAATTACCGTCATGTCCATTTGTGCTGACTGCTTCTGGAACTCTCTGATCACTTTGGCTTGTTTTGCAGGAGCCATTTGCTATCAAGAAAACAAGGTATTGATAGTATTTCAGTCGACTATAATCAAAGCTTAAACAAGGAGATTAGCCTTTCATCTAATACTCTCATTTATATTTTTAACATTTCTCTTTCTGTCAATATAGCACAAGCTTTATAATGTCTCTGCAATAATGGATATCTAGCAATTGAACATGTTACAGTAATCAGGTATGACAATTGAGTATAAATGACTTAAGCTTTCTAATGTCTCTGTCAATGACGTAGCAAAAAACACGCCAACTTTCACTAGGTTTTTCCTTAGTCATCTCTAACAAACCAAAGTCAACACTTTAAGCGAATTCAAAGGTGCATCGCTGCAGAACATTATACTGAATCAAGCACTGCATAGAGTATGACTGAGTTCCAGTTTAAAATGCCTCTGTCCAAGAAGTAGCACAGGACAGATCATAACGTAACAGTACTTGATCTTCCTACATCATTTCTAACATTTTTTTTGTATTCTAGCAGCCAAAGCTGGCGACATTTTTATCAAATTATGCATTTATGAATATCTTTCTCATAAATAGGATGGGATGAATAATAAAAAACAATTATGCTACAATGGAATCAATATTAATACCATGTTCATAGCCACCATTGCCTTAGTTGCACCTTTCATCCCAGTTGAAATTGAGGTGTTGGCGTACAGAGCCTGTGAACGTCAACCAAGGCACCAACATCAGATAAACAAGGACAGAAAGCAGATCCTTCTGAACTTACTAGCTAGATTTTGTAGATAGAAGGTGACCTGTGTATGAGTAGCAACACCCCTGATTTGGGCACGACTCCCCTGCAAATTTGTTATTTGTTGCCGAAGTCGAACAAGTTGCCGGGCTAAGATTCTAGTAGCAGCCTATACAAATATTGAGTGAAAGTCTTAAAATTATAAAGAAGCTATTCAACAGGAGATCCTCACAAATGCATCAAGCTACTATTTCTACCATACCAAGTTACTTTTGATGGATCACACACTCTCATGCAGTGACTACAGACTAAAATTTCTTGAACAATATTTACAGAAAAGCCTCAATTATTATCACAAACCATCTTATTCCTCAATCTACACTAATTTTTATCTTGCAGTGGCTATAGATAAACTCCAATTTGTAAGACCCTATTCCTAACAAGTTTTGAAACCAAAAACAATGTCATTCCCTAAAATCTGCAACTTCTTATAGTGAGCACTTTTTTCATGATATCAAATGATTCATCATTAGAAAATAAAAGTAGCCCAAGATTGAGAAATGATCACAACAGGTCAATAATGCATAACCCAAGCCCATGATTATAACTATCTACAACCATTTTCCATTTAGTAACTACAACAAAAGTTTAACAGACTTGCCTCATTTCCAGTTTTCGCTGTTTGTTTTATCTCTGCCACTAATTTTTTTTCCTGAAAATGCATTACAAAGTTCAATATATATAAAATAAAAATAAGAAGAACAGTAATAAATTTTCATTCAAAACTATTCTAGAAACAGCTACATACCTCCAGCTGAAGAGATGCAATTTCGCGTTCAATCCCTAAATATTACAAACCCAACTATGCAAATAAATCAATGTAATCATGCATTCTCCTTGATAACATTTAACTAATGTATTTTCTTACGACTGCAAAAATACCTCTTGTGGCGACAGTCATGTCTCTCTTGCTACTCCTGAGAGCCTCTGTTGAATTCAAAATACCCTTAATAAATTTCACTTTTCAATAACTTACAACATATATTCAATACCCAGAACAAGCAAATTGAGCATTCCATTCAAAAATTTAAGCTAAACAACAAAATCATTGACATTCCAATTATATATAGACACGCCACAATATGAGAGCAACTCATTGAACCCAAATAAATAAAAACACCCTCTACTCCATCAAAACTGATAAAGCTCAGAACTTTGCAGCACAATCACTGATTTTAAACAAACCCCAATTAAGAAATGTCTTTATAAAAAAAAAATGTACCTTTAGGAGAAGTTTTCTTCTTGAAGATGTTCATTGTTGTAAATACCGAACCTTGTACACAGAAAACAAAACAAAACAAAACACCTCGTTGTCCTGTAATAAAGAAAAAAAACCCTAGCACACCAGTAGGTTCCCTTCTTCTATGTATAGAAAATGCATGCCAAGCTTTCTTTTAATTTTTTGTTTTGTTTTCTTTTTTTCTCTGCTTAAGAAATGGAAAGATTGATTGGGAATGAGAGAGGAGCCGCTGCTTTGGGGAGCGGTGCTGTTTGCGTTTATTTTCTTAACAAATATTTATCCAACGGTACTAGACTAACTAGCCGTTACTCCTCCTTCACTTACTATAATGCCCTTTGTATTATTTTTCATTGAAAATATTTTCTTATATTTCTTCAATTTCACTTTATCTTATACTTATTTATGTAGTTTTTTAAAAAAATATTTTTTTTCAAAAATATATTAAAAATATATATTATTTTATTTTTTAATATCAACACATAAAAATAATATAAAAACATCAAAAATATTTAATTAAAAATAAAAATATTTTTTAAAAATATTTTTAAAACATAATGTTAAATTTACGCTAAAACAGTCATTTTTTCCTCTTAGAGCATCTCCAGCAGTAGAGGCATAATGGAGAGCCAAATATTTAAAATGGATGTTTGAATAGTGTAAAAATAGCTTTGGCTTTGGTGTGCACTCCAGCAGTAGAGGCATTTTGGAGAGCCATTTTTTTATATTATTATTTTAATGTAATGCAATTATTTTGTATATAATTTAATTATGCAATTAATTATACAATTAATAGGAGTAAGTTATATAATTAAATAATTAGTTTTAAAAAACCCTCCAACAATATAATTATTAATTTTTCAGATTTAATATGAAATTAAAAAAAATAATTTAAAAAACCCTCCAACAGTAAAATAATTAGTTTTTACTTCTTTGGGATTTTTTAGTTGTATGAACAATATGATCACTTTGTTGAGTAACATTCTGTTCAGACTCACTTATAAGAAAGTCAGTGAATGAATTTGGCAAATCTGAGTTCATCTGCATAAAAAATACATTGTATAAATTAAGCTAATTGATCAACAACATCGTAAATTTCCAATTTCGCATACTTATTTTTTAACTAAATATTATTATTAATTACTCTTTTTTTCTCCTAAATATTATTATTAATCACCTCCACAACAGTTCAAAAAACTACATTTACACAGTTCTTAAATCTAATTGCAAATTTAAACATGTAATTAAGCTAATTGATAAACAAAATCATAAATTTTCATTTTTTCATAATTATTTTTTTACTAAATATTATTATTAATTACACTTTTTTTTACTCCTAAATATTATTATTATATATTCCTAAATACTACCCCCCGAAACCCTACATCTTTCTCACTTCTCATCGCCGCCCCCCACAAAATTTCAGCTCACCTCTCCAAAATTCACATTCCATCTCTTCTCACTTCTCATCGCCGATCTCTCCTTCTCACTTTTCTCTCTTCTCATCGCTCCTTCTAACTTTTCTCACTTCTCATCGCCGATCTCTCCTTCTCACTTCTCATCGCACCATCTCTCCTTCTCACTTCTCATCGCACCATCTCTCCTCTTTTCCTCAAAATTCCACAAAATTCACAATCTTTTCCTTCAAGCCTATCCCATGGCAGACCACTTCTATTTTTTTTATCAACAAACCTAATTGTACAGACAAAAAATATATCAAGTTCAGAAAACAAACCGAAGATTCTGGGCAGAAGGTTTGACAGGAACCGAAGATGCAATCTGCTCGTTGGATTTTGAACTTTGATGCAGGTATTTTCTCGCCAATTCTTCTTCGGATTGGATGCAAAATATTCTGTGTTTTTTCAATTTCTTAATTCTGTGGGTTGCTGGTGTTCAATTGTTGAATTCGTTGGGTTTTTTTTTTGATGGGTATTGCTTAGTTCTGGGTTGATGTCGTTTGTTGAATGAGTTGTGTTTCCAATTTCTTTGCTGGGATTTTTATTGCACATGGCCAACGGCTCTATTTCAACGGCTCTATTATTTTTGCCTCTGCAGACAATATATGTGGGAATGGCTCCTGGATTGCTCCCGAAGATGAAGAAGTCATTTTGGCTCCCGGGATGGCTCCTCTGCTGGAGACGAAAATTAACACAAAAAAGCCAAAAAATTCAAATTATGCCTTTGGCTCCCGGGATGGCTCCTCTGCTGGAGATGCCCTTACAAGCGTGTGAGGTAAAAACTTTTGATTCCCTCATTTTATTGCAGTCTTAAAATTATTTGAGATTATTTTTTATTTAAAGATGTTTTTTTAATATTAATATATTAAAAAAAACATTAAGAAAATCAATAATTTTCAAAAGCATAATCACCTATGCAAACAAACACTGCCACTACCATGTGTCCATTTCAAGTTGAGTTTTGTGCTGGAATGTTGAGCTTAAACACCTCAAAATATTGCAAACTCATTTCAAAACGTTCACCAATAAATTTAAGGGTCTAGCATACTCACTCGTTTGACTCTTGAATTTTTATTTTATCTTTTCATCTTTAATATCTATAATTTTGGGTTTTGATATTTTAATTCTAAAACTTCAGTTTTTTTGTATTTTAATTCATTAGAATTAAGAAGGGAAAGAGAAAAGTTTTGATCAATCTCGTTCTAGCAATAAAAAAAAATTCTTGATATCAATTAATTTATTTTGAAAATAGAAGTTCAATTGAAATTGTATGGACATTTAATCAAGCTTATTTGATTAGACTAGCAAATTTGTTGTGTGTTTTTCACTGGTTTGATTCTTGATTTTTTTTTATTTTTTCATCTTTAATATCTATAATTTTGGGTTTTGATATTTTGATTTTTAAAATTGTTTTTTGTATTTTAATTCTTAAGATTTGAGAGGGTAAAGAGAAAAATCATGATCGATCAATTTCATATCATAAGAAAAAAAAAATTCTTGGTATCAATAAATTTGTATTGAAAGTAAGAGTTCGATTGAAATTGTTTGAGAATTTAATCAAGCCAAAAAAATAGATATGGATTAGAAAAGGATTTTTTATTTTATTTTTTTATAATTTTAGACTGATTAAATAGTATTTTGATGTTGAGAATGAGATTATTGAAAAATATAATATTTTTAAGGTGAAATTTTTTTGAAAATTGAGTGTTAGAATATAAAATATATTGCTTGTTATAATAAGCAAGACGTAATTTTCAATGGATAATGTGTCATTTATTTATTTATTAAAAAAATAAAACTCAAACTAGTGATATATTGAGTTGAAAATAAAAATAAAATAATAATTACAAACTTGCATGCCTAACCTTATCCTTTTAATCCTTTACCGTTTTTATTTAATTTTTATATTTTATAATAAGATTCCTTTTAAGTAAAATTAGTAGAGTTGTATTTAAAAGACAATTTATGTCATGATTCTCTAATAACATTAGGGCTTTTATGATAATATTAATTACTTTATAAACAAATTATATAAGAATTTAATATGCATAATATTTTTTATAAAAAATGCTCATAAACATTCAATAAGAATAAATATATATTCTGTTATTTTTTATTATAATTCTTAGTATATTCTTATTATATTCTTATTACAATAATTCTTCTTTTAGTTTCTTAAAAACCATACTTGTAATAAAAAAATATTTTAAGACAAAAGAAATTCATGAATGAAGAATGAGAGTTTTGATTAAGAAATATATTATCTTTCTTAATTAGAAAGAGATTTTCTTACTACATAAATACATTTTTCTCTCGATATTTAAAATCATTTTCTTTCTGGAAAATATTTATATTAATTATTACAAAACTTAATAAAAATATTTAAAAAATCCATGTAGGAAATAAATTAATCTAATAATTAAAAAAAATAAGTGTAGTATCTATATCGACTCCACGTTGCAAGGAAACAACGCTACACAATCCGAGCATTTGACTATGGAAATGGAAATATCACGTGCTCAAACTATCGCACTTACCATTTGGTTTCCTTGTCAACAAAAGACGCGAAGCAGCAGGAAAATAAGGAAGGTGCTTAGCAACGAAGGCAAATCAAGATGGTGTTCGGTAAGCATTTTAAAAGTGTTTGTTTTTAAATAGCATTTTAAAATGTCATCTCAATCGCAATATCAAACACACATTAAGGGTGTTTGGGAGTACTTATTAAAAAAAATTATTTTTATTTTTATTTTTTATTTTAAATTAATTTTTTTTGATGTTCTTAAACTACTTTGATGTGCTGATGTATAAAATAATTTTAAAAAAAATATTATTTTGATATATTTCTAAACAAAAAATATTTTTAAAAATAACCACAACCACACTTCCAACCAATTACGTAGCTTTCAAAGTATCCATCCCATGTCTCATCCCCTTTGTTCTCCTCCCCTTTGTGTGGAATTTCTCTTGCTACAAAAATCAAGAATTGAGAGTGCATAGCAGAATTGCTTACTTTATAGAAGCGTGTTCGAGTAGAAAAAAAGAAAAGAAAAAGATAAAGATATGAGCAAGGAGACCACTTGACTAGATGAGTGTAACTTCATTTTCGAAGTCTAAACTTTTCAAAGTAAAGTCAACAAAGTTTTGGAACTATTTCTCCAATCACCAACAAGTCTTTATTGTGTTTCTTTCATTGATTCTATCTTTGATTTGTAATCGTCAAAGATTGTGTGAAGAAAAGGATAGGAGGAGGAGGAGGAGGAGTTCTTCTTTGCTTTCCTTTTCTTCCATGAAGAAATATTGTGATCACGTATTTTTGCTCATACTCAATGGATTTCATTACTAAATTATATGATATATACAAAAAAATCTAGGTTTTAAAATGTATTTTTGTATGTAATATATATATATATATATATATATATATATGTGTGTGTGTGTGTGTGTGTGTGTGTGTGTGTGTGTGTGTGTGTAGATGTATATTTATGAATAAAAGACAAGTTGTTTTAATTTTTATAAAATCAAAATTTAATAATGAAGATATATGGAGGTCTAGTGCAAAACAACATGTCTTATTTGACTAACCAAATTATTTTTTTCTATGTGATTAAGAGAAAAATATTAGAAGTTACTACAATACTAAATAATATTTAACACTAGCCGGGATTGACTCTGTGTGACCCGATTAAAAACTCTGGCTAATCTATGATCCCTTTGACTTGGGTAGCCCTTGTTATATTTTTTATTAATCTTTTTAAATGATATTGTTATTTTCAATTAATTCATTATCCATAAATCTTTGGCTTGCCCTAATTAAGTAGTTTACAAATTATAATTATGAAAATGAACAATTAATAATAATGCACCAAAGACAACACATTTATGGGGCCTGTTTGGTATTGCGGTTGAGGTTGAAAAAAAGCAGTTTAAAAAAAAGCGTTTTTTTCTGCGGTTCAAAATAAGCAGTGAGTGTTTGGTTAAAAACAGTGGTTGAGTCTACGGTTGAAAAAAAGCAGTTTTGTGTGTTTGGTTACCAAGTTTTGCATGTAGCTTTTTACATATACACACATATTTTTAGAACTCTCTCTGTATATATATTTTGTATTAATTAACATATTTTTGTAATGGAAGGAATAGATCAAGTCAAATTGACACTTATTTATTATTTGTTCATCAAACTATTTGCAATGCTATCACGAACATTATTCATACGTGAAGGCATTTGCAATCCCTGACTATTATCTCGCGCTACAATATCTGGGAAAACGTCATCTGGTATATAATTGGGATTACAATCATATTGTTGTCAACGTGTGAAATTAATGTAAAGGACACACACACATATATAAATTGTTTTTTTTTAATTTTATAGATTAATAATCATAACAATAAAATATAATTAATATTTCATGAAAAAAATAGATAGTTGGTGTTATACTCTCATCAAACTACTTGCAATTTTAACACGAACTAAATAGTTACGTGAATGCCTCTGTGATAATTCCAATGCAAAATCCAGTTACACGTTTTTAATTCATAATCAATCGAAAAATAACAGGGGTGTGGAGTGTAACGAAGTCACGCGTCATTATTTGTCATCAGAACAGATCTTTATCTACATATTTTTTTAATTTTTAATTTTTATTTTTTTAAAAAAAATGGAATGGGCTTGTCCCAAATTAAATGGTCCGGCCCAACCAAGTTGGGCCAAAAGGGCCCAACTCTGCTGGACCTGGAATGGGCCAAGGGCAGGCCCAGCACAGCCCAGCCCAAGAGTGCAAATAAAAACATGCAATGGTAAAACGGTGCGTTGCACCCTTCCTTCTTCGGATGAAATATTTGGCCATGTTACTGTTCGCGTGAACAGTAACATGGTCGACTTTGACAAGAGGGTGAACGGCTGATACCGACGAGTAGAGGAGGCCAAGGTGGTTCTTCCTGTGGTGGTGGCATCGGAAATGGTGTTGTGTGGTGGCCGGTATGAGCTTTGGAAGGTGGCACCTGGCGCAGCTGCCGCTGGTCCTCTCTACACGACGGGGATTGTTGCAGCCTCTAGAGGTCATGGAGGAGCTTGTGGCATGGCGGAGAAGATAACAGTGATGAGGGGGGTGATGGTAGTGCCGAGAGCTGGCTGTGACGGTGGAGAGAGAGGGCAGCGAAGGTGCTGTAGAGAGAGAGAGAGAGATTGTCGACTGTGTTTTACTTGTTAACAGAGAGGGAGAAGATAAATGCTTGTTGATTGTTCCTTTAAAAATAGAGAGACAGTGGGTTGAAAAAAGTTGAAAAAGAGATGGGTTGAAAAAAGTTGAAAAAACCTGCTGCACAAAAACCACGGTTTGAAACGCAAAAGTGGTGGGGCCTGGTCACTGTTCATGCGGTTCAAATTCTCAATTTTTCATTACCAAACATTAATAGCTCGACTTTTTTGAAAACGTGGGCACAACCACGCAACCAAACGGGCACATAATAAATAAAGTATTAATAAAGCTCAAATATATATATAAAAATAATAATGAGCTCCCATGTTTACTATTTGAATTGATTTATAAATGGCATAAAATAAATATTCAAGTAAAAGGAATTACATTAGTTAGTGATATTTTTTTTAGCAGTCTATAGTAAATTTTATTAAAGAAATTAATCAATTTCCTTCTTTAAATCTTAAAAGGTTGTTCTTGTAGTCTAGTAATTAATTATATCTACTCAACTATTTAAAGTGATAAAATGCTTTTTTTATATATATAATATTTTATTTGTCAACAAATCTTTCACCAAATCCATTTTATTATATAATTTTTAACTTCTTGGATTTATAGACTGATAGCAACATGTTAACAAGGCTGTCCATACGTTAACGTTTCAATGGTCTCGATCAACCTAATTAAACACTATAATTATTGAATTGACCCCTTGTAAGAATAAAAATAAAAATCCAAGTTGGGAAAACACGTGGCTTCACGGGAACCGTTGGCTTTGTTGGAGGCATATGAGACAGGCCATTTATAGGGCAAATCAATGAAGCCCGGTATTCGAGAATGCCCTTAGTCGAGGCCCATGATGTGAAATTATTTTGTTGTCAATTCTGGTCATGATGCCATGAAACTTCACAATTTATGATTTGCCCTAATGATTGTAATTTTAAAAGATAAGTTTAAAGAAAGCTACAAATAATAGTTTTTGTTTAACAAATTTTTATACGGAGTTTTCTTTGTTAAAATTTATGTTAAAGAATCATTTTATCTAAAAATTTAAACTGTTAGGTGAGGCTCTAGAATATGATTTATATTATTCTCTAACACACATCCTCAAGTGAAAACTCTGGGCTTGAAACTTGCACAACCCTGCATTACCTTGTGCTTATTTTTGATCAAATAGAATGGGAGTGGTGAGATTCGAACTCGTGATCGTTAGGTCAACAACGCTCTGATACCATGTTAAGGAACCATCTCACCTAAGAGTTAAAGCTGTAAGGTGGGGCTCTAGAATATTATTTATATTATTCTCTAATAAAAATATTTTTAAAACTATATTTGAGTTAAAATATAATTTTAAGGATGTTTTATAACACTACTAAATAGATTATTATTTTTGATAATTATGGAAGAGGGTGTTAATTATGAAAAAAATATGATGGTTAAATTATGTGTTCGTCTATAATTAAGTTTTAAATAGAGAAACTTGCCTTGAAGTTTTTTTATTTCTTTAATGGTTATTGATATTTTTCGATTAGTTTATAATTTAAAAAAATCAAGAGAGAATCGAAATTGGCTTTGAAAGAGAGTAAGTTATTTTTTTTTTCTAATGTTTAATTGGTTGGAGAAATCTGTTTTTTGATGTTTAGGTAGTTGAAGAACATTTCAATTCTCATTGTCTCTTGAAAGAGAGTGAAATTCCCTCTAATTGGAGTCCCTTTAATTGGAGTAGATGAATGGGTCTTGACAAAGAATCCAAATTCAACTTTCTATTATTTATTTATTTGTTATTGAAATAATATCTAGTTAATATTAATAATCCTTAATAATTACCTTGAGATAGAGATTGCCTTGTTTTCAACCTATCAACCTGAAATACAAAAAATATATTGTTTTTTAAAATATATCTTAGACTATGTTAATTTGTTAAAAGTATTTTTTTATGAGTTTTTTTTTTTAAAAAAAAACAATTAATACCTTATTTTCTAGTGATGAAGGGAAAAGCTTTCATGGGATATTAAATAAACCATGTATATTAGAATCAAGATTTTCTCTCTCTTAAATTTCCTCTAGAATTCAAAATTTATATGATAATTTGAGTAACCAATCTATGCACTAGTAAGGTGAGCAAAAAAACTAAAAAATCAATTAAATCAAGAAAACAAAACAAAAAAACTAACTAAGAAAAATTTAACTATTAAAAAAATCGATTAAACCAATTAAAATATTTTTAAGAACTTCAAGTGTGGTTTGATTTAAGTTTTTTAAGGCTAAAACCGGTAAATCAAAACCGATCCAAACCATTTCAAATTTAAAAAAAATATACTATAAAAAAACTTTCTATTATTCAGGTTCGATTAAAAAAAAATTTGGATTGATTCTATTTTTGTGAAATAGATAGAAGGGAAAGACTTGGTTAAAATAAAATAAAAAATCTAACACAGTGTATTATTTTTCATTCTTTATATAAAAACTAAACCAAAACAAGTCGGTTTAAACTGATTTTAGTTTTTTTAATTCTAATTTTAATTTAATTATTTTATAGATAGAAAACAAACCGAACAAAAAAAAATAATCACCCCTGCCACTAATCCTATGAAGCTCGAAGGAAGGTAGGCAGGCACTCATATTAACCTAACGTTTTTGAAAGATTCCCAAATCAATTATATGGCTGAGGCTACATGCCAACACCCTCCACTCCTTTTCCCTTCCTCCTGCATATTCTAAAGATTCAAGCCCTCATTGTCCACTCATGCTTCGACACCATGAAATTATTGGAATCTTCCATGATTGATGACATGGTGCCCATGATCTCACTACTCTAAAACCCTTTATATATATATATATATATATATATATATATATATATATATATATATATATATATATATATATATATAAAAGTTAATTGCAATGTGGAATGAATAAAGTAATTTATAAGATTAATTAATGCTATTATTTATTAACTAGCTTCTTTGCAAGTTAACTTGGTTGGTAAGCTGTATGGTCCCTACCTTATTTTATAATATTTGTCAAGAATTAAAATGTAATTTCTTATAAACTCACCAATCCAATTTAATATGTTTCATGATAACACTTGGGATTTGTTTGCCTTACAAGTTAATAAAAATAATATTAGGTAAGATTATAAAAAATGTTTTTAAAACATTTTAATGTCGGTTTACGAGTGTGACTGAGAAAAATGATACTTTTAATGTTTTTACGAGTGTGCCCACGATTATAAAAAATGTTTTTATATCATTAAAACGTTTTAATGTTGTTTTTTAAATAGATTTTTGTTCATAAATTCATTAAAATGATATTTAAAAAAAAATATTTTTGACATCACCATATGAAAATGATATAAGAAAATCAAAAAATTTAATATAAAAAAATAAAAAAATCATTTTTTTTTTAAAAATACTTTTAAAACGCAGTGTCACGGCCTTAGAAGCTAAGATTCAAAACTATAAATGAAAATTTTAACATAATTAATAATTAAGGTAAGATCTTTGTTTATTAAATTTTTTTAACAAGTTAGTTAATTTATGATCTGATTTGATCTAAATTTATAAAATAATAAAAAATAATAATATCATGTGATCTTGATTAAATATTGAATAAAAAAAACTTGTACGTTTCTTGTTATTTCTAAAATTAAATAGTGTGATTTTGGTTTTTAAAAATATTTTTTTATGTTAATTTAAGTTATGTTAGTCGATTATTATATTTTGTTTTTCTAAAAATAAAATAAAATGAAAATGAAAATGAAAATGGCGAGGATTTGGTGAGGCGAGGGACAGGTAGAGCTGAGAAACAGGTGTGAAAGAGCTTAAAATAAAAAAACAATAAAAAACAAAGAATGGTGAGTGACTTTTCTTTCTTGGAGGCTCCATTAAGATAAGCACGTGAGAGGGACCCGTCCACAATAAGACACGTGGTGGCGGCTGTCACTCACTACTCACGAGTGGTTTCACTGCGCCATCAGACGTCGACAAAATATCATATCATACGCGCACGATATATTACCTACTTTATCGCGCTATATGAGGTTCTCTTAAGTTCCAGCTTCTCCGTAAACGGGTATTTAAAAGGTCGGACTTTTCGAAGTAATGGACCGACCAAATTTTCTTATATATATAATAACGTCCAACACTGTTGGATCTTCTCCGTCAAGGTTTTTTATTTTTTTATTTTTTATATTATTATTATTATTATTATTATTTTCAGATAAGGTGGAGATAAGGGATTGAGCGTTATCCAATCATGTTTTGAGAAAAAAAACAAAATTGGGGAAATTTATAAATTGCTGACTGAGTTTATGTTTTTGTGAAAAGAAATTGATATAAGGAGTAATTTAGAGTTATTTGGTGTGTTCTTTTTAGAAAGTATTTATATTTTAAAAATATTAAATTAATATTTTTTCAGTATTTTTTAAATTTTGATATGATAATGTGAAAAATAAAATAAAAAATATTTTGATATATATTTTTTAAACAAAAAACTATTTCAAAAATATTCTCCATCATATTTTTTGGGTGTGAGGAAACTTTTCTTCACGTAAAACTTATTTTATTGGTCCATGTTAGTGAGTAAAATTTTGATTGTTCTAAACTCTTATAAAAAATACATATTTTAACTCGAACTCGAGACTTACTATGCAAATCACAAGTCATTTACTATCATGCTACGCGCCTACGCCCCTTGAGGACTCCTCCGTCATGTTCCTAAACGCTCTCTTCAACTTGTTGCATTAGAATATTAGATGCTTTTTTTTTTCCACTTTATTTACACTTTATGGAGGATTTTGAAAGTGATTTTATATATCTTGGAAATAAACTAAGCTAGTGTTAGTTTTTAATCCTTTTGTTTGAGGATTTGTTGGTGTGGTGGTTTCTTATTAAGTGATTTTGAATGTAATAGCTTTTATTTTTTAATATGCTTTACTGAATAGAAATAATAATTAAAATAGTATTTTTTTAATTACTAGAATTTTTTCAGATTATACTTATTTATTTTGGATGATTTGCATGATTTCATACTTAAATATATTTTTAAAATAAAGAAAATATTAAATTAATTACCTTAAAAAATATTTTTTATAAATTCATTTTGTTATATAAGGAATAAAAAAATATTTTAATATAATGCATATACCATCATAACAATTATGAATTTTAGGTCTCCAAGGAACGTGACGTGATGATAAAGACCTTGCAATTTACATAATAAGTTTCGAGTTTGAGTCAGAGTGTGCATTTCTTATCTTGTATAGAACAACCGATATTTTACTCGTTTACCTGAATTTATAAAATATATTTTCGAGGGGGTGGAGTTTTCTCGCATCCAATTTTTTTCATGAATTTTAAGATATATTTGGTAGAAGTTATTTTTAAAAATATTAATATTAAAAATAGTTTTTAAAACTAAAAACTATACATTCTCAATCTTGGCCCTACTGTCTCATCATCTCGTGTCCAATATCTCAATCAATCCATCCTCAAAATTACCAAACCTAAAAAAAAAAAAACGAAGAAGAAAAAAAAAGACAAAGGAAACAGCAACAACAAGAACAAGTGAAGCAGAAGTAAAGCAGAAAGAGACACGAACACAGCAGTGTCTTCTACCTCTCATTCTCCCTGTTCCTTTACTCGCGTCCTCTGCACATCTCCTCCTCCTCTGTACACCTCCTCCACCATTACCCCCCCCCCCCACCACCACCACCGCCATCTCCAACACAACAGCAACAGCAGCAGAAGCAACAACAAAACCAACTCTCAAACTCAAGAAAGAGAAGGACGAAAAGGGAAAGAAAGAAGACCAAAAATGGGAATTTTATATGATGACGATGTAGTGATAATCAGACAATCAGAGAAAGAAGGAGACCCTTCTGTTATCACTGTGAATTGTCCTGACAAGACGGGTCTTGGTTGTGATTTATGTCGTATCATTCTCTTCTTTGGTCTTAGCATTGTTAGAGGAGGTAAGGACCACAGGGGAATTTTTTTCCATTTTTAGAGTTTGTCTTTGTAGTAGTTTTCTTCAGCTCAATATTTTGTTTTTCCTCTTCTTTTCTGCTGTTCTGTAAGCAGCCCAGATGGTAAATTGAGCTTCTTTTACAGTTTATCTTTCACACTTTATAGTCTCCAATTTTGTCAAAACAAAGTGGGGTTTTTTTTGTTTTTCTGGTAGGAATAAGTTTGCGTAAGAAAATAACGTGATTTTTGTTTTGATTTTGGGTGTTTTTGATGTGGTGAAGATGTGTCCACGGATGGAAAATGGTGCTACTTAGTGTTTTGGGTGGTTGGCAAATCAACAACAAGGTGGGGTTTATTGAAGAAGAGACTAGTTGAGGCATGTCCTTCATGTTCTTCAGCTTCTGGGCTTTCTTATTACCGTGCAGAATCGCAGCCTCCAAGACCACCTGATGTTTTTCTGTTGAAGTTATCTTGTCATGACAGAAAAGGACTTTTACATGGTACTGACTTTTCTTGGATTTTCTGGATTCGATTCTTCTCTATTCGATCTTCCTTTTTCAATGTTTTGATTGTCTAGTTTTCTTCTCATATATGTTTTTTGTGATGCTAAGGTGATTGCCAAGAGGTTCTGATTCGTAGTTACTTTTAATTGCCTTTTGTTCTTCAAAAACCTTAGCTTGTCATGCGTTTCCACGTTCACAATTCATATTCTTTAAATTCAACAATCATATTGAGGGTTTAGAAAATTGGAATGTCTCTGTTTTTTAATTGATTATTGAGGGTTTGCTATGGTTTTTAATTGGTTATTGAGGGCTTGCCTTGCAGATGTGACCAGCGTGCTCTGTGAGCTTGAACTCACTATAAAAAAAGTGAAGGTATCAACGACACCAGATGGGAGTGTGATCGACCTATTCTTCATTACAGACACCAGGTTTGAATTTTCGACATCTCTCCTCAAAACTACGCCATAATTTTTGCCATTACCACATGATGTTGATGTGGATTCAGCTTTTTAACAAATTTGACTGAAAAAAAGTCTGGCTTTTACGGCTGATTTTGAATATAAAACAGCATGTATTGGCCGATTCTGCCATCTAGTGAGTGATGACTTTTGAGAAAATTTCTTGTCATGCCCATTTTGTGTATATTTTAGATTTATAATAGTTGTGAGTTCAGAGGATTTGAGTGGGTCCAGAAAAGAAATTTTCGTAAGAGGTGCATCTTCTCCTTGTCCATGTTTTTGTACCTGCTTCTGGGTCATTTTTTTTTTTTTTTTTTTGTGTGTGTGTGTGTTCATAGAAAGATGTGACTAATCAAAATGGAAATTTCTCTAAATCTCGTGTGCCACACAACTTCTTGAACTTGTGATTATCTTCTTGTCAAACGTAGTATTTCTTATTGTCTTTATTAATCAGGGAGCTCCTGCATACAAATAAGAGAAAGGAAGATACATGTGATCACTTAAAAGCTGTCATGGGAAATACCATGCTAAGCTGTGAAATAGAAATGGTTGGCCCTGAAATTACCGCATGTTCAGCGGAATGTTCATTTCTTCCAGCTGCAATCACAGAAAACATTCTCCCCTTGGAAATACAAGATGAACTCCCCAGTTCACTTACTTCCACCAGTGTTTCTGTCAATATGGACAACTCGCTGAGCCCAGGTCACACCCTTGTCCAAATTGTGTGCCAAGATCACAAAGGTCTTCTTTATGACATAATGAGGACGCTAAAGGATTATAATATACAGGTAAATCAATGGTATGAGATTTTGAAAATACATTAATGGACAACTCTGTCATGTTCTCTATTCATGCAAGTCAGATGTTTCATTCTCTTTTGAGGAAACACCTTTTGCACTGTTGTTCTTGTGTTTTTGCTAAATCTTTCTGGGAGAGAAACTAATTACTGCTTGAATGACCAGATTTCATATGGGCGCTTTTCCACGAATCGTGGAAGGGCCTGTGATATTGACTTGTTTCTCACTCAAACCGATGGGAAGAAAATAGTTGATCCTAGCAAGCAGAAAGCATTGTCCTCTCGTTTGGAGATGGAACTAGTGCGCCCTCTCCGAGTAGCCACTGTTAGCCGTGGTCCTGATACTGAACTGCTGGTGGCGAATCCTGTGGAGTTATCTGGCAAGGGCCGGCCTCTTGTTTTTCATGACATCACTCTTTCTCTGAAGATGCTTCACACATGCATTTTCTCGGTACTTATCCACTTGCTGAATAAGCTCAGATAGTCTTGGCAATTCCTGCCTTTCCCTGTCAATAACTGAGGCATATTTTCTTTATTCATATGGGATGCTTTTGCCTGATTTTTGAACTTCACTATGCGTAATGTTCTGAAACTGTGGGAATGTGTGTGCGCATCCTGTAAAGTATGTGGTTATTGTTTATTGTTCTTCCAGAGGAAATGTTATATCCTGTTTGTCTTACCAGGCTGAGATTAGAAGGCGCATGATTGGAGATCGGGAATTCGAAGTGTACAGAGTCTTACTTGATGAAGGGGAAGGCTTGGCTGTACCAAGAAGCAAAATTGAGGAACAAGTTTGGAAGATGTTAATGGGTTGGAAGCAATGAACAATTCTGGATATCCTTCCATACATGGTGAAGGTCTATTGTGCAGTGTACTTCCCCTGCTAATGACTTTTATGCACTGTAAATCATGGGCTATACCTCATTGAAGTTTATGCTATAAACATCAATATTTGCAGCTCCTGTAACACTAACTGAACGACGAGAACCTGTTGGCAGGAGATAGGAAGAGTGAAGCTGACATGGTATTACACCCTTGAAATTATCGCAGACAAAATTATGGAGCCATGCCATTACCAGTTCGGCATGCATGAAGCGTTTTCGATAATGGAAGCTTGTTGTAACTCGGATTCCTCCTTCACGGCTTGCTCAGTTCAAAACCATTACTAGTAGTACCCTTTTAGAGTCCCCTCTGTACATAAACTGTATGTAGAACATGTAGTTTTGAGGTCTGTTGAGCCACTAGAAGAAGCAGCACAGAGTATCATATCAGTTGCACTGCACATTCTTGTATATTAATCTCCTATGTATTGTTGCTTGCTCATCCATTGACCAGTGTGTGCACAAGCTCTTTTAGCAGTGTTTGTTTTTTCCAGTTTCTTCCTAGCCTAGCAATTTTTTTTGCCCTTCAAAGGTGCTTGCTTCAATCCATCGTGTTTCTATAGAAAATGCTTGTGTTAATCTTATCTCCATGAAGGAATTGATCTTAAGGTTTTCAAGGACATGACGTGATGACAAAGTGTTTATAATCTGCACCGTAAGTCTTGAGTTTGAGTCAGAATGTGTATTTTTTGTAGAATCATGAAACAATTAAGGTTTTACTTGTTCATTTAGACTTATAAAATACGCTTTTCAAGGATTAGGTTTCCTCGGATTTAAAAAAATAA
The DNA here is from genome assembly GCA_027405865.1 of Salix purpurea. NCBI lineage: Eukaryota > Viridiplantae > Streptophyta > Magnoliopsida > Malpighiales > Salicaceae > Salix > Salix purpurea. The sequence goes on from JAOWLH010000002.1 coordinate 27,946,920, forward strand.
TAATCTTAAGATACTCATTTCTTGATTTAATGGCACTATAAAAAAAAAAAGAATAAAGAAAGGCTTAATGGAAATTGCTTCAAGGTCCTCTTTCTTTCATTTTCTTGTACACTATTTCCTAAGCTTTATTCATTTGTTTTGGTCGTATGTTTCCCCTTACTGCGTGCCACGTTTTCCAAGGAATATCCTGGTCCCTGTATGCATCTTATTAAATTAGAAAATATCATTGTCACGTCAAAGTAGTGTGCGTTTAGATATCTAGAATTTAAAAAATATAAAAATCTATATTCTAAATATCTAGAAATACTAAAACACATTTTGTCATTTTCCAAGTGATGTTTCTCTCTCTCTACATGATATTATCTCAATCAAAATCAAGCAAGTCAGAAATCACAAGCCCTATCCTCAAACCCCAGATGTTTCACTATTTAAGGGCGATCTCCCTGGATACTGTGTGGTTCTCCGAAGTTGATGTCAGAGATGTTAACATATCAAGTTGTTGACATGGATATCTTGGGTGGATGTTTTTAAATCTCATCGTTCGTATAATTCGAGGCAAGATCAACGGCTAGCTATTCAGGTTATAACTTTTGTTTATAAATTGAATTTGGAAACAAAAAATAAAATAAAATATAAACTGAATTAAACTCCTCTGGATCTATCCATTTCTTAATAACTTTTATACCTTTATTTTCAACATCTCCTCAATAATATGATGTATTTAGAGGCTAGCTCTTAGCATTGACTCAATATAATGTTAAATGTCTTTTACTGGTGGAAATCTATTTGGAAACTCATCAGGTAAACTCTCCTCAAACTCAAAATGTAAGAACTTAATTGTTTTAGGAATGTCTTTTCTTTATTTTGCTTGTTCATTCACTAACCCTTTCACGACAATACATGAGTTTGTCTAGTTTCTTGTGCCTCTGCATGCATCTCAAGTTTCGAACTAATTATTTTAAGGAAAGCCTTCCCCTCTATTTTAAAAGCTTTAAGATTAGATTATCCCTTAAAAGATACAAGAGTATATATATAATTCACATTATTCTTTCTAATCTTGTACAAATTATTAAGTTAAACAAGTTTTTATTTATGGTGCAACAAACATGAAATAACGTATTTTTCTATGAATTCTCAACAACCTTTGGTGTTAGCATCATCTTCATAACCATCTAGTTTCGTTTTTTATCATCATCATTGTTATTATTATCATCGTAGTCGTCCCTAACTATACAAGTTTTCTCTGGAACGTATCAAGAGAAAACTTTAATATTTAAAGCATTTGGCAATCATTGGGCTGATACGTACAGGGAGTAGGCCTTGATGCTGTACAGTCCTAGACCGATGCGCTTTGGAAGACATTGAGTATCATCTGTAGTTACTTTTTTGTTTTCTTCTCTGGATTGGATTTCGAAAGCATGGCAAACTGTCTCAAGTTTTCTGCACTGGATAAATTGATTCTGAAGTTATGCAGCTGCGTACTATTTACCCATTCGCAAGAGACCACTCGGATATGCACAAAACATGGCAAGAGCTTCATCTCTGGGATTCTTCGAAGAGGTCTGATGGTATCACCAGTACTGAAGCCAGCAGTAGATGCTTACTTTCCAGCAGGAAACTGGTTTGACCTCTTCAATTTCTCCGGTTCAGATTCAGGGAAATACATAGAACTAAGTTCACCTGCAGATCTTTAATCATTCATGTTTCCCAAGGCAACATCTTGGCCTTGCAAGGAGAAGACATGACGACGAAAGAAGCTTAAAAAACAACATTCTGTTTTTTTTTTTATTAACTTGCATGCAGCTCGACTAATTCTATAAATTCTAAAGTTAATGATCATATAAATCTTTAGTGACGATCATATTAGAAACCACAATACTTGAATCTGAAACCACATAAGAACAAATCTTTTAATTCTAATTTTTTTATCACTAAACCATCTAATATATAGTTTTTTTTTTAGCAGCACTGGAAATAGCACAGGAAAAGTTTTCTTGGAATTGGTTTTCAGTGAAACTTTATAGTGACATAATAGGAGATATGGAAATGGTAAGATCAAACGTCGTAAATGGAGAATTTTCCTTAAGTAAAAAATGGATTGAAAGTAAAGTAACATTCATAGGGTTAGAAAAAGATTATAGGGTTCAATTAGGGTATATGTGTAAATTCAATGCTGCACCACCAATAAAACTTGTTAAAGACTTATAGTTGCTCATGTCATGAACACCATTCTACCACCAATAAAACATAGTTACTATGTCATGACACATAACAAAGTTGTATACTATGTTAGAGCAACGATTTGCAAAGTAGACCAACAAAAATATCATCTAATATCTCATATTTATATTTAATTAATTAGTTTTATTTATTTTAAAAATAAAAATTATTTAAAAAAAATTAAATTTAACAAAAAATAACAATTAAAAAACTCAAAATAACTAGAGTAATTTAATTTTAAAATTAGTGACAAATTATATAGAAAACAAATAGAGCCAAAACTCCATTTAAAATAGATATTGAAGTATAAAATTAAAAAAATATTAATTTAGAAAAAACAAGCAATCTCAAATGAATATACTAAACCAATACTAATATCATAAAACAAGATTACAATGAAAAAGATTAAGAATCAAATTTAATATAAAAATAAAATAAAATAAGAAGGGAAAAAACTGAAAAATAATTTCAATTAAAAACATGATTAAAAAAATAAAAAAAAACCAAATCCGATATATAAAAAATCTTTTAGTTGAATTATTTAAAATAAAAAATATAAACCAAATCTAAAACATATTATTTTAAAATCTTAGATTCCATTGTAAAAGTCAAAGAGAGAGAATAAAAAAAAACCAAATGCCTCAAACCGGAGGCCAAGACTAATGGGTTTCAAGTAATTACCATGGGTATTTTTTTTTAAGGAAAATGGAAGTATATTCTTAAGCATATATTTTTTAGAGTACATCAAAAGTAAATTCCACCTTCATCTAAATTTATATATTTATAAGAATTTATTCTTATCCTCATATTAAATTAAAACTCAAAACTCCCTCTTTTAAGACATTATTTTGTACGTTTACCAAAAAAATATAAAATAACAACCAGAAGCACAATGGTCTATTGATCGAAGTTATTAATCCCAATGAAGCTATCATCTATATAAAAGCTTAGCTTAATTGGTGTATTATTTCAGGCTTGAAATAAAATGCTAAAAATTAATATATATTTATTAAAATAAAATTAGATTCTGATCATATTAATATTAATTAATCGTGCAAGTTCATACATAAATTATTCTACATTTTATAAATTAAATTTCACTTATTTTTAAATTTTTTAATCTAAGTTAGATTTTATAACATAATTTTTAATTTGAGTTTAATAACTATAATATTAATATCATTTATAGTAAAAGTTAGTGGCGTGACACCCATTTCAAAAATTTGTTTTACATTTGTGTTTTAAAAAATATTTTTTTTATTTGATATTATATTTTTTTTTGTATTTTAAAATATTTTTGATTAAAAATAATTTAAAAAAAATAAAAAAATATTATTTTAATATTAAGAAAGAACCTAAAAGAAAACGGAATTTTGAACAGTAAATACTGTTCATCGTGACTCAATGTCACTATTCACCTGCCCATTTGACTCGGTGCTTCGTGGGTGTATATCTTTTTTTTTTTTTACTTTTTGAACAGTGTTTGACCGAAATTAGCCCCCGAAAACAACAAAAAACGCCGTCATTTTCGGTGGCTGGACGGTCATTGACCGTTTCGAGCTGGACCGGTTCGTCCGGCCAATTTTTTTATTTTTTAAATATTAGATTGAATAGTGCAGTGACGGTTTAACCCCCCGAAAAAGACAAACCAGACCTGGGGGTGAGGGGTGTTATGGTAATTAGCCAATTTTATATATTTTTTTCGCTGACAACTGTTGGCATGTCGCTGGACGCGTCGTCCGTTTTAAACGCTCATGCGTTTTTCGGACGGCGCGTGCGGCGTCACACGGCGTTGGAAAATGCCCAACCGGCATCTAGAATGATTTTCAGGCATGTTCTCTTCCACATATTGAGTTTTGTAATTATTACAGATAAAACATTCAAAATAATAATAATGATTATTTGTAAGTTTTATTTTCTTTTAAATATATCAGACTAATTATATATTTTGATATTTATTTAATATTAGAGCCTTAATATATATAAATGACCTTAGTTTTTTTTTTAAAAATAAAATTAATATCATTGTTCTAAAATATTTTTAATATAATAATATGAAAGTAAAAACAAATTATGGAATTTTCTTCTCTAACAATAATTATGGTCTCACCAATTTTTATTATTTCCACTGTTATTAAGGTTATTTGTTTTTTAAATGTTTTCATTTTAATTTCTGTTCGTGTTCATTTCAAAAATTATATTTTCTATTCTTTTTTCTTTTTTTATTCTTCCGTTCAAATAATTTTTTTAAAATTTACTAATATATTTTTAATTTTGTCATTTATTTAGTTATTTAGTTTTTTTTTTTTAATATTGTTAGGTTTTAAAATTTCTTATTGTTATAGATAAGAGATTCAAAATAATGATAATGATTATTTGGAATATTTTTTCCTTATCAATATGTGAGACTAATTATATATTTTGATATTTATTTAATAGCAGCACCTTAATATGTGTAAACTGGCCCGGACACCATTATTATATAAAAAAAATGTATAAGTGTGCCTTTAGGAATTGCAAATTTATGTCCATCAATTAAATAAATGTCAAAACAATTAAAACACGCCCAACAATTAATCAATTATAGTTTTTTAATATGTAAATTACATAAATTGATAAAATATTTAAGCAAGTTTACCCATTAATGAATTGACTATAAAATACAATTCACTCATCTTTAATAGATTTTATCGATTACAATTTTGAGAGTTGTCAATTAAATTATTATCCGAACACTTAAACTGATAACAACAATCAACTAATTCGATATAGACAACAAAAAATAAATCTACAACAGAATTTAACGATTATAATTTACTATCTACCAACTAAATAATTCTTTGCAGACTGAATAATTAATCAATTTGCTATATTAAAAAAACCTAGCGCAGCGAGCGGGCTAACCAACTCGTATATTTCTAAAAAAGCAACACCCCAACCTATCCCTAACCTATCAAATCTGGAACTCTAGTTTTGCCGAGTGCTTGGGGAAACTACAAAAAGATAATGTTTTGCTGACTTTCTTCATCTATTTAAGCTTGAAATTTGAGGAAAAGAAAACACCACAACCTCCGAGTTTCCACAGATCATATGACATAAAAAAATGGAGAAAGAGAGAAACAAGAGTAACGCAAAAGCAACATCTCAATCTCACAGCAATCTTCCTCTTATCTTCTGCTTCTTCTTGCTGGTTCATCGGGTGCCATTAGCTAGTGGAAAGGAAGTGAAAGAAGAAGTCGTTGGTTATGGGTACAAAATTGGATCTGTTAACTCTGGCTCAACAGGCAAGTCGTTGACTGCCGATCTTAGTATTATCAAGAAATCCTCAGTTTATGGAAATGATATCCAACACCTCAATCTTGTTGCTAGGTAAGAAGTTTCGTTTTTTCCTTCTTGATTATTTTGATTTTAAGGATGATTTTCCCAACACTTATCGTATCTAACTATCAAATGTTCTTCAACAGAAACAAAAAAGCAAAGGTTGTTTCTGGATGAACAATTCTCTTGTTTCTTTTTTATAATTTCTTGTGCCATGATTAGTACTATCTTATATCTTTGCTTAGAATAAGAGGAAAATAATTTTCTCATCATTTCTCTTATTAATTTTTGTTTTTTTTTGACGAGAATTAGAATTAAAATCTGCTAAACTTGCACAATTGCAGCCCAAAATAGAATTTTATCCTAAAAATGGAAAAACAAAATTGGTTGAGGCTGGAAAAAATTCCTGGTTTTCGAGAAAAAAACCATTCGTTTAACCAAAGCCAGTCATTTTGGTTTTTGACTTTTGATTAATCATTTGAATAGAATAAATTACATGTTTAGTCCTTCATGTTTCACATTTACCATGATTTTGAGCATTCCATTCCTCAAACTTTTCAATCTCTGGCCACACTTGGTCCCTTCGGACAACTCATATCAGTTTGATGGCTGCTACATGTTATATCACTTTCACACATATGTATGAGTGGATGGGGAGGCATGCATGATCATAAATTGACATGTCCCGTATTATGATAGAGGGGCTAATGTGATTAAATTTGAAAACTTAGAGCACTATGCTAGCAATTTATCCTCTTCAAAGAATTATATTCCTACCACAACTTAAACAAGTAGACGACATATCTTACTGAGTGAAGACTGACACGTCTTCCGACTTCCATATTTCCTGCTCTATGCTTTGACATGCTTTGCCTCTCCTATGTCAGCTTTGAAACTAAGAGCCGTTTGAGAGTCAGAATAACAGATTCCGAAAACCAAAGATGGGAGATCCCACAAGACATCGTTCCCCGGAAAAACCACTCTCCGGAGAGCCACCTCCATAGCTCTCTATTAAAGCATCGAGTCTTGCTAGAAAGCAACCTCCTCCTCCTCTCTGACCCGAACTCGGACCTGCTTTTTACCCTGTACAACACCACCCCTTTCGGCTTCTCCGTCACCCGGAAATCCTCTGGTGATGTTCTTTTTGACACATCGCCGGACACGTCCAATCCCGACACTTTCTTGGTGTTCAAGGACCAGTATATCCAGCTGTCTTCTAGGCTTCCTATAAAGAGGTCATCTTTATACGGTCTAGGAGAGCACACCAAGAGCACTTTCAAGTTGAAGCCTAAAGACGCATTCACCTTGTGGAATGCAGACCTGGGCAGTTCTAATATTGATGTTAATCTCTACGGTTCTCACCCTTTCTACATTGATGTAAGATCGGCTAATGACAAAGTAAAGGCAGGGACTACTCATGGTGTTTTACTGTTTAATAGTAATGGCATGGACATAGTTTATGGAGGTGATAGGATAACTTATAAAGTTATTGGTGGCATTATTGATTTGTACTTTTTCGCTGGGCCATTGCCGGATATGGTGATTGAGCAGTATACTGAGCTAATCGGCCGGCCTGCCCCAATGCCATATTGGTCATTCGGTATGTAGTACTGCCTCCATCTTCCTTGATTTATACAATTTTTCTTTGCAAATTTTTCTGGCAACTTAACATGTTGTGGTCTGCAAAATTGCATAATAATTGAATATCAATTCAATAATTGCTTATATGTATGAACCATGTTATTTTATATATCTCAGTTTTTGTGAAACAATGTCTGTTACATGTATAGCATGCATCAATTATTACAATTCAATGTTTTTTGAAAATGTACTTTCATAAACATTTCCTCGAGCAGCTATGATGACCTCTGTTCTTAAGCAGCTATGATGAGCTGTTCTTACTTGCCGGTTTCATTTAGGCGTGCTCTTAGATTTGGGTAGCTTTTATTCTTGACAACTCCTTTGGTTTCTTTTCCTGTCTTTTGGTACAATGTGAAGGATTTCATCAATGCCGATATGGTTACAAGAACATTTCTGATGTTGAGGGTGTGGTTTCTGGATATGCAAAAGCTGGTATACCTCTTGAAGTCATGTGGACAGATATTGATTACATGGATGCATACAAGGACTTCACATTTGATCCTACAAATTTTCCCTTGGATAAAATGAAGAAATTTGTCAACACCCTTCACCAAAATGGTCAGAAGTATGTGCTCATCGTGGATCCTGGTATGTTCTAACTTGAAGAATCAAAAGTTCGCTTAACATATTGCTTTTGTAATTCTTCTAACTGGCTTTGAGAAGAAAAAACAAGAAAAGAAAACAAAAGAAAGGAAGAGAGATAGAATGGTTCTGGTAAATTCTTTTGAGCCTCCATTTTTCTGCAGGCATCAGTGTGAACTCATCATATGAAACTTACATCAGAGGAATGCAGGCTGATATTTTCATTAAACGCAATGGCATCCCGTACCTGGGTGAAGTTTGGCCAGGAAAAGTCTATTTTCCTGATTTTGTAAATCCTGCTGGCCGAGAGTTTTGGGGTAATGAGATAAAAATGTTTCGAGAGCTCCTCCCTGTTGATGGTCTCTGGATCGACATGAATGAGTTATCAAACTTCATCGATCCCACACCCACCCCATCTTCTACCCTGGACGACCCACCCTACATGATTAACAATGCTGGCGTTCGACGGCCTATAAATAATAAAACTATTCCAGCTACATCCCTACACTTTGATACCATGACTGAGTACAATGTTCATAACCTCTATGGCCTCTTGGAATCAGAAGCCACCAATGCTGGTCTGATCAATTCAACCGGTAAAAGGCCATTTGTACTTTCTAGATCAACTTTTGTTGGCTCTGGAAGGTATGCAGCACATTGGACAGGAGACAATGCGGCTACATGGGATGACTTGGCATACACTATACCATCACTTCTGAATTTTGGTCTGTTTGGAATTCCAATGGTTGGCGCTGACATCTGTGGTTTTTCAGGAAACACAACTGAGGAGCTTTGCCGGCGGTGGATTCAGGTAAATTGTTTCTTGTAATTGGATGTTTTACTCATTTTCTGTATTCACTTGATGTTGAAATTTTGTTCCAATGCAGCTAGGTGCCTTCTACCCCTTCGCTAGAGATCATTCATCAATAGACACAACGCGTCAAGAGCTTTATCTCTGGGATTCTGTCGCGGCAACAGCCAGGAAGGTGCTTGGCCTCCGATATCAACTGCTCCCATATTTCTACACATTAATGTACGAGGCTCACACCAAAGGGACCCCAATAGCACGACCTCTTTTCTTTTCATTTCCTCAAGACATAAAAACTTATGAAGTCAACTCACAGTTTCTGATTGGTAAAGGTGTAATGGTATCGCCAGTATTGAAGCCAGGAGCTACTTCAGTGGATGCATACATTCCTGCAGGAAACTGGTTTGACCTTTTTAACTACTCCAATTCAGTTTCTGTAAGTTCAGGAAAGTACATCAATCTTGCTGCACCGGCAGATCATATTAATGTTCATGTTCACGAGGGAAACATCTTGGCCTTGCAAGAAGAAGCCATGACGACGAAAGAAGCTCGAAAAACAGCATTCCATCTTTTAGTGGTTCTGAGCCGCAATGGAAACAGCACGGGGGAATTATTCTTAGATGATGGGGAGAGTGTGGAGATGGGAGGGCAGGGAAAGATTTGGAGTTTGGTGAAATTTTCTGGTGGAATAGTAGGGAATAATAGAATAGTAGTTGGATCAAATGTCATTAATGGAGAATTTGCTGTGAGTCAAAAATGGATTATAGAAAAAGTGACATTCTTAGGATTAGAGAAAACTAAAGGTCAGTTTGATGTACATGAGATATCTGGGCTTTCTCAGCCTCTTGGACAAGAGTTCACCTTGGAGAAAGACATTTAGAATGTCTCTTCTAGAAAGTGAAAAAACAACAGGAGATTGTAATTGCCATTTGGGAGAAATGTTGCAACTTGCAAGATTTTTCAGACTTTTTTTAATATCAACTCATCAAAATCAATCGTGCTCAAATACAGTTTCAAACAACTTTTAAAACATGCCTAAACACAGGCAACACAGCTTCAAACACTAGGCACTTAAAATAAAATAAGATGATTTTGTGCACAATGCCATTCCTGTTACTACCAGAAGAAAAGAGAAAAAAAAGGCATCCATAAACCATGTTGACATTGTGCCCACCTAGTAAGAATTTGCAAACTAAACGTAGCTGACATTTTCAGGCTAATTTATGAAGCAGTACAAGATGGATTATCATAAGAAAGAACACGGAAGGAAGAGAAATGAAATCGAATTAATGATGCCAGAATACAATTATCTGAAGATTAAGCGATTGACTGCATCTGAAAATAATGGTGTACATGGAAGAACTTGATAACTAGAACCAGGTGTTTAATATTTTGAACAATTAAAAAATTATAATTCTGTAAACCCCTAAAAAATTCTGCTTTAAAGAAGCTTCCTTCCGCAATACTTCAATGTTGATAAATAAGCTGTCCACTATTTACCTAAAAGCAACAAAGTGATTAGTAACCAGAAAAACTTTTTTCATGCACAAGAATCTGTTGCAGAAAATGGAAAATCCATGTAATTAGGTGGTTTTTCAATGTTTACAGTAACTTGGTTTTCATTTTTTCCGAAGGCTGAAAAATAATACAAGTGGTGGATGAAAGAATTTGACAACACAGAATAGAGAAGTACCTCCAATTTATTCTACAAGGTGTAGGTGTATAGGTTGAGAACTGGTTCTATCATCCCATATCTTCCATAAAAATCTCTTTACAGTGTGCACGTAGAGCAAACAATTTGATTCTTGAAGACAGCATTTTTCAGCCAGCTACAGACCCAAATCTTTGTAGGAAAAATTCATCAAGTTGTCCCCGGTTAAGGGTATCAAATTTGCTTGAGCTACCAGAAGGTAATGATCTAATGCATTCTAGGATAAGTGTAATATCCCGGTGAAGCCTGATATATGGGACAAACAAAAACAACTCAAGCTCCAGAAAATTAATTTCCATGCAGAAGCAGGCAAAACAGCAAAACAGTTGTGGATGCTCTTGTAAGAGAATAAAAGACAGCACCTGCCCTTTGCTTGCGGACTGCTGATCTCAAACTGTGAAAATGCTTCTGAAGTTTCTTTATGCAAGTCTATAACCACTTGCCTGCAAAAATCATTGCAATGCTGGGATAAGCATTTCCATCAAAACCCAAGGGAAAAAAACTGCTGGGTTTTTGAGATTTTGCTCTGTTTTCATGAGAATACATTTTTCATCAAAAAATATGGTTCTGGATACTATGAAAGTATTTCACATCAACAACTTTCTTAGAAAATAAGCTAGACTAAGCACACCGATGGATGCATTTCATTCAAGGAAGGACAATTTCTTTGTTTAGACCTGGCCACAAAGTGAAGACAACATTGGTTCAAGAAGATATAGAAAGAATCCTGAAAATTTTGGGTAACTTGTATACTTGGCAAATTTGTGCAAATTATTTCGACTGAGCAATTTTTCCATTACAAGATTGCAACATCAATTTTAATATGAAACATGCCAAAGAAACATTTTTGTCCATTTAAAATACAGCATATGTTAACTCAACAACAGCTAACTGCTTGGAAAATTACAATTATTTGGCTAAGCTGCCAGCCATCACACTGAATAGCAAGTAGTGTCTAACTGCACTCACTAGTTATCGCTGGAAATGCTAACAAAAAACTCCAAAATAATCTGTGTTAAGCCAAAAAAAAACATAATAAAAAACACAGGGACAAACAATCAAATATGCATCAATATCCTCTTCAGGACATTTTACTTCATTTCTATAAATGTACATAATTTATCGTAATTACTCTTATTAAAAATTGCATCCACATTAACTATTGTATCAAGGTGTCAAACACCTACTTCATAACAATATTTACTTGATGGTTATAATAATTCTTATTTAGAAATTTAGTTGTTGTGATCAAAGGTATATATATATATATATATATATATATATATATATATATATATATATATATATATATATATATAAGGTTTTCCCACCATTGTGGTTAAATCACAATCTCATAACATACTACAAGCTCCTACTTAATCAATTAAATACAAATTATAAACCAAATTTTCCTCAAAACATGTATTCCATCAGCAATAACAACAATAACACACTATACAATTTAATTCTTATTGTAATTTTAACATTTAAAAAAGCATGTACAGTAATTAAAAAGTAAGACAGGGTCAATCCGTTAACTTAAGTTCTATTATTCATGTTCCAATAAGTCTAGTCCTGCCCGTACACCTCTCCTACAACCCCACATAATAATCACTATCGCTCATCCATTACAAAATGTTTCTTCAAATACTTTTCAAATTTCTCTTCTAGTTTCTTCAAATGTGTCATTTGAATTTAATAAACTTCTTGAGACAATAGTTTCCTGTTCTTATCAATATCTCATTCATTTCTTTACTTTCTGGTGGAAAAAAATGTATGACTTGGACACAAAGTTATGACTTTGGATCCAATGATTTTTACCAGATAAGTGAGTCTCTTTTGGCCTGAAACTTCTGTTTTTTACACAAAGTTTGCTGCAATTCAAAGCTAGTGTACATGCAGCTTTTCCTCCTCTAATCTTTGAGCTAAACTCTCGCTTTGCAGTGAGATACAAAATGTATGATATCTCTGATCTTAAAGTAGTCGACGTATTGCGCAAGGATTTTAAAATGCTACTGATTCATTGCAGTGCCGGAACAAGAATTCATTATTGGTCTCCAGGAAGCGTGGCATGATGATAAAGAGCTTGAGATCTGCACAACAGGTCTCGAATTCGAGTCAGGGCATGCACCTCTTGTAAGAGTTTGGGACAACCAAGGTTTTACTCGCTCACCTTGACCCACAAAGTGCGTTTTCCGGAAAGTGGGGTTTCCTCGAATCCAAAAATATATATATTCATTATTGGTCTGAGACATATTAGAGAATGTAGCAGCTAGTGAAACTGTTCACCTTGGTTGTAATAAATTTTCTCAGTTTGTTCCTTAAGCTTTGCCGTCCAATTTCTCAGCCAGATGGAACTGGTCCAAGATTAATGGTGTCAAACATTGGAGTTCTTGTGCCTTGTGCCTTGTCCTTTTTATTATTAGCTTAATTTTGCACTGTATTCTGGTTATAAACATTACCTCCATCACTTTATATGATGGTGCTTGACTACTACTCGCTAATTATAATTTGTTGCTAAATCTCAAGAGTTGGAGAAGCTTCGGTTGCTCACGTGTATCGGGGTATTATGATGCTGAAAAGAACTTCTAGGTCTAAACAAATTCTTGGTTCTAATATTTTTGATTATTTATTTTCTGATTTTTTTCTTATGCATATTTTTGTTGTAACTTTGAGGAAGATACTAGTCTCCGGTGAAACCATTGTTGTCAATTTCATTCTGTTTCGGCCGAAATAACTGAAACATTTGGTACCAATTAAAAAAGAGATAAAACGACGTCGTTTTTATCTCAGTTTAAAATCCAGTCCATTTCGGATTTTTTGGTCAAATACCGGCCTAAACATACCGGTTTTGTTCTGCCTGTTCCGTTTTGGCATATAATGTTTTTTTAAATAATGAATAATTTTACAATATCAATCATATCTCTTAATCCAACCGTTAGATTAAGATGAAATTTTACGATGAGTCTCTTGACATATTTATATATATTATATTAAAATTTCAGAGCAATTAGAGGATGTAATGACCTTGTGAGATTGATGATGACATTCTCATAATATTATACATGTTCATAATTTTATTCAGAAAAATCATTTTATTGTCTTTTTTTAGATTAAATTGAAAATTTTAAATAATTTTATTTTTGGATTTGAACAAAAAAAATTTAATTAATATATTTAATTATGTGTGTGTATATATATATATATATAGTACAACCTCGAAACGCTACGGAACTGAAACATTCCATTTCAATTGAAAAAACGAAGTACCAATCAAAATAGTATTGATAACTTGGGGTGAAACTATGGAACTTATGAGGAATCTGCTATCCTTCTTCCCTCCCATCTGCCACTCTAAGCTATGCATCAACCAGGTTAGTTTTTTTTGCATTCTATGGAGACCATTCCGTTATAAACAGCAATTATTTCTTTTTCATAATTGAATGCAGGTCACTCTTATACACTAAAATCCTCTGTCGCTGGTTGATCATGAAGGTTTTAGAGTTGACACGAAGATGATCAAAGAATCATCTCAATTAAAAAATTAAATTGTAAGGTGGGGTCCAATATATATGATTTATATTATTTTTTAACACATCTCTTTAAGTGAAAATTCTTTAAGCTTAAAACTTATATAAAAAGAAGATTATGAGATTCGAACTCATAATCACTGAGCCAACAAGGTTATAATACAATATTAGATAATCATCTCACCTAAAATTTTAAGCAATTAGGTGAACCTCCATATATAATCTATATTATTTTCTAGTAAAGACACTTTTGATAGACAAAGTTACATCAAGAAATACTATCGAGCCTCAGACAAGAATTTGGTGGGGGCATCAAAAGGCTAATGGTGTTCATGAACAAGAAGACGGAAAGAATGCACACATATTTGTTACTCCAATGTGGAAATACCTGAACCATTACGGTGAAAATTCTAGTAAATTCAAAGAAATGCATCGGGCCATGGCTGCAGCATTCAGTATGATGCATATATAAAGCGAGTCTTCATATTTTCGCTCATTTACGCTCTTTGAATTTGACAGACATTGTTTTCTCTTGCCAAGCTTAACTTCAATCCTGTCACTACAGGCTCATAATATAAATTATTAAAGTCGACTGGCATTTCATTAAGAAGAATCTCGATCGGAAAATTATACAATTACTATTTGTTCAGTCTAAAGATTAGCTTACTGATATGTTCACAAAGGCAGTCTCAAGAAGGGTGTTTTATAATGCAATTAGCAAGTTGGACATGATAAATATCTATGCCTCAACTTAAGGGAGAGTGTTAAATAGAGTTGTTATGTTTGTATTTTACTAGAAATAGGAATTGTTCTAGCAAGTACCTAAATATGGATTGTATTATTGCTAGAATTATATTGTACATTTTTCCTATTTAAAACCTATTATAACAGCAATTACATAATTGAAATACTGACATTAATCGCATTTCGAATTCTTACATAAACATATAAGGGAATTTGTCTTCATAAAGGAATTTTATTTCCATGGACAAACTATTGAAGTCCTGTTGCTTGGAGGAAAGGAATTCTTCTCTGTTCTGTAGTTGCAGTTGAAGATCTTGATTTTTTGTTTCCAAGGCATAGATCTCAAAATTTTAAGGCTCATCAAGAGGAGATACTTACAAAGCTGGTACAGATAATGAGGGAAAGGGTGTTGTATCATCTACGTAAATTGCCTCCAGTTGTTGAGAGCTGGAATATACCTGTAGAAACTGTTGAATTTTCGAAGAAAAATCAAATTTCTGACAAAAACATGTACTGTTCAAATTTGTACGGACGGATTGACAAAAAAAACCTGAGAACAGGTACTGTAGCAATCAAAATCTAGGAATGTGAATTTTTCCAGAAACGAAGGGAAAATTTCCAGAAAACTAAGAACACAAATTACTCTGATTTTTGAGTTAAAAGAATGTGAACATGGGCAGAATCTTTCGTATGGTTACTGCCCTCCCATTAGCTTTATTTATATGAATCAAGAACTTACAACGGCTATATTTACAAAATCTGCTGAAATTGAAACTTAACTAAAACATTGACTTTTTAATTGAATTAACTGACTAACGTTGACTTCTTATCTATTGGATGTTAATCATCCTGATTACATTGAATTTAAAACAGGAAACATTAAAAACATGAATCTTCAATCTTTAACTCGTCAGCTTCTTCTCCTGTCAGCTTTGGCAGACCTGGAATCACTTCAGAATTTCAACACTCCTCCTTGATTCATGGACTGCGCATTTCCACCATTCTTCTTAGTTCTTCAAACCTTTCCTTTGGTAGTGTTTTGGTAAACAAGTCAGCCAGTTGCTCCTTAGAACAACAATATTTCATCTCCAGTTCTCCTTCTTGCTGGAATTGCCGAATAGCATGAAACTTGATTTTCATGTGTTTTGTTCTATCATGGAACACTGAGTTTTTGGAAATTGCAATTGCAGACATGTTGTCACAAAACAACTCAGTAGGTTCCAGTTGATCACAATCCAAATCCTTCAAAAATTTTCTCAACCAAACAAGTTGATTAGCAGCCACAAATGCTGCAATATATTCAGCTTCAGCAGTTGAATGTGCAACTACTGATTGCTTCTTTGAATTCCAACAAAAGATGCATTCCCCCATTGAAAAACATTACCCTGAAGTGCTCATCATCTCTTCATCACTTCCACCCCAATCACTGTCACAAAATCCCTTCAATTTGACAGTGTTCATTTTGCCAAAAAACATGCCAAATTCCAGTGTTCCCCTTAAGCATCTTAGCACTCTTTTGGCTGCAATGTAGTGTGTTTGCCTGGGATTTTGCATGAATCTTGAGAGGTAGTTGACAGTGAACACAATGTCAGGTCGTGTGGAAGATAAATACAATAAACTTCCAATCAAACTTCTATAGATTCTTCCATCTGCAGAGGGAGCCCCATCATCTTTTATGAGCTTCATACCTAGCACCATTGGGGTGCTAACTGGTTTGCAATTTTCCATTGCAAACTTGTTTAGCATCTTAGTTGTAAATTGCTTTTGACATACAAAGCAACCTTCTTTAGATTGTGTTATTTCCATTCCAAGAAAATATGCTAATAATCCAAGTTCATTCATCTCAAATTTGTTCTTCATGTTCATCTTGAATTCATCAACAAATTTCTGATTGTCACCCGTAATTAACAGATCATCAACATATACTGAAATTATCAAGATGTGATCATCCACCTTCTTCACATATAGAGTGGCTTCATTCAAACTCTTCACAAACCCCAAGCTAGTCAAATAATCATCCAATTTGCTATACCAAGCTCTAGGAGCTTGTTTCAAACCATACAAAGCTTTCTTTAAAAGCTAAACTTTGTTCATGTTTGATTCATCCTCAAAACCTTGTGGTTGTTCCACATATATTTCTTCATCCAAAGTGCCATTCAAAAATGCTGATTTGACATCCATTTGCCAAACCAACCATTCCTTTTGAGCAGCCAACATGAGCAGCAACTTGATAGTATCCATTCTTGAAACAAGGGCAAAAGTATCATGATAATCTATCCCTTGCTCTGTGAGTAACCTTTAACAACAAGTCTAGCTTTGTTCTTATTGACACTTCCATCAGCATTTAATTTTGTCTTAAAACCCACTTAACACCAATGACTTTTCTATGCTTAGGTCTGTCAACAAGCTGCCATGTTTCATTCTTTTCTATCATCATTAACTCCTCCTTCATTGCTGCCACCCAAGTTTGAGAATCCATGGCTTCTTCTACATTATGTGGTTCCATTTCAACCAAATTACATCTATCATAGATGTCACTAAGCATCCTAGTCCCCCTTACTGATTGGTCTTCATCCTCAGATTCACTTTCATCAGTCTCGGATGCATGTTCATCAGTTTCTTCATTATTGGTATTTTCAACTTTCTCATCATCCCAATTCCAAATTTGGTTCTCAGCCACCTTAATATTCCTAGCTATTACAACTTGGTTTGTTTTCAAATCAAAAACCTTATAGCCCTTAGAGTTTGAGCTATAACCTATCAAAATCCTAACCTCAGACTTTTGGTCCAATTTCCTTCTCTTAATCTCAGGTTGAAGCACATAACAGGGGCTGCCAAATACCTTTAGATGATCTATGCTTGGTTTATGTCCATGCCACTCTTCATAGGGTGTTTTATCTACTAATGACCTTGTTATCATCCTATTTAAGAGGTAAGTGGTTGTGCTTACAACCTCATCCCAAAACTTCAAGGGCAATTTCTTCTCATAGAGAAGGCATCTTGCCATCTCCATCAAGGTCCTATTTTTCCTCTCACTTACACCATTTTGTTGAGGGGTGTAAGGGATGGTTAGTTGATGCTTAATACCCTTTTTAACTAGGTATTCTTCAAATTTATGGGAGGTAAATTCCCCCCCATTATCAAACCTTAAAATCTTCAAGCTGCAGCTGGATTCCTTCTCAGCCGCAGCCTTGAACCTCAAGAATACTTCAAAAACTTCCCCTTTGGTCTTAAGGAAATAAACCCAACAAAATCTACTGAAGTCATCTATAAACAACACAAAATATCTAGCACCATTCAAAGATTCATTATGCATAGGGCCACATACATCACTATGAACAATTTGCAGCTTAGTGGCAGATTTGCATGCACTTTTATTGAACTTAATTCTTGCTTGTTTTCCTAGTTGGCATGCTTCACAAACCTCATTTTGTTCATGTATAACAGGTAACCCTTCTACCACTTGTAGTTCAACCATTTTCTTCAATGTAGCATAGTTAAAATGACCCATTCTTCTATGCCACAGAATTGAATTTTCTGATGCATTGATATTCATGCTTATGTGTGCTTGTTTTTCTTCAATGCTAAAGCACCTATTATTCATCTTAGCAGTAAACAAAGGTGTTCCTAGATCATCCTTTATTGTGCATATGCCATTATCAAAGAACAATGAATATCCAACTTCAAGTAATTGACCTACACTAATCAAGTTTTGGTCAATTTCTGGAACATATAGCACATGCTTAAAATTTCTAGTTCCAGCCAAGGTTACAATATCAACTTCCCCTCTGCCCTCTACACTTACATACTGTCCATTAGCAACCTTAACCCTTGATTTATACTTTTCATCAAAGTTATTAAACATGTTAATTTCGGCTGTCATGTGATTTGAGCACCCACTATCAATTAGCCAATTTAGCTTACTAACCTCAGACTTGCTGCGGCTGTGATTCACAATGGCAGTGAACAATTGCTCATCCTTTGGTTCCACAGCCTCAACTACATGTGCTTGCTTCCCATTTGAGGTGTTGTTCTTGCAAAACTTTTGGATGTGACCAAATTGCTTGCATTTTCGGCATTGAGCATTCTTGAGCCAACAAAATGACTCAAGATGATTTGTCTTTTGACAGTACTTGCAGGTGGGGAATTGCTCTCTTCTTTCCTTTCCCCTTGCATTGAAGTTGTTGTTGGCATGTGTTTGATTGTTCTGCCAGTTTTTGCTTTGCCATGATTTTCCAAAATTGGTTCTGTTTTCTGGATTTTTGAAGAACATTTGCTGCTGCCTAGTTCTTCCTTTAAATCCTGCTGCAAAGGCCTCTTCACCAGAGTTTTCTTGCCTCAATTGCTGCCTTTGTTCCACAGCTTGCAATGCATTAATTAGTTCTTGCAAACTGAGTTCACTGAAATCCTTTGAATCTTCCAATGAGCAGATTTTATTTTCAAACTTTTCGGGTAGGCTTACAAGTACTTTTTCAACCACCCTTGATTCTTGAACCTCTTCACCAAGCAATGTCATTTGATTAACAATCTTGGATACACTTGAAGAGAATTCCTTGATTGTATCTGAATCTCTCATCTTCAATCCTTCGAATTGCCTTTTCAATGTTAAAATCTGCATTCTTCTTGATTTTTCATCACCTTGAAATTCAGCCTTCAATTTGTCCCAAGCATCCTTAGCTGTTTCACATGCCATGATTCTTGAGAAGATTTCCTCACTTACTGCATTGTGAATGCAAGTAAGAGCTTTGAATTTCTTTGCTCTTTGTTCATGGAAATACTTGAGTTGGGTCAATGTTGGATTGTTGTTTAGGGGAACTACTTCCCTGTCAGTCTCCACATCTTCCCATAGGTCGAAGGCTTTAAGATATATCTTCATCTTCACAGCCCAAACACCATAGTTTACTCCTGTGAAGATTGGTGATTTTGAAGAAAATGATGCATCCATCTCTGCCAAGAACTGTCAGCTTCGTGATTTTACTTTTTCTTGTGATTCTCTTCCAAGACTTTACAATGCAGAGAACAGGGATATCAATTGATGATCACTATCAATTGATTATCCTCTTAAAGAACAAATCAAGTCAAAATTTCTTGATTTTAGAAAATCTGCAAATTCTCGAAAAATTTCTCCTTTCCCTTTCAAGATTACTTAATCTTGAAAAAACCTCACTTTTTCTTAATCACTCGTGTTTCACACAAATCCCTTTTCAAAGACCTAATTCTGCTCTGATACCATGTTGAATTTTCGAAGAAAAATCAAATTTCTGACAAAAACACGTACTGTTCAACTTTGTACGGACGGATTGACAAAAAAACCCTGAGAACAGGTACTGTAGCAATCAAAATTTGGGAATGTGAATTTTTCCAGAAACGAAGGGAAAATTTCCAGAAAACTAAGAACACAAATTACTCTGATTTTTGAGTTAAAAGAACGTGAACATGGGCAGAATCTTTCGTATGGTTACTGCCATCCCATTAGCTTTATTTATATGAATCAAGAACTTACAATGGCTATATTTACAAAATCTAGTGAAATTGAAACTTAACTAAAACATTGACTTTTTAACTGAATTAACTGACTAACGTTGACTTCTTATCTATTGGATGTTAATCATCCTGATTACATTGAATTTAAAACAGGAAACATTAAAAACATGAATCTTCAATCTTCAACTCGTCAGCTTCTTCTCCTATCAGCTTTGGCAGACCTGGAATCACTTCAGAATTTCAACAGATACTGATTCACAGCCTAGTTTGATTGCTAAAGAAATTGTAAAGGTAACTAAGGCTATTGTGGTGTCCTCTTACTGTGGATCTTGGCAATTTGGAAATGCCAAACATGGCCATGTATTATTGTGGTTGATGTGCAGATGTCTTTTCATTGCATACAGTTGTTTGGTGAAAATCTACAGCATGTTAACAATCCTCAATCTGATTCCTGCTATATTGATGTGTATAAGTGTTCTACTCATTACATAAACTTTGTCTTTGCTTTCTTAGATTAAGAATTTAATCTAGAAAATTCCTGCTAAATGTATGAACTTAAGTTGCTTTTATAATCATCATAATATTAGGATTTGGGAGGTGGTTTCTTTCCTTATGGTTGTTCAACCAAAATTTTCCTTGTAGAATTGGACTTGATTGGTCGTTCAACTTTTGCAGGAGGTTAACTACCTACAGCGTATCTTGTCTAGAACTTTACATGATTTATCGCAATATCCTCTTATTTAAGAATGTTATATACTTGGTCAAAGAAATTAAATAAAAATATACGAGAAAGTGTGGGGGTGTTACAAACACCCTCGAGAGAAAAACAATTCTCCATGCAAGGAAGTAGACTCAAAGAACACAGGCAGGCTGATGAATTGAGAGAGGAATTGCATCACCAGGTGATAAAAAAAGAACTTCGTATGACAAGGACATTGTCAAGGGGGGAGAGACATCATGCTTTAGATGTTCGTCGGCAGCTTGATCTTGATCCTATTATAAGAAATGATTTCATTGATATGGATTGTTTTCCAATATAGTTTATAAGGGTAGTTTTTCAATGTACTTTAATGATTTGGAACATTGTCATAAAATCCGGTTTAGTTTATGACTTGGTTTAAAATTCAGGCTGTGATTTTAATGGTGTTATTTCAAGATTTTTTGTAAAATAAAATAAAACAAGATTTAATTGATCAATGTGTATTGTGCTTGTATGGATATGCCCTTCAAAAGAATGACAATAAAAAGAAGGAATAACTCAGCCCATTCAAGCACTGAGTTCATGAATATGTTGGTTTGGTTAGCTGTTAGTCCACCATTTTTAAGCTCTGTAAAACATTGAGCTCAAACATTCAAGCATGCTTGTTAATTCCGTTTTGTTCCGGCCGGAATATTTTATGTCATTAAAAAACCGAGATAAAACAGTGTTGTTTTCATCTCGGTTTTAATTCCGGTTCATACCGGAAATTCCGGACAGAACGTCTCGGTACAGTTCCGGCTCAAAATCATAATATTTCTTTTATTTTAGAACATTTTACTATCATAATATTTTGAAATTTTAGAGGTGTTTCTAATTTTGAGATTATGTTTGTTTGACTTTGTTTTTGTATTGTATAATTTAAAGTTAATTTATCTTGAATTTAAATTATACCTCTTAAATTAATATTTTAATTTTTCACACACACACACACACACACACACACACACACACATATATATATATATATAATTAATTATATATGAATAGTACAACTCCGAAACGCTCCGAAACCAAAACGTTTCGTTCCAATAAAAAAATCGAAACGACAACTGAAATGGTATTGACAATCTTGCATTCAAGCACTGAGTTCATGAACTATCAGACCCGTTTTCTCCACCAAGAAGAACATACTTATTTTTTCTTTCAGATGATACTCATTTCATCATTGAATAGTTCTAAAATACAGAGAAAAAAGTCTTTTACAAGTATTAAATCTCACATCAAAAGAACATATTAGATTAGATCGTTAGATTCAAAAGATTAACTAAGTATCTGAAATGTCAATTTAGTCTATAGTCTCATGAGATAAATTCGGACCTCATCAAAATTTTATTTAAAATCAAACCGAATATTATTATAGTTTTGATTGGATTGACCAAAATATAAGTTAACATGTCATGTTCACTAGGTTTGGTCGACATAACTCACCCCTTATTTGACATGAAACCTATTCAAGACTAAGTTTACACACACTATTAAATCTTGCATTAATTCAGAATATCAAAACTAAGCACTTCAAAATTAAATAATGAAGTAAAATTTATTTATAAATTACATAAACTAATACCGCATTGCGCAATTATTTTCATTTTTCTAATATAATTTTAAAGAAAATAAAAAACAAATTCGTCTTGCAGTAACACATAATACTAACATTTTTTTTCTTGGGTTTTTAATGTTTTCGCTCTCTCAATCATGATTTCTCTTCTTTTATAATTAACTTCATATCTGTTTGAGATTGTGGTTGATGTTGTTTTTGAAAATATTTTTCATTTAGCAAAGCATTAAAATAATATTTTATTTTTATTTTTTAAAAATTATTTTTAACATCAAAACATGAAAAATGATATAAAATACAATTTTTTTTTAAATGTTTTTGAAACATAGTACCAAACATGATCTTAATGTCCTTTTCAACTTTATTTTTTTTATTACAGATTACTTTTTAATCAAATTTTTAATAGTTTTTAATTGTAATAAATCATAAGCTGCTAGCAGGAGTTTTCGATGACACTATTGGATTACTAATTATTTAATACAACATTAAAATACTACAATTCACTGTTTTTAATGACGTTAACGGCATATAATATTTTTTCTTAGAAAACATTAATCGTCATATAATTTATTTATTCTTACATATATCCTTCATGTTTTTAAAAATTATAGTTTATATTTTATGTAAATATAAAATATATAAAATAATTTAGAATGTAAATTTTTATACATGTAGTAAAGTCTAGGATGTGAAAACGACTAAACTCTATAATAATCAGGATAATTTTTTATTATATATAAAAATGGAAAATTAATATTTCTGATTAATTATTGTGATGAAAAACATAAAGGGGTAAAGCAATATCACCAGCTAGGGCTGCAGCAACTTTTTCCCATCGAGAATACATGAGGTTGTATAAGCTCCATTAGCAGTAGCATTTGGTTATCATTCTGACATGGAGGGTATATTTTTAATTATTTTAAAAATATATGATTTTATTTTAGAATTATATTAAAAAAATATTCATTTTGTCTCCTCAATGTCCCTTCAAAGAAATATCTTTTTTTTTTTTCCTCTTATCACTTCTCTATCTCTTTTGTCTTAGAGTACTAACCAAACATAATCTTCACATTTGCATTACTATTAATTACTGCTCATCTCATAATTAATTTTGATTTATAAGATAAGATTATGCTACAAGGCAATCATGATGTTCATGACTTGCAACTTAATCTTGTCCAAGAAAGTTAATGTCTTTTGACCGGAAAATTAATTGATCTCAAGTTAGTTGGCTTTCTGGATCAATTCTCTGTTTGCAATTCACGGCAACACCCACATCTGGCCCTACCTCCAAAAGCGTGCATTAAACAGGGAATTCAGTTCATCATATAGACATATCTAACCTGAAAATCCATCTCCGTCCAGCAATTTAGGGTTTCTGATCATCAGTTAATGTAAAGGCTCCATTTTTTCCGAAGCTCAAGTCATCGGCGCTACATCACTGATCATTGCGTTATCGAGGAAATGAAAGGCCTTGTTGAATTTTTCTTGCATGGAAAATTCTGAAAAGAGAATATATATATATATATATAGTGGAGTTAATTAAATTGCTAATGTAAGTCCTCGAGCTTTTAATTTATTGTAATTATATCCTGGTATTTTAATTTCAAATGATTAATGATTAAGCGTGACGACCCCCAGGACTCTCTAGCCATAGCTTTTGTGCATGTAAACATATAATTAACTTGGTAGCAAGGGCTACTGAGGGATTAAATTATATAACAAGGAAAATAACTATTCAACCTGGAAGTGTATTTTTATGGTTTTTTTTCCAAAATATACATAAATCCAATTAATTTTAGATATAGATGAGCTTAATTTTATGGTTTTTAGCGAGTGATTAGTAGTATTTAGTTTATTAGTTATTTCTGGAGTTCACTTTTTAAAAAAATAGAAAGATACAATTAGGATAGAGAAAATATTAGATGGAGATATTTTAATTATTTTTTATAGGTCACGGATTTTATATTCTAATTTCTCTTTGTATATATCTTCTTTTTTAAAGTAGATTTTATATAATAAGTAATCTTAGTTGTTTTTTAAGTGATAAAAATCAAATTTTATAGTGATTTTCCTGTATGTCGGTGTAAAAAAAAAAACATATTACTCCATGTTGATAAGAGATAATGAAACAAAGTCACGAGATTTAATTAAATTTTAATAAAATCACTGCTAAAATCACCGTCAAGTGCAATTATTCCATTTTCACTGCTAAAATCACCTTGAAAATTACATGTTCTCGCCGTGTGAACTCCTCATTTTATGTCTCACTTCAACCACAGCTATTCCATTTTCTCCTCACCAACTTGTTCATATTACGCTCGGCTAAACAAGGGATCTACTGGTCTGCCCAGCTTTAGAAAGAAAATATGTAGAACTCTTTTTAGCATGTTCGACAAGATCATGTATCCATGGACAACGAAACATTGACAAAACCAGTCTCAGAAAGTTACAGATCGATCCCTTGTTAACAAAAAAGATATTTTATAAATTTTTAAAAAATATCTTATGGTATTTAATAAGTAATGATGTGAAAAGAAAATGATTAGCAATAGTGTTAAGGATAGGGGATGATGGGGTGCCGGACACAACAGCATGGTGATGGGGACTGTGGCCCTAATGGCCCTAATGTAACAACTATTGAAATTATTGAATAATATTATAAATTGATTATTATCTGTAAAATATTTTGTAATACTTCTCAAAAGTTAACGCATTTTATTGTGATTTTTTTTGGAGGTGAGGAAATACCACCTCTCGGAAAATATATTGTAGGCTTAAGTGAGTGAGTAAAATCCTGGTTGTCCCAGATTTTTACAAGAAGTACGCGTCAAGCTGGAGATTTACTGTGCAGATCACAAGTCTTTTGCCATCACCGTCACAGAATTAATAATCTTTTATTTTGTTTTTTCATATATTGAAATGATCATCTCAAGAAATCAAATAGGATATCATCAATTCATCTCGGTTTTTCAGTCTGAAAAAGTTTTACAAAAGCATTTCAACTGCAGCACCAAGCACATGCACTACTCTTGCGATTCTCCTAACTCTTTTTATCATATCCTTAACACTACAAATACCCAGAGAAGCTCTGCCAACATCCTATGGACGTGGGTGACTGTCTGCCACAACAAGTAAAGAAACTTTTAGAAAAAGAGCGACAGCAACAGCATCATCGTCATCGAACAACACAGGAGAAAGAAGATCGCTTGAAGAAAGTAAAAAAGCACAGGCACAAAACCCAGCGAGCGTAAATGAAGCTTATTAGCATGCAGACCGACCATCTAAAATGGGTCCTACTTAAAAGATTTCTTGTCTATCCAAAGTTGATGATCATAGTATGTTGAGAATATCATAGTATGTGACGAGTCGGTCATTCGGATTTGTCTCCGGCCAGTTCAAGGTTCAAGTCAAGTTGCCAACCATAAATTTGTTGGGAAATTATGACAAACACAAGCAATGAATAATAAAATAAAACCTAGCAAGGTATAGTCTAGGTGTTGTCTCTGTTTCCAAGAGTGCAATACAGTCTACAACAGCTAGTAAAATAAATAAATATGCAAGATTTACAAATCCTTTTTTTGCAAAACAAAATCCAAATTATAAACCAAAAGGTCTATGCATGAAATTAATTAATTAATTTTTTACATATTTATAACTATTATTGTACTCGCTACAGTAAAAAATAGAGAAAAATTCAACTATTTCATTTCTAGAATATGAAAACATCATTTATTTTTTTAGTGTGTGTGGTGTATAATGTGGAAACAGTGATATGTCTGCCACGTGATCGTCTTGTTCATAAATTGGCAGTTCCCCTTGAGAAGAGGGTATTATGGATACCTCACCGGTAGTTTGATACTGTTAGAATAAGCTGATACTATTTACACCGCAATTATTAAACCGGATGACCCGGCCCCTGTCTCGGGCTGGGTTTAGAAAGAATTCATTTAAACCTGTAATTTTATTTAAGAATAAAATCAAAACAGCAATTTTTTGAATTTTAAAAATAATTAATTACATCAATTCGAGTCAGTTTACTTGATTTAATAACTTTGATTTACACAAATAGCCATTTATTATACCTTAAGCTTTCCTATTTCCTCATTAATTTAGATTCGTGAAAAAACTTGAAGTTTTGATTTTGATATAAATATATGTACAAGGATTATGCGAGGAGTATTTTAGGTAACCCAATTGCCTGATGATGATACATACTTCAATAACATGAAGGGAAAATCCACAAATTAAATAATTTATCTTTTTCTTGTCTTTTCCAAATTTGATTTTCATTTAATTATTCTTGTTGCCAAGCAAAAAAAAAAAAAATGCCACGCATCAATATAAAGTCGATGCATACCACATGTTTATTTTTATTTTTTATTAATGTGGGTGTCCGGGTCAACTTGCGCATACCTCGACTAATCCCATGGGTCCTGAAGTTAACGACCATTTAATCCTCTAGTGACCATCATAGTAGCAATTACAAGGCTCGAACCTAAGACCACAAAAAGAGCAAACCCCTTAATCTCAAGCTTGTACTACTGAGTCACGTACTAGATGGTTAACCATATGTTTGTTTTCTTCCAATATATTAGGTTGATGCATCCCATATCAATCACCAATTAAGTGCATACATAAACAATGGTAAATGGAGTGTGATTTATTTTTGTTTCCTTGCAATATGTACCCACCATGCTCCCTATGAATTCAACAATAAGATGTGATATCATGTCGACCATCAAAAAATTTCCCCGAAAAGAATTAATTCCAATAATTTGAGCGTGTAGAGTTGAAGAGGAAAGAAATGAAGTGGTGGGCATCGGACAACTCATTTATTATTAATCTAGAACGAAGGCAAAACAGGGTCGGAACAGTGTAGAGATCATCAAAAAAGTGCATGAAGGTTTTTTAGATTCAATGTCTCATTTGGTTGGCAAAAAGAATCCCATAGTCCTCTCAATGGCACCCGACAAGCCTGGCTCCAGAAGGGAAAAGCAATCGCCTTTATGTGCGAGTGAAAGAGAAAGGCAAAAACCTATAAAATCAAAGCATTTCAAGGCTGACCATAGCCTGTAAGAGAAACCAAACATGTTCACATCTATCATAGAAACAAAGAGGGAGCAGGCCAGGGCCCCTGAGGCTATCTTTTTTGCGGGTGCCTATCCCTATCTGGAATCTACGCATTAATTCTTTATTTTGTGGTATTTATAATAGTTTATATCCGGTCAAGTAATAATTTTACGGTGATCACCAGGTAAATATGAGCAATTCCTTCCTGAACCCACTTTGAATTCAGACAAATTGCTCGGAAAAAAATATCTTATGATAACTTTATTGAAGTCTGAATTCGATAGAATAACATATGATATGAATACTTTGGTTATATGTTTATCGTCACCTCAAAAATAATACAAGAATATTAAACACTTGGAGCATTAAGCATCATGGGGCAAATATAAAACCCTACAATGATGCATGCATGCTTTACCCAAAACCATATAGGTTGAATTTGTTTGTTAAGCAAAAAGTAATGGAGGGAGAGTTGCAAAAAGAAAAGAAAAGTTTCCTATGGTGGTTGGTGTGGCGGTGGAGGCCAACGTTTAAAAAATCTTGCTTATAAAAAGTTAAAAAAATCTTGCTTTAATTTGGATTCACTTTTGAGATTTTAATTTTAAAAATATGCATTTGTTGATAGCGGATCTATGGCATTATATATGGAAGGCATTTCTCTCATATGGTAACACAATCCCACCCTTTTTTCCTTACTATATCTTTCTATATTCTATATATAGAAGCCTTCTTCGTTCACCTCTTTCATTTGAATTTGCCCATCTCTCTCTCTCTCTTTCTCTCTCTCTCTCTCTCTCTCTCTATATATATATAGATATATCTGTGTGAGTGTGTGTGATTGTGTGTCTTTTGTTTCACGATTAATTCGTTCTTTTTGCAAGAAGAATAGAGGATTTGTGTCGCTCGAAGGAAGCAAGAAACGGGTTCGAGAGAGATGGGAGATGCATCGAAGAAGAAGGTGACATGGGTTATGCCTGGCTCCCTGTATGCCACAAGCAAAGACCAATCTTTTGTTTTAGATTGGCTGTTGCTGGTGGCGTGCGAGGAGCCAAGCATACTCTCTCTCTCTCTCTCTCTCTCTCTCTCTCTCTCTCTCTCTCTGTGTGTGTGTGTATTACTGTATGCGTGCGTTGATCATTCTTGGGCTGCTGATATTTATTTTCCAGTGTTTATAAAGTATTTTCTCATCTTGAAAATCAGAAATGAATTATATAGATTCAATTTATATCCAGCTAGAAAGGCTTTTATTTTGTTCGAAAAATTGAAAGCAAGAGCTACTTTTGTATCCATTGATCACCAGAATATATTTTGTTTGTCAAAACAAATATTATATGCCCTAAATCACTGCTTATTCTTTGCATGTGCATCAGGTCTAAGAGAACTGACATGTATATGCTTCTTTCAAATTAATTGGTAATTTTATTTAAAATAAATAAATAAATAACTAGCACTTGGTTATAGTCTTCTTGTTTTGAAAAAAACAAAAATTTACTTCCTAAATATTTTTTATATCTTCATTTTTATCTCTTTAACTAACTAAGTATGTTTATATATATTGATTATGGTACACTAACTAAACATAACTTATTTAGTTCTTGTCTTGATGAAGAATTTTTATTTCTTGTAGTTTTTTTTTTTAATAAAAATGGTGTTAATTGCTTAGATAACCCTAAATTATTTCACTAAATATACATTGAATATAACCACATTGATATATAATTAGGTTTTTTTTCTTGAGAATTATATATTTGTTTCTTGATATTGGATCTAATTGGAAGAGCATGCATGTACTAGCAATGTTTTTCTTTATCAGGTTTCAGCTTGATCATCACAATTAGTAGAGGGATATTAATGGTGTGGCCTCTCTTCTCGCAAGGAATATATTTCTCCCACAAACTTTAATTTGATGATTCGATTCCCACTTAGCTACCGATCTATGTAGCAGAAAAGCTTAAGGGTCACCCTCCATCGTGGTTTCCAGTGTTACCTTTTTTCCTCGACTACGTAAGAACATTTCTATTTTTTTTCTTGATCTGTGTACTGATTCGTTGGCAAACATATTCAAATTTCTATGGATGAACACAGTATACTAGCTAGTTTGCTCATGTTGTTTCCATAGCTCTCTCTCTCTCTCTCTCTCTCTCTCTATATATATATATATATATATATATATATATAATCCACAGATGGAGAACTACTGCGAGGGTTAATTAGAAATTAATCCTAATAGTTTATTGGAAAAAAATAACCAATCCATGCAATATCATAAAACTAATTTTCTATAATAATCAAATTCCTCATCCATTATACACTTATCTTCTCTTAATTATATTTAAAAAAAAATGAAAATTAACACGGTAGTGATGAAGGGAATGAGTTAAAAATAGAATGAAAGATGTAGCAATTAAATAAATAATTGTTTACCACTACAATGATTAATTAATTAGTGTGTGTGAGTTTAGTAATGTGGTGTCATATGATTGTTAAAAAATATCCAATTAAAATAATATTTTATTTTTTATATGAATATCAAAAACATTTAAAAATTATTAATTTTTTATATTTATTTTTTCAAGTGAAAAATTATTTAAAAAACACTTTGGGAAGTAGAAGTGTCAAGGAGCACTAGCTAATTTCATTAAACCTAAAACGCACTGGAAAATATTTAACTCCTACTTTTATGAACTCGACTAATTTCCTGTCATTGCTTTGAGAATATCTCATATCTACATCATAATAGTTGTTGATGGTACGGAAACATCATGGAAGTTCATGCATGAAGCCACACACATGCTCATAAAGTGTATGTGGTAAATATACATTTATAGGGTTCTTATATTACAAATTAGTTTTGTTTATATATATATAGCACATAAAATATTTCAAAAATATAAAAAAAATAGATTTATTGATTTTTTATATTTGAGAATAAGGGAACTCAGTTTATTTTTCACAATGGATTAAGCTCACACCCTCTTTGAAAATAGAAATTACTAGCCCCATGCCTAGGCAATCCTATGTAGCTTGGATAATTTTTTATTGTCATCATTACAAAAAAATACTATCATTACTAGATTACTAGAAAATTGACTAATTCATACAAAAATATCAACATAATTTTTCTGTAGTATTTGGCTGATAATATTACTAATAGAACATTATCATCGTTGCTTTTACTGACAAGTATTGTTGTCGGTCTTTTGTAGAAATACCGAGGAAATTACAGTGAAATTAAAAAACTTATGATGTATGATGATGTGACATTGATTCCGACAGAAATACCAACGGAGTTACCAATAAATATATTTCATCGGTAATTATGTTGGTAAATTCTATTATAAATATTAAGGGATTTGCAAGCGAAATTACAGTGAGATTAAAAAATATATGAAGTACGATGACATGATATTGCTACAAACAAAACTACCTATGGGTTAACCAATTGATATATTCCTTCAAGAAAGATCCTTCGACCCATCCAGATTTTGATCTAGATGTGTGGTTGGGGGCAGGAATGTCTGGTGGACCCTATAGAAATCGGGTATACGGACTCTCTAGCACTATAACTGAGAGTTTGCGATTAGCCAGTAGTACTTTGTCCATTGGAACGTCTTTCAAATTAATTTCATTCATGCAAACTCCAGAGTTCCTGGTGGCTTTAGTCGAGAAAGTGCGTGATGAGACAATCAAACTTCATGTTGAGACAAACACACTACGCTGAATAATTATGCAGATGCAATCATATTAGGGTGATCCATGTGCTCCTCCTTTTACATATTTTAGTCCCAACCAACCTCCTCTTCCTCCTCCAACATCGACTCTATTTTAGATTTATTGTATTTGAGTTTTGAATATTAAAAATTTAATAATTTGTTACAAATATTTGAATTTAAAATTAATTTAATCTAATTCAAAATATATTTTGATTTTTAATTTATTTTTTATATTATTTAATTTTTTTTCAATTTTTTTTAAATAAATTAAAATAGTAGTAACGAAATTTTCTAGAGAGTTGGACAGTAATTACTCAAAATATCATTATTACTGATGACTATACCGACAAAACATCCCATCATTTTTTCCAGATAGTTGGGCTGTAATTACTCAAAATATCATTATTACCGGTTGTTAAACCAATGGAATTGTTGGCGAAATGTTAATGATTATATATTTTGATGGTCTCACCAATGGAATTATAGTTAGCGTTTTCATGAGTAGATTTATAGTCGGTGTTTTCATCCGTAGATTCAATACTGATGGAATCACCAACAAAAAATAAAATACCGGTAGAAAGTTCTTATCTGTGATTTTCAAGAAAATAATTGTCGATGAAAAATACATTACATTGAAAATAAAAATTTTCATTGGCAAACTATTATTAATGACTGTGAATTTCTTTTACATCACCCATAAGAATTATAATTATGAAGTGAAAAGATATGTGTGTATTTATTAAAATAATTTGATAGGTGTTTATAAGTGTTAAAAATATTTCTTATGCTAGTAGAAGTTTGAGCCTAATAAAGTAATTATATAATTTGAAGACTTGTTAAACTCACGACTGAGATGATGCATCTCATTGAATGCGATAATTTTTATGTATGAGATTATTTCTCATTTGATTATACAATAATCAAGAGCATAGGACTATTTTTGGTATGAAATAAATATATTATTTTTTAAGAAAAAAAACAACCATGATAAATGTGTGGTACTTAAATAACATAATTTTTCAAGTCAAATAACAAAGCAGGCTTTTTTATTTTAAGTTAAATAGCATAAAGGATACAAATGATGATTTTTTTTTTATTTTAAGGAATAAAATATCATTAAATAACAAAAAAAAACATTATTATGTTACGTATTAGCAATCCATTTTGTAATAAAAGATCTAATTCTTTTTTTCAATTCATTGAATGGATAGAAGTGTAAATGTAAGAACAAATAACAAAATAGGTTAGGCAAGTCTATCAAAATAGATCAAATTGACTTACAAAAAAAAACTCGACTCGAGTGTAATCTTCCCTTTAATTTTATTGAAAAAAATGCATGTGACATGTTATTTGCAGTCTTAGAATTTAGCCACCAAAGGATAAATAGAAAATTAGGGCAGGGGCATTTTAAACCTAAAAAATTAATTTCAACCTATTCTTTACCTATAACAACTAAAAAATCCTAGAGACCTTAATAAACTAATTTATTACCTCAAATAACCCTAAAATTGATTTTGAAAAACCAAGATTGACCTAAATTAAAAAAAATTCTCGAACTCTTATCTATAATCTCACGCAATGAAAATGCCAAAGAACACTATAGTAGAACTCACCTAATTAAATGGAATATATTGACATAAAAATCAATCATTTTAATTGTCAAAATTGATGTCAATTGAGGCTCTCTCTTTATTGTTGAAATCCAGTGATATTCTCTCTCTTCTCTCAAACAAGAGATTACAAATAAGATAAATAAAATGTGTATCAAAAATGAATTTTTAAAAAATAAAAGGACCAAAAATAAATTATTTAGAAAACAATAGGACTAAACTAAACTTTCTAGCGCTAATTTTGAAACCACCATCTCTCTTCTTTGTCTTTTCCACTATAATCCTTGTTCTTTCAATTCTCTCAGTTTATAAATCGGAAGGAATTGGCCATTAATTTTGGAACATAAGAACTCAATCGATGAAAACAAAAAGTTTTGATAAGCAAAATGATTCAATAAATCACAATTGAAATTCACAATAAGTTATGAGTGTGTAAACAATGTTTTCTCTACATGAAAATGCTATCTCTTTTAGTTTTTTTCTCTCTATAAATCCACATAATCTTGTGTGGTATAATTAATTTAATTTCTTGATATAGAAATAGATGATACTATCTGTGATCACAATAGATTAAAAAGATTAGGTAAATATTAACTATAATATAAAACGTGAGGCACATTTACTATTCATTGTTCTATTATTCATACAGACTCAGTTCATTGTGGATTACTATAATGAAATGACCACTTTTGTCCCCAGGATTGAAAATTTATTAACCCCCGGGATCGGGGGTATTTTTGAATTTCCCAATTATATATATTATTTTTTTATTTTGGCACTTATTCTTTTAATTTTTTATTTAGTATTGATTTTTTTTCTGATCTTTCTTTGGATAGTGTTTATTTTTTGTTCGTATTCATTCATTTATACTTTTGATTTTTGTTTTGAATTTTTGTCATTTTATTTTTTATTGGGGTTTTATTTTTATTTCATTCAATTTTGAATTTTGAATTTAAGTTGGTGATTATTTTAAAATTTATAATGCTCCATTTTTCTCTTTGTTTGTTTTTATTTTTATTTTTATTTGATTTTCTGATTAGATAATTTTATGATTTTATTGTTTTGCATAATAATAATTATAATTTTAGTGATTGTTTTTTTTCTTCAAAATATTTACTTTTTCTTAATTCTTCGTTATACTTTTTCTTAATTATAATAATTAAAATATCTAAATTATAATATCTAAATTAGGGATTATAATAATTATACTTTTTCTTAATTATAATATTTAAATTTATATTATAATAAAAAATTATATATAATTAAAAAAAGTTATATTAAAAAAATATAATCCCAGCCGGACCATACACGGGTTACATGGCTAGTTTGAATATAAAACATGTATTTTTCTCAGCCTTGAAGTTTGACGATTCATCGTGTACTTTTCCGTGATGGCCCGGATTCAGATTGTTTGAAAAGGAAGAGCACATAAATTCCAGTCAATATTTTCGTCCCGTGAATTGCGCACGTTGATGCAACACTGTAGGGTACTGCTGTTCTGCCCAACAAATATTCATGCGAGAGAGAATTTTCTTTACCTAATCTGTGCTTTTCTTATGCTTGGGTTTTAACGGTTTAAGTACACATTATTAAATCCATTTTCAGGTATTTTTTTTAATTCTATTAAATCCCACCTGTTTAAGCTTTTTTTTGGTTTGGGTTAAGTGAGTAAAACCCTGATTATCCTAAATTGTTAGAGCATCTCCAGCAGTAGAGGCAAATTGGAGAGCCAAATATTTAAAATGGATGTTTGAATAGTGTAAAAATGGTTTTGGCTTTGGTGTGCACTTTAGCAGTAAAAGGCATTTTGGAGAGCCATTTTTTTATATTACTATTTTAATGTAATGCAATTATTTTGTATATAATTTAATTATGCAATTAATTATACAATTAATAGGAGTAAGTTATATAATTAAATAATTACTTTTAAAAAACCCTCCAATAATATAATTATTATTTTTATAATTATATTTAAATTAAAAAAATGAATTTAAATAAGACCCGCAATATTTGAATTTTAAGCTGCTTATTTTATGTTTTTCAAGTAATTATATGTTTTTTTATGGGTATTGTATTTGAAGTTAATTAATGTTACTTATTCTCTTCGAGTGTGAGAAAAACTTAAAAAAACAAAATGAACACATTAACAAATAACCAATAAGTTTAAACATAATTAATTAAAATACATTTCATTACAAATAATTCAATCAAATTAATACCCCTATTTTTTTATGCTAACTATTATTATAATTAATAATAATAATTATATAATAATTATTATTATAATATAATAATAATTAACATAAATACCCACCCACCCGTCCATTCCCCATCTCAAACTTAAAGCTAAAAAACCCTACCCCATTTCTTTTCTTCTCCCCAGCCGCCAACCCCCCCCTCTTGTCTCTCTCTCGATCGATCTGTCAACCCTTCCCTTCGATCCATCTCCTTTACAAAAGCCAAACGTTTCACCGCTCCAGCCTGCAAAAGGAAGTCCAAAAAAATCATCGGGGCATCCTTCGTCGATAACTCTTTCTCTCTCTGATTCTGTCTGGGTGTTGGTTACTATTTACGTTTTGTATTGCATTATTCTGGTTCTTTTGGGTTTAAGTAGGAAAAAAAGAAGAAGAAAAGAAATGGTCTCTGGGCTAATCAACGCCAACCCAGTAATTTACGAGAAGAAGCAGAGACGGGTTCGAAGAGCTCCAAGTGTTGGTGATGATGAGCATGCTGTTGAGCCTATTGATCAAATTGAAGTTTTTGATATCCTTTTCCTTATTATTTTTTTAATTCAGTTCTAAAGTTTAGTTTTTTTTCCCGGGATGTTCTTCTTATGTTTGATTTTGAACTTTGATGAAGGTATTTTCTCGCCAACTTTTCTTCTTCGGATTGGATGCAAAATCAAATGTTTTTTCAATTTTTTAATTCTATGGGTTGCTGTGTTGATGGGTGTAAAATTGTTGAATTCTGGGTTGATGTTGCTTTGTTGAATCAGTTGTGTGTTGTGTGTTTCAATTTCTTTGTTGCTGGGTTTTTTATTGTGGCATGGCCAACGGCTCTATTTCAACGGCTCTATTATTTTTGCCTCTGCAGACAATATATGTGGGAATGGCTCCTGGATTGCTCCCGAAGATGAAGAAGCCATTTTGGCTCCCGGGATGGCTCCTCTGCTGGAGACGAAAATTAACACAAAAAAGCCAAAAATTTCAAATTATGCCTTTGGCTCCCGGGATGGCTCCTCTGCTGGAGATGCCCTTACAATATAAACATGTCATAACTCAAGCTCAAGACCTGTAATGCATATCTAAAACTCTTTGTTATCATGTCAGACTCTTCGGAGATCATTTTCAGGTATTAAGATTAAATTTGACATATCACAGTTTATCTTATTGAATTATTGGAAAGTGATAAATGGAAAAAAAAAATATCATTTTCTTCTTTTATCTTTGAATCTATATCTCCTATAATATACATATAAGACCCGGCATTTTATATTAATGTATCTATAAAAAAATCTCAAAATGATAAGAATTTGACTAGGTCGAGTGGCATCTTAGTCTGAATTCTGTATATGTATATAACCACTTCTAAGCAATTATTGATTGTGGAAAATAAACATCAATTTCAAATAAGAGAAATAGGATATAAACAACTATTCAAGTAATTTAAGGGTATACCGCCAGCTACTGCAAAAAAATACATTAGGGTATGTCTAGCACATGCTATTATTTTTAGAAGAAATAAAGTGTTTTTTGTTTTGAATTTACGAGAGAAGGACATTTGTGGTTATTTCTTGAAATCCAATTTTGAAAAATAAATAGATATAACTTGGAAAAGATAAATCTTGAGATATTCTTGTCCATGAATGGTTGTATTTTTTTTTTCTGGATATGAACAGCTGCAAGGTTTTATAAAATCTAGTAAACAATTTATTGCTTGTTTGATATTGTTTTTTAATAGTATTTTTAAAAAACTTTATTTTTATGTTTTGTTAATTTTTTTTTTTGTATTTACATATCATTTTGATATGATGATATTAAAAACAATTTTTTAAAATAATATTTTGTTATTTTTCCAAACAAAAAAATACTTTAAAAATAGCTTCAATCACACTATCAAACATATCCTTCTACAACCAACACGACCTCTACGACAATTCAAATATGCAACACGTTTATAGAATAAGGAAAGTCGTTTCGATCATCTAAAGACTAAATTGGAGATATCTTGATGTTCATAAACAAAAGCATGTGGATGTTTAATTCCATACAACTTACTAAAGTGAAAGTTGAAGCTGACGAATATGATTTCACACCTTTAATACTACACGTTTAGCATCCAAATTTTACCTCGGGCCCTCGTCATTTTTTGCACTTAATGGCAAAGAAATCTCCCACCATGAGACTCGTGCTTGGAACGATCAGCAGTGATTGAATCCGCTGTTGCCCCCAAATTAGTGTTTGGGGAGCACATCACTGTCAAGATTTTACAGAAACCAAAATCACTATAGCTAGTGATGCAAAAATTGGAATTGAATATTGACATGCAGCTTCAGCATTTTCATGGTCCAGTCCATAAATTGTATACAGCAAATCTCCAAAAAGGGTATGTAATTGGTATTAAATTAAAGAAATCAAACAAAATGCCGAAAAAGTAACCTAAAATATACATGTTATGCCTGTAGCATACAGCAACCCAGAAAGCAACAAACCACTCCGTGTCAGACTGGAGATTAGTACTTCAAAATTCCACTACAGGGAGATCAAACTCCCTGCCGGTTGCCAATGTACTCTGAGCTCTATATGATGATACTCTACCAGAAATAGCTCCCATTTAAATGTGATTGGACTCTCCTTCAATTGTTTAACTTGATGCCGAAGAGAATCACGGGTAAACTTGTTTAACTCATCTACAGGGGTTCAAGAGATCCACTTTTAAGTCTCTCCATCCTGGCTTGAAGACCAGACAATGCCTTCTCATCCATGGGAAGAACTCCGCTATGCAAAGGATTCTCCATACCCGTCGAGTCTGACACGCGAAGAACCTGACTTGACAGTCCATTATTTAGGTTCTCATTCATAGACATCAATGGCCTGCTTCCTGGATCAGGATTCCCAGTAGCAGCAGCTGACTGCATACTCTTCATTCTCTCTCTAATTGCATCTAGTGTCCCACTGGTCACTGCAACGTCAGCAAAATGGGTTCCATCAATAAAAACAACGAAAAAAATATAAAGTTTGTGCGTGTGTGAGTGAGTGAGAGAGACTTAGTGAGTTTACCTCCACCAATAAGCTTCTCATTTTTTTGGTCACCCAAAGAATTCTCTGAGACGAGACCTCTAGATAAAAAGGCACTAACTGCTCTGTTGTCTCCAGCATACGAGGGAGGAAGATGGAAGTTAGTTGTTTCAGGTTTAACATGCAATGGTTTAGCATCATTTAAGGAGTTAGTATGAACAGGGGAAAGGGGTTGCAAATCAGGGGAAGAAACATTCAAGGCAGATGGTGGGGGGGTCGACAATGGCACACTAGAAGGTGTCCTTCCAGCAGCAGTATTCTTCTCCATCTGCAATAAAAGCAATGTTAGTTGGCAGCTTGATCTATGACACTACCACACAATGACACGATTGAGGAATTGCATACCTGAGCTAGACCATCTCTGATGTAAGTGCGAAATGCCTCACTAGCATTTTGGAGTTGAGAAAATATATCAACCTATGATTTGGAAAAAATAAAAGGAAAAACTGAAATGATTAAGCAGCTCATGGACCTAATGCCAGAGTACTGACCATAGCAAGCCCCTAATTATCTCTAGTAAACAGAAACAGTACAACCACTCCAAATGAGACAAAAACACCGATTACTGACCTTGGGATATAATTGGGTGATGCGATAGAGCTCATATAGACCAATGGTGCAGGTTTGTTTGTCACCAATTTTCTTGAATATGGCAGCAAGTTCTTGCTGCAGTCATGGTAAAATCCAATAGGTATTATTGAGAAACGTAGCGAGGCAAAAAGAGTGAGCAAATGCAAACAAAACTAGTTTGATTTATTAAGTGCAGACAGCCAAATTGTTGGAGATAAAACTGGGAAGTTGATACCTTCAGCTGAGCCTCGGCAGAATGCGTGGCAGGTGATGTATTGTTGGCTGCAGAATCACCCCAATGATTTTGGCCCACGGGAGCTGTTGATGTCAACATTCTTGCTGCAGCTAAAGTCTAAAAGCAATAAAGGAGAAGAAGAAGAAGCATCAAGAAGAGAAAATATACAACAAAGTTGAATAGATGCAGGATTGCACATTTCTAAATGCTGTACCTCAAGATTAAGATCAATGTAAGCTAGAATAATTGGCTGGGGTTTCATGTCAATAGGAACCATAGATAGGTGACCCTTTATTGCAGCTCCACGGAGCTTCACAAGTTCATGGAGAACAGTTTTCACCATACGCAAAGGCTTGTCATCTGCACCAGCTCTGTTTATAAGTTCAGAAAACACATAGAAAGAGGAAGTCAGGTCAGTTAAGTTAAGAGACCAGAAGGAAAGGTAAATATAGATGCTCTGGAGAAATCAAATGACACGATCTTTCAAGAACCAGGCATTATCAGGCAAAAGAGGGGTCAATAAAACATACCTTCTTCTGATTTCTTCCATCCCCAATTCTTGTAGGTAAATATGGATGCTCTGAAGGATGCGGTCAAGATCAACATCATATATAGTGCTTTGAAGAACCTGAGTAACATAAATTAATCTATGACATATCCAACAATAATAAACAACGGTTAACAAGCTAAACAGTTGAAAACACAATCCTGCTGGTACAAGTGAAGTCACAGGTGCTAAAAATAGTGTTCAGGAAATTGCAAATGGAAGAGGTTAGGGTAGATATCACCCTT
This sequence comes from Salix purpurea, assembly GCA_027405865.1. Taxonomy (NCBI): domain Eukaryota; kingdom Viridiplantae; phylum Streptophyta; class Magnoliopsida; order Malpighiales; family Salicaceae; genus Salix; species Salix purpurea. Next base: position 27,986,566 of record JAOWLH010000002.1, read on the forward strand.
GCCAACTCCATATAGATGGTAAATAATATTCCAAAATAGGGTGCTACACTGTTTCAGTCCACCATAAATAAAAATTATGGGCTAAAAACATTGATCAACTCCATAAGGGGACATATGACAGGTTCTTAATGCCACCAAACAAATCAATTCACCCCTTTGTTCCAGTAACTTAATTGAACTCTTTCCTTGCAATTTTTTGTAGTTTTGGACACCATGACCTAAGTTATAAAACAAGTTTGACTCAGTGGCCGCCATTTTGGTATGGATTTTATTTCACAAATCTCTTTTTAACATGTTAATGGAGCTCACACTTGGCCAACTGAATCGACAAGAGGCAATGAAAATCTACAAGAACCCCAGAATGTCTTTGGAATGTGAAAAGTTTCCAAATAATGACAGGCTAGGTCAGCACTCTTATAGTTAGTGTGGCAAAGTCGCACTCATCCAATCTAATAACTTAATGTTCAAGACTACCTATACATCATTTAGACCAAACAGACTGTATTACTAGACTTTTTCAAATGCACTTGAAATATTGAACAATCTATTAAATAAATAGAATTGATTCTAAATAAAGTCAGCAGGACAAAGCCATCAAGCACTGAAATATCAAATATATTACCTTTGTGAGTTTAATGAGGCATTTTACAACAAGGTCAGAAAACTTCTGATTCCTGACAGAAAAGGTCTCAGCTGATGCAGGTGAAGGCCACCTTGTGGGATCCAGTGGTCGCAACAGATTTATCAGGACAGCAAAGGATGAAGTTCGATCTGCATTATCCTGTACATATGACGGTCAGTTAACAAAATTAGACATCTTCAAGCCAAAAAGTAGGCACATCATCAGGTAAATGTTCACCAGAATCTTAAGCATCAGCACATTCAATGCCTTTAGGAGCTGGCTGCCATCATCCATATGTGGGACCCTTTCATCCAAAAGCCAAAGTAGAAGCTCTGTTATCAGACTGTCAAGAGTGCTCTCTTTGACAGCATGAGCAAGAATTTTATTTTGAAAAGTCTGCAGAAAAGTACACAGTTAATAAAAAATCAAGAAATAGATCTCGATGATGAATTGGGTTGTGGAGAGAGGAAAAGGATCATTCTGAGATGGCATAGCTATCCCCTTCTTCCACAATCCAGACAACCAAACACTCGTAAATAAAGAGTACAGGTTATGTAGATGGATATTCCTGGCAAAAGTTACCTGCATGAGTGTATTAAGTACATATTTACAAGCCCGTGATGAGGCTCCTGTCAAACTGAAGTCAAAAGTCCTTGATACCTGATCAATATAAAAAACAAGGAAACAAGTGAATTTTGGCAGACTAAGCTGGTATTAAGGCAAGCTAGTTCACATCTAATTGTGAGGAAAAAGATCAGACAACTTTCATGAAACAATGGTCACCTTATTTGCCAAGCATGAAACAAGTCTATCTGCATCTTTCACAAGTTCATCCATGACACTGCCTTCTGCATCGTTTGTGGCCTGTGCCAACTCATGGCAAACAACTTTCATACCTTCAACTGACTGCAAGTAGAAAATACTTGTTATATAGTTCAGGACCTCATCTAACAAAAGAATAATCATGCAAAACAATAGCACAATGGAAAAAATAATAAAATGTTATGAATCCAATTAAAACACTAACATTGTAATTCCAATGGAGTGTCATCACATACTAAACCAAATAACATCTGGAAAGAGTAGATATTTAATTTTGAACATATTAAAAAATACATCAGCTAGCTGTAAAAAATCACCTAATTACAAGCCATGCAAAGAGAACACGCATGAGTTAGAGATGGACATTCATAAGACAGTTGGACACATCATTCAACATAACAGTAATCTTAACCTAGAAAAAGGTAGGTTAAATAGCAACAACTTTGCAAAACCAAATATGACCAATATATGGAAGTGAAGGAGTGTGACTTTGTCAGACCAGAAGGGTAAGTGTTTACCAGTTATCTAAGAAGCATATGCAACTATGCAAACCAGTTTAATACATGCGGCTGTAACATGCATATTCAAGCCATAATTAAAATAAAAAAACAGCTTGCTATAAGATAAAATTATCAATTCATGAAAACAAAAGAACTCAAGAAACAAAGGATAAAACAGCGAATTATACATCCAAAATTGAACATGATCTGTGGATTAAGTACTGCATCCTATGATTCATATATCTAGGCTAAATGTTCTTTCCTGCAAGATTTGGTTTTCTTGCCAGACAACCTTGGCCACACATTCCCCCTAAAAAATCACATATACTCCATGACAATGCTTGAAACTTGAAACAATGCACTCTGGTGACTAGAAAGGATCGAAATGAAATCAGAAGAAAACCTGCTCCGGGGAACCAAAAGAAATGATGTCCAGAGCTTCATTCCAGTCTGCGGGGCCATTGGCACTCGGAAGTGCACGGGGAATCATATGTCCCTCCATATGAAGCTCCTGAGTACCATAGTTTTTCCTGCAAATGACAATTGATACTTAAGGAGAGAACTTATGAAATCAAAATGTCATTAGTGAAAAAATATGATGATACCTAGCTATAATAGGACCAGAGACTGACTGTGAAACTTCACCACTCTGTTCTGCTATATCAGACCTGAGTACAAATACAGAATTAAAAGGGGTCAGACGATATAACCAAAGTCAAAATATAAGCAAGTCAGCAGCTTCTGAGCCAAAAGCAATAATTTTCAACTTCTGATTTACATTCACTTGGCATGGAAAACTGGATAGATGTTATATTGATAGCAGTAGAAGAAATTCAATAAAAGAAAGGTCGAATAAACAATATTTTCATAGCAATAATCTTAAATAGGTCACATTCATCAATCATAATATTAACAAAATAAAATTCCAATAGAAACGCAATGCAAGTGTCATAAGATGCACACCCATTTTCCCTAACAGAACGCCTTAAAGCAGCTCTGGCATCACCAGGGCGACCTTCCTTCCTTTTTTCCATCTCTCGTACCTACCAAAAAAAAAACACAATGAGTGCACAGAAAGTGGAAAAAGATCAAAGCACCAATATACTCTCACCTTCCACTTAAATCTATCATCTATCATGCTTTTCTGAGCATCTGTCAGCTTCCCAAGATATCTCCAAATGTCCTCACCTGTTGAAGAAAGCGAGCAACAATTAATACAATGCCCAAACTGTCAATATGAAGTGAGAAATTAGGAATTATATTACTGCTACTTGTAGAACATAATATGCATCTGTGCTAAGACATTGGAGATTCCTAACACTAAACTTTAAATATTAGCAATCCTACTGTAACAATAATTTGACCATTTATTTCATGGTATCAACACGTACCAAGAATCTTGTAACCTGTAGCCAGAGAATTTAACGCAGCTTTTCTAGTTTCACCATCACGTTCTGCTGTCAAGCTAGCAACAATTTGCAAGGATTTCAACTGTCCACTTATCTATAGGGCAACAAAATATAGAGATAAGTATGAGCCAACAAAAAAGCCAGTGACAATGATAGCATAAAATATCTATTTGTACCTCAGCCCCATGATGATCAATCAAGAACCCAACTAGATCTGCACACTCAATTCGAGTACGATTGTTTTTAGAGCGCAAACCCTCCAGAATGTATGGGAAAGATTTTGCCGCAGAATATGCTTGCACAATTTGTTTGGTAAGCTCACGCATTTTTTCTCGCACTTTCTCAATGTTATGCCCCAACTGCATTGCAAATTTAGCATGTTAAAACTATTAAAAGTATTTTCCCCTTGAAGAACAAAATCATGGCATCCAAGAAAAAAATATTGAATATTAATCAACTTCCAAAAACCAGTACAATATGAAGTTTCTCCATGTGCAGATAAACATTTTAACAATGTGAAATATAAAGATATCTACAGATGCATGAAAATTCATGCTACAAAGGTCTTAGTAGAACCTTTTCAATCAAGCATGGAAGAAATATAGCTGCTTCAGATTCACTCAATGTGTAGGCCTCATCCCGGAGCCGGTCAAAAAGTTCAGGGAGGAATTCCAGCACCTGTCCATTTCAGGTCAAACTTCATGTGATTGCATCTTATGAAGCATTATACTCAAAAAACAATACCAAAAAAAGAAGTGTGACACTAAAATGACAACAACAAAAAAAAACTATACCTTCAATAAGCATGTTGTGTTAGATTTACAAAACTGCAAAACAAACCACCTCAAAAGAATGTCCAAAACTTCAATTATTTCCTTTCCAATGGATGGAAGGGCCTGGAAAAAAATAACACAAAAGTTTCAATTCAATAACGCAGTGCCATGCTCAAGAGAAATCTCCAATAGTCAAGAAAATAGCCAAAAACCTTTTGTAACATCTCTAGCCCATCAACTTGTTTCTTAAAATCCAGACTTAGAAGTCGCCTGTTCAAATCCTCTCTGAAGTACTTCATCAAGTCACTCTGCAATTAGGGAATATGGCAAGAGACATCAAAAAATGAAGGGGAAAAAAATCCAATATAGTTTACAAGCAGTGCTGTATAAAACCAGACCTCAAGATCTTGAACCTGTTCCATCCGTGGCTCTTCAAACTTAAACCTTCGGACTACCATTCTCTCCCTATCCTCCTGTGAATAGGCAAGTGCAAATGGCAATTGTTTAATCAATGCTATTTACATCTAATGAAAAATTCAAAGTGCTATATCAACTACCTTGTTTGAGTCCTTGACATTCAATAATGCTTGTGACTGAACAGCTCTGTCCTGAAAAGACATAGTTGGCTCTGGCTTTGACCCTTTCATTGGTATGACTCTCTTAAAAAGCCAAGACCATAAATAATCAAACTCCACATTGAATTTCAAACAATATAAATGAAATAGGAGAAACATACCGCAGATATAGATCTATTTGCATGTTTTGAGATGCCATTGGTAGCAGCTTTTCCAACCTTTGTGCTTGTTTTGGATGATGGCCCCGTTGAAATTGTTTTTGTAGATTCAAACGATTCTGATAGGCCATGAAAGATTTCAAAATGCAATCTCAATACAGGAGGCATGTGCATGCAAGCAGAGACGCACAAAGAAGTCATCTAAGTTACAGGACAGACCTTGAAAACCACCTGCAGGTCTCACTCGTTCAAGAACAAGAGCCAATGCTGGCCCATTAATATCTTTCAGATTCTTCTCAATCTAAAAAAGAGGGTATACATATTAGGAAGTTTAGTCATCAATCAATACAGGTGAATGAGAAAAAAACAACCAGAATAATAATAATGCACTCACCATTTCTTGTCCACACACTCTCAAAATCTCAGAGATGCATGCTTCAGCTGCTTTTCGAACATCTGATGATTTATCCTAAGAAAAATCCCAAACGAAGCGTCAATAACACAGAAGGTGAGTCATGAAATGTATTTTTCAAGAAAACTTAACTAGAACCTACCGTCATAGCAGAGCTGGCTGGTTTCAGCAAATGGATGGCATCAGAAAACTCGCTTGATCCAGAAAGTTGCTTTGACAGCCAATCAAAAAGATCCTTACGGCCTTCAGCACCAAGCTTAGTTTCTATCAGAGCTGCTGTGATGTAAGGAACCTAGATACAAAGAAATGTCATCACACCAAACAACAACAAAACAAAATACCCCAATATTAAAATAACACATTATCAGTACATGCATGAAAAAATTACCATTTTATCAAGATGAACAGCGGCAACCCAAGAATCTAAAGTATTCAAAGTGCATTCCCTCATATGTTTCTTATTATCCCCAAGACATTTCAAAATATCTGACAGAACACCCTGCAAAACCAAGCCACCAGTAAACTTAAGCTTTTCTCAGGACAATGAATGTAAAATTAAAGAAACACGCTCATCTAGAGTAGTCCAACCTTGCTTGACTTTTCAACAGCTGGTCCCATAGCAGAAGCAATTCCACCAATGGTAGTCAAAGCTGTCATGATTAAATTTTTATTGCTGTCATATAGACGGCCTCTAAGGGCACCAAATAATTCACCTGGCAACCAAATAGGATATTAATGACCAGCACATTGCTAGTTGTAACAGCAAGATTATTATGACACAAAGCATGTATTGATATGGCTTTCTAACTATTCAAGTCCATTTTAACTTGAAAGCATACCAGTTCCAGTTGGTTGAATGCGTTTATTAGCCTCCTCTAAAATTTTATTGACAGCTTCAATTGACTCTAATCGAAGCTGCAACATGGATTTAAGAGTCAAGATGATAACAATAACTAAAGGTTTCACAAAGGCTATCATAATATAAAGTGAGTTTGCTTCATCGATGTTGAAAACATACCTTCCAATCAGGACTTTCCAAACTCTTGATCAGAGTAGGTGTTATCTTTCCACTAATGTCTTCACGTGGCAGGCTATCCAGCCCGCCACCAGAAACGGAAGAGGTGGATTCTGATGTCTTGACTGTTTTCTTTGGAGCGGCAGAAGCACCCTGGAAACGTGTAAAAGGATCAAGCAAACCATATACAGCAAACATTCTGAGAAAGGAATTCAGTCTTCAGAATCCCATTACCTCAAATGGATTTTTATCATACTCAGCATCAAGTGCACTCAGCAGTGCAGGTTTGACATCAGCAAGAAACCCTTTAATATCTGCAGAGAGAGAGAGAAGAAAATACTTATTAGGATTCATGACATGTGGGAAATTAATAATAATAAGATAACTACACACCTGGGCCAACAAACTTATGTAAAGCACCCAAAAGTTTGATAGTTGCATTTCTGCTCGCGGCTACACTCGACTGTAGCCCAGTATCTTTACAGAAATCAATTAAATCCTGCAAGATATGTTGCATTTCTCCTTAAACACTGCAACTAAGGATGAAAAAATGAATAGAAAGATAATAAGAGTTATTGGGAGGAAGAGACAGAAGCACCTTAAGCTTCAAATGTGACACACCAAAGTCATCAATTGCCGAAACCATCCAGATTATTCCCTCACTAAGAACCTTTGGGTTCTTGTGCTCTTTCATAATTTTGTAAAGCTGAAAAAGATGAAATTCCATAGATTATTCAGCAACAAATAAGAAAATGGGTATAGTGTTCTCTAAATCTGGTTCAGTCTTTGCATTATACTAGACCTAAAATAAAGCAAATTGTTGAAGCAAGAACCTAGCTGTCAGCATACTTACTCTGTCAAAAACAAATCCTGGACCCACTGCTTCAGAGAAAGTAGTAAGACACTTCATGGCATGAGCTCTGGTTTTAATATCCGCTACCCGTTCACTTATACCTGCGAATAGGTATGAAAAGCTATAACTTTGTAATTATCCAATCCAATCCAATCCATTCACTAACAAGGTTAAAAAGGAAAAATCAACTTAGCAAGGAATTGGGAGGGTTCAAATTTATGGAAAGAGAGAAAAAATACAAGCAATTTTTCGCAAAATATAGCTCTAGCTTCATACAAAAGAATAGACAAATAGAACCTAATACCCACCTAGTAGGCAGAGCACTACACATTTCTTCGGAAATTTTGAAGCAGTTGAAGCTAGGTAAGTAATGACTTCAATGACCTGTTGCTGAACCTGCACTTTCGATTGTATTTCTTAGTATTACAGCCATTACAGAATTGAGCTTGAAATTAATCTGTTCATTAAAAAGATGTGAAACATCAAAAACATTTAAATACCTGAACATTTTTTTCGTTCCATCCAGGAATAACACAGAGTAAACGAATCATAATCTCCACAGATTGATCAAGATTCTGTAACCCCTCCACTTGTTGTTTAAATGAGGATATTGCTGCAACAATTTAAATGAGAAAAACAAGAAATAATAACCAATTAAATGCAGCTTAAGTAACATGGTATAAAAAATAAATGCTAGACTCTCGTGCAACAACATTAAATTAGCACAATTACATGACATTGCCCATACAAATTTCAGTAGAGTGGACCAAGAACACATCTCTTCATAAAGAACAGCATTATAATCAATCACCCAATTAAAGAAATTTATACTAACACAAATATATATCCACTCATAAAGTTACAATCAAAACAATTTACAAGAAACAGCCAAAGAAAATGTTAAGCACATGCTAGGAAAAAAAACACCTATATCCAAGCAATTTACCCACAACCAACATAGCATGAGGTAAATTCTACTGAAACAATCACTTTAGCATATAAACTTTCACCATATTTCACCACTTTTATATTAGAAGAAATCATGTTCACAGTGAAGCACCCTGTAAAGCATAATCAAATGTCCCATACAACTTGGAACTAAAGAGTTCTGAAATCAAATTAATAGATTTCTATAGTCCCGTTTCAGCTTTTTTACTTTTGTAGTAAAAGAATAAAATGAGCATTTAAATCCTATGATAGACAACAAAAAAACCACCTTCAGTTTTGAAATTAAGTGTAAGCAATGGCATTGGAGTAGCAGAAACAAAAGCTTCATAAACCTTCAGTTTTTAATCCATGCATGATACAAGCAAAAGGTTCTTATAACATACCTTCCAACCGCTCCTTCCACACCGCGCTCTTCAGTTGGGAAACAGTGTCTGCTTGAATGAGAGAACCTAATCTGGTTTCAATTTCTTCAAGACTCATCTCTGCTGGCTGCAAATATCAAACAGAGAACAAGTCATGTATCAAAAACTATGAATGCAACTGACAATCAACTGAGTGCTTCTAAGAATAAATGCATTCACCTACCTCAACGTCCTCAGGTGGTTCAGGTGCTCTTGAAGATTCTGCCCGCCCAGCACCATCTCCTTTCTTGCTAACCCCTGATTTAGTAGGCGCTGCCTTTTTGTTAACAGCCTGACAAAAGAACAATAGCACATAATGATAATGTTCATTTGTGCAAAATTTAATATGAATGATAAGAAATACAGAAGGAAAAGGTAAAAGAAATTCACAGCTGCTGGCGCAGGCCTCTTCCCAGAAAGCATGCTTGCCGCCGACTTTTTAACAAATGAGCCTTCTGAAGTCTGCAAAAGAATATTAAACAAAAAACTTTTGTAAGATCACGATTCAAATGAAACTAAAAGGCCAACTCTTAAAGAAATATTGAAGTGAAGTGCAAAGAAAACACCCTCGGGTAATTGAGAATAACACGCAACAGAAATAAACTACTAGAAATATAGCAGAAAGCTGGATAAATCAGCTTTTTTTTAATAACAAAGCTGGATAACAATTTACCAAGGAACAATGGAAATCAGCCAAAAATAACAATATTATTAAAAAAAAAAATCTATACATGTTTTCCTTTTATGTTTTCAATTAAGAGCATGCATATCGACCTCTTAAAAGAGTTTTTATAGAAGTTTAATAAATACAGTTTCTAATGGTACAAACAGGACAGTTCTGGTTCTATAGTAATTAATGACTGTTGTGAATGATAAAGACAAATCTAATAACAAAATCAAGAATCATAAAGTTTCAAAAAATAAAAGTCACAACCCACCTCTACCGATGACATGCTTCCGCGAATGGTTTGGACTGTACCTGGCCATGGCACAACAATCATGATCAACTAAATTAAATACAAAAACGATAGAGCTAAAGATTTTATAATCATGGACATAAAAAAGTTGTGCACACCTGAGGATGCCACAGCAGGCACACCATCTCCTGAACCTGCTATCATTTCAGACAGCTTCTTTCTTCTCACATCATCAAGTTTCTCCAGTGATCTCTCCAAAGGCCTCATGCCAACCGACTAAGCAAGAATTTGAGAGTTACAATAGCAGTAGCAAAACGTGGAGCAAAAAATTTACAATATTTTTTCTTGAATGGAAATACTACCTTTGCTACTGCTGCTAACACTGAAAAGGCAGAATCCCTCACATCAGGAGTCCCATCATTGAGGCACTGCAAATTACAATCACTTAATTTGAAACTAAAAAACAAAAAACAGAAGGAAAAGTGGCAGCAGATAAGCAAGATCTGAGTATTCCAACAGCTGCATATTTTATAGCTCCATGCATCATATGCAAAGAATTAATAGATGATGATCCATGAATAGTCCGAACCATAGGCCAATTCCAATTTACAATGTAAAGATTGATTTTCTAATTCTCCTTCAAAATCTTATGATAGACCAAAGAGCAAAGCTCCATTATCTGAAATAAACACCAGCTATTGAATATGAAATGCCATGAGTTGAAAATGACATGGACACCAGTATCAAGCATGCAAAGATTTTGATTATACACATTACTGTAAGGAGCAATGGATGCACTAACCTCCATGCAGATAGGGACATAGTCCTTGTGCACCTTCAGAATAACAGCCTTGTTACTTGTTTCAATGCAAAATGTCACCCAGTTTAAAGTTAATGAGCGCACTAGAGGAACTTTATTTTTCACTGCTGTTTTGACATCTGCAGTAAAAGAAATTATTCAGAACCAAACGCGCATAACCCCATAAAACATGAGTGAATAGTAGCAAACAATTTACCCTATATGCCTAAAAAATGGAAAGCAGAACATTATATTAACAACATTCCATAAATGACTATATGGGAAAAGAAACGCTAATTATAAAAAGAATCTGCAAAAGAAAATTAGATGGAAAATGCATGATTTTCTCCTCGAGAATCCTAATTATGATTTATTTATGCTCGTGTTAAATAAATGATGACAAACTTGTGGTGACAATCCAAAACAAGCAGAAATATTACAAACAGAAATATAAAGGATTAAATGACTTAGAGCAGGTATTGGTTAAACCAAATACAAAAAACTAAAAGTACAATCTTTGAGGCTCAAACAACAGAACAGGTAGGGAGAAAACTTATCAGAATATTAAAGTATTTGGCATGAATGGCAGAACTTGCCTTCAACAATATCAGCAAGATTTAAGCATCCAGCCTTATGCATAGCTTGCAGAGTTTGAGCAAGCGCCTCAGTCAGTGTAGGTTTTTTCTCTTTCAATTTTTCCTATTTAACGAACACCCATAGAAACAGCACTGTGGTTAGAGTTAGACAGGTAGTAAAAATTTATAACTAATTTATCACACAAAACGAGCATGTGGACTAGTTCAACACACTCAGGTAGCCAAGGTTTGAAAAGCACTATCTTGTGGGTATGTGTGTCATCATCAAAAGTGTAAATGGCTCTTACAAGCAATACAGGTAATAAGAACCGAGAGCTCCCAGAAAAATGGGTTCTTAGACCACGTGCAAGGTTGCCAATAGCTTGTATGGCTTCAACTGCAACAGCGATGTTCACATCTGTAATAAGCTGCAGGCAAAAACATCGTGAAGCTCTTTCATCAGGGGACGTGAAGGAATTATAATTGTAATGGTAAAATAGATCACAAATACATCGAGAATAAGAAAGCATCATAATAAAAGTCACACTGGACACTATAAACTAGCAACATAAATAATACAGAAAAGCATTTGTAATCCTACAAGTTGAAAGCTCTATACCAGGTTCAAGTTGCCAGATTGAAATTCAATAGTATTATACATAGTGAGTGGGGGGGTGAAAGAATTATACTTAGGGTGGTAAAATAGATTACAGAAACATCATGAAGGATAAGAAAGCATCATAATGAAAGTCACCCTGGACAAAATAAACCAGCAACATAAATAATACACAAGCATTTGTAATCCTACAGGTTCGAAGCTCTATACCAGGTTCAACTTTCCATATTCAAATTCAATACTCTTCAATGGCTATACAGAAAATGCATACCCCAATCTTCAGATAAAATGTCTTAGAATCAGATCCTCATGGTTAGACAAAAATTATGAACTTTTTTAGTATGATTCCACTCAGCTCAAACCAAATCTTAAAAAAGAAAGAAAAGCATAAGTATAAGATTTTCAACAGCCAAATCATGTAGCTTCATAATAAACTTGCATGTAAGGCTAATGACAAGTATGTGACTTGGCACCAAATTTCAAAGATAATTTTCCTAATTATATTTGGGTTATGTAGGTTCTCATCCCTTCCACAAATTGACCAAACAAATGCACTTTGCCAGAATCAAAGTCAACTAATTGTCACCTAATTAAATTAAAATAACCTTCATTACCAGAAAAGGAGAAAGAAAGCAAAAACAAAAAAAGGAACACATATATTAGCCACAAATATAGTAACAATAAAAAGGGAGATGATTATAGGCAATTTAAAATGATTGTTCCAACTTTGGGAAATTACCTTCTTCAAAGTCCGACAAATTTCAGAGAAATCACCAGGTGCTATCCTCCTTGTAGATGCAAGCTTCGTCAGCTCTGCAACAGCCTCCTTTCTTTCTGACCATTTGGTGGCTTTCTAAGAGGTGGACAGAAGATGTTTAACATTAGTAACCAATAAAACTTGAATATTTAGAAGATGATAATAAAAAGTTATATAAGTCCAGAACACTAAAAAGCACAAAATAAAGAAGCAGGAGCACTGACCACTCCATCCCAAAATCCAGACTTCTCCAAAGGACCCAAAATATCAACCGGGTCTATAAGGTCATACTCATCTATTTCTTGAGGAGCTGACAATTGGTACACATACCAGTAATGGCATATTAGTCAGTTGAGAATGAATGGTTAAAAATACTATGGGAGAAAGTTAAATCACATGCCTTCAGCAGCAACTTCTTCAGATGGACCAGAACCCACAACTTCTGATACCCCTTCTGGCTCTGGCTCCTTGTCTTGCTCAGATCTGATCACATAAGCATGTTAGTTCTACATTCCAACTAAAGCATAACAGAATGGACTTCCAACAGATAAATATCATATTTTTTAAACTAATAAATAAAGGAAGGGAAACTGTGCATTGCCTAGCAGTGGATCTAGAATAAGAAACTTGCAAAGGTTTATAATAAAAACAACACCAGCACCAAACCAGGCCATTTATAATGGAAGTAACAAATTAATCAATGAGAAAAAGGCGACAGAAACAACTATAACATTACAACCTTAAAATTATAGTTTCAAACCAATTATGTACGTCAATAAACATAACAAGAAGCTTCAAACCAATGTTGTAAATTACAATAAAGAAACTTAAAAGCATATGATCAATTCAAAGCATGGTAATCTTGGAAGAATATAAGCTCAAAACCTAAGGAAACATCTCAAGTAAAATACATGAGAGAGTAGAAAATGATTCTTGTCTAGATTTACCTAATCTTGCGGGATGGCTTAGCTGTCCCTGTAACATTAACAAGCTCAGCCTCCAATTCTTTTTTCTTCAAGCAGGAGCATGGGGGAACAAAGGGGAAAAAATGTCCATTAGAATGTATAGGTAAAATGACAGTGACAGTGTCATGCAAATTAATGGATAATTTTTTTTTACCATGGTATCTCGCATCTTCTCAAACAGAATTGATTTCACAGGGTCTTTCCCAATCCACCGACAAAGCTCAAGAGTTAGTCCTTTAGATGATGCACGAACATTTTGATCTTGGTGATCAAACAATTCTGGAAGCATCTTTAAAATCCTCTTTGGGGGAACAACTTTGGCTCCAAATTCACTATTATCAAACAGAACAAAACAACATGGGCACTTAGACAAATAAAAGAATCAGTGCTTTGAATCAAAGAAATATTGCTTACAAACCTTAAGGCTTGAAACATAACGTCTATAGCAGGCACCACAGCTTTGGCAACTTTGTTTTTAATTGCTTTCTCCATTGCATCCTACAATCACCAAACAATTAACTATCTTCAGAAAATAATAATCAGTTTTATTCGAGCTAAAAGTTCTAAGCCTTTGGTAAGCAAAGGGTCTCCACAACAAGCAACAGCTAGAAACTAAGTTAAACAAACATAGATGACAGGAAACTACTGATTGTTACAAAATCCTGAAGCAAAACAAAAGAAATGCTGCAAGCGCTTATTCACATTCAAAAATACTAGTGCGCACAGGACAGTCAGATACACTCAATATCAAGGATTTTAATATACAGTTGAAGAGACTGACCAACTTTGTGCCACTTTCCAAGAGTGGTCAAGTCCATTCAAAGAATCTTAAAGTCTACCTACTTGTGCAAGTTCTACGAATTCTAACTACTACTATGAGATTACAAAGCTTGCAGTTGATTTTTCCCAATCAAAGCATGATCATACAATCAACAAGAATGATTCTTAATTTCAAGAAATTAAGGCTCGTTGATACACCACACAACCTTTTTGGGACATAAATTCATTTTTTTCCTACTGTAAGGAGATTCAAAAACTAGAGAGCAGAGGCGAGTTACAATTTTAAATTATTACTTAAGAAAGTTTCATTGATAAAACTAATAATTAAAAGATCAGGTAGCCCAAGAAAGTTCATGTATTACAGACCCAATTTACCATCTAAGAACTTCAATTTTCATTTCCATTTTTTGTGTACATGAGCATATACAACTAAAGGTAAGATGAGTTGAATATTGATGCAAGTAGAAATGCAAATCACAACATGTAAATGATCCCCTATGGAACAGAGCTTACCTAAATTATAAAAAAAAAAAGTGAACAAATTGATAAAAGGTACCACGCTTAAGCTTTGACAAGCCACATCACCAACCTCCAAAATGGGCACCTAATTTCCTAAAGAACATATATAAGGTAAGGTACTTTATATAGAGAGCTGTAGAAGCACAACTTTTGCCCACAGTGGGCATCCTAGAATAAAAATCATCTCCTGTTATTTCAGAACACCAACAAGGCCTCTGTGCCAATCTAGTTGGGTTCGGCTCTGTGAGGTGTGGCTGTAGAAATTTGTGTGACTTTGCTAACTCCCCATTTGATTATGAATAAACATAAAAATACAAGATCACATCAGCTTACTCAGCCTCTATATAATCAGCACGCCTATGCTGTTAGGCTTAGGGCTCCTTGGATATTTAGGCACAGTCATTTCTAATTTATTTACCAACTAAATTTAAATGAAGCGCCTAATTTACAACAGTAGATTGGCATGGTTAATTTGCAAAAAAAATCCACTTAGTAATGCTAATAAAAATAAAGACTTTTTGCTGAAAATCTCCACAGCATCATAAATTTAGGAATGGATGTGAAACAACTGAAGAATGGTTATAACCATTACACTGAAATAAAAAATGGACACAAAGCTACCATCAATCCTACAACTAATTAAGAATCCAATACCAACATTACACACTGGAATGTCGACAAATTAG
This sequence comes from Salix purpurea, assembly GCA_027405865.1. NCBI lineage: Eukaryota > Viridiplantae > Streptophyta > Magnoliopsida > Malpighiales > Salicaceae > Salix > Salix purpurea. The sequence continues at coordinate 28,001,668 of JAOWLH010000002.1, forward strand.
TAAAAATAGTAAAATAGCACTCAAATACAACTGCCATTTTAGTACCAGGAATTTAAAAAAAAAAAGGTTAAATTTCAGTAAACATTATAACAATTCATCCATTCATTATCAACAAATTAAGCAATAGAAACATTCCAACACTAAACCATAGAAAAGATTCAAAAAAAAAAAAAAAACAAGACCAAGACGCATTTCCGGTCTTTACCAAAAACCATAAAATCACTCACCAAAAAAACCTCCACAGCTTCCAACTCCAACCACAGCATAAACGCTGCCTGCGCTTTCTCTACAGTCTTTGGCCTCCCAGTAAGACACTTAGCCACAATCGCATCACACACTTCTTTCGCATATCTACACAGAAAAACAACAACATTAAATTAAAAACCACAAAAAAATCAAGTGAAGAAAAAAACAAATTCCACCACCTTCCAGCATCCGCATCGGCAGCACGTAAAAACGCAATCAAAGCATCGAGCGCTTTCTCCTGTACAGGTGCATTCGAATCCACAACCGTTTTCCTAAACAACGGAGCTAACAAAAAACCGCAACAAGATAAATCCACATTTGCGACACAAATAACAGATCCGAAACCTAAAAACTGTATTAAACAAAAATGAAACCCTAACTAACCGAATTCACGAAGTCTGGAGTCTTTAGGATCGGAAATGGAATTACAAAGAGAAGCCAAATCGATATTGGCTTCGTTTCTAACTTTCCAGTTCTTGTGTAACAACCGATCTTCCCATGCTAATTTCTTCGCTTCCTTTAACAACTTCTCTTCTTCCGACATTTTCTTTCTTTTAGATCTCTCGCAATTTCACAGCGGCGATTTTTCTGAATATTTTTCTTCTTTTTCTTTTAAAGCTCCTCTCGCCGGCGAGAGATGTTGGGAAGAGAAATGACAAAATCAGGGTATAGATCAGAGAGGAGGAGAGTACGATAAGTTATTTATTTATTTATTTATTTAATGTTGCTAAATCAAAAATCAAGAGAGAGAAGTATTTTGAGATGTACGTTTTTGAATTTGGAGAGAGTTTTCGACGCGCGGTGTGGGGAGTTGAATGCACGTGTTAAGGGAAGGGGATTGGAGGGTGACGGTTGTTTGGGAGGGAGGGGATGGTCAGGTAAAGGAAAGGGGGAAAGCAAAGTGATTTTGGGAAAATCGTTGAAATGGAAAGAAAGTAAACGGTTTTCAATATAAATTTATTAAGTTGTGTTTTTTGTATTTTTATGATCTCTTGGTGGGTGTTTGGCTATGCGGTGCTTTCTGCGATTGAGGCTCACCGCAACCAAAGTGTTTGGTAAGCATTTGTGCCGCATGTTTTTAGTTGTGGGTCCCGCAAGAAAATTGTGTTTCAAACCCGGTTTTGAAAAGCATCACAGAGAACCTCAGTTGCAGCAACATGGATCGTGTTTTTTCTACTACATACATGTCTTTCGCGTAATATCCATCGTGTTCATCGTTGCTTTCCTCTCTACCATCGCCAACAGTCTTTCTCTCTCTACACAGTCATACCCGCACCCTCTCTCTCCTCCATTGTCACGGTCGTGCACTTTCTCTCCTCCACAATCACGGGCCCTGCCACTCTCTCTCTCCATAGTCACGGCAGCTCCCTCTCTCTCCTCCACGGTCATGGCATCTCCTCTCTCTTTCCAGCACCCCGCGTTAGTGGCAGCAACACTAGCAACCCCCCGCGTCAGCGACAACAGCACCAGCAAACACCTTTCGACGATCCTACTAGCCACCATAGGGCACAATTTACGATGTCATCACTACAGGATGAACCACCTCGGCCTCCTCTACCCGCCAGTATCGGTTAGTGACCATCTCGTCACAGTCGGGCATGTTACTGTTCACTTGTTACGTGAACATTAACTTCATGAATTATAATTCACATTGAATGCAACGTACCATTTTGTGTGTTGTGTTTTTTTTAACTTAACTCTTGGGTTGGGCTGGGCTGGACCTCCTCTTGGCCCAACCCATACCGAGGAGAGTTGGGCATTTTAGCCCACCTAGGCTGGGTCGACCCATTTAGTTGGGTCATACCCAGTTTGATTTTTAAAAAATATATATTTAAATAAAAAATAAAAAAAATGTGTAAATAGAGATTAGTCCCGATGAAAGAAAAAGGCATGTGACTTCGTTTCACTCCACAACCCTGTTGTTTTTCGATTAATTATGAATCAGAAACTTGCAACTAGATTTGGCCTTAGAATTATATCTCTACAACTGGATCACAAATACTGTTACTAATGATATTGTTACCAAATGTTGTTCATCCATCAAATAGCAAGAGATCTTAGAGGCATTAACGTATCAATTTAGTCCGTGATAAAATTGCAAGTAATTTGATGGGAGAAAAAAAAACAAATATCTAATTTACTTGAATTATTAATTACATTTTATTGTTATGATTATTAATCTACAATATTTAAAAATCAATATGTGTGTGTGTGTGTGTGTGTATGTGTGTTCTTTAAAGTAATTTCAAAAATTGACAGCAATATGAAAAACATAGTAACCAAACACTCAAAATTGCTTTTTATTAAACCTTAAACTCAACCACAGTTTTAACTAAACTCAACTATAGTTTTAACCAAACACTATAATTTCAGTTATGAACCGCAATTAAAAGCATTTTTTATGAAACTGTTTTTTTCAACCACAACAGCAGCAGTTATGCCAAACAAACTCTTATTTTATGTTTTTTTTTCCTTGTTGGTTAAAGACAATGATTGAGGAAATATGTTATTTTTAATAAAAGTGAAATTATATAGGTATTTTAAATAAATTAGAGATTTTCTATAATTGTGAACTTTAAGTTATAAATTATTAGGTATTTTTATTCATCTATTATATCATAATAAATTATTTTATTATCATAATAGATATAGAGTTAGAGTTAAAGGTCACAGCTAGGATACAAATTCACATCACAAGTAAAACTTTTTTAATAGACAATCAACCAAGTCATTAGCCTTTTTAAAGATATGAGAAAGACCATGATTTCAAAGAATTAGAAAATACTAGTGAATTTGCCCGAGCGCCGCATTGGACTTTTTTTCTTTGTAAGAAATTGATTGATTTTATACATGCTGTAATTTTTTATTTTTATATTTAATTAGTAAAATTGTAATTGATATAATCTGTTAAAAACGTGTTTTTTCCCATCTAAGAGTGATTGAATGTTGCTACTGTTAATATTTAATTGGTAAATTGTACAATTGGAATAAAAAAAAATGTGATTGTTGTGTATGTTTTATTTGTTTCATGAATTATTTCATGACCAAATAGTAAAATTGCAATCGTTGAATTGTAGCATAGATGAGTTATTTGTATTATGCAGCAAACAATTTGATTGAAAATTTTATTTTAACTACTCTAGTAATAATTTAATTGGTAGATAGCAAAACCGTAATTGATCAAATTGACTAAAGATATATTATTTGTTGTCTGCAACATACTAATTGCTTGTTGGGCATGTTTTAACTATTTGTCGAATAATTTATTTGATATATAGCAAAAATGCAACTGCTAAAATTTATCAAAGATGATTTTTTTATTTATTATTATATTAAAAAAATTTAGAACACTAAGTTTAAATTAATGTGTGATTTTAAAAAAAGTCAGTTCAAATTTTTATATATATTTTAAGACATTAATATGAAAAAAATATCACAATATATAATTACTTTCTCCTATTTTTTAAGGAAAAAGTCCAGAAAATAATATATATAAAAATTTAGGACCATTAACAATTTTATTACATGTTAAAAAATCTGGTGCTGACTGTGGTGAAATTCAGAGCAATTTTTTAATTTATTATTGTAGATAATTTGACACAATTTTTCTACATGTCTTGTCCACGTGTGGTTTTGTATACTTCTTTCGTCTACCTGTCTTGTCCACGTGTGGTTTCGTATATTTCTTTCATCTATTTGTCTTGTCCACGTGTAGTTTCGTATATTTTTTTTAATGATATGAGATCTGAAATATTATACATAAAAAAAAAACACGGAAGTTATTTTTTCACAAAACTAACATTAACTAATGAATTTTTATCACAATTATTATAGCTGTCATTGTAAATATTATTATACATAATTAATATTCTAATTATTATTGGTCATACTATCGATGACGCCGTCATTGTTGTTTAATTTTTTTTTATTTGTTAAGATTTATTCCTCATATTATTATATTAAAAATATTTTAGAATAATGATAGTAAATTATAATTTGTTGAAAATAATAAACAAGTCATATATATATATATATATATATATATATATATGGGGATAAGTTTGTATTTAGCTATTTTAAAAAAATATGTGCATTAACCTTAATGCCCCCGGCGGTTCCTGTGAATATTTATCCTCATGGCTATTTTACTGTGCAAAAATATGGAGAGAAAAAAAACTACCCCTAGACAATCTAGTAATGCCAACCGGTCTTGTAGAAAATTAAAAAATACCCCTGATCTGAAGGCAAGGGTTGAGGTACACTGAGGGGCGAAATTGTTAATACACTGTTGTAATCCACAATATTTTGTGAGTGTGTGCACAGTGTTTGAGCGAGCTATTTTAGCTTTTTTCTTAATAATAATAGTCGTGGTGCGTGTAAGCTGGCCCGAACACACTAATTATAAAAAAAAAAATATATAAGTGAGAAAAAAAGTGGAAAAAAAAGTGAAAAAGGGTTCCTGGAATTATTTGTGGCGCGCTTAAGCTGGCCCGGACATCCTGGTTATTAAAAAAAAGTATACGTGGGAAAAAAATTATGGGGCGTGTAAGCTGACCCGGACACCCTAGTTATAAAAAAAACCCAAATGAAATGTATATGTGGCAAAAAAAAAACAGGAAAAAAATGTAAGAAAAAGTGGCTAAAAAAATTGCAAGGGGAAAGCAGCTTTCCAAACAGTAATGAGAACAAAAATCACGGTGCACGTAAACTGACTCGAACACCCCGATCATAAAAAAAAATGTATAAGTGGAAGAAAAAACAGGAAAAAAATGTTGAAAAAATAGGTCCGGAGATTAGTCATAGTGCATATAAGCTATCACGGATACCCTAGTTATAAAAAAACAAATAAAAGAAACATTATTATAAAAAAAACACGAAAAGCCCCTTCTATAACAAAAATGAACAATGAAATCACTGTTCATTGTTGTTCAAATGAGCGACCTATTCAAAATTATTTTTGTCTATTGTGAGATTCAAACTCTCGCCTTCACTAGCACCCACGCGCCTTAACCACTTGGCCAAGCAACCTTGTTGTTTTGTCCTAGTATATAAATCATACTTATATTATTATTTAATTTCACTATTCAAGTCCACAGTGCTTCTAAGTGTAGATGAACAATGCAAAACACTATTTAAAACTGTGAGCTCTTTTAGTTTTATAGATAATTCCTTTAGCTTTTCGTTCATAAATGCATCAAAATGATATTTTTTTCAATTTTTTTAAAATCATTTTTTACATCAACACATCAAAATTATCTACAAACAACAAATTATTTTAATTAAAAGAAAAAATAAAATTTAAAAAATTTAAATTTATTAAAACACATTTTCCAAACGCATTCCCAAACACCCCTGCCATCTCTCACCAAAACCACAGTTCAATTCACCTTTTCAAATATAATGAACAACATAAACCACTGTTGAAATGATTGTTTACTACTGTTTGAAATTGTGATCTCCTTTAGCTATCCTATAAAATAATAGTCGTGGTGCGTGTAAGCTGGCTTAGATACCCCGCTTATAAAAAAATTATAAGTGTGAAAAAGAAAAAGAAAAAGAAAAAAATGTTAAAAAAAGTGGGCACAAGGATTATTAATGGCACGCGTAAGTTGCCCTAGACACCCCTGTTATAAAAAACAAAAAAAAATGTATATGTGAGGAAAAAAATCATGGTGCGCGTAAGCTGACCTGGACACCTCGATTATACAAAAAAAATGTATAAGTGGGAAACAAAACAGGAAAGAAAATGTAATAAAAAAGTGGGTTCGGAAGAAACAAAATGTATAAGTTGAAAAAAAATGGAAAAAAAATGGGTCTAGAGATTAATCATGATGTGCGTAAGCTGGTTCGGTCACATATGTAACAACCCCAATTTTTTTTTTCTCTCGTCGAAATTTCTAACGAAATTTTGGCAGAGTCTCCCCTATATCGGGAGATCCCAAGTTATCAATAACACAACCTACACACAATTTGGATCACAGCTCACCCATAATCACATTCATGTTTAATACAATTAATTACATAATTCATTTCAGAATATGCTCAGGGCCATATTCATTCTCAAACTTCATCTTACATCACACGCATAAGATAAAAATTAAAAAGCCAGTTCGTACATGAAGATTTCACACACACACACACACACACACACACACACACACACACACACACATATATATATATATACATAGAACATAACATAGTTTAATATTCTAAGATAATTTAATACTTTCTAATATCCGGAGCATAGGTGGATACATTTAATATTCCAGAAGCAAAATTTACAAAAATATTATTCTATACAATTTACATGTTCTTCTACATACCAAAATTTCACCATAACTCCCTAAGTTCCTAACTTATACAAAAAGGAATTAAGGTTTAAAATCTATTCCTGACGAGAATGGGAAGAACCTGCAAAATATAGATTTTCCACATAAGTAAAACAATTTAGTAAATACTAGCAATTTACAGAAAAAATTATACAACATATCCATCAATCTACTTAGATCATATGAGATTTTAAATACAACCATATACACCATTTTTTTTAGATTATATAAAAGAAAATTTATTTCTTTTAACTGCTTCATTTTCATCTCAGAAAGCTTATCAAGTCTATAAATTTTGCCGATATCGACTTCACCCGCCGATATCATTAACTATTCTGAAACCGAATAGCTAATCAAGTTTATAAATCATGCTGATATCGACGTCACCCGCCGATATCATTAACTATTCTGAAACCGAATAGCTAATCAAGCTTATAAATCATGCCGATATTGACGTCACCCGCCGATATCATTAACTATTCTGAAACCGAATAGTTAATCAAGTTTATAAATTATGCCGATATCGACGTCACTTGCCGATATCATTAACTATTCCAAAATTGAATAGTTAATCAGGTTTATAAATCATGCCAATATCGACGTCACTTGCTGATATCATTAACTATTCCAAAATTGAATAGTTAATCAAGTTTATATATTATGCCGATATTGACGTCACCCGCCGATATTGACCAGCTTGTTTCTTTCTACACACACATATATATCTATTTTTCCATCCCCTAACCTTTCCTTTACCCGTTTTCTTTTCCTCATCAATAAGCACCAAATTGTAACTTATAGTTCAATAACTAGTAAAGAAAATAATTATTAGACAAAGCAAATATAGGTACCAAGTACCTACCTGCTATGAATGTTCGACTTGCGTTACCCTGTTGTTGTTGTTGTTGCCCTTAACCCGCGGTTCTTCCTGAAACCACAAATACCCACCACTTTTTTTTTATATTAATCCACATATCCCACACAACAACAATAAAAATGGAAATAATATTCATTTCCCTTTTTACCAATTCTTTTCTTTCTTACTTATATTCCTCATTATCATCCTTTAATTTTTCAGCTCATTTATAGTCCAAATGGACATCATGAATTCAATTTCTTATCACCATTTATTCTCTTCTTTTATTTTCTGAAGATCAAGACACATTTTATGAAGGGAAAGGGACAATTTCTACCCTTAACATGATTAAATTTTTGATATTTTCTCAACTTGGCCGAAATTGTCAACACATGTGACAGCTTGATCTCTCCTCAGAGTTTTACCCATATCTGGAGTTCCAAAACTCCAAATTAGACGAGGTTGGACTCGTTCGAAAGATAACACTCCCAGCTATAACTTCTATGAAGGGACCCTCCCTTAATTATGTATTTTTCAGGTCCAAAAGTCCCTTACAAAAAGGGCAACGAAACTGCCCAGTTTTGAAAAAAAAAGGAAAGTGTCTCCAATTCATCTTCAATCCTTGATTTCTCATCAATAACAGCCATGTCTTCCCTTTATTCATGAAATCCTACTCATTTATGCATTTTCCTAACATTTTGTGTTAAAAACCCTAATTCCCAATTCAAGAACAATCATGAACTTCTACTCAAATTGAAGTTAATTTCATAGAAATTGGAATTAGAACTCCTTACTTGGATGAAATCTAACAATTTTGGAAGAATCCTAGCCTTCTTCTCCTTGAAAATACCCAGCCACTCTTATTCCTTTCTTCCCCAATTTCTTCACTTTCTTCTTGTTACTTCTCCACCCAATTGTGCTCTTCCACTTTAGAAATCCAAGGTTTGTATGGGTTTACAATTTTTTGGGTGTTTACTCTTGGTTTTTATGAGATGAATTTCGAAATTCTCTCTCCCCTCTTTCTTTTCCTTCCCGCTGGACATGGCTGAGAAGAGATGGGTATTTATAGTCCCATCTCTTCTTAATTCTATTTTGACCCCGTTTTTTTTTTCCTAAATTTTGTATAATAACAACATATTAATTATTTTTTTTAAATCTCCTACATCTATGTATACTTTATTCTCGGGTTTCACATTCTCCCTTCCTAATAAAAATTTCGTCCCCGAAATTTAAACTACATACCTGACTCAAGGAATAGATGGGGGTATTTTTCCTTAATCTCTGACTCTCTCTCCCACGTTTCTTCCTCAATTTGTGAGTTTCTCCACAATACTCTGACAAGTGATACTTTCTTATTTCTCAATATTTTTTCACTACGATCCATGATCTTTACAAGCCTAGTCTCGAGTGTCAAGTCCTCTCTTACTTCAATAGGAGTTGGAGGTAACACTTGGGAAGGATCCACTTCTATCTTCCATAATAGTGATACATGGAATACATTGTGAATCTTCTCTAGGTGTGATGGTAGCTTCAAGCGATAAGACACCGGCCCTACCCTAGCTGTCACCTCAAATGGGCCAATATACCTCGGAGCAAGTTTTCCTTTCATTCCAAACTGAATGATGCCCTTCCATGGTGCCACCTTTAAGAAGACTCTATCCCCTATTTGGAATTCTAAGGGTCTCCTCCTCTTGTCTGCATAACTCTTCTGTCTATCTTGGGCTTCCTTCATTCTTTGCCTGATTACCCTTACTTTATCAGTTGTTATTTGTACCAGTTCAGGACCCAGGAGTTTCCTTTCTCCAACTTCATCCCAACATATCGGAGTGCGACATTTTCTCCCATAAAGGGCTTCATATGGAGCCATCCCAATAGAAGCTTGGTAACTATTATTATACGTGAACTCTACCAACGGTAGCAAGTCTTCCCAGTTTCCCCCAAACTCTAACACACATGACCTTAAAAGGTCTTCAAGTGTTTGGATGGTTCTTTCAGATTGGCCATCTGTCTGGGGGTGGAATGTCGTGCTCAGATTCACCTCGGTTCCCAAAGCTCGTTGTAAGCACGGCCATAACCTTGAAGTAAATCTCGGGTCTCGATCTGATACCATTGATATGGGAACTCCATGCAGTCTAATCACTTCGTTCACGTATAATTTGGCCAACATGTCTATGGGGTCTGTCATTTTGATGGGTAAGAACAAAACCGACTTTGTCAGTCGATCTACCACTACCCATATAGCATCATTGCCCTTTTTCCCCTTTGGCAATCCGGTTACAAAATCCATGGCTATATTTTCCCATTTCCATTCTGGAATTGGTAGTGGTTGTAATTCTCCTACCGGTCTTTGATGTTCTATCTTCACCTGCTGACATATCCCACATCTTGACACATATTCGGCTATCTCCTTCTTCATATTCGGCCACCAGTTATATTCCTTGAGATCTCTATACATCTTGGTGCTCCTAGGATGGGTTGTAAACCGAGATTCATGAGCTTCTCTCAATATCTCACCCTTTAAGGTCTTATTCTCAGGCACATAAACCCGTTTTCCCATCACAACCAACCCTCCCGATAACATTTGAAGGAACAACTCGCCTTGCTTTATTTTTTCCTTAATTTTCTCTAAACCTTCATCTACTAACTGAGCTTCTAGAACTTTATCTCGTAACACTGATTTGATCTTCATATGAGCTAGTATTGACCCTTCAGGACCCACATTTAATTGAATTCCCATCCTTTTCAATTCCATCATATTTGCTTGTTCCGAAATTTCTGTATCACCCATCACTGCTTTCCCTTTTCGACTTAATGCATCCGCCACTACATTGGCTTTGCCTGGATGGTAATCAATTGTGCAATCATAGTCCTTTATCAATTCCACCCACCTCCTCTGCCGCATATTTAATTCTTTTTGCGACATTAAATACTTAAAACTTTTATGGTCGGTGAAAATCTGTACTTGTGTTCCATACAAGTAATGTCTCCATACTCGCAAGGCAAATACTACTGCTGCGAGTTCTAAATCATGGACCAGATAATTCACTTCATGCGGCTTTAACTGTCTGGAAGCATATGCAATCACTTTTCCATGCTGCATTAATACGCATCCCAAACCCCTGCTTGAGGCATCACTATAAACAATGAACCCTTCTGTTCCAGAAGGAAGGGCCAAGAGGGGGGCTGATGTAAGCCTTCTTTTCAACTCCTGAAAACTCTCCTCATATTCCTTTGACCAATTAAACCTCACTTCTTTACGAGTCAACTTGGTCAGAGGCGATGCTATTGTGGAAAATCCTTCAATAAACCTCCTATAATACCCTGCGAGGCCTAAGAAACTTTGAATTTCAGTCACATTTGTGGGCTTCTCTCACTTTAGAACTGCCTCTACTTTTCCTGGATCCACACATATTCCCCCAGTTGAGATAATATGTCCCAAAAATATCACCTCTTTAAGCCAGAACTCACATTTATCCAATTTCGCATACAATTTATTTTCTCTCAATATTTCTAACACCTTCCTCAAGTGCTTCTCATGCTCCTGATAGGAGCTCGAATATACCAATATATCGTCAATAAACACGACCACACATTTATCCAAATATAATCGAAACACTCGATTCATTAGATCCATAAATACTGTAGGGGCATTAGTTAACCCAAATGGCATTACTAAGAATTCATAATGGCCATAGCGAGTTCTAAAGGCAGTCTTCTGTATGTCCTGTTCTCTAATTCTTAACTGGTGATACCCCGATCTCAAATCTATCTTTGAGAAAACTCTTGCACCCTTCAACTGACCAAACAGGTCATCTATCCGTGGTAACGGATACTTGTTCTTTACGGTCACTTTGTTCAGTTGACGATAATCGATACATAACCTGAATGTACCATCCTTCTTCTTTACAAATAACACCGGGGCTCCCCAAGATGAATTGCTCGGCCGTATGAATCCTTTGTCCAACAACTCCCGAAGTTGGATCTTCAATTCGGCTAGTTCTATAGGGGCCATCCTATAAGGAGGCTGTGCTATAGGGTTGACTCCTGGAAAAGTCTCAATGGAAACCTCAATTTCTCTAATTGGAGGCAATCCCGGTAATTCTGTTGGAAACACGTCTGGGAACTCTTTTACAACATGAATATTTGTTAATTCAATGCTCCCCTTCTTCAATTCTCTTACATGAGACAACCAGGCAGGACATCCATTTCTAATCAATTTTCCGGCCGTCATGACCGAGATTATAGAGTTTGGAATCACCTTCCTCTCTCCCCTGAATACTACCCTTTTTCCACTCACATCTTGGAGGTTTACAGTCTTTGTGAAACAATCCACTTGTGCTCTATGTCTACTCAACCAATCCATTCCCAGTATTAAGTGAAAATCATCTAATGCTAAAGGCATGAGGTCCGCCGTTAGCTCTACCCCTTCAATATTTAGTATCACTCCCTTGTATACCTCATCAATGTTTATATTTTTCCCCAAAGGTGTACTAACTACCATTCCCACATCCAATCTACTTGGTAACACATTTAAATTTTTAATAATTCGGTGGGCCACAAAAGAATGACTAGCCCCAGGATCAATTAAAACATAAACTTGTATTAAACTCAATTGTAGTGTACCTGCTACAACATCTGGCATTGCCCCCACATCTTCCTTGGTCATGTGGTATATTCTGCCACGAGTTCTTTCCTCCAGCAATCTGGGTCAGCCTTTATTGGCACTTGTCCCTGAGCGAGTGGGTCGTATAGGTCGATCAACCGTTACTGACTGTTGTTGGCTTTGAGTAGCCATCCCCTGTCCCTATACTCCTTCAGTAACTCTATGTGGACATTCCTTCTTTCTATGACCCATTTCCCCACAATGGAAACAACCCCTTCCCAAGTACTGGCAGTCCCTCCATCGATGCCCTTCCCCTCTACAAATATAACATCTCCCTGGTGCAGCTGAACAATCCCCGGGGTGTTTTTGATTACACCTCATGCATATCGGGTAGATAGGTCCTCTCTGCTCCATGGACCCCCCTGTAATACTTGTCCCTTGGTGGGTCTGACCTCCCACGGATCCTCCATGATTAAATCGTCTAACTCCTCCTGAACTCCCACCATGAACAAAACTCCCCCTTTTTTTCGGTAATGGGCTGAATGATGACCCACTCCTTCCTTTTTTCGGAGGAGGGTCCCTCCCTATAGGGGGTGTGAAATCCCTTCTCTTGAATCTCGTGGTCTGACTCTGCTCACTTGTTGACCTGGGTGTGTCGTTCATTACCCTTTCTATTCCTTGAGCAGCTCGCACTAACTCTCACACTGACTGAAACGGCATAGCCACCAAAATTAATTTTAGCTCCTGCCTGAGTCCATCCCGAAACCGTTCCACTCGATGATGTTCAGTGGGGAGATGAGTGTTTGCAAAGACAGATAAATCCTGGAACCTCCTTTCGTAATCCAGGACGGTCATATTCCCCTGTTTCAAATTTAGAAACTCCTGCTCTTTCTCTTTTCGGTGTTGCCAAGAGTAATATCATTCCTCAAATTCTTCTCGAAAGTTTATCCACTTCAATTCTTCACCTGTCCTTCTTTCTCTGATGGTCTCCCACCAAGAGTGGGCACTCTCTGTTAACAGCTGGGTCACACAGTCTACACGGGTTTCCTCCGGCACGTGCAACTGATCTATAACCCTTTCCACTTTCCTCAGCCAATGCCCTGCTACTTTGGCGTCTTCTTCCCCTGAATAGGTCGTGCAACCCATTTCGCGCATGTCTTTCACCCATTGAACCAGGTTGACTACCTTTTCTACCCGAGGAGTGGCATGGGATGTTCCTGCGGCCATCCCTGCTACTACTGCTTTGACCAATTGCTCGAGAAACACAGGGTCTGAATAGGAATTCGGGACGGCCGTCGATGTCACTGGCGGTGGCCTATCTTCCAATCCTTGACCACTCGGTGTTTTAGCCGGCGACACTTCTGCTTGAGAATTAAAAGGTTCATTATGATGCCCTCTTGAATCTCCCTCCTCTGAATGGGCCGATGCCACAGATTGACGGAAGGCAGTATCCATCAATCGGTTTTGTCCGTACAAAACCGATACCGAACCGAACTGGACAGTTTTTTTTAATTTTTCAATCGGTTTAATCGGTTTGTTTTTTCGGTTCGGTTTTTTTGGTTTTCTCGGTTAAATCGGTTATTCGGTTCGGTTTGCTCACCCCTACTATGTATACTTTATTCTCGGGTTTCACACATAGGTTATAAAAAACCTAGAAAAAAGAAGCATTTTTTGGAACAGTAACTGTTAGAAAATCAATTTGTGGCCGGAGAGATTCAAACTGTCGCTTGCGGGGAAACGACACCCGCTTTAACCACTCGGCCTAAGGACTTGATTGTGCTATTGTAGTATAGAAATAATACTTATATTATTAAGTTTTTTAAAAGCAAAATCCAAAATCATTTTGTTGCTTGAGAGATTCGAACTCTCGCTGCGAGGAAACATTAGGCACACACCTTAACCACTCAGCCAAGGACTTGGTTGTGCTGTTGTAGTATAGAAATAATACTTATATTATTAAGTAATCTCACTATTCAAGTCAATAGTGCTTATGAGTGTTGTCGCACCCCGTCGCGAGAGCGCGGCGTCGCGACGACCCTCCCCGTGAGCGGGGGAAATCATGTGGGGGTTTATTCTTTATTTTTGGGGAAAAGGGAGTCGCCACCTAGTATTTTGGTTACTAGAAAACCTAAACTGGTCTCTCAGAGATTCTAGGGTAAGGGACTGGTTGCTTAAAGGGAAGATTTTAGCACCCCTAGTACGCCCTACCTAAGGTAAGCTGCTTGGTGTTTTTGTTTGTCTTATGATTGTTATGATATCAATCTTTCAAAAACATATTGGTTAAATGATGATGACTTATTATCCCTGTAAAAATATTTTGGATATTAACCCTTTTAGGATTTATTCATCCAAACACCGATAGTGAATAATAGCAAATTATCCCCGCCGAATATTTTGGATATTAACCCCTTAGGAATTATTTATCCAAACACCGACAGTGAATAATAGCAAATTATCCCCGCCAAATATTTTGGATATTAACCCCTTAGGAATTATTTATCCAAACACCGACAGTGAATAATAGCAAATTATCCCCGCCGAATATTTTGGATATTAACCCCTTAGGATTTATTTATCCAAATACCAACAGTGAATAATAAATTCCAATAAATAAGATTTTGATATTTTTTGGAATATTGGCCAATACCCTTTGGGTTTTTACAAACATGTTGTAAAATCTCAAAATGCGAGAAATGATTTTTCTTTGCAAAATCCATGCTAAAACACATTTTTTATATTTTTTTATATTTTATTTTCTATTTTTTTATTATGGGTGGGCTGGCTGTTAGCCCACCTAAATTCGGGCTGGGCTATTTGTCTCCAAGCTGGGTTGCTAGCCCAGATGGCTGGCAACCCAGACGGGCTCTTAATCAGGGGTTGGCCGGGCACAAAGCCCGACTCGACCGACCCAGTGGGGAGTGAATTAATTCACTCCCCGCGCAAATGATGATTTACATTGAAATGGAAGATTTTCGAGTGAGATGAATGGCGCACCTGTTAATACTGTTGGGTAGAGGAGGTCGAGGTGGTTCTTCTGGTCGTGTTAGCGTCGAAAATGATGGTCTGTGGTGGCCGGAATGGATGTTGAAAGGTGGTCGGCTGTGCTTGCTGTCGCGGATTGTTATCATGCTGCCTAGCCAGAGAAGAAGAATGAGCTGCTGGCGTGGTGGTGGGGACGCTGGTGACTACAAAGAGGTGTGTGGTGGTCGGAGTTGCTGACCGAGAGGGAGGGAGAGAGACGCTGACGTCTAGTTTTGGTGAGAGAGAGAGTGGACTGACAGAGAGAAACGACCGAGGAGGAAGAATTGATATTGGAGATGAGGGAGATGAAGATTATCTCGGTTTTAACGTGAATTTTCCTCTTTTTTCCTTGTTTTTGCTTGCCTTTTCTTTGCCAAAACTCAGTAAATTTCCCCAGAATTTTCCCACTTCCTCTGTTTTGTTTTCTCTGTTTTTTCCTTTCTCTGCTCGTTCTCTCTCCGTTCTACTCTCTACTCTCTATGTTAAATACTCTCTCCTCTCGTCTGTCCCCCCTTTATCTGCACATGCATGCAGCTATTTATAGCAGAAGGTGGCAACCCTTCGGCTGCCCATTGCGTGCAGCGATGGGTTGCAGCCTCTGCAATGTCCAGCGGCGTGCGTATGTTGCTGCAGAGGCGTGCCTGTCACTGTTCAGGTGACTGAAAAGTGCAGTTACACCTGCAAGTTTGCAAATGATTTGGGAAAGTAAAAAATGCAATTTGGTCCCTCAATTTATAATTGTTCTAATCGAACCCCCAATTGGCTTTAAACTTTCAATTTTGTGCAATTGTATTGTCGTTATAATTTCGAGAGCATCCTTAGCTTTGCGCGTCCTTTTTTTTATTTTGGTTTCTGATTTGAGCGATTCAACCCCCATTTACCATTAAACTCTTAATTCAATCAATTCGGCTCCCGATTACGCATAATTGGCTTGAAAAAATTTAAATCGGTCTTCGAAATTCCAATCTCATCAATTGAACCCGAATTAAATTCAAGAACTTGATTTTTCATTGATTAAGCCCTTAATAAAATTAATTTGGCCAATTTAAAATATAATCGAGTCCTTGCGCTTAATAAAATCTTTCGATTGGACCCTAAATTAATTCTCAAACATAATTGTACTTTTAAATCGGCCAACGATTAAATCAAACTGACCCATAAAATATAATCATATCATTTGACTTAATTTTTTATACAAATTTATCCTATAATAAATTACTTTAGCCTTAAATATGCGATTTACTTCATTTTGGGCAAAAAAAAGGTACGATCGAGCTCTCGAAAACATCCAAAATTTCACCTTGATTTTCCTTACTACACCAACCCCTTTTATTTTATGTTTTGTTATTTTTGGGTAGTTTTGGGGAATAACCCAAAATTGGGTTATGACAAGTGTGAATGAACAGTAAATGAGTGAGCTGATTTAGCTTTATAGATAATAATTAAAGTGCGATGAAGTTGTATAAAGTTCTCATTGGGTTAAGGTTTTTCTAAGACATTGTCTGCCTTTTTGAAAATTTAATCTTTTTAGTTTTAGATAAAAAAAAAATAGTGTTTATCTATCACACTTTCAAACAGGTTTTAAGACTGATAATTATATTGAAGCATTAAAGATCAATTATTAAACTGAAATCCCTGACTTTTAATAAATGATCCATTTATATTACACTTTTGTAATAGCTAGTTGGCTTTTATATGGATTAGACCATAACTTTATTCTATATGAGTTTTGCAAAATATCATTCTTAGTGTATAAAAAATTATTATTAATATTTTAATTATAATTAATAATAATATCCCATTTAGGCAACATCATTGAATACATTATTATTCCTAGGTCGCTACATCATCCAAAACGTGTTATATTCCTTACTTTTGTTTGCATAAGTTAATAGCCAAAAAACTCTATTATTCAAAAGATCATCCATTGTTTTCAAGAATCACCTAAATAGTCCCTCCTCAACATACTACCTTACACTAGATTTTCCACACCTCCTAATCATTTAGAAGGAGACAAGACACTATTTTAGTAATAAAAAATCATAATTTCTGAATTTGTTAGGATAATATCTCTCATATAAAATGAGTATATGCTATCAAATATGTCAAGTATCATTGGCAACACAAATGCTTCTACTTTAGGTGGAGCAAATCCTTTTCACATATAAGAGTGCACATGAGAGATATTAGGAAGTAAAATCAAGTATGTAATAACAATACAAGATTTTATAATGAAGTTCCTTTACTTTTATTTATGAATCCAAATTAACTTGTCCATCGTATCACAATAAGACCCATATATGGCTAGTATCCTTGTCTAATTAAAAGAGAGACCCCAATAATGTTAAAAAATTGCGCAAAGGAGAAGTGATGAAGTCTAAATATTCAGCATTGACAAAAACAAAAGTCATTTTTTTAAGTGACAAAAACAAGTAAAAACCACCATTTAGTTTAATTTAAGCATAATTGATTATTAATATTATTATTATTATAGGACTTTGATTTTATATCAATTGCAAGTATGATTCTTAATATGATTGCTAGTATTATTTCATTATATTGATGTTGAAATCATGTTTAGCATGTTTTTAGATTTAAAATTATATGCACTTTAGAGTTTTTTTTAAAAACTTTTTTTGATCTTTTGAATGATCTTTTTATGATAAACTTAATACCATTATTCAATAGTCTAATATATTTATAACTATTAAAACACAATAATTCTCCATCATCGTATGAAAATGACAATTCTTGAAAATTTAAGATGCATAACGTGATGGATATATTAATATCTTGGTATATTTTATATGTTTCACAAAATCGTTTAAAAGTAAATAAAAAATACTACTTTATAAATTTTATTGATTAATTTTAACAAAAACTAAAATATATTGTGCTTTTACTAGGTACCATCTCACAAAATACTATTCATTGCAATAATATTATTTTTTTTACTTTTTTAATATATATACATATATATTTAATTTAATTATTTAAAATTTAATATTGGAGATTAAATTTTATGATTTGTTGTGGTTTACTTTCTCATAACCTAAGTTATGAATTTAGCGGCTTAATCAGATTCACTCAAGTTGTTTGTTTTATCTTTTTTTTTAGTTTTTATATTTTTATCTTAGTTTCATCTCGATCATATATATGTGTTGATCAATAAACAATGGCTCTATTTCAACTTTTTGCAAGTTTTAATGGTCATTTAAATACAATTATATTTCAATATTTATTTAAAAATTAAAAAAATATTATATCAAATATTTTTTTAAAAACAAATATTATACATTATAATATTAACTACAACAAAATAACAACATATTTAACAAAAAATCATATTTTTTTTTTAATACAATTGATGTTTTGTTACTAGATGACAAGTAACTCTTAAATAATATATTTAATAAAAAAATAATAAATTTAAATAATTTTTAAATATATGAAATCTTTTAACTAGTTTACACCAAAGATATTTATCATGATATAGACGAATTGCCTAAAACATTTGATATCAATTTTAAGAAATATAAGTGGTAATAATTAATTTAAAGATAAAAAATGACATTATTTCCAATTTTTCACGATTATGATCATAATTATAATTACTAAAATGATTCAAGCTTCTGATGCAAATCAGGAGACAAATGCAGAGCAAGATCAAGAGGCAATTGAGGCAGATCATGAGACAAACAAAGTGCTAGATATGGATACAATTGCGACATCAACATTGCCGCTGAAGTCTTGGAATTCTATCGTTTCAAGAAGTCTAAATTTAGTCAATTTATTTGTCCGAATTTATTTAAATTTCCTAATTTATTTCTTTCCTAGTTAAGATTGGAAACTGTAATCTGTCATAGCTATTTAAGGAGAAGAATGTAAAAGGCAAAGGCAGTTCTTGTTATTTTTTCAATTGAATAAAATTCAGTTTGAGTTTACTAGTGGAGAGATTTCAGTAACTGCAGAGAGATTTTGCAACAAGCCTGAACTGAATTTCTTTGAGATTCTGAAACATGCAGTTCACAACACCAATTTGGTATCAGAGCCTTTCATCTATGCCAGTAACACAAAGTGGAACTTCTTACGCCATGGCCACCACTCAGAATCGAACCAACCCCAGTCCAAAGAGCCAAACCCTGACTTATCCAAGCCCTACCAGCCATAACCCACACACTACCAACCAAGAACCAAATCATTCCAAATCAATCCAACAAAATCCAAACACTCAGAACCCAAACACCCGAGACTCAAACCAACCACAACTACATTATCAGCTGGATCAGATTGCCACAGAGGAATTCATAGGGTAGGGGTAGATCCTAATGATGCAGACAACATTCATGAGAATGAGGAAGAAAATTTGGAGTACGAGGGTCATGAGCCTCGAGTTCATCGTCCTAGACAACACATGCAGGAAGTGCATATGAATCATGGTGCAGGGTATCAAAGTCTTGATGAACTGACCAAGAGAATGAAAATTGACGTACCAGATTTTTGTGGAAAATTGGAACCTCATGGTTTTGAAGATTGGTTGACAGCGATCAAAGATTACTTTGATTGGTTTGTTGTTTCAGAGGAGAGGAAAGTATGTTATGTCCGGATGAAATTACGAGGGCATGCACGAGCTTAATGGGGAAGTGTGGAAAAGCAGTTGCGTCGCACTTGATGTCCTGCAGTTGCTAATTGGAATGAAATGAAAGAATGACTCAAAGAGAAATATTTGCCTATTGATCATGAGTAAATGATGTTTGAGGAAATGCTACAACTCAGACAAGGGTCCCTGACTGTCGATCAATTTATAGATCATTTCCATGAGTTGACTGTTCGGGGTAAGATCGAGGAGCCTGAGCAGCAGACCTTAGCCCGTTATCGTACTGGATTACGAGATGAACTAAGGAAGGAAATGTGGACTGCCCGTTTGATCAATGTAGAGGAGGCATATCAATTGGCTCTTCGCATTAAAAAATAAACAAAGCTTGTTGCTGGGAGGAGAATGACAACGACAAATGCAAAATAGGAGCATATTGCTGCTAATAATTTCCAGAGGACACTGGCTCCAAGGGATCCAGTTAAAAGTTTTGGCAGTGGGGGTTCAAGGGGGATTACAAGGCCTACCAATGAAGGTCCCCAATGTTATAAGTGTAAAGGCTATGGACATTATGCAGTGGTATGTCCGACAAGGGATAAAAAACTAGCCTTTGTATGTGAAAAGGAATTGCTTGCGATGGAAGAGGACATTGAAGCAGAAGAAACCAGCGAGGACAGTGATAGCGAAGGGGAACATTTGAGTGCTTCAACCTTGCCTAGTTGTGTAATTAACAGGGTGCTGACCAGAGAAGAGAGAGATCCAAGCCAATCCTGAATGGTTGCGTACCAATATTTTCCATACACGAATAGAGCATAATAATCGAGCATTAAACATCATTATCGATAATGGGAGTGGGATGAATGTAATTGTTGAATCTGCAGTTGAACGTTTGGGCTTGAAAATGGAGAAGCATCCCCATCCCTACCGAATTAGCTAGGTCAATGACACTAGTTTAGTATTGGTAAAGCAGCGATGCTTGATTAAGTTTTCATTGGGAAAACATTATGTGGATGAGGCTTGGTGCGATGTCATTCCAATGACCGTGTGCCACATGTTATTAGGACGATCGTGGCTCTATGATCGTAAGGTGCTTTACGATGGTTATACTAACACATACTCTTTCAAGTTTAAAGGCAGAAAATTTGTTCTGGACCCGCTACATATCTCAGTGTTTTTTAAGGCTGAAAATGAAGCTTGGCCAGTCTTGACGATGAGACAATTCTCTTGGGTCATGCAAGAGGACAAAATGGTACTCATGTTAGTTTCACAAGAGTCAAAACAAAGTGACAACACCATCCTAATGGAGCTGTTGCAGAAATTCCAGGATGTCATGCCAGCTGAAATACCAAAGCAGCTTCCTCCAATGAGGGACATACAATATGCTATTGATTTGGTCCCTGGTTCCTCTTTGCCTAATATCCTCCACTGCCGAATGAGTCCAGCAGAAAATAAGGAGCTTCATCGCCAAATTCAGGAATTACTTGATAGAGGTTTCATTTGAGAAAGTTGTAGTCCTGCGCTGTCCCGATGCTGTTGACACCAAAGAAAGACAACAGCTGGAGGATGTGTATTGACAACCGCGCAATCACCAAAATTACTTTGAGGTATTCATTTCCCATCCCACGCCTCGATGACATGTTGGATTTATTGAATGGTTCTTCTATATTTACTAAGCTCGACCTTCAGAGTGGATATCACCATGTTCGAATACAATTAGGCGATGAATGGAAGACAACATTCAAAACAAAGGATAGTTTGTTTCAATGGTTAGTTATGCCTTTCAGATTGACTAACACCCCTAGCACTTTCATCGTGTTATGACGCAAGTGCTTAAACCATTCTTGGGAAAATTCGTCGTTGTCTACTTTGATGATATACTAATTTTCAGCCAAGACATGAGGAGCACATAAACCACATTGAGCAAGTGCTGTCAATCTTGCGGGCTGAAAAACTATGTCAATAAGGAAAAATGTTCATTCATGAAGGAGAGTGTGCGGTTTCTAGGATTTATCATTTCTAGCAGAGGAGTGGAGGTTGATCCTGCAAAGGTGCAGGCAGTCCAGACGTGGCCACCACCATAGAATTTTTCCGATGTCAGAAGCTTCCACAGATTAGCTACTTTCTATCGACGATTTATTCAGAATTTCAGCACTATAATGGCTCCAATTACCAAATGCCTCAAAGAAAAAAAATCTTGTGAACTGCCGTAGCAAACAAAGCTTTCAGTATGATCAAGAAGAAAATGGGACAAGCCCAAGTCCTTAAATTACCTGATTTCTCCAAGGTATTTGAGGTTGCGTGTTATGCTTCGAATGTAGGGATTGGAGATGTTTTGAGCCAAGAAGGGCACCCTATTGCTTTTTCAGTGAAAAGCTCAACGAAACCCGCTGAGGATATTCAGTTTATGACATGGAGTTTTATGCATTAATACAAACATTGAAATATTGGTGGTTGTATTTAATCCATAAAAAAATTATTCTTTATACCCGACCATGACTCATTGAAGCACTTACACTCTCAGGGTAAAATGAATGCACAACATGCTCATTGGATGGATTATGTTCAACAATTCAAGTTTTTGATTAAGCACAAGGCTGGAGCACAAAATAAGGTGGTAGATGCATTAAGCAGGAGGTCTCATCTGTTACATATCTCCTCAGTGACAGTCAATGGGTTTAAGCATTTAACAAAGGAGTATACGAGTGATGAAGATTTCAGCAAGATATGGAATGATTTATCTAGTCCTAGTATGCAAACTCAAAATGATTATATGATGTGTGAGGGGTTCTTGTTTTTCAGGTCACGTCTATGCATTCCACGCGGGTCCTTTCGGGAATTCCTCATTTCAGAGCTTCATGGAGGTGGACTAGCTGGACATTTCGGGTATGACAAGACTTATGCTCTTGTAGCTGATTGACATGGGCAAAATACACATCTATTTGTATTCCTTTTACATTATGCTTTTTAACATCTTTCAAGCTTATTTCAACATATTGAGAGTTATTTTATGGGTTTGACATGTTTAGGAGACTTTGTGGATTACTTACTATAAAATAGGAAATTTTGCACTTTATATTTCGGACCTTTGTTGCATGTTTCAGGTTTTAATTCCTAAAGAGGAGTTTCAAAATTGGAAATATAGATACTAAGCTTGCTGGAAAAGTATTGTGGCAGAAATTCAATGCAGATTTGGGCATCCAATTGGAACAACAGCGTCAGACTGGACTCTGTTCGCGCACCAACACTGAACTGGGCATATCTGGAGCATACGATGTCCAAATCAAGTGATTCAAAAGCCCAAATTCATCTACTTATTTAGGGATACAACTTTCATGAAGAGACCAAAGTCAGGAAAAATCATCTACATAACGAAAATACTGGTTCAATCTGGATGACGGGATATGCTTCCTAATTTGTCAAAGATTAGAGAGATTTTCTCTACAACACTTATCTCCTATTTTTTAGCTTGAGTGACACCATTAGGGTTAGGAATCTTCCAGAATAAAAGGAAAGATACATGCAAGCAAGGGACTCTCTCTCTTTCTCCATTAATTTTTCAGATTCAGCAGCAAACAAAAAGGCATGAGCAGCTGATTCACTTTCTTGGTTCAAAAGGGGATAGCATCCATCTTCATTATTGGTTGTGAGAAGTAACATTTACATTGTAATCCTTACACTGTCAAGTATTTATTTATCTTTTTCCAGAATTTAAGCTATTGATTTCGGATTCATGCTTATGGAATTAGTTTGATATGGTTTATGTGCTTTCTATCTTTCTTTCAATCCGTAATTGTTGTGAGGAACAAGAATAAGAAGCAAGTAAATTAATTTGATTGTCTTATCTATCACATTAATTTATTTAAAATGAATAGGACGAGTATATGTTCAAGCTTTTGAATGTTAGCTAGGAATAAATTGCGTAGATCTTGATCTTAAAGCTACCGTTGAGTGAAGAAAGATTGCTTCTCAATACTTAATTCGCTTGACGATAAGGAACTAATTAGAAGCTTATTCGGATTAGTTTAGCATGCCTCTAGGTTTCCCTTAGCTTTAATGGAAGCCTAATTTATTTGCTTGTTGTGAAAGGATATTAATTTAACTTCTATGATCAACCGATTTGTAAGATTGGAGGAATCACCCCTTTGAACCGAGTTGCCAACATCTTGATTAACCTTCGTTAAGACTTAGCACTTTTATTTATTTAATTCTTGTTGATTCAAACCACCCCGTTCTTTTGAATTTGGTATTTGTAGGAAAATAAATCAATTTCCCTTGGGTTCGACCTGGTCTCTACCACCATACTACTAAAATTATTGTTTCGGTGATAGTAAAATCAGAATTAATTTGTGGAGGTTTCGACAACCGTCACTGATCTATTTTATTGGCCATAGTTACGAAAAGATGTGCATACCATAGTGGACAAATGTAGAATTTGCCAGATCAACAAGGGGACTAAGCATCAGGCGAGTCTTTACACACCACTGCCCATCCTGGACAAACCATGGTAGCATATTAGCATGCATTTTGTCCTTGGGTTGCCAAGGACCCTTCGTCAACATGATTCCATTATGTTAGTAGTGGATCACTTCTCCAAAATGTCTCATTTCATCTCGTGTCACAAAACTTTTGACGCATCCAAGACAACAACTCTATTCATGAAGGAAATTGTCCGTTTACATGGTATTCCACATTCCATAGTTTCGGATCGAGATGCGAAGTTTGTAAGTTATTTCTAGAAAACTTTGTGAGCAAAAATGGGGACAAAGTTAATGTTTTTGAGTGCTTTTCACCCTTAAACAGATGGCTAAACAGAGGTGACCAACCAAATTCTAGGCAATCTACTACGCTGCCTTGTAGCAAATCATGTTACCAGCTGGGATTTGGTCCTACCACATGCTGAATTTTCTTTTAACAATTCTGTCAACAGATCAACAGGTTGTGCTCCATTTGAAGTGGTTTACGGTGTCAGACCAAACACTCCACTAGATATAAACTCCCTACCATTACCACCTCAACCCAATGAAGCTGCCTTGGATTTTTCCAGCTACATGCGCCATCTTCACGAAGAATGCAAACGACGCCTGATGGTCAATACAAACTCATATGCAGCTAGAGCCAACTCCCATCGTAAGGATCGTTAATTTAATGAGGGGGATATGGTTCTTGTTCGCCTCAAGCCAGAGCGTTTTCCACCAAGTAGTTTTACCAAGCTTCATGCACGCTGAGTTGGACCCTTTAAAATTATTAAGAAATTGGGCAGTAATGCTTATGTTGTTGGGTTTCCATCTGAATTTGGCATTAGTCATGTGTTTAGCATCGAGGACATTACTGCATTCAAGGGAGAACCCTTTGCATTACCAGTTCAAGATGTACACCCAGTTCTTCCACTTCCTGAAAATACAACACCACGTGATGAGATTGTTGCCATCCTTGACCACCAATTTGTTTCAACAGGACGAAGGGGCTATTACAAATTCTTAGTTTAGTGGAAAAATCATCCTCATTCAGAATCAATGTGGTTACAAGCTTCGAAACTGCAACAACTGCACCCCTATCTCCTTACTACTTACCTTTGTCATAACTTGCTAGAGTCAAGTTCTTTGGGAGAGCTGGCAATTGATGCAAATCAGGAGACAAATGCAGAGCAGGATCAGGAGGCAATTGAGGCAGATCATGAGACAAACAAAGTGTCAGATATGGACATGATTGCGACATCAACATAGTTGCTGCAGTCTTGGAATTCTATTGTTTCAAGAAGTCTAAATTTAGTCAATTTAATTAATTGCTGAGATCGTTTATTTGTCCAAATTTATTTAAATTTCCTAATTTATTGCTTTCCTGGTTAAGATTGGAAACTGTAAGTTGTCATAGCTATTTAAGAAAGAGAATGTAAAAGACAAAGGCAGTTCTTGTTATTTTTTCAATTGAATAAAATTCAGTTTGAGTTTACTAGTAGAGAGATTCCAGTAACTACAGAGAGATTTTGCAACAAGCCTGAACTAAATGTCTTTAAGATTCTGAAACCTGCAGTTCATGGCACCAGCTTCCATATCTGAATTCATTTGTAAAGTAATATGGATAACATGATTTGTGTGTTTTTCTTGTACAATTCTCAATTATATTGCATTTAATAATTTTAGATATTTATTTTGTGTCGTAGATCAAATAATTTTTTTAACATAAAAATTATTGATAATAGAGATATCTTGTAAAAATAAATAAATAATGTGAGATTTGATCCAAGGGTGTTAATACCATTCTGTTCAGTCCAGAACGTTCTGTGTCATTAAAAAAACCGAGATAAAACGACATCGTTTCGTCTCGATTTTAATTCTGGCTTATTCCAGAAATACTGGTTAAATACCAGCTGGAACACCTCAGGATCTTTCCGGGTGTGCTATTCCTGCTCAAAATCAAAACAATGCCATGTGGCTACTGCTTGCTTGGGACATTCTCTACCTACAGCTCTCAGCGGCACCCTCATTATATCATAGATCGTAACAACCAGGGCCAGAAAGGTTGAAAACAAGAAATCGAAAGACTTAGACGAGAGCCTCGTGACCCTCTGAGTGCTATTCCCAATTTCCCATCGTCAATTCCTTCATTCATTCACATGAAGGACTAACTCTTTCTAAGAACCGGGGCCCTTACTCATCCAGCACTCGAAGATATCTAGATAGAAAGGGATGCTCTCGCCTAATAGAAGCCCTAGCGCCTACCTCATCCGCCAATTGGTGCTGCTCGCTTAATCACACATTTCTCGCACAAGCTCTGTGTATTTTATGTGCTCATTTACTTGTTCATTCAATATAGGTTAAATCGGATTTTATAGACGCGTTGGGTAGTGCCGAGAAGCAAGTTCAGGATTACCAGTCTAAATAACAAGAAATCGATGAAAATTTCACCAAATTTGGTTTCTACTTGCTACGCTCTTAATTATTATTATTATTATTATTATTATTATTATTATTTAATGGTGAGGTAGAAGGTGAGAGGAAGAAGATTCGAGATAAATTGTTGCATACAGATCATTTAACTTTCATAATATTTTGGAATTTTAGAGATGTTTTCTAATTGTGAGATTATTTTTGTTTCACTTTGTGTTTGTATTGTATAATTTAAAAATAATTTATCTTGAATTTTAATAATATTTTTTAAATTAATATTTTAATTTTTTTCATATATATATATATATATATATATATATATAATTCATTATATATGAACAATACAACCCCGAAACGACACGCTGAAACGCTCCGAAACAGAAACGTTCCGTACCAATAAAAAATTGAAACGACAACCGGAACGGTATTGACAACCTTTGTTTGATTTGATGTGATCTGGTTATCTTAACAGCTTTAATAATAACTCAAGTCAACCCGATTTGATTCACCAACCCAATGACTTAAATCATAAGACCATAATAAGTTTATATAAAATAAATAAATTAAACAACTTTTTTTGTAACAATATTAAATAATGGATTAAAAGAGGGGCAAGTTTACAGTAGCCTGTTAGCTCCAGCACATGGGCTCTGGCTGAAAGAAGCAGGGAAGCGCCGTCCGCTATGGAACAAACAATCACCGGCCCTAAGGCCTGCTAAAAAACCTGCCTATCCTGAGAGCAAAAAAACCTAGCCTGGCCCAAACCAAGGCCTTAGAAAAGAAAGCAATCGAAAAGGGCCCGAGACCATTACAGAGCCTAAAACCAAACAGCGCCCTTCAAAGGCCCAACCTTCCTTCCCGCAGAGCAAGTCTTCAACGTGCACGGCCACTGTAACATGTAATTAAAATGCGAACTGCCAGAACACAGAAACCCAGCTTCGATCGAAGGAGTATAGATCCTCACGAAGGCCATCTTGCTCTTGCGTACTCATCAAGAGCAGTCTGATTTGAATAGCTGCTTCATGAACAAGAATTTCAGCTGGCTTGTGCTGGTCATGACCAAGATAACATTGTAAAAAATAAAGCAAAATAAATAAATAAAATATAATTTCTAATTAACTTGAAGATGTTAATGGATGAAACTAATCTACTTCTACGTATCAACCACAAACTTTCAGCTTAATTCACTAGAAATTATTGAAAAAAACATATTAGTTTGGTTATTTTTTATAAAATAATATATTTTTAAAACACACTCAAACAGATATACATATCTTCTATCATCAAGATAAATCTCTTTTAGAAAAATGTTGCCATGTACCAAGAAATAAGAATACATACGACACCTAATTAATTACATCATTTTGAAAACAAAAGAGTTATCTTATCACGAAAATATCTTGTAGGTATACAAACTATAAAGTTTTGATGAGGTGATATTTATAAAATAAAATAATGTTTTTTTAATTATTATTTTTACAAATTTATTTTTGATATTAGAACATCAAAATATCTAAAAATACTAAAAACAATTGAAAATCAATGCAGAGTGGGCGGTTACAATAAAACAAAGTCAACAACATACAAGGATCAAATGGAATAAAACTCAAAATTAAGTTTGAATGTTGATTGCAATGGGGGGTTATGGTGTGTTTACTTAACATTATCAAAGCTCAATATCTCATTTATCAATAGACAACAGTACAAAAAACTTGCTCAAGTTTTTAGTATACGAATTTTGCCAAAAAAAATACCTGACCGTTCAAGTATACCTTCCATGCTTATTTGATTTGGAAAATCCACCTACAGATTTTGAACAAGATATTTCAAAATTTCCTTACCAGATCACGTTTCCTTGCCAAGAGGGGAGTGGATCTGTGGTCCGTACTATATTTCCTGTTATATGACAATTTTGTTTTTTTTTTGAAAATAAATCATGTATTGACCGTACATACAAATAACAAAATAATAAGAGACATACAATTAATTTATCTATAGTTTATATATATATTTTAATTTTGTTTCCTCAAAATTTTATACAAAAAATAAAATACCATGATTTCTCAAGTATATATCACGAGTTGAAGTGTGTTTGATATATTGGAACATGATACTTTTAAAAATATTCTTTCCTTGAAAATATAATAAAATGATATTTTTATTTTTAACAACAATATATCAAAAATATAAACACATACTGAAAAAATATTATTTTTATATTTTTTCAGTATGTGTTTTTAGAACACACTCAAACAAACAAAGTACCTGACCATTTAAGATACTCTTCTTCAAAATAGTTTTTTTTCTTTCTAAAAATACATTAATTTTTTGTTTAAAATTATTTCTCGTATCAACATATCAAAATAATTTATTTTTTATTTAAAATTATTTCTCATATCAACATGTCAATGAGTTATCTAATTTATCTGTCAATAGAAGTTATATTTTATGATACTGTTATTTATTAATAAAAAATATTATATGATAGAAGTATCCAAAGCTGTCAGTTTCGATTCAGTTAGTGTTTTTATTTTTTATTGGTACAGAATATTTCGGTTTCGGAGCATTTCGGTGCGCCGTTTCGATATTATACTGTTTATATATAATTAATTATTTATATAAAAAAATTAAAAAACAAAAAAAAAACTATAATTTTTAATTTTTATAAAATTAAAGTTGATGTAATAATTTTATTTTTTTATAATATATATATATATATATATATATATTAACTAAAAAATAAAACGCGTTGTGTTTTTCCTGTTTGGCTACTGTGGAATGTGAGTAAAATCACTGTGGACTGGCAATTTGCTCCGGTGCTTCATGTGTGCATGTGCTCATTTTTTTTGTTTCTTCCGTCTATGAACAGTGCATTCATGATTATGCCCCTGAAAACGACAAAAACATGACGCAGGGACCAGGGGCTGTTTTGTTTTTTTCAAAAAATTTGCACAGTGCACCAACGGAAACAACCCTCGAAAAAGACAAAATAGCGTGCAATAAATAGGGGTAGGTCCGTATTTTTCCCTCAAGTTTTTCCATTAATACCAGTGGGTTCAGGGGTGTGTCGATAATTATCCAATATTTTATTATTTTTTTCGCATGAACTGCAAGTGCGTCGTCCATACACGCCCACAGCATTTCACACCAACGCTCCCTTGAGGCGGCGCGTGCGGGTCCTTCAGGCGGTCAAAAATTCCCTTCCGCCGTGTAGGGAGGTGCGCCGCCATGTCCTCTGTCTACCATCTTGGCGTGTTCCGGTCATATATGTTTAGGTAAACGGCGGCGAACAGTTTTGTGTCGGTAGTCAGTTTTCTCTCTCCTACCGCCGCAAACTTTGTAGAGATCCCTGGTGTATTTAGAAAGTTTATTTTAGTCCCGATTGTTTTGATTTCGGTTTTATTACTGATTTATTTAATTGAAAGTTTTATTATTTTCAATTATGCTCTTCAATTAAAACTTATTATATAAGAAAGTTTTTATTCCAGTCCTTATTCTCTTGATTTTTGATTTCTTTTTGGTTCCTTGAATTTGTTCGGTACGGAAGTTTGAATTTGTTGTAATTTGATCCTCCAATGGAAATTGGTTAATATGCTACTTTTCATTTCAATCCTCCTTCTTTGATTTTTTTTTTTATTAAATTACACATCAATTATTATTATTATTATGCCATTATTTAGTTTGGTCCTAAAGTTTTTATTTGTTTCAATTTTATCCTTTAGTTGGAATTAATTATATATTTTATTTTTCATTTCGGTCCTTATTCTTTGAATTTTTTATTTGATATTAATTCATTTGTTTTTTTTAATTCTTGGACAATGTTTATTTTTTATTAGTATTTATGCATGTATGCTTTTAGTTTTTGTTTTTAATTTTTATCTTTTTTTATTTGGGTTTTATTTTTAATCGGTTAAATCCTGAAATTTTAATTTATGTTTGTAATCATTTTAAAATTAATATTGTTCCCTTTTTTCCCTTTATTCATTTTCTTTGTGTTTTCTGTTATTTTTATTTGTTCTTTGGATTAGATGATTTGTATAATTTTATTATTTGCGCAATAATAATGATAATTTTTGTGATTATTTTTTTATTGTTTCTTTATAAAATCTTTTGATTTTTTTAATGATTCTCCTGAAATTTTAATTTATGTCAGTGATCATTTTAAAATTAATGTTACTCTATTTTTTCCTTTATTCTTTTTTTTGTGTTTTCTGTTTTTTAATTTCTTCTTTATATTAGATGATTTTTATGATTTTTTATTTTCGCAATAATAATGATAATTTGCACAATAATAATGATAATTTTAATGATTATTTTTTATTTATTTTTTTATAAAAATGTTTTGATATTTTTTAAAGATTTTCCTGAAATGTTAGTGATTTTTCAGGGCAAATTAATTATTTTAATTATTTTGACAGTAATGTTGATAATAATTTTAGCTGTTATAGCAATGATAATGACAATAACATAGGGATGGATTTTTAATTTATGTTTTCGTCTTTTTGTCGATATAAGATTAACTACTTATTTTTGTTATTTGATTATTACAGGTATTTTCACAATTTATATTTTATTTTTGTTTGATTTAAAATGAATTATAAAAATAAACTAATCTTCATACAGTGAACTCAATAATTCAGATATCCGAGTTTTCTTGTTTTTTTAATGATGATGATAAATTTATGTTGGTTATTTTGTTGGAAACTACTAAACAGATAAATTTATATCGATTTAAAATTCATATATTTTATAGAAAACTTGCACTTGACAGGAAAAAAAACTACTTCTGAACAATTTCATTGGCAATGGGATACAATTCGACTTCACATTGTAACAATATTTTTTATTTTTTGCCAAAAAACTGCTAATAGAAGGATATAGACTTATCTATCTATGCATTTGTCGTGTGAACTTAAAAAAAAAGGGTATATGTGCTGTCTACCCATGTAATGTTCCATGTTTAGTCATTAATTATTGTTAGAAATAATGGCATGTGTTTGTTTGCCCAATTGTATTTCTTTTCAAGTGTCCGAACCTTAAAAAAATAAGGGCATAATGTTTGCTTATTGCTTATTATGGTCCGAGTTGTGGGTTTTACGGTCTAACTCATTTTTTTAATGTTTTTTACTTCATCATTTAATATTGTGTTCTAATGAAAATTAGACCTCGTGATTTGTTTAGTTTATTCTTATAGTAGTTGATTAACCTGGTCTCATGACATGTTAATAGGGCTTAATGGTTAACCTAGGTTGACAATTGAGAATAAAACTTAATAATTTGTTTTGAATTGCTCTCTATGAGGTTATTTTAGTCTCATGATCAAAGTCATGAATTTGATAGGTTAACCGAGTAAAATCAGATATTTTTTTAATTTTCTTATAGGGTTATCTCGGTTTGATAATCCAGATTTATTAATTTCTTTTGTAAAAATAAATAAATAATGTGAGGTATAAATCTGATATGATCCGGTTAACTCAACAACTTTAATAATAACTCAATTCAATATGGGTTGATTCACCAAACCAATGATATAAGTCATAAGATCATAATAAGTTTATATAAAATAAACCAAAAAACCAACTTGAGTCAACCTAGATTAACTTGTTAGTGTCGCGACTTAGACATAACCTCATAGAAAAAAATCAAATAGATTACAAAACTCAATTTATAAAAACTTATTGTTGAATAATAAAAGTAAATAAAAAAAATTCATATAAATGACCTGAATTTACCTAGAATAACTTCAAAAACTCATGACTCAAATCATGATATCAGGATAACATTGTAAAAAAAATAAAAATATATAATTTCTAATTAACTCAATGTTGAAGATGTTAAGGGATGAAAAATACTAAAACCAATTAAACTTATAAGAGAAAATTTCAAAATTTCCTTACCAGATCTTGTTTCCTTGCCAAGAGGGGGAGCAACAGTAGGAGATGGAGATGCTTTGATCTGCACTAAGCGTTTTAAAAGTTATTTTATTTTTTATATTAAAATATAAAAATTATTTAAAAATACTAAAACCAATTAAACTTATAAGAGAAAATTTTTAAAAGAGTAGCTAGACTACAATGTCAAACAATTTTAGAGTCAATGGTGAAATCTCAATCATGTAGAGCACACTTAATTCATTCGAGTTATATTTGGTAATTTCTCTAACAATTAATTTTTTTTTTCTATAGAAAAATATATTAGTAACTTTTAAATCTTTTTTCTTACATTAAAAAAAAAATTAATTCAACCAGCATATTCTATAGTATACTACTATTTTTGGTTAAACCCAATAGTGACAATGTAAAAAGAAATAATTATAAGTAACAATGCATCCACAATTACGAAAACATAATTAAATTACCATATAATTTATTATTATAAATAGTTAAGCGGTTAAAATTATTTATCTTCCATAATACAGGCACATACGAACTAATTAATTTGTATGCTTATAATTTTCTAATTTCCTCTGATTTCATACCATTTACTGGCCACAAACACACACATATATTTATACGTGAGTTCATGCAAATGAAGATATCTATTGGCGTGCAATTAGACTTGCAAATTTCTCATAAAACTCGGGAGTAGTTTTTTTCATTTTCTGCTGGATTTAAAGTATGTCATTGAAACTCAAACATGTTTATTCATAAAAAGAATATTTATTTGTTTCTTTAAAAAAAATCTTAAATTAATATTGTAAGAAACAAATAATTTTTGTGTCGTTGAGTTATTTTATCGATCCATCAAGCAGAGTCATACTTTATAATACTTGTATTTATTCAAAGAAAAAACTAAAATATTTTTATTGTTCATTGAAGTGTCTAAAACCTATGGTTTGACTTACTTTATAAGTAACTTAAATTTGAAGTAAGAATGCCTTCTTCCTTTTTCTCTTATTTTTCTTTAAGGGCAAATCATATTCCTTGAGTGGGATATGGGGACAAATCATATAGCTCTAGTTTTATCCTCGGAAGTTGCAGAGAGTTCTTCATTTAATTTTGTTATTGTCTTGTTCTCAGGTGCTTTCCTTTTTTCCCCTAATTATCATTTTTCTTATAAATAAAAACCTTGAGAGATCATAATTATGGTAACACTACACACATTAAGGACTATTTTTGTGGTTTCAATCGACTAATCATGCATCTTCCATTCTTTTCTCTATTATAAGGTGTGTGTATCTCTACTAATTCTTGTGTTATTTGTTATTATTTTTTATTATGATGCATATATTATGTGTCATAAATGTTTGCAAGTATGATCCATGATGAGAGAGAAAGAAATATTTGTTCAAATCAATCCCCATTTTCTTCTGCTAGACTCACTTATTCTTTATATCTAAGTTTATATCGAAATATATCTCGTTGAAGGGTTAAATAATTATAAATACTAATCAAATATCTGTTATATATTTTGATGTTTTAATTTATTAGTTAATTAGAAAAATAATTAGTTTTAAAATCTTCTTCATACATACAATTAAATTAAAACTTTAATCTTGATAATTAATATTTTTAACATTTACCTGAAATATGATACAAATATAAAGAATTTAAATTTTAAAGAGTAAAATTTATATTTGTTTGGTGAATTAAAGAAGGGCAATTGACTAATAATAGGACTCTTGTAGATGCTCAATCCCCTTCAATTTTAGAATTATTGTTCACCACAACATAATTTGACCTAGACACCATCATTCCTTTTTTTTTATTGTTATTATATCACTCTTTATTTATTTATTTATTTTTACTTTGTTTTATTGGAAAGCCCATAAATTCACATACTACATAGTAAGTGTCATAACCAATTTCTGGGTTATTCCCTAAAATTATAAAATAATAAAAATAAAATAAAATAAAAAGGCTAGCGTTAGTAGAAAAATCAATTTAGAAATTTTGAACAGATTCGAAAGCTCGATTGTACCTTTTTTGTGCCCAAAAATAAATAAAAAAACAGAGATTCAATGCTAAAATAATTTATTATTGGATAAATTTACGTAAAAAATAACTCGGTAGGCATAATTATATTTCTTATAGACCAATTTGATTTAATGGTGGGCCAATTCAAAGTATAATTATGTTTAAGAATTAATTTAGGTTCCGATTTAAGGACTTAATTAAGTGCAAAGACTTAATTATACTTTAAATTTGTTAAATTCATTTTATTAAGTGCTTAATTGATGAAAAATCATACTCTTGAGCTTAATTCAGGTTTAATCGAGAAGATTGGAACTTCAAAAATATAGCTCCATATCATCCTAAATTGTCAATGTCAACTTCAAATCTCCATTCCCTAACAAAAGGCCAGGAAATCAAACTGAGAATTTGTCAAAAAATCAAAACAAAAGTTTCCCGAAAAAGAATTACCCAAGAACTTAGGAACAATTACCCCTATTATCCTTACCTTTGAACAAAATGTATCAGAAGCTTTTGCGTATTGGACAAGTAGTTCATGTACCTCTGGTACTCTTAGAAACACCTTACCCTAATTAGTACGAGCCGAATCTCATTTATGAATACCACGCAAGAATCACAGGAGACAACATCCATACATGTAATATTGGACGATGATTTTTTACGCTCTTCGAGCCCCGCCATCCCCCAGATTTGGGAGACAACGGTGGGCGGTGAAATTGAAGGGTTTTTTTATAGCTGTAGAAATTATGACTATAAATATCACGAGTCGCCACCTAATATTAAGGTTATTAGAAAACCTATTGGTCTGCGAGAGTCTAGGTAAGGGGACTTCTTGTGCAAGGAGAAGACGCATCACCCCCAGTACACCCTACCTAAGGTAAGCTGCATTGTTATTTGATTATTGTTCCTAAGTCATTTTTTATTGTTCTTTTTCTAAAGTTCGACGTAGATTTCTCTCCGTGAGAATCTCTACCTCATTTTAGGTTGAAAGACTAACAAAAAAAATTAAACCGCATTTAAAAAAAACCATTTTTTATCTGCGGGTGTACTTTACCATGTAATTTACACCGCAATTAAAAACCTTTTTGTTATCTACGAATGTACTTTACAATGTAAATTTACACCGTAGTTAAAACCTTTTTTTTTTTATCCATGGATGTATTTTACAATGTAAATTTACACCCTAATAGATAAAACAAAAATAGTTATAACTATTTTTAATATTTTGGTCAGATTCCAACGGATAATCGCAAACCGGTTACGATATCCAATTTTTATTTTAAAACATGTGAAAGATGCAAAATATATACTCTTAAAAAATAATATGGGAGAAACCTTGAATTTGGCTATATGCATGAAAACAACACTTTTTTTATGTTTTTTGAATTTTGTATTTTTAAATATTTTTTTATTTGTTAAATAAAATAAGGCAAAAATAAATTAAAAAAAATCAGTGAGCAGGGCTGACAGTCCCCCCTGATGGGCCGGACTAACAGCCCACTTGTCTGGGTCGGGTTGACAGTCCAGACTCTGATGGGCCAGACTGGCAGCCACTGTGTATGGGCTGGGCCTCCGGCCTAGGTGCGTTGTCAGCCCACCTCTTGTGGACTTGGCTGGGCCTCCAGCCCACCTCCCTTATACATTTGGGCCGACCACAAAGCCCGATCCATTTCATGCAAGCCTGGTCTATATGAATAGTGGGACGTGAATTACATCCCAGTGCATGTAGGCGACGGGGCGAAGAAGATGATGAATAGTTAATTTTTCAAGTGTGATGAAAAGTGTACCTGTTAGTACCATTGGGTAAAGGAGGTTGAGTTGATGATTCTTGTGATGGTGGTGTCGACAACGGCGGCCTGTGGTGGCCGGAGCAAGCCTCCAAAGGCGTCGGGACTTACATTGCAGTTGTTGTTAGCACGTCTGTTGCCTCGTCGGAGAGTGTGGATGGGTAGTTGGTATGGAAGGGGAGCAACTGATGATGATGAGGGTGGTAATGAGTGATTGAATGACCTCTAACGGTGGAGAGAGAGAGAGAGAGCTTGGGAAGCTGTTTTTTAGAGAGAGAGGGGGGCCTGCAAACCGAGAGGGAGAGAGAATAGGTCACTGAGGGGAATGAGGTGTGATGGTGTGATTTTTGTGTCTATTTCCTTGTTTTTTCCTTGTTTTTCGTTGCCAAAACTTCTATAAATTTTCCCCGAATTTCCTCGTTTTTTCTCCCTTCCTCTGTGTCTGCGAATGGTGCAATTTATAGGGGACTTAGGCACCCCTCATGCACATTACGAGGTTGTTGCCTCTGCACTTTGCAGAGGGCTGCAGAGGCGTGCCCTGCACTGTTCAGGAGTCGGAACAGTGCGAGCACTGCAAATTTGATTTTAGAAAGGTGAAGGTACGATTTGGTCTTTATATTTGCAATTATTTTAATTACGTCCCCAATTAGCTTTAAACTTTTAATTTTGTGTGATTGTATCCCCGTCAGAATTTCAAGAGCATCCTCAGCTTTGTGCGCTTTTTTTATTTTGGTCCTTGATTTCTAATTTGCATGATTTAACACTCAATTGACCATTAGACTCTCAATTCGTTCAATTTGGCCCCTGATTTCACAAAATTGACTTGGAAAAATTCAATTCGGTCTCCAAAAATTCCAATCTTCTCAATTGAACCCGAATTAAGCTCTAGAACTTGATTTTCCATTGATTAAGTTGTTAATAAAATTAATTTAAACAATTTAAAGTGTAATTAAGTCCTTGCACTTAATTAAATCCTTCAATTGGATCTTAAATTAATTCCCAAATATAATTATACTTTAAATCGGCCCATGATTAAATCAAATTTGCCTATAAAAAATATAATTATGTCCTTCAACTTAATTTTTACACAGATTTATCTAATGATAAATTATTTTTGCCTTAAATCTGTACTTTCCTCTATTTTTGGGTATAAAAGAGATATGATCGGACTCTCGAAAAAAATACAAAATTTTCACATTAATTTTTTACCAACACCGACCCTAATTATTCTATTCTTGTTATTTTTGGGTATATTTTGGGGAGTAACCCAGAAATTGGGTTATGACAATATTAATAAAGCATTAAGCAAGAGCATTAAGAAAAATGTTTTGATATAATAAGAGAGCTCATAATTATCATAACTCGATAATTTTTTTCCAAACATTTATTTTCAAAAAACATTATCTTTACTCAATATTTTTTTATCAAACTTGAGTGAATATTAACTATATTGATTGCATGAATATAGTTAGTGGCCTATGCAACCACCTAATTGGCTATATGACCTAAACACTAGTATGAACTTCATGCTATTTTCTAAGTACTACAAGCACATATTTATTACTCAATATTTGATCTCCATTAAGAACAATAGGCTTCACCCATAACATCATTAATGAACTCTAAAATTTAGACTTACATGCCCTAATATTTAGTCTAATCATCAGTTAACAGTTTTTTAATAAAATAGTTTCTTATCATTGCAAGTTCCATATCACAAAATATAGCTGAAATAGATTATTAAATCTTAAATTAATTATAGTATATGTTTAATTCAAGCATATTAGTTTATACTTTGACAAAATAACCTACTATAGTGCGCAGTTAAATAATTCGCACCACCTTTTTACAATCATGCATCTAATTATAGATCCTTAGCATATTTATACAACTTAGATGAGATCTTACCTTGAAAACACATATGTATTATTTCGTCACTATAACAATAATTTTTTATCTCATATAGGATGTTAATTTTATAGTGAGCCATTATTGCTTCAAATTACCCCATGTCTACATAAAATGATTATCGAGCAATTAAAAAAAATATAATTGCATATGTTATACCAACTTCCCATTCCTCATTCTGTTATTTGGTTACGTGAATATAGTACCATCTTATTATTATTATTATTATCATTATTATTATTATGTCTGATGGGGCAATCAGTACCAGTGCTTTTCACAAATTAAGGTGATAAAATTCCTATTCTCATTCTCTCAATGCCTATTTTACTTGCAATGACCTACTCTCACAGTCGGCATCTTTATTTCTCTGATTTTAGACTGGTGGAAAATGCCTATCCAAGGTGCCTATCCAAGGTGTTGGAAGATGCAGAAAACGAGGTGAAAGGAGTGGTTTGGAAAATGAAAAAGGAAAAAATGGCAAGTGCTTCACTTGGTGGCCAAAATGGATTCGCCAATTTTACTGCCCAGTTGCCTTCTTTGAAAGTGTTAGCCATTGATGGACACGAAAAATTGGGTGATTTGTTGGCACAGCTCTAAATAAGTCCTTTATATTTCTTCGCTGATTAATTCAAACTGGCAAATTCAATACATAGTGATAAATTGAGGCTTTTCCGCCAATTAATGAAAAGTAAAAAAAATTAAATATCCATCTATTATTGAGTTGTTTGTTTCAGTGCTGCAATTTATGATAAAAATTAAAGAAATTGGGTTATTTTATCGAAGTTTCTAAACAAATTTGTATTGACTTTGAAAAACATATACATATATATTTATATGTCAAGTTTGTCCTTTACAAAAAAAATTCCTTTTTCATATGAAAAAAAATAATTATAAATGATCATGAACAAATCATTTTTATTTTATATACTCATACAAGAAGTTTTAGTAATACGTAAAATTAAAAGAATTTTTTTGTTAATACCATGATTTTTTTTTATAAATAAAATATAAAAAAACATTTTTCTAGTTATTAAGTATAATTAACTGTAAAGTAATATGAATAACATGATTTGTATGCTTTTCTTGTACAACTTTCAAGTATATTGCATTTAACTTACTGTATATCATTTAACTTAGCCATTGCAAGGAGAAGGGGGGTCCACTATTACGTTTGCTAATTCTCCAAGTGTATTAGCGCTCACCAAACTAAACATACCAGAGGATCAAGGAGAAAGATTTTCAGTCAAGGTTTGACCAGTAGTTTTTCACAAGAAAAGACAAACGTTCCCCTCGAAAGAGGAAAATAAAAAAAGTATAAAAGTACTCAATTTATATTAAAATCATATACAAAATTAAATGATATAATTATTATACTATATACTTATTCAGAGAAATCATGATTCAGTTACTGTGTATTGTGAGACAAATCACTATGGATTATAATAGTATTGCTCAGTTTCCCGATCAGTTCGGTTTGTTGGTTGACTGATTTATTGATTTTTTTTATTTTGTACAGTAAAATCATCATTATATCCCTCGAAAAAGACAAAAAAAGCCCTGCCGAGAGGGGTGTCACGGTAATTGCATATTTTCGGTCCGGTTCGGGTCACCTCGTTTATTGAATTTTTTATATTTTTTTGCACAGTAAAATAACCATTCTATCTCTTGAAAAAGACAAAAATCAGCTCTGGGCGGGAGGGGTACCACGTGAACTTCACATTTTTTTAAAATGACTAATTACGGATATACCCCCAAATAAGACAAAATTGATGACTTGGATGTAGGGGTATCCCGGTAATTGATTTTTTTTTCTCGAATTACTGTCGGCACGTGTGGCACGCGCGCCCGATAGTATTCGGCCTCACGCTCTATTCGAGAGGTGCGTGAGGACTCTTACGGTGGCGGAAAATGTCTTTCTGGCGTCTCAGTCGATGAGCCCCCTTGTCCTCTTTCTCATGGAGCAGCGCGTGCTCTACAAAGGTGGTCAGGTACGATCCGGAGGGTGGTTGAACCTTTTTTTCCCCGTTTCTCTCTCTTGCAGGCTAAACTACACATCAACCCTCAGTTTCATGTCGTTTCATTTCAGTCCCTTCTCTTTTAATTGTGTTGTGTGGTCTTTATTTCTATTATATAAGTTTTGATTTGTTTCAATTGGGTCCTTCAATTGAAATTGATTATATATTCAGGTTTCAATTCGGTTCTCATTCTTTAAGTTCGGATTGATTTTAAATCCTCTAATATATTCAGTACAGAAGATTTGAATCTTTCAATTTTGTCCTTTGTTTGAAATTGATAATATATTTAGTTTTCATTTTGGTCCTTATACATTTAATTTTTTATTTTAATTCCTTTATTTTTTATATTTCTTAAATAATCCTTATTTTTGTCCATGTTTATATATATATATATATATATGTGCTCTTAACTTTGGTTTTTAATTTTTATTATTTTATCTTTTGTTGAGGTAACCTTTTTTTTGAAAAAAAATGTTATTAGATTTAGTTTGTGTTTGTGATCATTTGAAAATTGATATTTTTAATTTTTTTTCTTTGTTCTTTCTTTTGGTTTTTTTATTAGTTTTTTATTATTATTTTCACGTGAAATGATTTTTTTTCTAATATT
This sequence comes from Salix purpurea, assembly GCA_027405865.1. Taxonomy (NCBI): domain Eukaryota; kingdom Viridiplantae; phylum Streptophyta; class Magnoliopsida; order Malpighiales; family Salicaceae; genus Salix; species Salix purpurea. Next base: position 28,042,437 of record JAOWLH010000002.1, read on the forward strand.
TTTTCTAATATTTTTTTTATTTTTTGTTTGTTCTTTTGTTAAATTTTTTGGGTTTTTTTTATTCTTTTATAGAATTTATTTTCCCAATATTCACACAATAATAATAATAATAATAATAATAATAATAATAATAATAATAATAATAATAATAATAATAATAATTTTAGTTTTTTTTCTTGCTTCCTCTTTTGTTAATATTTTTGAGTTTTTTTACTCGGGGTAATTTAATAATTTTTATTATTTTAGCAATAATAGTTATGATATTTTTAGATGTTAAGCCTTTGTTGTTGTTGGTATAATACGGCGTGTTAATATGTTTTGTTATATCAAATTTTGCATGTATAAATATTATATTTTATTTTTAAACTAACAAAATTTATTAATTATTTTAATCTCAATAATTATAAAAATTATTTGTTCAGTCTACAACATACTGCAAGTAATTTAACTAGTGGTGTACTAAAAAGGAAAAGCAAGTTGAAATTAACAAACAAGAGGAGAATAGTACGAATAAAAATGGTACAGTACAAAGGTTATTTTAAAATGATATAATAAAATATATATATGGTACAGTACATATATATATATATATTGACTATTGGAAGAATAAAAGGAGAAAAAAGTCATATGAACACAATAAATGTATATTTAATTTCTTTTCTAAAACATTCTCAAAAGACGTGGTTTTGGGCCTTTTGGCGTCTACGCTTTCAATCACAGACCCACCGAACGCAATGTAGTGGTGGAATGTGGGGCACCATGCTGAGAAAATAATATTGTTGGTGACACGTCATCTCATCGAAGGGCGTCAAAGGTGAAAAGCATCTCGAAGAATAACCTTAGAATGAATGGCATGCATATCACGTGATTGGAAAACAACAAAACAAATGAACCCCCTCATGACTCACCCTTCTCAGCTACCAGTTGGTTTTCATAATTTCTCCCGGTAAGAAAATATCTGCCCTGAGTGGAAGACAGCCAGATCCAACTTCTCTCATTACCCGTCCGCCGTAGGGCCCACTCTTCAAAATTGTCAAAAACCGAGACAGGCCTTAATTGATCCTTCAGCTTCCATCAACTTTCGACCCCACCGCAGTAACTGCATCATCAACCAATTAATACGCCTTACATTTCACCTTTTTCTTTTCCTGTCTACTTCTTGTATTTTTCTTCTTCTTCTTCTTTATTTAGCAGGAAACCAATTAATACACCTTACATTTCACCTTTAATTCTTTTTTTAATTATTATTTTTACAAATTTATTTTTAATATTAGAACATCAAAATTACTAAAAGATAATTTAAAACAGATAAAAATACTTTTGAAATACAAAAGCAAATCAGCACACTACGAATTAGGTGGTTACAGTAAAACAAAGTCAACAGCATGCAAGGATCAAATGGGATAAAACTCAAAATTAAGTTTGAATGTTGATTGCAATGGGGGGTTATGGTGTGTTTACTTAACATTATCAAACAAGCAAGCACGATATCTCATTTGTCAATGGACAATGGCTCAAGATTTTGCCTTAAAGTACCTGACCGTTTAAGTATGTCTTCCATGCTTATTTGATTTGGAAAAATTGCCTACACATTCTGAACAAGATATCTCAAAATTTCCTTACCAGACCTTGCTTCCTTGCCAAGAGGGGAAGGGAGTCTGTGCTCCGAACTCTATTTCATGTTACATGGCATTTTTTTTTACAAAATAAATCATGTATTGACAGTAGGAGATGGAGTGCTTTGATCTCTTCAAGTAGAGCTTAGCTTATTAGTTTGCAGTATCTTGTGAGTTAGATTAATTTTTTTAATATAAATAATGTCAAGATATTACCAATATATTTTCTAGTAGATTTTTTTTTAAACCATGTGAGAATTGATCTGATACAACCTCATTAGCTTAACGAGTTCAATGGCAACCTAAACAATCATTAAAAATATAACTCGACTAAAACATTTATCAAGACGATATTTTTTTTTAAAAAAAATATCGAGACATAAACATTTTAGATTAAACCTAGTTAATTATAAAGCTTAATTATAAATAAAATATTAAATGATTAAATTATATATATAAAAAATCAATTTAAAATGGAAAAAAAAACCAGAGCTAATTCCTTAAACTTGCACATGGATCATGAAACTAGAATAAACAAATCTAGTAATTGTTTCTAGCCGGATAAAAGGGATACATACTACTCAATATATTTGTACTTTATTTTATATGATGAAATTATTAATATCAAAAACTTCCATTTAAGATGCATATCGAATGTTTCTTAGTAAGATGTAAATAAAAACAAAAATATAAAGAAAACTATCACATGATAAACTCACATCAAAGTCTTTTTAACTCTTTAAAAGTATATGATAGCATAAGAGTTGAATTTATATTATTTGAACCCTTATTATTTTCGACTAAGTCCTTTTTTAATAAGATTAGGGTATTGAGTGATATATTATTATTTCTTTCAAGAGTCAACACTAATTAAAAATCTAAATTCAAGAAAATTAGTATATTATTTATTTCTTAAGAAGTTACAATACTTTTTTTAATTTAGTTTTAGTATATAAGTTTTTAAATTTTATTTCAATCAATAAAAAATATTATTATTCTTATTAAATGGATATAAGATGTATTGCTATTCTTATTTAAACCCAACAGAACAATATAAATAAAAATTATTATACCAATTGCTATAACACAAACAATATCAAATTATCAAACAATTCAATACATACAAATAACAAAATAATAAGTGACATACAACTAATTTATCTATAGTTTATATGTGTTTTTTTTTTTTTTAATTTTGTTCCTCAAAATGTTATACCAAAATAAAATACCATGATTTCTCAAGTATATATCATGAGTTGAAGTGCGTTTGATATAGTGGTGCATGATATTTTAAAAAATATTCTTTACTTGAAAATATAATAAAATAATCTTTTTATTTTTAACATCAATATATCAAAAATATATTAAAAAAATACTAAAAAAAAATATTAATATGATATCTTTTCAAACAAAATATAGTTTTAGAACACGGTCAAACAAACAAAGTACCTAACCATTTAAGATATTCTTCTTCAATATATTTTTTGTTTAAAAATAAATATTTGTTTTTTTGAAAAAAAAATTGTTTTCATATTAGCATATCAAAACAATTTATTTATTTTTTAAAAATATTTTTCATATTATCATATCAAAACAATTTATTATTTTAAAAAAAACTTTTATTAAAAAAACTTTCGACAATTGTTTTTAAAATTCTTTGGTGTTTTGTTTATGAAAAAACAGAGAAAAAATGCTTGGTAAAATTGAAAAAGCTTTTTGAAAATCAATAATCAAGAGTTATAATTTGAGAGAAGAGAGTGAGATAATTGAATTTCGTAAGTATAGAGTGAAATATATATTTAGTTATCATTAATATTTTAATATATATCCATCTATTAATTTGTTCAAATACATATTTAATTATCATTAATATTTTTTATTTACCAACACGAACCAGTTATGGAGACCCTAAAACCTACCTTTTTTCTTTTCGTAAGCTAACTTTTAAGCATTTTAATGAATATGAAATATATTACTATTTTGTTTAAACCCAATAGTGACAATGTAAACATAAATGATTATAATTAACAATACATCCACATTTACGATAACATTATTAAATTATCAAACAATTTATTATATATAAATAGTTAAACAATCAAAATTAGTTCACTTCCACAATGCAGAGGTGTACGAAGATTTAATTTGTGTGTTTTTATTTTTCTTATTTCCTCAATACACTTCACGAGTTGCATGCAAATTGGGTGTTTAACACTTACGTTTTATTAATATTTTTGAAAAAAAATGATTTTTTTTAATTTTTAACTTTTACTTTAAATTAAAAAAATTTGGTATTTTTAGATCATTTTCATATGCTAATATCAAAAATAATTTAAAAAAAATAAAATAAAAATATTATTTTAATACATTTTTAAACAAAAATCATTTAAAAAAACAGCCTTAGTCACACTCTCAATCTTGTTGCAGGCCGTTCATTTACCAGACACACATACATGTCTGAGTTCATGCAAATGAAAATATCCATGGGTGTGCAATTAGAATTGCAAATTTCTCGCAAAACTCAGGAATAGTTTTGTCATTTCTGTTGGATTTAGAGTATGCCAAACAAGTGTATTCATAAAAAAAAAAAATATTTTATATGGTTTTTTCTAACATTTTAATCCCTAATTAATTGATATTGTAAGAAACAAACCATTTTCTATGTGTCAATGAGTGATCTAATTTACCCGTCAAGCGAAGTTATATTTCATGATACTGCTATTTATTAATAAAAAAACATTATATGATATAAGTATCAAAAACTCGTACGTAATAGTATAAAAAATTGAAGGTTTTATGACATCTTACATGCCTTTAATTGTACACGCAGCAGTAATGTTTTGGCTTACCCATGATGCCATTGGTCAGCATGCATCCAAAAAAAATAAATGAAATGAGAATATCTCTTTAGCCTGCAAATGTTGTTGTCTTTAGCTTACTTCATAAGCAAATCAATATTGAAGCAAGGAATGTCTTTTGTTTTTGGAAAGTACGTAATTTCACGAATTCTGAAATTAACGACCAGTTAAAATCTTTAGTAAACTTAACTGATGTGTGACTTGAATTAGTGATCTATGATGAACAAACCCAAAATCTGACCAGTGAACCACACCCGTCATTTTTATGGGCAAATCATATTCCTTGAGTGGGATATAGGGATAATCATATTTATGGGCAAATCATATTCCTTCAGTGCGATATAGGGACAATTATCTTTATAGACAAATCATATTCCTTGCGTGGGATTTATAGGGACATTGATATAGCTCTAGTTTTATCCTTGGAAGTGGCAGAGAGTTCTTCATTTAATTTATTATTGTCTACTTCTCAGGTGCTTTCGGTTTTATCCCCTACTTCTCAGGTATGAAATAATTGCTCAAGTTTTTAGTGTCCAAATTTTGCCAAAAAAGTACCTGACCGTTTAAGAATACCTTCCATGATTATTTGATTTGGAAAATCCGCCTACAGATTTTGAACAAGATATCTCAAAATTTCCTTACCAGTTCTTGTTTCCTTGCCAAGAGGGGGAGCGACAGTAGGAGATGGAGATGCTTGGATCTGCACTAAACATTTTAAAAATTATTTTATTTTTGATATTAAAATAATTTAAAAATACAAAAATCAATTAAACTTATAAGATTTTTTTTTTAAAAGAGTAGTTTTTTTTTTTTTTTTTTTTTTTAAAGAGTAGTTAGACTACAATGTCAAACACTTTTAGAGTCAATGGTGAAATCTTAGTCATGTAAAGCACATTTATTTCATTAGTTTTCACTATGTTGTGCGAGTTAAATTAATTTTTATAATATAAATTAATGTCAAGATATTATTAATATATTTTCTTGTAGAATTTTTTTTAAACCATGTGAGAATTGATTTGATACAATTTGATTAACTTAATGAGATTTTTTAAACCTGAGAATTTTTTAAACCTATTAAACTTACAAAAAAAAATCATAAAAGATGTAAAATTTGCATTTATTTAGATAATACCTCTCATATAAAATGAGTATTTTGCTATCAAATATGTCAAGTACCACTCGCAACACAAATGCTTCTACTTCAGGTGGAGCAAATCCTTTTAACATATTAGGAAGTAAAATCAAGTATATTTGTAAGCATAATTTATGAGAATGATAGTAATTGATTTTTAATTTATTTTTTACCAAGATCCCTGTAAAACCAAGAGCATCGGCAATATACATGTAATGTTAACTTACCCATTGCAAGGAGAAGGGGGGGTCCACTATTACATTTGCTAATTCTCCAAGTGTATTAGCGCTCACCAAACTAAACATACCAGAGGATCAAGGAGAAAGATTTACAGTCAAGGTTTGACCAGTAATTTTTCAAGAAAAAGACAAAAGTTCCCCTCGAAAGAGGAAAATAAAAAGTATAAAAACACTCAATTTATATTAAAATCATAAACAGAATGATATAAGCAAGTTGAAATTAACAATCAATCATAAAGGAGAATAGTACGAATAAAAAATGGTACAGTACAGAGGTTATTTTAAAATGATATAATAAAATATATATTGACTCTATTGGAAGAATAAGAGAAAAAAAAAGTCATGATATGAGTGGCAGACACCCTGATCCAACTTCTCTCATTACCCATCCACCAGTCTCTTCCAAATTGTCGAAAACCGAGACAGGCCTTAATTGATCCTTCAGCTTCCATCAACTTTTGACCCCACCGGAGTACTGCATGATCAGCATCATCTTTGTAAGCTCGATAGGATAAAAACATTGTAGAAAGCCAAGCCTAGCCGCATCCAGACGCAGGTAATGAAATTCCTATTCTCATTCTTTGAATGCCTATTTTACTTGTAATGACTCTATCTCACCGTCGAAATTTTTATTTCTCTGATTTTTCAGACTCGTGGAAAATGGCTATCAAAAGTGTTGGTGGATCCCTTGTATCTAAGATAGCAGAACTCTTGGCAGAACCGGTAAAAAAACAGAAGAAGACGGAGACTTTGAGAAAACAAGAAGAAGAGAGCAAAGAGTTTCAAGAAGTGTCCCACAAAGCACCTCTTCAAGACATAGAATTTCTTCCATCAAAGGAATTCTGATAGGCCACCAGAATGACCAAGACAAATCCCAAATACTGGGGATGAAAACGTGGGGAAAAATGGAGAGTGGAGCATGATGTGGCAGAAGTGGAGAGAGAAGTTGAAGAGTGGGGAGAAGTTGAAGATGTTCCAGACTACTAGCAGAACGTGGGAGGATTATGGCAGTTTAATTGTTTTAATTGTATTTGTTAATTTCATTATTGCTATTTTAATATGCAGTTATTTTCAATTCGGCAGTTACGTTGTATCTTTGGCTTATATAAGAAGCCTGGAACCTTATTTGAACTTAAGAAATGAATTGTTAACAAAATTGGTACATTCTCACCAGAAGAGAATATCTCTATTTACTTGCTGTTTTCACTACAAATTAGCAGGGACCTATCATTGGTATCAGAGCCTGGTTTCATGAGGACTAACAAGGAGCGAATTGAGCAATTAGAGTCTGGACTGGGTGCAGTTCAGGACAGGCTTCAAAGAATGGAGATTGGGATGAATGATAAACTCCACCATATGGAAGAAGTTCTCAATCGACTTACAAATAAATTGCTTGGCCTTAATATTGCGAAGGCATTGAGTAGTTGCAGTGCAAGTACGGGTGATATTATCAGCACCACAGAGAGGCTCAAAGAGGAACTCGAAATCACCAGTCAGAGACAAGATGTTGTATCCTCCTTCCTTCGCGATTACCAGCTCTCAAATCAAGAGATCAATGCTCTTAGGGATGAGAATCTCAATGACAACTTCTTCAAGGCTCTTTCTCATGTTCAACAAATCCACGCTAATTGCAAAGTTCTGCTGCGTACCCACCATCAGCGTGCGGGTTTGGAGCTCATGGATATGATGGCTGTCTACCAAGAAGGAGCCTATGAGCGCCTTTGCAGGTGGGTTCAGGCAGAGTGTAGGAAATTGGGTGACAATGATAATCCTGAAGTTGATGAGCTTTTGAAAACAGCTATACATTGGCTCAAGGAAAAGCCTGCTCTTTTTAAGTACTGTGCAGAAGAGCTAGCAAATATGAGGCACAATGCACTGTTTAGAAGATTTATTAGTGCTCTAACCCGCGGAGGACCTGGTGGAATGCCAAGACCTATTGAGGTTCATGCTCATGATCCATTAAGATATGTAGGTGACATGCTAGGATGGTTACATCAAGCCTTGGCATCTGAACGAGAACTTGTTCATGCCCAACTTGACCCAGATGCAGTGGTAGATACTGGGTCAACTGTAAACCGATTCTCCAAGAGTTTAGAGAATGGGACTGGAAAGACAGAATCTGACCTAACATTTGTTCTGGATAGAATTTTCGAAGGAGTTTGCCGGCCTTTTAAAGTTAGAGTTGAACAAGTTTTGCAGTCACAACCTAGTCTCATAATTGCATGTAAACTCAGTAACCTAGCCATCTTGGATTTCCGTTGGACCAAACAGGGGACACAGCTGATTGAAGAATATCTCGTGCACTGGAGGCATCTTTCCGTAGATGAAGCTACATGGGAACCCAAACAGCAGCTACAGACAATTTTTCCACACTTGAACCTTGAGGACAAGGTTCCACTTGTTGGGGGAGGTATTGATAGGCCACCAGAATGACCAAGACAAATCCCAAATACTGGGGATGAAAACGTGGGGAAAAATGGAGAGTGGAGCATGATGTGGCAGAAGTGGAGAGAGAAGTTGAAGAGTGGGGAGAAGTTGAAGATGTTCCAGACTACTAGCAGAACGTGGGAGGATTATGGCAGTTTAATTGTTTTAATTGTATTTGTTAATTTCATTATTGCTATTTTAATATGCAGTTATTTTCAATTCGGCAGTTACGTTGTATCTTTGGCTTATATAAGAAGCCTGGAACCTTATTTGAACTTAAGAAATGAATTGTTAACAAAATTGGTACATTCTCACCAGAAGAGAATATCTCTATTTACTTGCTGTTTTCACTACAAATTAGCAGGGACCTATCAAATTCGCACCCTCAGAATCACCAAAAGAAGCTTTCGAACAGATTATGAAAGCTCTCAAAGACGACAACGTCAATATGATCGGACTGTACGGCATGGGAGGGGTGGGTAAAACCACCCTGGTGAGAGAAGTAGGCAGGAGAGCCAAAGAGACGCAGCTATTTGATGAAGTTTTATTGGCTATAGTGTCCCAGAATCCAAATGTGATGTACATTCAGGATCGAATGGCAGAGAGTCTAGGTCTGCATTTTGACGAAAGGACCACAAAAGGGAGAGCAAGTCGATTATGGAAGAGACTGAAGATAGAAAAGAAGTTGCTTGTAATCCTGGATGATGTTTGGCAATATGTTGACTTGAGAGAGATAGGGATCCCAGTTGGCGATGATCACAGGGGTTGTAAAGTTCTTCTAACAACACGTGATAGATCCATATGTTCTCTTATGCAGTGCCAGCAAAAAGTGTTCTTAAGTATCTTATCAGAAAATGAAGCATGGGCTTTATTCAAAATCAATGCAGGTTTACGTGATGAGGACTCTAACTTGAACACAGTGGCAAAGGAGGTTGCGAGAGAATGTCAAGGATTGCCAATAGCACTTGTGACAGTGGGAAGGTCTCTAAGAGGTAAATCTGTTGATGGGTGGGAGGTTGCGTCTACAAAGCTCAAAAACTCTCAATTGCAGCACATGGAACTAATTGGTGAACAAAATAATATATATTCATGTCTTAAGTTGAGCTATGATTATTTGAAGCACGAGGAAACCAAGTTATGTTTCTTGCTATGCTGTTTATTTCCAGAAGATTACAACATTCCAATTGAGGACTTGACGAGATATGCAATTGGCTACGGGTTAGATCAAGATGCAGAGTCCATTGAAGATGCAAGGAAACAGGTTTATATGGAGATAAAGACCCTCAAAGATTGTTGCTTGCTGATAGGCACTGAAACTGAAGACCATGTGAAAATGCATGACATGGTTCGTGATGTTGCTATTCAGATATCATCTAAAGAACATGGTTTCATGGTAAAGGCTGGCTTGGGGTTGAAGGGGTGGCCAAGGAGCAATAAAAGCTTTGAAGGTTGTACAACAATTTCGTTAATGGGCAATAAACTAGCAGATCTTCCTGAAGGATTGGTGTGTCCACAACTCAAAGTTCTATTATTAGAACTGCATCATGACTTGAATGTTCCAGAGAGGTTTTTTGAAGGGATGAAAGAAATTGAAGTCTTGTCTCTAGAGGGAGGGTGTTTGTCATTGAAATCACTTGAATTCTCAACGAACCTTCAATCGTTGCTATTGATCCGCTGTAAATGCAATGACCTTATTTGGTTGAGAAAGCTGCAAAGACTTGAGATTCTTGGTTTTATAGGCTGTATTTCCGTTGAGGAATTACCTAATGAAATTGGGGAGCTCAAGGAGTTAAGGTTGTTGGATGTGACAGGTTGTAGTAATCTAAGAAGGATTCCTGTGAATTTGATTGGAAGGTTGAAGAAGTTAGAAGAACTGTTGATCGGGGATCATAGCTTCGAGGGATGGGTTGTTGTTGGATGTGACAGCACAGGAGGAATGAATGCAAGCCTAACAGAACTAAATTTGCTGTCTCATTTAGCTGTATTATCAGTGAAGATACCTGATGAAATTGGGGAGCTCAAGGAGTTATGGTTGTTGGATGTGACAGGTTGTAAGGATACTCGCACTCTGTTTCCAGCAAAATGGCGGCAAGCCTTGAATAATCTAACAAGTGTGGATATTCGAAACTGTAAATCAATGGAAGAGGTATTTGAATTCGGTGAGGCTGATGAAGGAAGCAGTGAGGTGAAGGAGCTGCGGCTGCTGTCATCTTTAACAAGGCTAGAGTTGAAATTGTTACCTGAGCTCAAATGCATATGGAAGGGGCCCACCAGACATGTTAGCCTCCGAAGTCTTATTCATCTGGAGTTGCGGTCTCTTTACAAGCTGACATTTATCTTCACACCGTCCCTGGCTCAAAGTCTTGTTCATCTAGAAACACTACGAATAGAATATTGCAGTGGATTGAAGGATCTTATCAGAGAAAAGGATGACGAAAGTGAAATAATTCCAGACTCTCTTGGCTTCCCAAAATTAAAAACTCTCTCAATAAGATACTGTGATGAACTGGAATTTGTCTTCCCTGTCTCCGTGTCTCCAAGTCTTCTGAACCTGGAAAAGATGGAGATTGTATTTTGTGACAATTTAAAGCAGATATTTTACAGAGGAGAAGGAGATGCACTCACCAAAGATGGCATCATCGACTTCCCTCAGCTAAGAAAATTGACTCTTTTAAATTGTTGCAGCTGTTTTGGTCCAAAGAATTTTACTGCCCAGTTGCCTTCTTTGCAAGTGTTATACATTGAAGAACACAAAAAATTGGGTGATATGTTGGCACAGCTCCAAGTAAGTCCTTTATATTTCTCCACTGATTAATTTAAGCTGGCAAATTCAATATATAGTGATAATTTCTGATTTCTTCATTCAGATTTCTAAAACTAAAGTAATGGATAAGTGAAATTGAGGCTCTACGCCGATTAATGGAAAGTAAAAAAAATTAAATCTCCATCTATTATTGAGATGTTCAATTTATGATAAAAGTTAAAGAAATTGGGTTATTTTATCAAAGTTTCTAAACAAATTTGTATTGAGTTTGAAAAACATATATATACATATATTTATGTCATGTTTGTCTTTTACAATTTTTTCACCTTTTTCTTTTTCATATGGAAAAAAATAATTGTAAAAGATAAAGAACAAATCATTTTTATTTTATATACACATAGAATAGGTTTTAGTAATACTTAAAATTAAAAGTATTTTTTTTGGTTAATATCATAATTTGTTTTTTTTTATTATAAATAAAATATAAAAAACTATTTTTCTAGTTATTAAGTATAATTTCTTTCATGATTGCTTTTAACTTAACTAATATAAAATAATAATTTATATTTAGATTATCATTATTTATTTTTCTTTTGATGCAGGGGCATACAAATTTGAGAGAAATACATATTACAGACTGCGAAGGAGCACAAGAAATAATGCAGGTTGGAAGTTTTGTAACTAATAAAAGAATTGGGCAAGAAATTTCACTCTTGAGTTTGGAAAAATTAGACTTGAGCTTCTTGCCTGACATGAGGTGTATATGGAAGGGTCTCGTGCTGAGCCATTTGACTACTTTGGAGGTGTGTTATTGTCAGAAACTGACCCATGTATTCACACGCAGCATGGTTGCTAGTCTTCTTCAACTGCAATTTCTAAAAATATTTGCTTGTGAGGAATTGGAGCAAATCATAGCTAAGGATGATGATGATGAAAAGGATGAGATATTGTCTGGAAGTGATCTCCAATCTTTATGCTTCCCCCATTTGTGTAAAGTTGAAATCAAGGGATGCAACAAGTTGAGGAGTCTGTTCCCAGTAGCCATGGCTTCAGGTCTCCCAAAGCTCGAAAAACTTGACGTAAGACATTCCTCTCAGTTACTGGGAGTATTTGGGCAGGATGATGATGCTTCACTTGTCAATGTTGAGAAGAAGATGGTGTTTCCTAAGTTGTCATCCCTGTGGCTAGAAAATCTACCAAGTATAATAGTCTGCTTCAGTCTTGGATGTGATGATTTCTTATTCTCTCGTCCGGAGATGTTGTTGATGGTGCATGAATGTCCAAAGCTGACCACAAAATTTTCTAGAAAAACAAATGGTTCAATGAGTGCTCCTTCAGAGGTGCTGGTGATTCAAATTGATTTCATGCCTTTCATTTAGTGTTTTCGTTTCTTGTTTCACAATAGCTGAGGATTCAAGCACTGGTTGCTCCGAGCCAATTAAAAGGAAGAAGATGGAGGTGAAGATGGTGTGGTGAGAGCTGTAGGCTGCAAATATTTCATTGGCAATGGGATACAATTTGGCTTCGTATTGAATTCGATATGGACTAATCTATCTATGCGTTTGTCATGTGAACTTCAAAAAATAAGGGTATCTGTGTTGTCTACCCATGCAATGTTTCATGGTTAGTCATTAAATATTGTGAGAAATAAGGGCATGTGTTTGTTTGCCCAATTGTGTTTCTTTTCAAGTGTCCGAACCTTTAAAAACTAATGGCATAATGTTTGCTTATTGTTTATTATGGTCTGGATTGTGGGTTTTACGGTCTAACTCATTTGATTCATTTTTTTTCTTTATCATTTAAAAAACCTATTTTTCATACACAGAATCGTGATTTTCAAGAATTCAAGTACATAGGACTTGATCGGTTCTCCTCTCTTTTAGGAATCTTGAACCATTGGTTACAAAAATCAAAGTGAAGCATTGAGGTCAATTCTGGGCTTCTTTGTAACTAATGGAGATGGAACAGCGAAGTTGCAACTAGGGCACTTGAGATTTGTCTTCAATGTAATCACATATTGCAAGCAACCAGGACAAGCAGCAGCAAATACTCCTGTTGAAGAGAATCTGGTGCTAATCTCTTCTTCTATTAATGTCACTGGTTGGTGGCGTTGGCGTTGGTGGTGGTGGTGGCGGCGATCTCTTCTTAGTAGTCATGGTCTCTTTCTCTGCTCTTTGCAAAGCAGATTTAACCTTATCAAGAGTGCAAACACTTTCACAATGACTTTCACAATGACTTGAAGGTACAAGTTTCAATTCCAAGCAGCTTTCTTCCAAGAACTTCAATGGTGGAAACTTGGAATCTTGAACCTCTGATTCTTGGGTAGTTCTCTGTTTGTGATGTTTCGTGTTGTTAAGGGATGGTGATGGTGAGCTCACAGAGTTGCATCTCTGCGAGCATACCTTCCCTGTAGACGGCAAGAAATTCCCAATTCATCATCAACAATATTATTCGACTACTCCCAGAACAAGAACTCTCAGTTCTTCTACACTAAAATATAAAAGATTTATGTTTCATGGCTACTGAAAAATATGTATTTAATCGAAATTATAACCAGAAGCCTAAAAAATTCTGTACAAAAACCATACCTTTAAATTAACTGGCAGTTCCGAGTTTTTGTGACTTGCAAATCCATATCCAAATCTTTGTTGCTAACCTTTGAAAACCCTCCTAGCAAGTCTTTTGTGATCAAAATCTCTGAGTTAATTGCTACTGTTGTTCACCAGTGAACTCACACCCGCTGTCATGCCTAACCTTCTTTCTTTAATTATCTATACAGCTAAACCGAAACACACATTTACTGTGCACATTCTACTGTTCACACACACTCAGACTCACTATTCATGTGCAGTTCGTCACGGTGCTTCGCGGGTGTACATCTTCCTTTTTTTTTTTTTTGATTTTCAACAGTGTTTGTGCGAAATTAGCCCCCGAAAAAGACAAAAAACGCCGTCTTTTTCGGGGGCTGGACGGTCATTGACCATTCCGGACCGGCCCGGCCCGGTTCGGCCGGCCGGTTTTTTAATTTTTTTAATACTATATTGAACAGTGTAATAACGCTTTCACCCCCCGAAAACGACAAATCCCATGCCTGCGGGTCAGGGGCCTTGCGGTAATTGTCCCATTTTTTCCTCTTTTTTTTCGCTGGCATCTGCTGGCGCATCGGAGTACGCGCCGTCCGTTTCAACGCTCACGCGTTTTTCGGACGGCGCGTGCGGCTTCATAAGTCGTCGGAAAACGCCCAACCGGCGTCTAGAATGATTTTCAGGCATGTTCTCTTCCACATGGTGCGGCGCGTGTATCACTATGGTGTCCGGAGACGTGTCAATGGCCGTTTGAATTTTCCCCCCCACTTTCTCTCTCCTGCCTACGCCAGCTGACGTCAGCTAAGCTGTTTTTTGTCAAAGTTCATTTCAGTCCCTGAACGTTTTAATTTGTTTGTCTGGCCCTTATTTCGATTAAATGGGTTTTGATTTGTTTCAATTTCGTCCTTCAATTGAAATTGATCAGGTATTGAAGTTCCAGTTCGGTCCTCATGCTTTTAATTTTGCGTGGTGGGCCGGAATTCTGAATTTTTTTGGTATCAAAGTTTTGATTAATTTCAATTTCATCCTTCCATGCAAATTGATTATAAATCCTTAATATTTTAGGTACCAAAAGTTTGATTTCTTTCAATTCTATCCTTCTATGCAAGTTAATTATAGATTTCAGTTTCATTTCAGTCCCAGTTCTTTTAATTTCCGGTTTTGTTTTGAATTATTTGATTTCAATGTTTGGGTTTACTTCAATTCTGTCTTTTAAATTAAAGATATTATTGAAAGTATATCAAATTAATTATATATTTGTATATTTATGTCAAATTAAAGTATGTAAAACTAATATTATGTTCAAATATTTATTGAATATTATCGCCTAAAAATATATAGAGGGAGAGGAAAAATGACCTAGGATTTTTTTAATGACAGAAATTCATATCAGTATTCTTAAATACATTTAATATAATAATACGATGAATAAATCTTATAAAAAAAATATATTGGCTTCAAGATTAAATTTTGTGTTCTTTTGTTTAAGTTTATTTCTTGAAATAAATTTGCAGTGTTTTGACTTTTTAATTATATATTTGTGTATTTATGTCAAATTAAAATATGTGAAACCAATTATATGTTCTAATATTTATTGAATATCATCACCTAAGAATATATATAGAGAGAGAACAAAATAGCCTAAGATTATCCTTTAAATTCAATATATTATTGAAATTATGTCAAATTAATTATATATTTGTATATTTATGTCAAATTAAAATATGTAAAATTAATTATATGTTTGAATATTTATTGAATATTATCGCCTAAAAATATATTGACTGAGAGGAAAAATGACCTAGAATTTTTTGAAGGGCAGAAATTCATATCATGTTTTCTTAAATATATTTAATATAATAATATGATTAATAAATCTTATATAAAAAAAAAATTGCATTCAAAATTGAATTTTGTGCTCTTTTATTTAAATTTATTTCTTTACAAGGATTTCCAATGTTTTCATTTTTAATATTTTAGATATAATATTACTGCGGAAAAAAAAAATCTCAAAAAAAAAATGTTGACAAATTTACCTGCATTATCTACAAGTCAAATTAAAAAATATACAAGTCACTTCCCGTTTCCATTAGACTGTTCTTTCTAGACGGCAAATAAATAATTATAGCACAAAAAAAAATTAAGTTTATGTTTGAAAAACAAATTATAATATTTTTATTTCTAATATGTCTGATATTTATTGAATATTATCGCATAAAAATATATTAAGAGAGAGGGAAAATGACTTTGGATTTTTTAAAGGACAAAAATTCATATCAGTATTCTTAAATATAATTATACTAACTAAATATTAAAATAATAAAATACAATACATATACAAGCAATTAATTTTCTACATAGATAAAAAAAACCCGCCGCATCGCCAATTATTTAGTTAATTATAGATAGTAGGAGTAAATATTTTTTCTCAGGTTGCTAGAGTTCGAGTCCCCCTGCCACCGAAAATGATTTTTGAGTAAAGAACAGTGTTTTCTATTGTTCATAAGTGTTTGACATGTTTTTTTTTCAATCATTTTTTCGATAACTGGGGTGTCCGGGTCAACTTATGCGCATCACAATAAATCTCTAAACTTAATTTTTTTTTTAGTTTTCACTGTTTATTAATATTTTAAAATGTTTTTTGCTCTTCTTTTTTTCAGGCTTCTTTTTTTTTTTTTTTATACCCGCGGTGTCCGGGTCAGTTTACACGCACCACAATTTTTTCCTCACACATATATATTTTTTTATAACCGGGGTAGGTTACACGTGTCACAAATAATCCTTTGACATTGTTTTTTATTTTTTTTCAACTTATAAATTTTTTTTATAACTAGAATGTCCAAGCTAGCTTACGTGCACCATGACTATTATTTTGTACATAGCCAAAGGAGATGGCAATTTTCAAACAGTGATAAACAATGATTTGAAATGTGGTTTTCGTTTTTCAGTATTATTTAAAAAAATTGATTGAACTATGATTCTGGTGAGATATGACAGTAGTGTTTGGTAATGCGTTTGAAAATCGCTTTTGAACAAATTTTAAATTTTTTCAATTTTAAATTAAAAAAAGTGTTTCTACATGATTTTGATGTGCTAATGTCAAAAATAATTTTTTAAAAATTAAAAAAAATACAACACGTTAAAAAACAATTATTTTTCTACATATAAAAAAGCCCAGCGCAACGCGCGGGCAAATCAGCTCGTCCCTTCTAAAGGAGGGAGAGAGAGTCAAATATATATGAGGGAATTAATAATAGAGGCAGGGAGTAATGAAGCAAGATAGGAGAAGTAATTAATAGCAAAAATCAATGAAGTCCATTAAAAAATGGTAATTATTATTTTTGGTCCTTCCCATGAATTACTACTGTTCAGAACAGATGCAATGCTACCTTCAATAAGTTTTTAAATTATATGTAACAATTTTTTAAATTATATTTAAAAGTGTGTTATCTGTTATTTTTTATTTAAAAATATATTAAAGATCTTTTTTATTTTTTTTAAATATTTTTAACATCAACAAATAAAAACGATATATAAACATAAAAATATAATTTTAAATAAAACAACTTAATTTTTTAAAACAGAATTTAAAACGACATATTAATCATCATCTATGATAATAACTACAAAACTTTTATAATATTTAAGTATCAATATTTATTCTTTAGAAGAAGAAGAAGAAATTATAATCGACTTATTAAAAGTGATAAATTATTATTGTCTATTTAAAAATTATTATTTTTTAATTTCTTTCCAGTAACTTGGTTTTTTATTTATTTATACTTTTCACATGTAATATAAGTATTGTAGTTATAATTGAGCACCATACAATCTCTTATTATTTTGATATAATTAATTGATTTTTTATTTGTTAATTATATATACTCACATTTTAAAAAATCAAGTTTTGTGCTCAAATAATTTTAAGAACATATGCACGATTATATAGATGGATGATAAATGAGAAATACTTTTAAATCTATATGAGATTTATTAATTAACTCTATTTTTTTTAGTATTTTTATTCAATTATTAAAACTGGACACATCTCTGCTCACCCATTCATTCATTAGATATTTTAGTAAACGGCCAGATATTTCACACGGAGTCAGGAATTTCATCATTGCCAGCATTAATGACCATTTACTCATAATTATCAGACTTGACCGGTCTGATTTTGTTTTCATGTCGTATTTATCTATTAAATTAGGTGGAGGTTTGTAACTGTGTTTTTAAAATATATTTTTAAATATATTCAAAAAACAATATTTTTTTTATTTTTTATATTATTTTCATATGAGAATATAAAAAATATTTAAAAAAATATACTATTTCAATATATTTCTAAATAGCAAATATTTTAAAAAATAACTTCAACTGCATTTCTAAACAAACTTTAAATTTGAGGTCATCTAGAATAAACATTAGTTTTTTTTATTGGATTAAGTTCATATTATTTATGAAAAATAATTTTTCCAAAAATTAAAAATAAGTTATTTTTAATGTCTGATAGTATTATAAAATATTTTTCAATGTTTAACTATTTTAAAAATAAATTAAAATTAGTATTTTTAAAAAAAAATTATAAAACAAATAAGGATCAACATTGACAAAAAAGAAGAAGTTAAAATAAGATGAAATTAAGAAAAACATATTTTATAAATTATTTTAAGTAAAATAAATAACAATTAAAAAATAAAAATCAAATATTATGAATAAAACATAATACGTAGCTCAAGATAATGTATGTTTTTAAGTTAAATTCTTTTAGATAATTGTCAATACTTTAGTAAAAAAATATATCTTGTAATTTTTATTTTAAATTGAAAATAAAAATGTAAAAAACACAAAAACATATTATTCAAGTTAAATTTATAAAAGACAAAATGTGTTTAATGAAAATGCTCGGTTCTCCTATCATGGCATAATCAATTAAAGTGAAAAGTGCTCTCCATATTTTATTTCATGCTATCTTTGTGAATGTTTTAATATTTGAATATTAGAGAATGTTACAAAAAAAAATTAATTTTATCTATTTATTATTAATAATGTAACATTCTAAATGGGAAAGATTTGGTTGTAAGAACATCAAATTGCTATAAAGATTAAAGAAAAAAACACACAAGCAGTGAGGAGATTTTGGAGAACAGGAAGAGGCAAGTCATTCCATCTCTTAATTATAGTACTTGTATATCTTTCACTAGTTGACTCAATCAATTTTATAATCTTAATTGAAATTTGGTCAAGGTAAAGTGACTGTTCGATACTATGTTTAAAAATATTATTGAAAAAAATAAAAAATTGTTTATTTTTATCTTTTGCTTTAAATTAGTTTTTTTGATATTTTAAAATTATTTTAATATGTTGATATCAAAAATAATTTTTAAAAATAAAATAATAATTATTTTAATATATTTCTAAACAAAAAATATTTTTAAAAATAACATAAACAGTACTCTCAAATAGTATTTAAGTATTAACTACAGAATCATCCAAAGCACACATTTCTGCAAGTGTGGACAATTGAGACAGGCCCATTTCTCCAAGAGTAATAAAAGTTGGATGTATAATAAAGGCCCAAATGTAAGACCTACGCCCATATGATCGAGCCCTTGGGCTACTTGAACTGTACCTAGAAGGCTTTTGGTACCCATATGACTGGTGGCCCACACAGAGCATGAGCGGGCTTAGGTGTCAATGTAAATGCAGGACTGAATAAAATTTCTTCTTCTCTTCTCTCCCTCTCTCTACCAAGTACATGGCTATTATAAAATAATGAGTCTTACTTAATTGGTTAGCCTGTAATTCAATTCACTAAATAAAATCATATTAAAACTACTAATATTTATTTTTTATTTTAAAATAAAACAACATTATCTTGTACAAAAATAATAGACTTAAATTATCTTAATTGTTCGTGTAATTAAATGGTTCGAACGTGTGTCAACTATATTTTTATAACAAAACATTAAGAGATTGGTAGAAATAAAATAAGTTGCTTTCTCTTTCTCTCTCTCTCTCTCTCTCTCTCTATATATATATATATATATATGTATATGTATATGTATATGTATATAAATGAGGTTATATATATATATAACCTTTCCCCAGCCAAAGTAAGAGCCAGCTGCCCGTGGTTTTCGTGTTGTTGAAATGTCGCCCTCTATAACCTCATCGTAAGAGATGCCATCGTTTATTATACAATTGAAGTAGTATTCTCATATTTCTAATTTGCTATGAGAGTTCTTTCAGAAATGGCTATGAACAGGCATATTGACTTCTTCTCTTTTGTTTTGTTATATTAAAAAAACACTAAGCTAGGTGGTGGTAGGAAAGTTTCAATGTCCAATGTCTATGTACACATGACATCATGCATTTTTCTTTATTCGAATGACAAGATGCATCCTCATGTCAATTAATATTCAATTATGTTTCCAGATTATACCAGTTTGATGTATTCAAAAAGACTTAATAAATTCATTTAAAAGACTTAATAATAATAATAATAATAATAAAAAAATCTCTTTAAGCATCAAACCAATTACTTCTTAAAATTTATATAAGGAAACGACTAATTAAATTGAAATCTATGATTAAAAAACTAATGGAAATTCAACTAAGAGTCATAATCAACAACAACGTGAGATGTGGCAAGAAGCGGTTAGCTCTGTAATCCTACAACTTGGTTTTTTTTTTTTTTTAATTTAAAAAACCTGTCTGCTATCCCAGTTACAATAAATTTATGATAAATACAAGGAAAAACATTGATCTACAAAGATAATTAAAAGAAATATAGATACAAGACAACTCGATCTACTATACAAATACACAGGAAAGTCAAAACCTACCAACTTTTTTGTTAGAACATAAACCTACCCGAGGAGGGAGTCAACTTGATATGCGCTTGTAAGAAATATACTTAGCGGGACAAACCTACATTTGATAATTAATTATGCACTTGTAAGAAGATTGTAGGTAGAAGCCAATTCATTTGTAGGATTCGATGTTTATCTATCTGCATTAAATAATTATATTCTTTGCTTCTAATCGGGTGGCAGGAAATGAGAGGTAACATTAATTAATCACAAGATCAATTTTTTCTATTGGGTTTTTGAAAATTTTATATTTAACAATTATCAATTGATAGAGGAAGCCTATATATCCAAACCAATCACAAAGCCTTTCGTCCTTCAATTTCCTTCTATTTTTTATGCATATAATCAATTACCCTTTTGATTTATTTTCTTGGCTGTGAAAAAAACTATACAGAGAAGAAAATCGAGACTCAGTTTTTTTAATGAGTTAATTATGCGAATAAAATTTGTAAATGACGTAGAGGAGGGCATGAAAAGTACTAGATAGAGGGAGTCAATGTATCGATGCTGGGAAAAAAGTCAACGCTGGGGAAGTTGGTAGCAAAAATAAATAATAATAAAAACCTAATAATTTAGCTACTACCTAGAGAGCCAAACGAAAGTGCGGAAGACGCCACACCTTTATTATTGTTTCTCACCGCCTATCCAAGGAAACGATATAGCATTTAAGATTTGAAACTTCATTTCATATAATCTTATGTTCAAAACTTGAGAGGCACAACCGGGACATTTTGTATAGCTTCTGATTAGAACTCCCCAGAAAATCCAAAAGAAGAAGAAAACTCCATGTTATTTTGTGCTTCATAGTCATGGAGGTATTCATTGAAGATGAATGTAAGCAAGCAAATTGGTGAAACATAACCCTTTAGGGTTTAAGTGAAGAATATTAGAGTATATAAAACCATTCTCACTTAGAATCTTATTCTATAATATAAAATCTTAAAATTAAAATCTTTGGCAACGAATTATTAATAGAGAATTAATTTCTCTAGAGTTGGTTCAAATTCTAACTTTGTCATTGTCTAAGGAATCCTCTCCATTAAGCTTTTATTACTGTCAAAAAACCATCTCATTTAAAAGTTTAAACTGTTAGGCGAGGTTTTAATATATAATTTATATTATTTATTAACAACCCCTCTCAAGTGAAAGTCTTTTGAATTTAAAACTTGCACATAGATACACACTAATTTGTGCTTAATTTTTATCAAATATAATGAGGGTGGTAAGATTCGAATTTGTGATTACTGGGTCAACAAGCTGATACCATATCAAGGAACTATCTCACCTAAAAACTTAAACTATAAGGGAAAATTCTAGTATATGATTTATATTATTTTCTAACAATTAAGGACGTAGCTTCCCAAAATCTATATCCCATATATTATGAAAGATAATTCAAGGAGAGGATATCTCAATATTATGAAAGGAAAATCAACATGGTTAGTGGGCATGATCACCATATTGGAATGTTAATCTTAGGATAATCTACAAGGTTGGTGTGATCACATTTCCAAACCGATGAAATTTCATCATATATTTTAATTTCAGTGTTAATTCGTTTGCTGAATTTTCAATAGTAAATCAATAAGAGATTATTCTGTGGGGAATCATGACCCAGAATAATAATGAATTGGTAACGAGTTAGGTGTTGTGGATGGTAACGAGGACCTCACTGTTTGAAGCTGTCATGGTTTTATCGACCTAAAAAAATTTAGGAGCTACTGTTCCTGCTCCTACCTTGCACACCTACTGCATGTCCATATTAGTATAAATATGTAGCAAGTTTTCCTTCCCATGCATTCCATTTTAAACACAAATATTCAGAGCAATCATTATCAGAGTTTGCAGCAAATTAACTCCCTTTTGGTGCGATGGCAACATCAACTTCCATATCGTTCGCGGTTCGAAGGTGCGAACCAGAAATGGTTGCACCAGCTAAGCCCACACCTCATGAATTCAGACAGCTTTCTGATATTGATCGCCAACTATACCTCCAATTTCAATCACCACATTACAACCTGTATGAACACAATCCTTCGATGCAAGGGAAAGATCCTGTGAAGGTAATAAAGGAGGCAATTGCTCAGGCTCTTGTGTATTATTACCCTTTTGCTGGTAGGATTAGACAAGGGCCAGACAATAAGCTTATAGTTGAGTGTACTGGTGAGGGTGTTTTGTTCATCGAAGCCGATGCTGATGCCACGGTTGAGCAGTTTGGTGATCCAATTCCATCTCCATTCCCATGCTTTCAGGAACTTCTTTACAACGTCCCAGGATCAGAAGGGATCCTCAATACCCCATTAATGCTTTTTCAGGCACGTATAAGACATAATTACTGGCTAATGTTTATTCATTCTTTCATTATTATTATTATTATTATTATTATTATCGATAAAATATAATTAAACCATTTCCTTAAATGGTTTAATCTTTTGATTTGAAATTGTTCTTTGAAGATGGTAATATTCCATCAATTACTTTCTCATAAAGTACTAATAACTTCACATTATTTATAACAGGTGACACGCTTGAAGTGTGGTGGTTTTGTACTCGGGTCCCGTCTTAATCACCCAATGAGTGATGCACTCGGCATAGTTCAGCTATTGAATGCCATAGGCGAGATTGCACGAGGTGCTCAAGCCCCTTCAGTTCTACCTGTGTGGCAAAGGGAACTCCTTTGTGCTAGGAATCCGCCACGAGTTACATGCAGACACAATGAATATGGTAATGATGCTCCCGTTGTTGTTGATCCTACATCCAAGGTGCCTGAATTCCACGGCGAGGTTCACACTGTAGCCCACCGTACGTTTGTTCTTAACCGCAAAGAATTATCCAACATTCGAAGATGGATTCCTTCTCATTTACACCCATGTTCAAATTTTGAGGTCATAAGTGCATGCTTATGGAGATGCTATGCCATAGCATCTCAAGCTAACCCTAATGAGGAGATGCGCATGCAATTTCTTGTCAATGCACGTTCCAAATTTAACCCTCCATTACCAAAAGGATATTATGGTAACGTGGTAGCTTTGCCAGCAGCTGTAACAAATGCTAGGAAGCTTTGCTTAAACTCGTTAGGGTATGCAATGGAATTGATAAGGAATGCGAAGAATAGAATAACTGAGGAGTACATGAGATCATTGGCTGATCTAATGGAGATAACCAAAGGGAAGCCTATAGGGTTACAGTCATATGTTGTGTCAGACTTAACAAGTATTGGGCTCGATCAGGTGGACTATGGATGGGGCAACACAATTTATAATGGGCCACCTAAGGCTATGCCTGATGAAATTTCAATTGCAGGAACCTATTTCCTGCCCTATAGATTCAAGAACGGAGAGCGTGGGGTTATGCTTTTGGTTTCCTTACGTGCACCAGTTATGGAGAGATTTGCATTACTATTAGAGGAATTGGCAAGGCATGATCCAGAAAGAAGCCAAGGACAACAAGAAATGATACTAAGCTCCCTATAAGACGGAGGGTATGCAATTATTTTCTTCTTGGCAGGATAATAAGCCTTTGGTAACAAAAAATATTTTAAAGCAGATGGTGGCGAAGTTTGAATAAGTCTTTAAATTTATGTATTTCCGACAATTCCATACTCTTTAAGCTAGTTATGATTGTATACATAGATGTGAGTTGGAATTGTCAAGAAAATTTGGTGATTTGTGTGGTTTCAATTTCTTTAATTACATTTATAAAGTTCTCAAGACTATTATTCTGTTTAGTGTGCTACCACTTCTAGATCCAATAATGAGATCAATATTTTGTTTCCAATAGTTTGATTAATCCTTGTTTCGTGAGTTTGTTAGGGTTTTGATCTTTTATAATAAAATAAATTAGTGTTTTGATCAGCATATGCCATTTTGGTGAACAAGAATAATTGGAAATCCATTTCACAACAACCATTTGTTAAAAGGAAATGAATCCCATAAGGAGAAAATTATGGATCAAATTAATGCACCAGATAAGCCTAGCATGATTTTAGGATTGTATTTTAATGTATAGTTGACATTCCTAGATAGTTCTATTATGGTTCTATATAATAGCTAGCTAATATGTACAAAGATACACACTATAATATATAGAATTTCTATTTATCACTTTGTCACTTTGTTTATGGTATCCGGGGAAGTCCAATGGTAATAACCATTTTAGAGAGTTAAATATTTAAACTAGGTCTTTGAATAGTGTATATATAGTTTTTTTTGTTGATATCTACTCCAATGGTAAAAGCTATTTTAGAGAGCTATTTTTTTATATTATTTTAAATATAGTTCAATGATTTTGTATGTAGTTTAATTATGCAATTAATTATAAAATTAATAGAAGTAAGTTATATTATTAAATTATTGCTTTTAAAAAACCCTCCAACAATATAATTATTAATTTTGTATATAATTTTTTACTTTCTTGTTGAGGTATTTTTAAATAAAAACAAAAATAAATATTTTTGATATATTTATATTATTTTCTAATGCACACACTCAAACATACCCGTTCCCTTCTACACACACACACACACACTCACATACCAGTTCCCTTCTCCCCACCCCACACACACTTTCCCTTCTCCCCCAGCCCCAGCCCCAGGCGCCCCCCTTCTCCCCCAACCCCTATAAATAGAACATTCATCACCCATTCAACCCTCACCAAAACATAGTTGTTGCTTTATTCAAAAACACTATAAATAAATTTTTATGAAGGATTTGATTTAGAATTCAGGCAGACAAAATATTATTACAATAAATTCATCCACATGAAGAGCAAGGGTGTTTTTGATCGTCAAATGGAAAAACCTTTTTGTCTTATAGGGACCCAACTGTGGTAACATTATTTTATTTTTTGGCTCTTTGGTTGAAACATGTAGAAATAGCTATTGAACATGAAAATAGCCATTTTGGCTACTCAAATGCCTCCTGTGTTGGAGATGAAAATTTTGACTCAAAAATTCAAATGTACAAAATTTTGTCTTTGGCTCTTCATATAACTCCAGCGTTGGACTTGCCCTAACAACACTGATTCTGGTGTCTCTAGCCTAACACCTTCAACCAAAACACAAACACCACTACATTGACAACATGATCACCACAGAAATCAACATGGCTGAAATTTCATACAAATCCACAGATTTCACATCACAAAACAAAGAAGAGAAGGGGATTGTTTTACCTAATCCTTTAGCTCTACATCATTTAGACACACTAGGACTCATCTTGGTTCACACACTTATAAATGGACGCAACTATAGGGAATGGTGTCATTCAATACATTGCAGCTTTAGTGCAAAGAACAAACTTGGGTCTCATCGACGGATCCATAGAAGCTCTGCCAACAACTAATACAAAATTCCCATTATGGCAAAGCTGCAATGATCTGGTGATATCTTGGATCCTCAATTTTGTCCAACCAAAGATAGCTCGCAGCGTGATCTATTCAAATACAACAACAATGATTTGGAACAACCTCAAGGACATATTCTCTCAAGGAGATGAATCAATAATCTACCGAATACAATAAGAAATTGTTGAATGTCGTCAAGGATCTCTCTCCATCTCTGCTTATTACACAAAACTCAAAGGGCTTTGGGATGAATTAGGATCCTACCAGGAACCCATCATTTGTTCCTGCGACATGTTAAAAAAGATTGCTAACAAAGAAGGAAAAGGTAATGCAATTCCTAATTGGGCTTAACGAACCCTATTCACAAGTTTATGGGTAATTTTTGATGATGAACCCCCTTCCAGATACACGAAGAACCCATGATCTCATTCTCCAACAAGAGAGATAAATGGAGGTAGCAACCTATAATTACATCGTGCCAGCCTCCCATGCGATGCAGGTTGCGCGATATGCAGGACCAGAAATGATGAATTCATTTGGAAGCTATAATTTTTGTATTCATTGCGAGCAAGGAGGGCATTTTATGTGTCACGATGGTGTTTTTTCACGCTTCGCGCCCTGCCATACCCTGATTTAGGGAGACAACGATGCGCAATGAAAATGATGTGTGTTTTATAGTCATAAAAATTATGACTATAATTATTAGGATTTGCCACCTAGTATCAAGGTCATTAGAAAACCTAATGATCTGCAAGAGTCTAGGTAAGGGGACTTGTTGTGTAAGGAGAAGATGCATCACCCGTAGTTCACCTTACCTAAGGTATGCAGTGTAAAATTTTACACTGCATTTTCAAAAACCATTTTTTTTCTAAGAGTGTACTTTATAATGTAATTTTACACCGCAATTAAAAAACTTTTTTTTCACGGATGTACTTTGTAGCACCCTCCGCGAGAGCGCGGCGTCGCGGTGACCCTCCCCGCAAGCGGGGGGAACTCATGTCGGGGTTTTATCTTTATTTTTATGGAAAAGGGAGTCGCCACCTAGTATTATGGTTACTAGGAAACCTAAAACTGGTCTTTCAGAGATTCTAAGGTAGGGGACTGGTTGCGTAAAAGAAAGGTTTTAGCACCCCTAATACGCCCTACCTAAGATAAGTTGCTTGACATTTTGGTTTGCTTATGATTTGTTATGGTTTTGATCTTTCAAAGAATATGTTGGCTAAATGATGATGGTGTATTATCCCCGTCAAATATTTTAGTTATTAACCCCATAGGATTTATTTATCCATACACCAAAAGTGAATAATAGCAAATTATCCACGCCGAATATTTTGGATATTAACCTTGTCGCACCCCAAAAAAATTTGGTGAGCGCGGCGTCGTGACGACTCTTCCCCGTGTGCGGGGATTCAATGTGTTAGGGGGATTATCTATTTTCGTAAAAAAGGGAGTCGCCACCTAGTATTATGGTTACTAGGAAACCTAAAACTGGTCTTTCAGAGATTCTAGGGTAAGGGACTGGTTGCGTAAAGGGAAGGTTTTAGCACCCATAGTACGCCTTACCTAAGGTAAGCTGCTTGACGTTTTGATTTGCTTATGATTTGCTATGGCTTTGAAAAAGAACATATGTTAATTAAATGGCAAATGGGATATCATTCCCGCCGAATATTTTGGATATCAACCCCTTAAGATTTATTTATCCAAACACCGACAATGAATAATAGCATATTATTCCTGCCGAATATTTTGGATATTAACCCCTTTTGGATTTATTTATCCAAATACCGACAGTGAATAATAGCATATCATTCCCGCCGAATATTTTGGATATTAACCCCTTAGGATTTATTTACCCAAATACCGATGGTGAATAATAGCATATCATTCCCGCCGAATATTTTGGATATTAACCCCTTAGGATTTATTTACCCAAATACATATGGTGAATAATAGCATATCATTCCCGCCGAATATTTTGGATATTAACCCCTTAGGATTTATTTTACCCAAATACCGATGGTGAATAATAGCATATCATTCCCGCCGAATATTTTGGATATTAACCCCTTAGGATTTATATTACCCAAATACCGATGGTGAATAATAAATTCCAAAAAATAAGATTTTTATATTTTTTTGAATATTGGCCAATACCCTTTGGATTTTACAAACTTGTTGTAAAATCTCAAAATGCAAGAAATGATTTTTTCTTTGCGAAATCCATGCTAAAACTCATTTTTCTTCAAAAACCCAAGATAAAATATATTTTTGAAACAAAAGAACGATTTTTAAAATATGCTAGTATATTGGCCGTATGCAAGAAAACAACACATTTTTCTTTAATAAAAATATTTTTTTTGGAAAATTTGTATCTTTATATTTTTTATCATTTTCTTTTTCGGTGGGCTGGCTGTCAGCCCACCTAAATTCGGGCTGGGCTGTCCTTATCTCCCGGCTGGGCTGCTAGCCCAGATGGCTGGCAGCCCAGACCCATCTGGGCTGGGCTTCAGGGCCAGGCCTGGCGCGAGGCCCGGCCTCTGTCAAGCCCACGCGGGGAGTGAATTAATTCACTCCCCGCATGCAATTTTGCAGAGACGATGAACAGTGGCAAGGAAGATTTTCGAGTATGGAGAATGGAATACCTGTTTATACCGTTGGGTAGAGGAGATCGTGGTGATTCTTCTGGTCCTTGAGGCGTCGGATATGGTGGCCTGAATTCGCCGGAAACTGCGTCGGAAAGTGCACGGTGGCGTTGCAGTTGCTGTCGTTCGCTGCTGATTCTTCGCCGGAGCTAGCTGTCTGGGTTGCTGGAGTGATGGGGGAGAGGCCGGTGTCGTCTAGACGAAGTGTGGTGGCCGGAGTTGATGGCTGCTGAACTTGGTGACCGGAGACAGAGAATGACAGAGGCTCCTCTGTTTTAGAGATAGAAAGAATAAGAGAAAATGCAAGGAAGAGCAGGAAGAAAATTAAATCAAAACTTTTATGTAAATGGCTCTGCAACTCTCTTTATTTCTCTGTGTTTCCTTCAAGTTTTTTTCACGTAAAATCTCTTCTCCTCTCTTTTCTCCTTTTTCTTCTCAACGTGTACTGCTAGCAGTACAAGACCCAACATTCATGCAGGGTATTGAATGCAATCGGAGGAAAATCAGGAATGAAATCACGATTGAAACGGGAAAAAATCAAATTAAATTCTGACTGCTTTGCTGTGATGGAGATGAAACGGGAAGAGAATCACGCAGGATTTTGGCATTGAGCTGTTATCAAATCTGTTGTTGAACTGCTGCTGCATTGCTGTTGATTTTCTATTTTAATTCCAATTGATTGCCATTGATTTCAATTGAATGCTGCTGCGTTGAGAGAGCTGAATTGGGAAGAAAATTAAATCGAAAAAGGAAGAAAAAGAAATATTGATCTGCTGTGAAGGAGAAGAATCGGGCAATAAAATCAACATTGATGGGAAGGAAAATTTGAATGATCTGCTTTAAGCGCGCCTGAAAAAATCAAACAATGCATGCCGGAACAGTGCACATTTTTTTATGCAGATTTCAAAAAAAAATTTAGGAAGGAAAGAAAAAAATAAAAAATGATTTGGTCCTTTAAAAAAATCTCTAATTGCACCCAATCGGATTTAAAATTTTTATGCAATTAAATCCCATCAAAAATTCAATCTTAACTTGGCTTTGCGCGACTTTCTAAACTGGTTCTTGGCTCCTGATTTTCACGATTTAACCCTCAATCGGTCATTAAACTCCAAATTGCTCGATTTCACCCTTGAACCCAAAATCTGTTTTTGAAATACTTTTTTTTTTGAAACATAAAAAATAAAGAGTTAAAAATTGGGTAGCAACAGATGCCCCCTCTTTACAATGCTTACGACTAAAGTCTTGTAAAAGACTTTAAATAGTAAGCGTTGTAAAGAAAAACAGAATGAAGGATACGGGTCTCGTTTTTCTGGGTGACCTACCCAAGCTAGATATGAAGGGTCTCATTTTTCTAGGTGACCGACCCGGTTAGCGGTTAGAAAGGTCTCATTTTGCTGGGTGACCGACCCGGTTAGTGGTTAGAAAGGGTCTCCTTTTTCTGGGTGACCGACCCGGTTAGTGGTTAGAAAGACCTCATTTTTCTGGGTGGCCGACCCGGTTAGTGGTTAGAAAAGGTCTCATTTTTCTGGGTGACCGACCCGGTTAGTGGTTAGAAAGGTCTCATTTTTCTGGGTGACCGACCCGGCTAAAGAGGTCTCATTATAACGGGTGACTGGCCCGGCTAGCGTGGTCTCATTTTCCTGGGTGACCGACCCGTGGTCTCATTTTTCTGGGTGACCGACCCGGCTAGCATGGTCTCATTTTTCTGGGTGACCGACCCGGCTAGCATGGCCTCATTTTCTGGGTGACCGATCCGTGGTCTCATTTTTCTGGGTGACCGACCCGGCTAGCATGGTCTCATTTTTCTGGGTGACCGACCCGGCTAGCATGATCTCATTTTTCTGGGTGACCGACCCGTGGTCTCATTTTTCTGGGTGACCGACCCGGCTAGCATGGTCTCATTTTTCTGGGTGACCGACCCGTGGTCTCATTTTTCTGGGTGACCGACCCGGCTAGCATGGTCTCATTTTTCTGGGTGACCGACCCGTGGTCTCATTTTTCTGGGTGACCGACCCGGCTAGCGTGGTCTCATTTTCTGGCTGACCGACCCGTCTCGAGCAACATCGATATTCAGTTCATCATCGATCTTCAATTCATCTTTCGTGATTTTGTTGACCTGAGATTCTCTTTAGAAACATAGGCCCCTTTCTCTGATGCTCCATTATCAACAGGAAGCCTTTCCCTAATCTCTAAAGCTTTGCAGGCTTCTCTGATTGGATGACTCATTCAAATTGTCATAAGTCATTCAACCCTCAACCGCAAGCGCCTTGCTTATTATGGGCTATCTGCGATGATCTCTGCTTTTATCCAAATCTGACCATGCCCCCAAGTGTGGGGTTGCTTGATTTTCCATTTAGCGTAGAGTTCTATTATTATTCTTCCATTGAAGTTCTGAGCATTATCAGTTATGATCTTTTCCGGCGGTCCGTATCGACATATCAAATCTCCTTCAACAAATTTCTTCAATACCTTTTGTGTTTCATGAGCAAATGACCCAGCTTCCACCCATCTTGTGAAGTAGTCGATAGCCACGAGAATAAACCTATGATCATTGCTGGCTTTTGGTTGATATACCCAATCACATCAATTTCCCACAGTGCAAAAGGCCACAGAGATATTAAGTTAAACATAGGAGTCGGAGGGGCATTGATTTTGTCACCACGGACTTGACACTTATGACACTTGCGGACATAGTCGATGCAATCCTTCTCTAATGTCCTCCAGAAATAAACATTTCTTTGCATTTTTCTAGCCATCATATGCTTATTAGTATGGGTTGAGCGGATCCCTTCATGGACTTCTCGCAACGTGTTTCTGGCTTCAACTCCATCTAGGCATCTTAGCAAAGTACTATCAGATGACCTCTTATACAAAACCTCCCCATCAAGGTAAAAATCCATCGTTAACCTCCTCAAGGTTTTCTTTTCTTTTTGGATGCCCCCAGGGGATAAGCTTGGTTTTGGTATGAAATTCTTGATATCATAATACCAAGGGTTTTCATCTATTTCTTCTTCAACTGAGCAGCAATGAGTTAGTTTATCTTCTGATATCAATGTGTATCGGCTGTAAGTTTTGTCCTAAGTCTACTCTAGCCATAGAAGCTAGTGTGACCAAAGCATCGACAAACTGATTTCCTTCCCTTTCTAGATGTGTAAACTCTATCCCCTCAAATTCTTCAGCCAGTTTAGATAGATATTCTTGGTAGGGTATTAGCTTTTCTTCTTTGGTTTGCCTTTCCCCTTTTTCTTGACAAATAGCATTGTGTCTCCATACGCATCTATTTTTTTATGCTCAACCCCAATGCAGCTTCTAAACCAAGAATGTAGGCTTCAAACTCAGCAAGGTTTCGGTCACTCGGAACAAGGCCCACCCGAGAGGCACCGTGGTCTAGATTTTCTAGACAAAATATAATTGGCAAGCACATGCAGTGTTGAACCAAAAATTGATCTTATCCACAATGATCAGTCACACTAGTAGCATTTCTGTATTTTCAAGACCAATGTTATATTACCTTGGGGTCTATAACAATGAATCACCACACGTAAACCAAACTTATCCAATCCATGGTTTACCTTGATATTCAAGATCAAGCCGGCCTTCTTTCCATAAACTTTCAGGGATGATAAAATAGGCTCCGCTAAGATCTCAAAAACAGAATCCGTCTTCAATACCATACTGGGATCACACAAAATTTCACTTTTACTGTGGTGCTGATGGATCTAATTTTGCAATAAACCTTTTTGCGGCTACCGCGGACCTTTTCTTGTCTTGGGAGGTCTGACCCACCACTTACCACAGAGGTTGGAAGAGGCCTTTTGGAAGCCATAGATTTCGTTGATGGTTCTGTCTTCTTGGAGGAAATGAGTGATGAGTTTAGAATGGCCTCAATAGCTTCACGTTGTTGTTTCCTCTTTGTAACCATATCTAAACAAGCACCTTCATGATTAGGATCTTTACCATCATTAACTTCCTTGCTTCTGAGGCTGTCTTCATATGAGGATGTAGAACTCTCCAAATTCTTCTGGCTTCTCTTACCTTCCATAGATTTTTTTGTTCCCCGGCTCAATTTCAGATTTTTGTGGCCATCACCCAGTTCATGTTCAGAACGCTCCCTAGAACTCTTTGAATTTGCACTTTTATCTTTCTTCTTACCGGAATCAAGTTTCTTCTCGCTTCTTTCTCTTCCCTTGCTTTCATCACCAGTAACAGATTCCCCTGCTCAATTCAGACTTGACATCCATTTTCCTTGGAAGATCATGTTCCTCTCTGGCTTTTCTTTAGCTACTTTGGATATAAAAATCCTTACCGTCTCCAGCAACAGTACTATGGCATTGGGTCACAAAACGAATAGAGTTTTTTTTTTGTGCACTTTTTGCTCATTTGCAAGCATCCCTAGAAGCTGTTTCAAACAAGGATTCACATGGCAGTTTCGCTGAGATGACCAAATTCCTCTCTTTAGCATCCTTTACTAGAGCTGCCCAGTTCCGGTTTGTCTGCAAGGTCCTCGCATTACCTAAAATCCAAAGCGCGAGCTTGGCTCTTGTCAGGGCAACATTCATTTATCTTACATCAGTGACAAACCCAATACCGTTGGAGCTCAATCCATTCATAGATGAACTTGAATCAGCTGCTCTAACAGTGGAATATATCAACCTCTCGGTACTCTTTTTGAAAAAAAACGTAGCACCTCAACTGCAGCTTCAGCCTTACGTTCATTATAATAGACGATGCACCAGAATTTTTTTACCGTGAAGCTCCTGGCCGTCCGTAATGTCATAGAATAAATAAGGGCCAAGAACCCCAATCTCATGAAATGATGCTGATTTGTTTGACATTTGCTCTCTGTTCATCAACTTGCTATCATAAAAGTGCAAGGAGGGGAGCTATCAAATTTCTGGGTGCATCCTATAATCACGTAATGGAGACCACGGTTCAATTTGTTCGCTGCATTGGATGTTCTTGTTGTTAACTTCACCTCATGAACCAAAAACAAAGTGCACGATCTTCTCGCTTGAGATCTGTGATTGCGCCATGGTCAATGGCTGGGACTTTCATGATTTCCATTTCCACTATCTTCTCTCTCAGCAACCACTTTACAGTCTTTGCCTGCAGCTGCTGCTATCACCTCTACACGTTTGTCATCTTGCTCACATAATTCTGCAGACTCTTTTGTATTGGAGTAACTGACGGTTTCAATAGATGCTTTGCACTATTTTCCAACAGATTGCATAAATAGTTATTGCTTACTTTCTTCAACATTTCCAACTTCTTTGAATGCCTTTTCAGATCCACAGTTATAATCCATTCTGCTGCTCAACATAATATCTAAGGCATTCTCACTAGTTGTTGGGTAAGATCTATTCGCGACTTCAGCATTGTCAGGTAGCTTTTCATTTCCTCCATGGTGAAAAGATCTATTCTCAGCTTTAACATTACTAGATATATGTCCATTACCTCCATCATGATCAAGTACACGCTTGATAATCCCATCAGCCTCAGAATTCATCGAAGGCAAACTATTTTCTGTATTACTATAAACTGGACCAACATCCTGTAATGCTTCTTTGCTGTCTCCATTAGCATTGTTGGGGGTCACCACACAGTTTGCTACCTTCCCGTTTCCTTCACAATCTGAACAGCCTTGAAAACCAGTATTATTGTCTTCAAGGTCAATATGAAGTGTCATATCTGGTAACTCAACATTCTGAGTCATCCTACTTGCATTATCCTGACTTCCGATATTAACATTGCCAGACGATCCATTACCACTGAATTTTGGCCTGATCAACTTTCTTCTTTTATGCTGCTGACCTGATACGACGCTTGAAATCTATAAAAGGTATCACTTCAGGTATTTGGAGATCATCCCTCTTTGCCAGCTGAAATATCATTCATGATAATCCCCTTTGAGACCTTCAGCAATTGACCCATTAATAAGTGGGAGTTCTTGTTCTGTTTCCTACCCTTGAAATTTGCAAACTCATCCTGCCTTTTCATCTGTGGCTTAATTGCTTGCAAAATGGGCTGTCTATAATATTGAGAGTTTTGCAACTCCACCAAGATTGCAGAAGATTGTTGAAGATGATCACTAACTGAGGAGGTTTCTTCTAAGATGGGCTTGTAAAAACTTTGAGGTGAATTAGACTGAAACATATCAGTATACTTAGTTGAGGGCTTCTGAAAACCATTGTCCTCCACCAGTTCCTGTCCTAGCCCATAACTTGTAGCAAAGTTGACATAATCAGTTCAAACATTTGTCCTAGACTCAATGTCCGCGTCTTGATTATTCTCTACCATATTGCTTCTCACAAACCGGGCATCTTCGGCCAAGCCTTCAACTTCACTCAAAGAGACCACAAACTATTCCTTCGAGATAAGTGTTTTGTTAGTTTTATGTCTATTTCTAAAAGGAGGACTTGTGTACCTATCATACTCTCTTCTGTACTTTCTGGTAGAGTCCCCAAAGTTCTCTATGGAGATGGCAGAGCCAAAAGTAGCACCTGTATTTCGCTCATCTTTCTTGTTATCAATCGTTACAAAGCTGCCATCACCAGTGACACTTCTAGCTTCTTTGGCAGTGTACCCAACTGATCTTGTAACATTGGATCGGGTAAATTGCCTCTCAAGCAGCCCGTCTTTTATCTTTCTTTTATTTTGCAATAAAAGAAGCTTTTCAACCTTTCTTTCAGACAACCCAAAGTTGAACCTTGTGGTAAAAAATAAATCTCGTTGCATCACGAAATTCATTTTCAGAGAGTGCGTCACACTGCCTTAAGCAAATATGCATTTTTAAGTTTTTTTCATTTTATGTAAAAGATATTACAGAGCATACATCCTAACGATAGGTTCTAGTTCCTTTATGTGAGACATAGGGTAAGTTTACTACTTGGTCTCTAAAGAGGGTCTCTTGTTGTCCCAGTGATCACCCTTGTAAAGGCGATATGGGGGTTTAGCAGATAGTGGGATGGCACGTATACCAATCACTACCAGTCTAAACACTCAGCAAAGAGTTGGGGTGTACACAAACTTCAACCTTGACTCAAGTCATAGATAAGCTGCTAGTCCCCCACTTAACTTAAAGTTTAGTGTGTGCTCTCAAAATAATAAAAGTGATGCATGGCAAGGCATATTATGATGACAGGATGTAAAGATGCATGCTAAAGCTAAAAAAATATAAACCATCCATTAATATGAAAAACAAAAACATATCATAAACAAACAAAACTATCAAGCCTAGTCCATATCCCCAGCAGAGTCGCCATTCTGTCGCACCCCAAAAAAATTTGG
Source organism: Salix purpurea (assembly GCA_027405865.1). Classification (NCBI taxonomy): domain Eukaryota; kingdom Viridiplantae; phylum Streptophyta; class Magnoliopsida; order Malpighiales; family Salicaceae; genus Salix; species Salix purpurea. Next base: position 28,078,205 of record JAOWLH010000002.1, read on the forward strand.
TGAGCGCGACATCGTGACGACTCTTCCCCGTGTGCGGGGATTCAATGTGTTAGGGGGATTATCTATTTTCGTAAAAAAGGGAGTCGCCACCTAGTATTATGGTTACTAGGAAACCTAAAACTGGTCTTTCAGAGATTCTAGGGTAAGGGACTGGTTGCGTAAAGGGAAGGTTTTAGCACCCCTAGTACTCCTTACCTAAGGTAAGCTGCTTGACATTTTGATTTGCTTATGATTTGCTATGGCTTTGAAAAAGAACATATGTTAATTAAATGGCAAATGGGATATCATTCCCGCCGAATATTTTGGATATCAACCCCTTAAGATTTATTTATCCAAACACCGACAGTGAATAATAGCATATCATTCCCGCCGAATATTTTGGATATTAACCCCTTAGGATTTATTTACCCAAATACCGATGGTGAATAATAGCATATCATTCCCGCCGAATATTTTGGATATTAACCCCTTAGGATTTATTTACCCAAATACCGATGGTGAATAATAGCATATCATTCCCGCCGAATATTTTGGATATTAACCCCTTAGGATTTATTTTACCCAAATACCGATGGTGAATAATAAATTCCAAAAAATAAGATTTTTATATTTTTTTGAATATTGGCCAATACCCTTTGGATTTTACAAACTTGTTGTAAAATCTCAAAATGCAAGAAATGATTTTTTCTTTGCGAAATCCATGCTAAGACTCATTTTTCTTCAAAAACCCAAGATAAAATATATTTTTGAAACAAAAGAACAATTTTTAAAATATGCTAGTATATCGGTCGTATGCAAGAAAACAACACATTTTTCTTTAATAAAAATATTTTTTTTGGAAAATTTGTATCTTTATATTTTTTATCATTTTCTTTTTCGGTGGGCTGGCTGTCAGCCCACCTAAATTCGGGCTGGGCTGACAGCCCAGCCCACCTTATCTCCCGGCTGGGCTGCTAGCCCAGACCCATCTGGGCTGGGCTTCAGGGCCAGGCCTGGCGCGAGGCCCGGCCTCTGTCAAGCCCACGCGGGGAGTGAATTAATTCACTCCCCGCATGCAATTTTGCAGAGACGATGAATAGTGGCAAGGAAGATTTTCGAGTATGGAGAATGGAATACCTGTTTATACCGTTGGGTAGAGGAGATCGTGGTGATTGTTCTGGTCCTTGAGGCGTCGGATATGGTGGCCTGAATTCGCCGGAAACTGCGTCGGAAAGTGCACGGTGGCGTTGCAGTTGCTGTCGTTCGCTGCTGATTCTTCGCCGGAGCTAGCTGTCTGGGTTGCTGGAGTGATGGGGGAGAGGCCGGTGTCGTCTAGACGAAGTGTGGTGGCCGGAGTTGATGGCTGCTGAACTTGGTGACCGGAGACAGAGAATGACAGAGGCTCCTCTGTTTTAGAGATAGAAAGAATAAGAGAAAATGCAAGGAAGAGCAGGAAGAAAATTAAATCAAAACTTTTATGTAAATGGCTCTGCAACTCTCTTTATTTCTCTGTGTTTCCTTCAAGTTTTTTTCACGTAAAATCTCTTCTCCTCTCTTTTCTCCTTTTTCTTCTCAACGTGTACTGCTAGCAGTACAAGACCCAACATTCATGCAGGGTATTGAATGCAATCGGAGGAAAATCAGGAATGAAATCACGATTGAAACGGGAAAAAATCAAATTAAATTCTGACTGCTTTGCTGTGATGGAGATGAAACGGGAAGAGAATCACGCAGGATTTTGGCATTGAGCTGTTATCAAATCTGTTGTTGAACTGCTGCTGCATTGCTGTTGATTTTCTATTTTAATTCCAATTGATTGCCATTGATTTCAATTGAATGCTGCTGCGTTGAGAGAGCTGAATTGGGAAGAAAATTAAATCGAAAAAGGAAGAAAAAGAAATATTGATCTGCTGTGAAGGAGATGAATCGGGTAATAAAATCAACATTGATGGGAAGGAAAATTTGAATGATCTGCTTTAAGCGCGCTTGAAAAAATCAAACAATGCATGCCGGAACAGTGCACATTTTTTTATGCAGATTTCAAAAAAAATTTAGGAAGGAAAGAAAAAAATAAAAAATGATTTGGTCCTTTAACAAAATCTCTAATTGCACCCAATCAGATTTAAACTTTTTATGCAATTAAATCCCATCAAAAATTCAATCTTAACTTGGCTTTGCGCGACTTTCTAAACTGGTCCTTGGCTCCTGATTTTCACGATTTAACCGTCAATCGGTCATTAAACTCCAAATTGCTCGATTTCGCCCTTGAACCCAAAATCTGTTTTTGAAATACTTTTTTTTTTGAAACATAAAACATAAAGAGTCAAAAATTGGGTAGCAACAAACCTCTTAAGATTTATTTATTCAAACACCAACAGTGAATAATAGCAAATTATCCCCGCCGAATATTTTGTATATTAACCCCTTATGATTTATTTCTCTAAGAATCAACAGTGAATAATGAATTCCCAAAAATAAAATTTTGATATTTTTGGAATATTGGCCAATACCATTTGGATTTTACAAATATGTTGTAGAATCGAAAAATGCAAGAAATGATTTTTCTTTGTGAAATCCATGCTAAAACACATTTTTTTCTTCAAAATCCAAGATAATATATATTTTTTAAAACATTTTTTTTTCAAAATATGCTAGTGTATTGGCCGTATGCATGAAAACAATATATTTTTTTGTTTTAATCATTAAAAAAAATATTTTTATGCAAATTTGTATATTTTTTCATTATATTTTTTATTTTTTTCATTATTTATTTATTTATTTAATGGTGGGCTGGCTGCCCCACCCTGATGGGCCAGGTCGCCAGTCCACTCGCTGGGCTGGGCTGCCAGCCCGACCACTGTGGCTGGGCTTCCAGCCCACCTTTATGGGGGTGGGCTCATGGCCCACATAATCTCAAACTGGGCTTCGACCCACTTATTCTAAGGACGGGCTTCGGCCCATTTTTTCTCGGACTGGGCTTTCAGTCCAGATGGGCCGGAAGCCCGTCTTTCCCTCGGGCTGGAAGCCCGTCTCATTTAGTGGTTGGGCTGGGCACCAAGCCCGGCCCCGCCCCAACCCGACCCGATTTACTGCTCACAGTTAACAGTAAATCGGGGCTGCATGTAGGAGACAATGAACAGTAAAATGGGAGATTTTCGAGTGTGATGAATGACGTAACTGTTAACGTCGTTGTGTAGAGGACGTTGAGATGGTTCTTCTGTTCATGGTGGCATCGGAAATGGTGGCCTGTGGTGGCCGGAGTTGACATCGGAAGGTGCACGGGTCACGTTGCAGTCACGGCTGCTGCTGCTGCCAACCTTGCCTGGGACTGTGGTTTGGGTTGACGGTGGAGGGGGGAGCTTCTAGTGAGGTCGATATGGTGCGTGGTGGCTAGGATTGATGGTTGCTGGGGTAGAGAGAGAGACGTCGGCGTCTGTTTTTAGTGAGAGAGAGAGAGTGGTCTGGACGGAGAGAAAACACAGAGGAGAGAAAGAAACGGAGACCAGGAATGAGAGGGATGAAGATTCTAAGTTTTTTATGCAAACTTTTCCTTTGTATTTCCTGCTTTTCTGTTCTTTGTTTTTTTCTCCACTATCTATTCCTTTTCTTTGTTTTTTCTCTTTTTTCTTTTCTTCTGTATGGCAGCTGTGACAAACATATTTATAGGGGAAAACATGCATATTGTGTGTTGTGTGGCTGTATATTGCAGAGGGCTGAGGGCCGCAGAGAGCCGTTGCAGCCCTGTGTTTCCTGCACTGTTCAGGTGTCAGAATAGTGCACGAAACATTCAATTTTGATGTTATGAGGGTAAAGTGCAATTTGGTCCTTAACCCTATAATTGTTCTAATTGCATCCCCAATCAATTTTAAACTTTTTAGTTTGTGCAATTATATCCTCGTCAGCATTTTGAGAGCATCCTTAGCTTTGCACGTCTTTTTTATTTTGGTCCCTGATTTCTGATTTGCGTGATTTAACCCTCGATCGAACATTAAACTCTTAATTTATTCAAATTGGTCCCCGATTTTGCATAATTGGCTTGAATAAATTCAAATTAGCCTATGAAAATTTCATTCTCATCAATTGAGCCTGCAATAAATTTAAAAACTTGATTTCTCATTGACTAAGCCCTTAAATAAAATTAATATGACCAATTTAAAGTAAAATTAAGTCATTGCGCTTAATTAAATTCTTCGATTAGACCCTAAATTAATCCTCAAACATAATTACATTGTTTAATTTGCCAATGATTAAATTGAATTGACATATAAAAGTATAATTTATCTTTCAACTTAATTAATTAATTTTTTTACGCCGATTTATTCGATAATAAATTACGCTAGCCTTGAATCTACATTTTCCTTCATTTTTGGCCCCAAAAGAGATACGATCAACCTCTCGAAAAAAGTCCAAAATTTCTGCCTTGATTTTTCTCCCGACACCAACCCTTTTTTATTTTATTTTTCCTTATTTTTGAGTAGATTCAGGGAATATCCCAAAATCGGGTTATGACATACTTTATAATGAAATTTTACATCGTAGTTAAAAACTTTTTTTTTATCCACAAATGTAATGTACAATATCATTTTACACGGTAGTAAAACCCTTTTTTTATCTACGAGTGTAGTTTACAATGTAGTTTTACACCCCGTTAGCTAAAAAAAATTATTATTATTTTTTTGATATATTGGTCAAATTCCAACGAATAATTGTAAACTGGTTACGATAACCAGTTTTCATTTTAAAATATGAGAAAGATGCAACATATTTTTTTATGAAAAACATGATGGGAGAAACCTTGGAATCCGACCTTATGCACGAAAACAATAATTTTTTTTAATGCAATTTTTTTATTTTTTTATTTTAAATTTAGAATGGGCCTGGCCCAGCCAAGGTTGGCCAAGCTTACTTGGGCCCAGTCTAGCCAAATAGGGTGGGCCAAGACAGGCAGACACCAAAGGCCAAAACAGAAAAATAAATAAAAGCGAGAACACGTGAACAATGCAATTAATTAATTCACTTGCACTGTTCACGTGAACAGTAACAAGGTGGTCAACCGACCACAATGAGAGGCTTAACTGCTACGAGCTCTGGGTAGAGGAGGCTGAGGTGGTTTTTCTTATGGCAGCGGCGGCGAAAATGGTGGCATGTGGTGGCTGGGAGAGGCATCGGAAGGGGTTGCTCTGTGCTGTAGTTCGTTGTTCCTTCCTCGTTGCAGTTCGTTGCTTCTATAGGAGCTACGGTGGAGCTGTTGGCATGAAGGAGAGACTACTAGTGCTGAGGGGGATGATGCAAGGTGGTTGGTCGGCTAGCTGAAGGAGAGAGAGAAGGTTGCCAATGCTGTCAAAGGGAGAGAGAGCTGACACTGTGAAAGATAGAGAGAGAGAGAGTTGTTGTTGTCGCTGTTGTTGACCACTGGTGAGGAGGTGGTGCTGTCATCGAAGCTGGGGAAGACAATGCAAGGCTATTGGTTGTGTTAGTGGAGGGGAGAGAGAGGGTTATCTAGGAAGAGGACGAGGGGCTGTTACGGGTGTGTGTATTTTGTGTTTCTGCATGCCCCGTCTGTATTTTTTATGTTACTCCTATTCGCGTGTTTTTTCAGTGTTTCCCCGTATTATTTCTTCTCTCTACCTCCTCCCTTGTTTTCTCCATTTCTCTTCTTCCTCCCCCGTGCATGGTTTCTTTCTTGCTATTTATAAGCAAAGAAAGAAACTTGCATGCAGTGGTGGCTTAACCCCCTACGACTGTGACTACAGGGTTGTCGGCGGCGTGACTGCAATGGTGGTGTGTCGGGCGTCCACTGCGGCGGGACTTCATTTAAACTTGTAATATTATGCAATTGTATCCCCGTTAGAATTTCAATAGCAACCTTGGCTACACCTTTTTTTATTTTTGGTCATTGGTTATGATTTATGCGATTTGACCCTCAATTGATCATTAAACTCTTAATTATTTTCAATTTGACCCCTGACTTTGCACAACTGACTTGGAAAAATACAATCGGGTCTCTGAAAATTCTAATCTTCTCAATTGAGCCCAAATTAAGCTCAAGAACTTGATTTTTCATCAATTAAGCTCTTATTTAAACAATCCCAGCTCTCTAAGCTTGTTATGATTGTATACATAGAGATATGAGTTGGAGTTGTGATGGAAATTTGGTTAGTTGTGTGGTTTCAAATCTTTTTACATTTATAAAGTTAAAGTCTTAAGACTATTATTCTGTTTAGTGTGCTACCACTTCCAGATCCAATAATGAGATCAATATTTTGTTTCCAATAGTTTGATTAATCCTTGTTTCGTGAGTTTATTAGGGTTTTGATCTCTTATAAAAAATAAATTAGTGTTTTGATCACCATATGCCATTTTGTTGAACAAGAATAATTGGAAATCCAATGGACAACAACTATTGATTACTACCATTCTTTTTTGCCAAGTTTTATCATTTGCTTATGGATTTTAACTCAAAAGTTAATTAAAGTGAGAAAAATAGAGAGGAAGTTGTGAACAATAAATTTAAACAAATCTTTACAGCTTATCTAAACTTTTATAAAGTGTTTTTAAACCCAGGCAGGACTAGCTGGTCCGATTGAAAATGTGCTGACACGATCACCTAACCTTTTCAATTTAACTTAATAAGTCTAGTTTATAAAAAAAAGAAAAAAAAGCTATAGCTTACGAGGCTTGAACTTGTTATCTCTATCTTAAAAACTTATGCACTTACCAAATCATAATTTTTGATTTGTGATTCAACGGTCCATTCAATGGTACAATAACTTGATCGGGTCGTCATATATGCCGGGTTTAATATATTACTTTTACAAGTGTGAATTGTTTATTCGCGTTTACCGATTCCTTGGTTAGGTTGAACAAACACGACTATGTTGCAAGGAAGATGATAATATCACTCCTGACTAGGAAGACATAAAGTTACTGATGTCCCAATATCACGCTCAAGGAACAAGGAATTTGGTTTTGAATTTTAAGTTAATTAATGTTCTAAAATCTATATAAATTTATTTTAAAAGATAGATTTATGAGGTATTCCTCCTGTACCTAGTTATTTTCAGAGAAGAGAAATAGAAAGTCATATACTTTTGACAATATTATTCGGAGACAAATATCATTTACATATCATTAATAAGATATTAAATATAATAAATTTCTTAAGAGAGCCTGTGTATATATATATATATATATATATGATAGTATAGAAATTCATTATATCAATATGAAATATGAGTTATATTGGATTCAATTAATTATTGAGTTTAAGTTTTTTGAGTCTAGCATGCTTGCTAGATCCATATTACTATTAACTTAGCTGAATGTGTCTAACCTCCTTAGGTTTGGTGTGCTTGCTAAGTCCATATTATCTTTAGACCTAGTTGACTACCAATTTCAAGGCTCTTGGGTTTAACATACTTTCTAAACTTGTATTATCCCTTAAGCTTGATTGATCATCAAGTTGATCTAAATATTTTGAGTCTGACATGTTTATTATATCTATTTAAAAAAAAAAAGTATAAAATTCTTAACTAAAAATATAGATTTATCAGCTACTCCCGTTTTAATGCATAATCTTGCATTAAACGCTGAAAAAAAAATGAAGATAAAAGTTCAATATATGTCTGGTCTTTCTTCGAGAAGAGCGTTATCAATAAAAGATTTTGATTTCCATGGATTTTATTTTTTATTTTTTTAGGAATACCAGTTATATATTTTTAATCAATAAAAGATTTTTCATAGATAAGTTAGCACTTGAATGACTGGAAAAGTCAAGACATAGCAGTGTGTCCGAATCACTCAATTAACAACGCTTAAGTATTGCTTGCGTTCACCCAATTTCGAAAACAAATCTTAATATAAATTTGCACGACGAATGCAAGAACACGCATCCCATTTTAAGCCCATATATTCTCGAGTCTCCTGCTGTGGTACCTGATAGAGTATGAAGTGGAAATGTATGCATACCATGAGTATGCATACATTGCAACACATACATACATAGATTTGGGTATAGATAGCTCACGATAGAGCATGTATTGTGTGTGAAATAAATCAGAAACAGAAATAACAGATTCTGGTTCTCTCTCTTCTCTCTCAAAATATCTAAACACCTTACCTGTACAAATCCACACATGGTATCAGAGCCTCTATGCTCACGCAAGAAAATTGATTGAGATTGATCCAAAAGTTGATCTCTCACGCAAGCAAATTAATTGATCCAAAAAGTTGATCTCTGCTGCGATTTTTCTGCAGATTATTGAAGAACTCTGTGAAAATCTCACTGTGCAAATTACAGTGATTAATTAGGTGTTATTGTCAAGAATTTGTCTGAAGCAACGATCCTCTGCTGCGATCCTCTGCTGCAATTTTCGAAATTTTCATCGATCCTCAGCTGCAATTTTCGAAACTTTCACCAATCCTCTGCTGCAATTTGAGAAATTTTCTGCAGATTATTGAATCTGTGATTCTCTGCTGCGAATTGCTTCTGCAATTTTTCGAAACTTTGATTCTTTTTCGAAATTTTGTGCAGATTATTGAATCTGCTCTCTGCTGCAAAGTGCTTCTGCACTTTTTCCAAATGATTGTCTGCAGATTATTGAATCTGCGATTCTCTGCTGCGAAATTGCTTCTACAATTTTTCGAAACCTTGATTCTCTGCTATGGTTTCTTCTGCAAATTTTCGAAACTTTCTGCAGCCTATTGAATTTCTGAGCTGCTGCAATTTGCCTCTGCAGTTTTCAAAATTTTCTGCAGATTCTGGAATTTCAATTTCTGAGCTGTGCTTTGCGTCTGCAGTCTTCGAAACTTTCTGCAGATTGAATTTCTGAGCTGTGATTTGCGTCTGCTGCAGTATTATTGAATCTGCAAGGCAGCAGCACTGCTAAAATCAGTTATTCCACAGCACATAGTTACTTACACGAATCAGCAGCCATGGTAACTGCCTCGCAACTCCAAATCCTCCAATCTCCGATTGCAGGTCTGATTTCCACAATCTCCACAGCTGTAAATGTGAAATTGGATGATTCAAATTACCTAAATTGGCATTTTCAAATGCAATTGTTGCTAGAAAGTAATGCCATAATTGGTTTTGTTGATGGTTCTCACTTGTGTCCAATTGATGAGAGTGAATTGAACACTTCGACCTCATCTTCAAGTGATGAATCCGAGAGTGTGCTGATATGGAAGATGCATGACAGAGCTGTCATGCAGTTGATCACTGCTACCTTATCACCTATAGCCATGTCCTGTGCTATCGGTAGCAGAAGCTCAAGAGACTTGTGGAATAGATTGAAGGAGTATTTTTCCACAGTGTCCAAAACTAGCATATTTCAACTGAAGTCTGATATGCAAAATGTGAACTAGGGACTGATTCCGTAAGTCAGTACCAGTTAAAGATAAAGGAGGCACGAGACTATCTAAGTGCAGCATCAGCGCACAAAGCACATTGAAATTGATGTGCATTTTGTCCGTGAGAGGGTGGCCAACAAGCAGCTGGAGGTTCAGTTTGTCTCATCACAGGAGCAGTTTGCTGACATTCTTACCAAGGGGCTGAGTTCTCCTTTATTTCTTGCTCATTGTCGCAATCTCAGGCTAGGTTTATGTGCGCCTGTGATTGAGGGGGGATGATAGAGTATGAAGTGGAAATGTATGCATACCATGAGTATGCATACATTGCAACACATACATACATAGATTTGGGTATAAATAGCTCACGATAGAGCATGTATTGTGTGTGAAATAAATCAGAAACAAAAATAACAGATTCTGGTTCTCTCTCTTCTCTCTCAAAATATCTAAACACCTTACCTTTACAAATCCACACAGTACCATAGCCGCCATTGATTGCATTTTGCAGCATCATTCCTATCTGTTTTTGTGTCATGTCAACTCCCACTTCCTTAGCATTCACCGTGCGAAGGTGCAAGCCGGAATTGGTTGCACCAGCTAGAGCCACACCTCATGAATTTAAACCACTTTCTGATATTGATCGCCAACTATACCTACAATTCCAATCACCACATTACAACTTTTATGCACACAATCCGTCCATGCGAGGGACAGATCCGGTGATGGTAATAAGAAAGGCAATTGCACAAGCACTTGTGTATTATTACCCTTATGCTGGGAGGATTAGACAAGAGCCAGAAAATAAGCTCGTAGTAGATTGTACAGGAGAGGGTGTCTTGTTCATTGAAGCTGATGCTGATGTTACACTTGAGCAGTTTGGTGATCCAATTCAGCCTCCGTTCCCTTGTGCCGATGAACTTCTTTACAATGTCCCAGGTTCAGAAGGAATCATCAATACCCCATTGTTGATCTTTCAGGTACTTGTCGATTATTATGAACAAGGTGGTATCGGCTTGTTATGTTTTCTCCCTTAAAAAAATGGCTAGTTTATAGTAGTTATCACAAGTAAACAGTCGGGTAGGATTGAACCTACACTATATTTCCCTTTCTATTTTTTTTTAAAGAAACTTTCTATTTACTTTTTTGGTACCTGGGTTCTTAATTTTAGCATTCAATGTTTTATGGTAGGTGTCAAGGGTAAATAGTTAGGTTGAATAATTCATAAAATCCTGGTTCATTGCAATAATTCAATTATCGATGGCTTCACATGATTGATGACAGACTTCTAATTTCAACAATCCAATTATCGATGGCTTCGCATGCAATCATCCTCTCTGTTTTATCTTTTCTCAACAGCATCATGCTCTTTTCTTTTCTTGTCAGCTCTTTCTTTGCTTTTCTTTCTTCTCCTTATTTTCCTCCTTTTCCCGGTGTTTTCTTGAATGGTTCAATTTGATACATGTCCTAAGATATATCCACTAATTATTTGGCATGCTCTCACATCGAAGAAAATGACTAACAATCTATTTTCTTAGCTTTTGGATTCAAATATATAAATTCATTTTATATTATTACACATCATTGTCCCCGGCCGCTCCCCAACAAAAAAATTGACTCTTTGACAAAACTCAGCTAGTATTCGTATATAATATATATGTAATTTAACATAAAATAAATTGTTTATTGTTTGCTCATTGTGCTATATTACACTCCACTGATCACACTAGAGTAAAATAGTAATGATATTTTTTTTATTGTATTTTGATAGATAACACGCTTGGAGTGTGGTGGTTTTATACTTGGCTTCCGTCTTAATCACATGTTAGAATTCTAATGTGAGATTAGCTTTGGATAAGAAGATTTAGCTGTAGGATTTATCATTAGCTGTAGTCTTTTAGTCTAACTAAAACAAGTTTAAACTTTCAAATTTATATTTATCCGATTATCTCTCAAATTGTTGAGAGTTTTATGTTTTTCAATTCATTAGCATTGTAAGCCTATATATAGGCTATTTCAATTTAATAAAGTTTATGTGATTTGTTCCAAATTTCAATTTTTCTAAGTATTTTTCCTTGATTTTCCTGCCCAGAATTTAGTTCTTCATCTGTTCTTCATTCTCGGCAATTTTCCAGATTTTGATCTGAACAGTGCTTGTTACTAACAACTACTGTTCAGATCATAATTTTCCAACAAGTGGTATCAGAGCACGTTTTCTTGCGGGATCTGTGGGGTTCTTTTTTGAGAGACAAACATAGAGAGTTAGAGTTTAATTGAGTGTAAACACTAATGAGCTTTTTACTTTAAAAAATCATGTCAACCTCCAACAATAATGCTGCTGCAATTCCAGTTTTTTCTGGAGAAAATTATCACATCTGGGCTGTCAAGATGAAGTTTTTTCTGCGATCCCAAGGGTTATGGAATGTTGTGGAGATAGATACTGATTCCACACCATTAAATGAAGACCCTACAATTACGCAGATGAAAGTGTTTGAAGAAGAAAAAATGAAAAAGGACAGGGCTATTACCTGTCTTCATTCTGGAATTTCAGATCACGTCTTCACCAAAGTAATGGACTTGGAAAACCCAAAGAAGATATGGGACAAACTCCAAGTTGAGTTTGAAGGCAGTAGCAGGGACAAAAACATGAGGTTGCTGGCATTTAAAAGAGAGTTTGAGCTGATCAAAATGAAGGACAATGAGTCTGCCAAAGACTACTCTAGCAGGTTGATAAACATTGTCAATCAAATCAGGCTTTTAGGGCAGACGTTTGAGGATCATAAAGTTGTTGAAAAGCTTATGATGTCTCTTCCACAGAAGTTTGAATCCAAAATATATGTTATAGAAGAGTCTTGCGATTTGCAAACTCTCTCTACTGCAGAATTGATTAGCAAACTTCACATCCAAGAACAAAGGGTGCTAATGAGAGATGAAGAGGTTATGGAGGGTGCCTTCCAAGCCAGCACTATGGGAAGAAATTCAGGAAATATGCAGAGAAAGAACCATTTAAAATCCACTCAATGGAAAACTGAAATGATCGCAGGTAAACAAATTTACTCACCTTGCACTCATTGCAGAAGAACCAACCATGCTGAGAAGGATTGCTGGTACAAAAACAAACCTTCCTTCAAATGTTCGTTTTGCAATAATCTCAGTCATAGTGAGAAGTTTTGCAGAGCTAAGAACAGTCAACCCCATCAGCCTATTCAACAGCAAGTAAATGAGACCGAAGAAGAAAAGGAGGAGGATGAACAATTGTTTATGGCATCACAGGATATCAACACACATGGAGCAAAGGTTTGGATGATTGACAGTGGCTGCACAAGCCACATGACCAAGCATTTGGCAATTTTCTCTTCCCTTGATGAATCAATTCAACCGAGAATCAAATTGGGAAATAGTGATGTTGTGCAAGCTAAAGGGAAAGGGACAATTGTTGTCAACACTAAAAGAGGTACTAAGATTGTTCACAATGTTCTTTACATTCCAGAACTAGACCAAAACTTGCTTAGTGTTGCACAAATGTTGAAGAATGGATATGAAGTCTCTTTCAAAGGAAAGACTTGTCTCATTTCTGACAGATATGGAACAAAGTTAGCAAGAGTTGAAATGAATGGTAATAGTTTTTACTTAAAACTGGATGCGATTGAAAGGAATGCTATTAGTGTCATGACTGATGAGAGTGTATTATGGCATAATCATGTTAACCTTAATTCATTAAAGGTAATGCATAATAGTGGCATGATTAATGATGGTGCTCAGCTTTGCAAAAGGCTGCAAATATGTGACAAAGATGGGAAAATCAGAGATGGTGATATGTATAGCATGAAATCCAACAATGGTTATGTGAACAATTCGGCTGAATCCACAACACATGAAGGCTTGAAAGATGTTCTTACTGATCATGAAGAAATTGATAGTGCTGTGATGGTGAGGGATTCTGAGGAAAAATCAAAATGTTTTGAAATTGTGAACTTTGAAAAGGCTGAGGATGGTGCCGAAACTGTCAAGATTCTTAATGGCAAAGGAATTAGTGTTGAGGAATGTTATGTTAGAGAATGGTACATGAATACAGGAGGAGCAACATGTGAAGGAAATCTTGATGGTGATGTAGGCCAAAACAGGGCTGATATAAGTCAAGTTCATCATGACTTGAAGACCAAGATAATTCCAGTAGCAAGTCTGGAATTTCTGAAGATGAAGTTGGGATTGCCCAAAGCAAATCTCAAGGAGGAGTGTTAGAATTCTAATGTGAGATTAGCTTTGGATAAGAAGATTTAGCTGTAGGATTTATCATTAGCTGTAGTCTTTTAGTCTAACTAAAACAAGTTTAAACTTTCAAATTTATGTTTATCCGATTATCTCTCAAATTGTTGAGAGTTTTATGTTTTTCAATTCATTAGCATTGTAAGCCTATATATAGGCTATTTCAATTCAATAAAGTTTATGTGATTTGTTCCAAATTTCAATTTTTCTAAGTATTTTTCCTTGATTTTCCTGCCCAGAATTTAGTTCTTCATCTGTTCTTCATTCTCGGCAATTTTCCAGATTTTGATCTGAACAGTGCTTGTTACTAACAACTACTGTTCAGATCATAATTTCCCAACATTAATCACCCAATGAGTGATGCTTTTGGCATAGTTCAGCTATTGAGTGCCATAGGTGAGATCTCACGAGGTGCTCAAGCCCCTTCAATCCTACCTGTGTGGCAAAGAGAGTTCCTTTGTGCTAGGAATCCACCTCGTGTAACCTGCACACACAACGAATATGGTAATCATGATGAACTTGTTCTGGATCCTAGCGAGCTCAACGTTCCTGAATTTCGCGGCTGCACTGACGGTGCAGCCCACCGTTGTTTCATCATCGGCCCTAAAGAATTATCCAACATTCGTAAATGGGTTCCTCCTCATTTACTCCCATGTTCCAAGTTTGAAATAATAACCGCAAGCTTATGGAGATGCTATGCCATAGCATCTCAAGCAAACCCTAATGAGGAGATGCGCATTTGTATGCTCGTCAACGCTCGTTCCAAATTCAACCCGCCGGTACCAGAAGGTTATTATGGTAACGTGCTGGCATTGCCAGCAGCTATAACCAATGCTAGGAAGCTTTGTTTGAACTCATTAGGGTATGCTCTGGAGCTGATAAGGCATGCAAAGAATAAGATCACCGAGGAGTACATAAGATCGTTGGCAGATTTCATAGAGATTACCAAGGGTCTGCCTAAAGGGTTACAGTCATATGTTGTGTCAGATTTAACAAGTGTTGGGTTTGATCAGGTGGATTATGGTTGGGGTAAGCCAGTTTATACCGGGCCATCTAAGGCTATGCCTGATGACATTAATAATTCTGGAACCTATTACTTACCCTATAGAAACAAGGAAGGAGAGCGTGGGATAATGGCTCTGATTTCCTTACGTGCACCAGTTATGGAAAGATTTGCATTGCTATTCGAGGAATTGACCAAGCACCATCCAGAGAGTGGCCCAGCACAACAACACATGACTCTCCCTATAAGACACAAGCTTTGATATATTTCCCACTTGAAATTGTTGGTGAAGCTTGATTGTTTCAATATTGGCTTCCGAGTTGGCATCCAGGGCTTGAATTTAGTTTCAGCAGTCGTGCAACAAGATTGGATAATCATCTGCTTTTTTAAAATAAAAAAATTGTGGTTAAATAATTACTACAAGTCTTGTTGCTTTCTGATACATGGTTGATTGACGAGGGATTACTTGTGTTGAAAGCAAGTTACAAGAGTTGTTGGAGAGTGAATGTCTTCTGTAGGGTTTCCAATTGTTTATAAATTGCTTGTTCTTATCAGTGCTCTATAATTTTCTTTAAATTTGTTATCATGATATCATCTTCATTGTTGCTTCCCTTGAATTGTATACTTTTTTTTTGGGGGTCAACAATGGCTATTTGATTCTTTCTTGTTTTCTTACAGCAATGCTATTTCTTGGACAGGTTCAAAGGACACATAGATTGTTTATAAATCTAAATTTTTAATTAATTTTTTGACTTGAGATGCAGAAAGAAATTAATTAAGTAATTCTTAGACATTTCCAAAATATTACAATTATAAAACTTTAGAGTAAATTTCTTGACTTGGACTATCAGGATTGTCGCGACGGCGATTTTTTACGCGCTTCGCGCCCCGCCATCTCCCCTTTGATTGGGGAGAGAACGGCGCGCGGTGAAAATAAGGTTGTTTATAGCCGTAAAATTTACGACTATAATTCTAAGGAGTCGCCACCTAGTATTACGGTCACTAGGAAACCTATTGGTCTGCGAGAGTCTTGGGTAAGGGGACTTGTTGTGCAAGGGGAAGACGCATCACCCCCAGTGCACCCTACCTAAGGTAAGCTGCATTGTTTGTTTGATTGTTTTTCTAAGTTAAAATCTTTACACTGCATTTTCAAAAAACATTTTTTTTTTGTCTGCGAGTGTACTTTACAATGTAATTTTACACCGCAGTTACAAGTTTTTTTTTTTATCTACGGGTGTACTTTACAATGTAAATTTACACCGTAGTAAAAAAAATTTTATCTACGGGTGTACTTTACAATGTAATGTTACGCCGTAGTTAAAATCTTATTTTAATCTATGGATGTATTATACAATGTAATTTTACACCGTGGTAAAAATATTTTTTATCTGCGAGTGTACTTTACAATGTAAATTTACACTGCGAAAGCTAAAACAAAATAATTATTAAATTATTTTTGACATTTTGGCCGACTTCCAACGGATAATCGCAAACTGGTTACGATATCCATTTTTACGATATCCAAATTTTTCGTTTTTTTTTTTTAAATATGGAAAAAGATGCAACATATTTATTTTTACGAAAAATACAATGAGAAAAGCTTTGGAATCCGGCCGTATGCACAAAAAACAAATACATTTTTTATATTTTTTTTTGATTTTTTTGTAATAATAACAGTAGTCAAAAAAATACTTTTTTTTTGTCAATTTATATTTTCAAATATTTTTTTATTTTTTTTTATTTTTGGGGGGCTGGGCTGTCAGCCACAGTGGGCTGACAGCCCACCCTTAGGGGGGTTGGGCTGCCAGCCACAATGGGCTGGCAGCCTGCTCTGAATGGGCTGGGCTTCCAGCCTCGTGGGCCGGAAGCCCGAAGATCTTTCGGGGTGGGCTTCCAGCCTCGTGGGCCGGAAGCCCGAAGATCTTTCGGGCTGGGCTTCCAGCCTCGTGGGCCGGAAACCCAAGATCTTTCGGGCTGGGCTTCCAGTCTCGTGGGCCGGAAGCCCGAAGGTCTGTCGGGCTGGGCTTCCAGCCATCGTGGGCTGGGCTTCCGGCCATCGTGGGCTGGAAGCCCAAACAGGCTATCCTGGGCCGAAACGACGGCCCATCGTGTGCTCGCGCCGGACACGAAAGCCCGACCCAAACCACCTAAACCCTGCCCTGCATGAACAGTGGGACGATCACGTCCCACTGCATGCAGGGGCGCGAGGTTGAAGGTGAATGAACAGTAAAAGTGAAATTGTGGCGAGAGGTTCACCTGAGGGTATGGTCAGATAGCTGAGGTCGGGTGGTTGTCCTGGTGGTTGTTTTGCCGTCAACGATGGTCTGTGGTGGCCGGAGGAAGCTTCTGAAGTCGCCGAAGTTTACGTTGCAGCTGCTGTCAGCGTCGCCGGGGCCTCGCCTGAAGGTGTGTTTATGTTTCTGGTGTAGAGGGGAAGTAACCGATGATGATGAGGTGGTTTTAGGGTGGCCAAACGACTGCCAACGGTGGAGAGAGAGAGAGAGGGTGAATCTGCAACTAGAGAGAGAGAGACGCGAAACAGAGAGAGCGAGAGTGAAGCTGACGGAGAAGAAGGTGATCTCTTCCTTCAGTTTCTGAGCATGTTTTTGATGCCAAAAATCGCTATAATTTGCCTAGAATCTCTTCCTCTTCTCTCTATTTTTTCCGTTTTTTGTCCCCCCCCCTCGGCGTGAACGCAGTGAACGTGTATTTATAGTGAAATTAGGCATGCAGGTTGTGTGTTTGTGGCGTGGCCTCTGCATTTTGCAGTGGGCAGAGGGCAGAGTGCAGAGGCTGAGGACTGCCACTGCAACGTTGTTCGTCCTGGTGCAGGGGGCCTGCTCTGTGTTTCCTGCACTGTTCAGGTGTCGGAACAGTGCAGGAACATGCAATTTTGAAGCTGGGGCAAAGTGCATTTTGGTCCTTAAAACTATAATTGTTCCAATTGCGTCCTTAGTCCATTCTAAACTTTTAATTTGTGCAATTGTATCCTCGTCAAAATTTCAACAGCAACCTTAAATGCGAGCGCCTTTTTTATTTTGGTCTTTGGTTTCCGATTTGCGCGATTTAACCCTCAATTGACTGTTAAATTCTCAATTTGTTCAATTTGCCCCCTGATTTCGCATTATTGACTTAAAAATTCAAATCGATCTCCGAAAATTCCATTCTCATCAATTGAGCCCAAATTAAATTCAAGAAATTGATTTCTCATTGACTAAGCTCTTAATAAAATTAATTTGACCAATTTAAAGTATAATTAAGTCCTTGCACTTAATTAAATCCTTCAATTGGACCTTAAATTAATTCCCGATCATAATTAAACTTTAAATTTGTTGACGATTAAATCGAATCAACCCATAAAAAATATAATTATGTCGTTTAACTTAGTTTTTACACAGATTCATCCAACGATAAATTACTTTTGTCTTGTAAATAGTAAGCGTTGTAAAGAAAAAGAAAAGTGGATTTACCAGACCAAGAAATGGTCGATCCATCCAGCAATGAGAATGGTGAAGATGATGGAATGGAAGATAGGGCTAGGAAGTAGGCTATCTAGGATCTATGGTTGAGAGTTAGAAAACTCACTCAAAAGAGGAAGAAAAATAGTGTTGGAAAAACACTATCTTAATTGATGGTCGAAGGTTGGAAAACACACTCGACAAGGAGGATAGGGATGAAAAACGCACTATCTTGATTGGTGGTTGGAAAACGCACACGAAAAGGAAGAAAAATATGGTTGGAAAACACGTTATTTTTAGCTTATGATTAAGGGTTGGAAAACACACTTAAACAAAGAGGATAGGGATGGAAAACGCACTATCTTAATTGGTGGTTTGAAAACACACACGAGAAGGAAGAAAAATAGGGTTGGAAAACACACTATTTTAGCTTATGGTTAAGGGTTGGAAAACGCACTTAAACAAGGAGAGGAATGGCTAAGAAGTGCACGATCCTAATTGGTGATTGAGGGTTGGAAAACTCACTCAAATGAGAGGAGAGGAAAGGCTAAGAAGCGCACGATCCTAATTGATGGTTGAGGGTTGGAAAACACACTCAAGAGTGGAAATGAATGGCTAAGAAGCGCACGATCCTAATTGATGGTTGAGGGTTGGAAAACTCACTCAAATGAGAGGAAATGAATGGCTAAGAAGCGCATGATCCTAATTAATGGTTGAGGGTTGGAAAACTCACTCAAATTCTGGAAAGAGAAAGGGCTAAAAAGCCTGTTATCTGAGTTGGTTGATGGCTAGAAAGCTCACTCAAATAAGGAAATGGATAGGATTGAAAAACACTCTATCTGTTCTGATGAAAGGCTCGCAAAAAGTGAAAGTGATGAGGGCTCGAAGGCGCACAAAAAATGATGAGTAGAGGTTTGTGAATTACAATCCCTCCAAAACATTTCTTGGATCCCTAGGGAGATGCGATGTATAATGACACCCAAATCAAGAAACAAATAAAGCTGAAAAGCATGCTCAAGGAAATGAGAGGGGTAAAAGCTTGAAAGCGTGCACACAAAATGATGAATGAAGGTTCGTAAATTACGATCCCTCCAAAACATTTTTTAGATTTTCAATGGGGATGCAATGCATGATGTCACCCAAAATTAGAAAAAAGATAGCTGAAAAGCATGCTCAAGGAAATGCAAGAGATGAGAGCTTGAAAGCATGCACACAAAATGATGAATGAAGGTTCGTAAATTACGATTCCTCCAAAATATTTTTTAGATTTTCAATGGTGATGCAATGCATGATGACACCCAAAATCATAAAAAGATAAAGCTGGAAAGTATTCTCAAAGAGGTAAGAGCTTGAAAGCGTGCATGCAAAATGAATGAAGGTTCGTAAATTACGATCCCTCTAGAATATTTTTAGATTTTCAATGGGGATGCAATGCATGATGATGCATGTATACTTACCTGAGAGATATAGGTCCCCTTTCTTCCTCCAGGCTTTCTTTTCCGGGATTTGGACCTCTGAATTTGATGGCTTCTCGCTTCTGCTTACTCAAGCCGCAACTTGTGATTTTGACCACTGCAAATGATAGATTTTCCATATCAACATGCCCCACGAGTTTGATCCAGGTTCTTTGAAAAGGAATGATGGAGTCAACTTCGTGATTTGACGGCTTCTCGCTTCTGCATACTCAAGCCACAACTTGTTGATTTTGACCGCTGGAGATGATATGTTCCCCTGAGTTTGATCCAGATTCTTTGAAAAGGAATTATGGAGTCAACTTCTTGATTTGACGGCTTCTCGCTTCTGCATACTCATGCCGCAACTTGTGATTTTGACCACTAGAGATGATAGATTTTCCATATCAACATGCCCCCCGAGTCTGATCCAGATTCTTTGAAAAGGAATGATGGAGCCAACTTCAATTGCATTTGTAGATTGCCCCCCTGTTTGGTCATGCCCCAAAAGTGTTTTGGGCTTTAGGTGTTTGCAGGAAGGGGTTGGTTATTTGAAAAGATGGTGTTTTCATGTGGGATTTTTGGAATTTCAAAGTCATTCCAAGCACAAAAACCATTTTGATTACCCAAGTCGGGTCATGTCACACTAGTGTTTTAGGCTACAAGTGTTTGTAGGAATGGGATGGCTATTTGCAAAAAATATTTTCATGCAAAACTTTTGGAATTTCAAAGTCATTCCAAGAACAAAAACCATTTTGATGTTTGTTTAACAAACTTGTTCTCGAAAGAATTCAAGTGATCTCATTGTCAGTTTTTTTTGTTGATTTTGACAAGATTGTGAAATGATATTTGCAAGTCTCGTATGTCAGAAAAGTTTCAATCAGGTTGTGTGAAACATTTGTAAGGATTGTTTCAAATGGAAAAGCATTGCTTATCGATCCAGATAACTCGTATTTGATCAGAAAGGGCTTTATTAGGCTTGTAACGTAGGCTTAGGTTACTGGCTACGAAAAAAAAGATATTTGTAGGTTCAAAAAGTGTTTAAGGGTTTTTTAGACTAAGGATCACTTAGTGCTTACTCTTAGAACTTCATTTAGCCCTCATGATTGATTTTTATAGTGACCTAGCATACGCCTAAGTGTTTGTTTGGGCTTTGACCTTGACATGCCCCCGGTATTTGTTTGGGCTTTTTCATTGGTATTTGGCACTAACGTTGTGCTGACTTGACATGCCCCCCAAGTATTTTGTTTGGGTTTTTTCATTGGTTTTTTGGCAACAACATTATGCTGACTTGACATGCCCCCAAGTTTTTTGTTTGGTTTTTTCATGGTTTTTGGCACTAACATCGTGCTGACTTGACATGCCCCCCCCCCAAGTATTTTGTTTGGGTTTTTTATTGGTTTTTGACACTAATGTTGTGCTGACTTGACATGCCCCCCAAGTATTTTGTTTGGGCTTTCTATGTTGGGTTTTTAGTACTACCAAAATGTTGAATTAATTTGCTAGTATACTAAAACCTTTTTATGTTTATGCTCCCCAGATTTGTTCGGGCGTCACTTGTCATTGAGGACTGTTTTGTAGATTTTTTTTTTTTTGCACTTGCCCCCTGTGTAGGGTGTGATCCTTGTCGGGGTTAATTATCAAGAAAATAAAATTATTAGGCTCAAATAGGGGCTGCAAAGGATATTTGAGACTTTGTGAAGGCATATCAAAGATGGCCTTTCATCATTTCAAAAACATGCAATCCGAATCAATAAGCCTTGCTTTTCCATGCGAAACAAGTTTTTGATTTTTTTGGATTTTTTTTGGATTATTTGTTTGGCTAAGAGGTTAGCTTTATTATGTGGGTTTTGGTGGTATGAGATCACCTTTCAATGAAATCCTTTGAATTCCCAGAACACATTTGTTAAACAAACATCAAATTGACATTTCTTTTCGTACTAGAATTTGATTTGCCAAAAATCTTGATGAAATCATAAGATCATGTATAATTTGGATGAAAGGGATATCAGGCATGCTTGTGTTATTTAAACAATAAGCAATAACACATCGTAAACACAAGCAAATACATGATCACTAAAGAGAAATATTTGCTGAACAAAAAAGTCTTGTGGCATTACAAGCAAAATTGCCGACAAGTTAAAACATGGGCATAATGTGTGGGCATGACCGAAACAAAAGGGAATCATGGAAGCAGACTTCATCTTCTAATACCGGCACACCCCGTTCTCAAAAGCTTTGTTGATGTCACTACTGTGCGAACACTTGGTACCCTATTTTCGTGAAGCTTACTTGGGTGCCGGACCTAGATTTCCTTCAGATGTTATCCACCCCACTTTAATCAACTGCATGAGCATTTTCTTGAAGGCACCACAAGTGTGAATGCTATGCCCTACAGCACCGGCATGGTATTCACAGCTTAAATCAGGCTTGTACCAATCAGGATAAGGTGGCTGCAAAGGTGAATAAGGTTCAGGAGCTATTTTTCCAGTGCTTACCAAGTTTTGATACATCTCATTTAAAGGCAATGGTAATGGAGGTAGTTGATCTTGGGTTTTCTGGTAATTTCTTTTCGGGAAATTTTTCGGTGGATCTTTGGCTTGAAAATTAATGTTGGCAATTTGAGATGAAGGGTTATTGTAGTTCTGGAATTGGTTGTTCCTACCCTTATAGTCTTCTTCAAAATGCTCAACATCTTTTGTCTTGCTTTCAAAGCCCCTTTTCTCCACAGGTGCAGATATTCTACCACTTCTGATTCCTTGCTCTATTCGCTCTGCCACGGCTACAGCATCCATGAATTGTTGTGCTGAACTGCCCATCACATGTTCATAATAGGGCGCTCTTAGCGTGTTGGCAAATAATGTCACCATCTCTTTATCTAGAAGCGGAGGATGTACCTGTGCAGCGAGATCTCTCCATCTTTGAGCATATTCCCTTATGCTTTCTCTGTCTTTCTTCTCCAAGTTGGACAAACTTGTTCTATCAAGAGCAATGTCCATGTTGTACTTGTATTGCTTGATGAAAGCATCTACCAGATTTTTCCAGTTACGAATCCTGGTGTTGTCTAGTCTCATGTACCAATTCAAGGCTGCCCCACTCAAACTGTCTTGGAAAAAATGCATCAGTAGTTTTTCATTGTGCACTACTTCTGCCATTTTGTTACAGTATGATTTTAGGTGAGTGATAGGGCATTGTGTCCCGGTGTATATGATAAATTCAGGGACACGAAACTTCTTCGGTATTACAACATTCGGGACTAGACACATATCTGCAGCTTGCACTGGGTCATATAAATTTGCCCCTTCGATAACCCTTATCCTGGCTTCCAGTGTTGCCATCTTATCTTGTTCAAAACCCTCTGATGCTTCCATAATTGTTGGGGTTGTCGTAGGTGTTAGCACTGCTGATTGTACCAAAGCTGGAGTTTGTTGCGGATCCTGAACTCTTTCTCCTGTCACCTCTTCTTGGTGGTTCATTCCTTGTGTTTGAGTAGCCGTTGTGGGTCTAGTTGAAGGACCCTCGCCAGGGGCATTTCTCAGTGCTTGCTCGAGTAAGCTGGTGAGACTAGCCACGCTAGCTTTCAGAGAATCCAGTTCTTCTTGGAAATGAGCATCACGATGTGCACGTTCTTCGTCCTCCATATTTCTCTGCTGGGGTCGAGTGGTATGAGTTCTTCGGGGACCTATATTTTAATCTGTTGATGATATGTTATGCACAGTGATTGATGCATGTGGATGCAAATGTATGTACATGCACATCGGCAAATTATCGGGGAGTTTGTAATCAAAGGCAAGTTCTAAGTCATTATATGAGGGATAAGTTTTCTATCTAGTCTCAGAAGGTCTATGAACTGCCCAGTGGGTTTACAAGAAATGGTTGGGGCACAGTATGACCGCCATTAACAAGTAAACACTCAGTTCATAGTTGGATGTTTCACGAATCTGAACCCCGACTAAAAGTCATGGGGCAGACCGCTACTCCCCACCTAACTTAAAATTGGGTTTACTCTAGAAATTAAAATGCATGATGGAATTAATTCAAATCAAATGATGTGTTGACTGAAATTAAAAATGCATGCTAAAGCAGTAAAAATATGTATTAAAGCATAAAATGCTTGCAAAAATAAATTGAGAGACAAACAATCAAACAAACAAAGCTCAGTCCAGCGATTTCCCCAGTGGAGTCGCCATCTGTCGCGACGGTGATTTTTTACGCGCTTCGCGCCCCGCCATCTCCCCTTTGATTGGGGAGAGAACGGCGCGCGGTGAAAATAAGGTTGTTTATAGCCGTAAAATTTACGACTATAATTCTAAGGAGTCGCCACCTAGTATTACGGTCACTAGGAAACCTATTGGTCTGCGAGAGTCTTGGGTAAGGGGACTTGTTGTGCAAGGGGAAGACGCATCACCCCCAGTGCACCCTACCTAAGGTAAGCTGCATTGTTTGTTTGATTGTTTTTCTAAGTTAAAATCTTTACACTGCATTTTCAAAAAATATTTTTTTTTGTCTGCGAGTGTACTTTACAATGTAATTTTACACCGCAGTTACAAGTTTTTTTTTTTTTATCTACGGGTGTACTTTACAATGTAAATTTACACCGTAGTAAATTTTTTTTTATCTACGGGTGTACTTTACAATGTAATGTTACGCCGTAGTTAAAATCTTATTTTAATCTATGGATGTATTATACAATGTAATTTTACACCGTGGTAAAAATATTTTTTATCTGCGAGTGTACTTTACAATGTAAATTTACACTGCGAAAGCTAAAACAAAATAATTATTAAATTATTTTTGACATTTTGGCCGACTTCCAACGGATAATCGCAAACTGGTTACGATATCCATTTTTACGATATCCAAATTTTTCGTTTTTTTTTTAAATATGGAAAAAGATGCAACATATTTATTTTTACGAAAAATACAATGAGAAAAGCTTTGGAATCCGGCCGTATGCACAAAAAACAAATACATTTTTTATATTTTTTTTTGATTTTTTTGTAATAATAACAGTAGTCAAAAAAATACTTTTTTTTTTGTCAATTTATATTTTCAAATATTTTTTTATTTTTTTTTTATTTTTGGGGGGCTGGGCTGTCAGCCACAGTGGGCTGACAGCCCACCCTTAGGGGGGTTGGGCTGCCAGCCACAATGGGCTGGCAGCCCGCTCTGAATGGGCTGGGCTTCCAGCCTCGTGGGCTGGAAGCCCAAGATCTTTCGGGCTGGGCTTCCAGCCTCGTGGGCCGGAAGCCCGAAGGTCTGTCGGGCTGGGCTTCCAGCCATCGTGGGCTGGAAGCCCGAAGATCTTTTGGGCTGGGCTTCCAGCCTTGTGGGCCGGAAGCCCGAAGATCTTTCGGGCTGGGCTTCCAGCCTCGTGGGCCGGAAACCCAAGATCTTTCGGGCTGGGCTTCCAGCCTCGTGGGCCGGAAGCCCGAAGGTCTGTCGGGCTGGGCTTCCAGCCATCGTGGGCTGGAAGCCCGAAGGTTTCGGGCTGGGCTTCCGGCCATCGTGGGCTGGAAGCCCAAACAGGCTATCCTGGGCCGAAACGACGGCCCATCGTGTGCTCGGGCCGGACACGAAAGCCCGACCCAAACCACCTAAACCCGGCCCTGCATGAACAGTGGTATGATCACGTCCCATTGCATGCAAGGGCGCGAGGTTGAAGGTGAATGAACAGTAAAAGTGAAATTGTGGCGAAAGGTTCACCTGAGGGTATGGTCAGATAGCTGAGGTCGGGGTGGTTGTCCTGGTGGTTGTTTTGCCGTCAACGATGGTCTGTGGTGGCCGGAGGAAGCTTCCGAAGTCGCCGGAGTTTACGTTGCAGCTGCTGTCAGCATCGCCGGGGCCTCGCCTGAAGGTGTGTTTATGTTTCCAGTGTAGAGGGGAAGTAACCGATGATGATGAGGTGGTTTTAGGGTGGCCGAACGACTGCCAACGGTGGAGAGAGAGAGAGAGGGTGAATCTGCAACTAGAGAGAGAGAGAGAGACGCGAAACAGAGAGAGCGAGAGTGAAGCTGACGGAGAAGAAGGTGATCTCTTCCTTCAGTTTCTGAGCATGTTTTTGATGCCAAAAATCACTATAATTTGCCTAGAATCTCTTCCTCTTCTCTCTATTTTTTCCGTTTTTTGTTCCCCCCCCCCCTCGGCGTGAACGCAGTGAACGTGTATTTATAGTGAAATTAGGCATGCAGGTTGTGTGTTTGTGGCGTGGCCTCTGCATTTTGCAGTGGGCAGAGGGCAGAGTGCAGAGGCTGAGGACTGCCACTGCAACGTTGTTCGTCCTGGTGCAGGGGGCCTGCTCTGTGTTTCCTACACTGTTCAGGTGTCGGAACAGTGCAGGAACATGCAATTTTGAAGCTGGGGCAAAGTGCATTTTGGTCCTTAAAACTATAATTGTTCCAATTGCGTCCTTAGTCCATTCTAAACTTTTAATTTGTGCAATTGTATCCTCGTCAAAATTTCAACAGCAACCTTAAATGCGAGCGCCTTTTTTATTTTGGTCTTTGGTTTCCGATTTGCGCGATTTAACCCTCAATTGACTGTTAAATTCTCAATTTGTTCAATTTGCCCCCTGATTTCGCATTATTGTCTTAAAAATTCAAATCGATCTCCGAAAATTCCATTCTCATCAATTGAGCCCAAATTAAATTCAAGAAATTGATTTCTCATTGACTAAGCTCTTAATAAAATTAATTTGACCAATTTAAAGTATAATTAAGTCCTTGCACTTAATTAAATCCTTCAATTGGACCTTAAATTAATTCCCGATCATAATTAAACTTTAAATTTGTTGACGATTAAATCGAATCAACCCATAAAAAATATAATTATGTCGTTTAGCTTAGTTTTTACACAGATTCATCCAACGATAAATTACTTTTGTCTTAAATCTGTATTTTTCTCTATTTTTGGAACCAAAGAGATACGATTGGACTCGCGACAATAGCCAAAATTTCCAAATTGATTTTTCTACCCACGCTAGCTCCTTTTATTTTATTTTTGTTATTTTTATTTTATTTTGGGGAGTAACCCAAAAATTGGGTTACGACAAGGATATTGGCTAATTCATATGAAAATATCTCATGGTTGATAAAGTCATGTTTTTATCAGCATAATCAAATCATATATAATGATGTAAGATTTTTTAATATAAAAAATTATTATTATTTTAGTTATTTTTTTGTTTATGAATTTCTTTTATTATTTTTTCTATTTGAAAGTATATATTTTATTTTATTTTATTATTCAATATTACTAGAATTGTTTTAGTTTTTTTTTCCATAGTTGATGTTCTTTGTATTTAAGAGTTTTGATTTATAATAAATTTTGTTATTATTCTTTTCCAGTTGCATTATTAATATTAGAAACCTAACGATTTCTAGTGTTTTTAGTTGACTGCTATCAAATCATTATGGCTGGAAGATACAAAGATTATATATTAAAACTCAACTTGTTTTTGTGTGATGTTATTAAAAATAAAGTTAAACTACGTCAATAATTCATTGTAATTATAGATACAGTTTATTGTGAATTGTTACAGTTTAATTAGTATTATGCTCTTTAGTTTATAAAAATTATTTTTTAGGGGGTATTTTAGTCCTTTTATTTTCATATTTTGTCATTAAATAATTATTTGTATGTGTTTTTTCCAATTTTTATAACAGTGAAAATATTTTTTTGCCCTTGACATTAGAAACAAATCGTTTACTAGACAAAGGTATTCTATGTATTTCAGTTTCTTAAGAGCAATACAATAATGATTTTATCCTTGGGAGAGACAACATAAAAAATGTTATTTTTTTATGTTTTCATTTTTATAAACAGTAAAATGATCCATTTACCTTGAAAACGAAAAAATCAAAGAGTAAACCTTATAGGTTTTTTCATTATTAGAATGGACTTCAAGAGGTATTTTTAAATACTTTTTATCTAATAAAGTTGTTGAAGTATATGTTAGACACGTCAACGATTTTGAACCGTCCGTGCCGTATAAACGGTCTATAAAGCTACATAGGGCGTCTAAAAATGAACAAATGTTGTCTCACTCAAGGTTATCAAAATCGCGATTTTGACACGACACGGAAGACACTTTTGAAACAAATCTATTTCAGGCTTCCAGCCTCTCGATACACACACACACACACGGGGGGGGGGGGAAGTTTGAAAAACGGGATCCACGTAATGCTCCTTCAAGACTGGCCACGGGATCAATGAGAGGTCAATCTCGTTGAGTGGAACACGGGTTAGTACACGGGTTAGATCAATACCACGATTAGTCAAGAGATAACAGACCCACTTGACTACAATCGAGTGATCATATTCAGATTTTATAGATAATTTGTTAGTCCCATAGGAGATGTCTGGACTGGTATCACATACTGCTAATAATAGAGTGGTATTCAGCAGGATCCAGAAGAGGTGTGCCTGAGTGTAAATTCGTGAAACTGGTTTCATGACTGTCCCATTACTGTGGCGAATCACTTTAACACCAAGAAAATATGAGAGATTTGACATCTTTGAGGGAAAACTGTATAAACCTCTTCTGATAATCAATGTAAAAAGGCACTGTCGACATCTAATTGTCTAAGAGACCAATCACGACTACATCAAATACTAAAAACGAGCCTCACAATTAGTGGGTTTAACAACTGGATTAAATTTTTAATAATAGTCAATATGGGGTCGCTGATGAAAATATTTGGCTGTCTATAAGATGGTAGGCGGTACAAACTTCCATGTCCCATTTCGGACCAAAGCATCGTACTCTTCAGACATGACCCGACGCCAATGGTATCTTTCAGGGCTTGGGTCATGACAGTGGCTCAATGGCAGAGGTGATATTAAGGTAGGTGTGAAGGTTAAGTTTTCTGAGTGGCTTATGGATTTTGTTATTATATCGATCGGGTAGTCGCGTGATGTAGTCTGAAAGGGAAGAAAGCTTGGTGTTGGCTAGGTTCTAATGTTGTGGTCACGGGTAAAGGGAGTGGCGGTGATGGAGGTAGGGAGAGGATGACAAAAGAACAATAATTTTTATTTATTTATTTTCTAATAGTGCTACTTTTGTAATTTCCTTGTAACAAGAAAGTTCTTAATAATCTCGTGATAAAGCATGGATCCCTTCAAATTCAAATCAAGGATTGTGGCAAAGTTCTTATGGTTCACACGGTGGTAGTATTAAAAATTGTAGGGAGTTAGCCCTATTTTAAAGCCTTAGAATTTAGTGAATTAAAGTATTTAAGAAATTTATTATACGAGGTAAATAAACCTTGTAGCTTCAACAACTAGTTACGTTTGATGTAAGAGTTTCGATTCAAACCATAA
The DNA here is from genome assembly GCA_027405865.1 of Salix purpurea. Classification (NCBI taxonomy): domain Eukaryota; kingdom Viridiplantae; phylum Streptophyta; class Magnoliopsida; order Malpighiales; family Salicaceae; genus Salix; species Salix purpurea. Next base: position 28,107,031 of record JAOWLH010000002.1, read on the forward strand.
GCTCGATTTGGAAAGCTCTTCATCATAGTGTTAACAACAAAGCCGATAAAATAGTTTCTAAAATCAAAAATACAAGTTAATGCCCTCCTTCTAAGTCCTACTTGCCAATCATGTCTGGATTGTACCTATGTGCTTGGGCAGGGCCCAAGTGGACTGCAAGGCTGTTCGTTTTGCCAGTATTGACCTGTCCACTATGCTCTGTGTCTTTGGATCAACTACTATTTGGTTCTCAAGCATTTGTTTTATAAGTAAAAAAATTGTCATAGAAATATAGTGCTTAGATAGTAAAAGTATATCATTGATAACAAATGATAAAATTATATATGTTTTTTTTATTGAGATGCAATGAAAACAATAAACTAAAAAGAAAACAGAGAGTAGTTCGAATGCTATAAATTAACTTGTTAAACATACGACCCGACTCATGAACTCAATCAAGCTCAGTGATATTTTATAAGGATATTTAGCAGAATTCGATGACTTGAGGTCATTGAAAAAATGAGGTTTTGGTTTTTACAATTTAAAAACTCATTTTTGGCCTAAAAAAAAACTCATAAAATCAAAACCAACTTGAACCTAAAAAAAAATCTCGATTAGATATGTATTCTCAAGCAAAACAGAAGGAAGAAAACACCTAGGTAAAAGTACTCTTATAAACTCGATAACATCGATTTCAAAATGCTTGGTGGTTAGAATCATCATCAATACCCACTTTCTCTCTTTAATCTGAAATAGTCATCAACAATCACTTCTTCTCTTTCTCCTCTGACTAAAAACAATTGAAAATTAAGAGAAATTAACTTTTAGATCAAAATTAAATTTTGAAAAACTAAAGGGATGATCACTTATGAACCTAAAAGGATGGGTTGTGAAAATATTTTCTTTGTATGAAGCTCAAAGTCACAACTTATTTTACCTACTATTTTTATTTTGGTCAAAAATTGGTTCCTAAAATAGTATGAAAAATCTCAAAACTACTAAAAAATCATGGGCCTCAACAAGATTCTTGATTATATTTATATTCAAGTAATACCTTCTAAATATAAGATGACCTTCAGAAACTTGTGTAAAAATTTGAGTGTGACCCAAAAGTTGGATAAAAAATTATATCCCTTTATACTATTGTTTTGATCTAGCGTGACCAGACATTGTCGTGGGCATAAGCCTATTGCATTGGTTCATAAATGATCTTTTAGGCCATTCATGTAATGTTTTTGAGGTAGATCATTATTTATTTATGACATACCTATATTGGACTGTTCAAAATCATATGTTGTCACAAGTTCAACTTTATCATTGACTTTGAAAAATAGGGGACAACTATTGTGTGAACAATAACTTTTTAGAAGAGTATCTCAAATAAGATGTACATGTTCAAAATTTCCATCTTACTCCACCGATGGAATAATTAACAATATTATTTTTTTATTATCCATCGGTGAATCTATCAGTAAATGTAGTTTAAAAGATCAAAACCAGCATGCATGGTATTTCATCATCTTCTTGCTCGTCATTCTCTCTTTTTTACACACTACACACGCATTATTGATTCCCTCTCTCTTTCTCTCATTATTCAATTTTTCTCTTATCTTTTCTTCTCCTCCACCTAGAAGCTGTTGTTTACTGTCGGAGAAGAAGAAAAAGTTGTAGTCTATCGTGAGCTAGAGGTTGTGGCTGGTGGTGCATTTATTCTCTGTTGCCTCCCCTTGTACGCGTTTTGTGTTTCTCGTTCTCTCCTTTTTCATCTCTCTTTTTTTGTCCGAGTTTCTTTTTTTTCTTTGTTTTATTCTTGTTTTTTTCTTCTTCGTCGTTCTCTGTTCCTTCATCCTCTGTGTTTTTTGTTTGTTTCCTCCCCCTTGTATTGTTCATTTGCATGTATTTATAGGAAGAAAAATGACCTTTAAAATGCTCCTTGCATGCTAATATAGATTGTCTTTAGGTGGAGCATGTCATTTTAAACCCTTTCCTGAATGTATAATTAACTCTTTGCATTTAATTAAATCCTTTAATTGGATCCTAAATTAATTCATAAACATAATTATGCTATAAATTGGCCCACAATTAAATCAAATTGGCCTATAAAAAATATAATTATGTCTTTCAACTTAATTTTTAAGCAAATTTATCCAATAATAAATTATTTTAGTCATGAATCTGTATTTTCTTCATTTTTGGGTATAATGAAAGTACGATAGGGCTCTCGAATCCGTTCAAAAATTTTAACTTGATTTTTTTTTTCACAACATCAACCTCTTTTATTTTATTTTTGTTATTTTTTTTATTTTTTTAGGAAATAACCTAGAAATGGATTATGAGAATGTGTTTAAGTATCCTCTCAAGAAAAAAACTTCCTTTAGTAGCTGCCTAAAGAGGTATTTATATTCTGGTTTTAACCTCCAACGAAAAGAAAGTTAATTTCCTTCTCTGACACAGATTATTTCCCTTCCTGATATTGTGGGCCAATCTCGAGGTAGAAAATATGTGAATTAAGACTCCCTTATTTCTTGGAAAATTGTAGATAATATAATTTTTTTCCCAATGAACTTCTTCTCATGCTTCTTCGGCATCTAGAACTCTAGATATGGGCCAAAACCCGAGAATGTGGCTAGGTCGCACAGACTCCTGGTCTTATTTAAACTTTTCAATTCTACTCAAATTTTGGGCTTCAAAATAGAAAAATTGGGTTCTTCTCTATGAATAAGAGTTGTAGGGTTATGTCTCACCTTTTGATAAGGTATGAAACGGAGTTGTATAACTCTCTTTATACCTCAAAAACCAATCAATGCTTAGACTTGTCTGGACAAACCAACTAGTGTTTAAACTCTAAGTTCAACTCATTGTTTGCTTCTTCATATGATCTCAAATTCAACATATTCTATTATTTAAATACCTGAAAATACACTGAATTTCCAAGAAATGAGTAATTCTCAAAAATACCTAAAATTCTAGATAACGTGCTAAAAGTCACACAAAAATCTAAAAAAAAAGTAGAAATGACAAAAAATATGTATGCAATATGTTCACTTATCACGCGTGCTGGAAACACACAATTCTTTATCTTACTTTCAAAAATCTATAGGCGTGAAACACATGAGTAGTTAGATGGTTTAATGATATTACAAAAATAGACACATCTTTGTCCACCCATTGATTAGAGATTTTAGTAATAGGTGGGATATTTCGCATGGAGTAAGGGCTTTCATCATTGCCGACATTAATGATCATTTTCTCATAATTGTCAGACTTAATGACAATTTTGACCTGTCAATGATTTAGTTGTCATGTCATGTTAACTCGTTTTAAAAAATATTTAAAAGAAATTATTTGTTTATTTTTTGTTTTAAATTAATTTTTTTATTATTATTCTGATATATTTCTGAATAATAATTATTTTAAAAAACAACTCCAACCACTTTTTAAAACAGAGTTTAAACTTGAGATCATCGCAAGCAAAACTTAATTTCTTTATTGGATTAAGTTCATATTATTTATGGAAAATGATTTTTAAAAAACTTAAAAAATTAAATAAATTTTGATATTTGATAATATTATAAAATATGTTTTAGTTATTAACTACATTTTAAAAACAAGTTAAAATTAATATTTTTAAAAAATTTTATAAGACAAATAAGGATCATCATTGTTAACAAGAAGGATGACATAAAATGAAATTAAAAACAATTATCTCATAAATCATTTTAAATAAAAAAATAAATAATAATTAAAAAATCAAAGTCAAATCTGATGAATAAAAGATTTTGTTAAAAAAACAACCAAAATCATCTTTGAGTGAAAAATGATTTTTAATGATAAATGAACACTAGAAAGTTTAGAAAATAATTTTCAAAAAATAACTTTCGATCTAAATCAAATCTCATGAATTTAACGTATAACCAACTAATTTACTTATGTACAAAACAGCTTAGCTAAGGTTTCAAATTGATATATACTAGATTAAGTTGTGATAATTATATATTTAATTAGATAAACTTGCATTTGGATTGTATATTTTATATAATTTCTTTAATAAATATTTATAACTTAGATTTTAAGAAACTACGTGTGACCAAAATTGGTATATTCGTAAGGCATTTAGATATGAATATTAGAGAATGTTACAGCATTTATTATTATTATTATTATTATTAATAATGTAACATTCTAATTGGGAAAAATATGGTTGTAAGGACATCAAACTGCTATAAAGATTAAAGAAAAAAAAAAAAAGCGGTGAGGAGTTCTTGGAAGAGGCAAGTCATTCCACCTCTTAAGTATAGTCCTCGCAGATCTTTAACTGAGTTGACTCAATCAATTTTAATAGCTTTGATTGAAATTTGGTTATGGTTAAGGTTAAGTCTTAGCTACGGAATCATCCAAAGCACACAATTCTGCAAATCTGGACATTGGAGACAGGCCCATTTCTTCAAGAGTAAAAAAGTTGGATGTATAATAAGGCCCAAATCAAAATCTAGAAGGCTTGGGCTACTTGAACTATACCTAGAAGACTTTTGTTTCAATGAAAACCCATATCACTGGAGGCCCACACAGAGCATGAGCTGGCTTAGGTGTCAAGATAAATGCAGGACTGAATAAAATTTCTTCTCTCTCTCCCCTTCTACAAAATACCTATTATAAAATAATGAGTTTTACTTAACTGGCTAGCTTCTAATTCAATTCAGTCAATCAAATCGTATTAAAAGTAAGATTTATTTTTATTTTAAAATAAAACCAACATTATTTTATTTTGTATAACAATTTTTGAAAACTGGAAGGTTTTTGAATTTTAGAGAGGCAAAAAAGAGGAAAAAAACGTCAATACAGTTTGCAAAACAGAAATTAATTCAAAAGAAAAACACTCCATAGAGTAGAGCTAAACAAAACAGTGAGAGAGAAAAACTTAAACAAAAGAGCACAAAATTTAATTTTGAAGCTAATTTGTTTTTTATTTTATAAGATTTATTCATCATATTATTATATTAAATGTATTTAAGAATACTGATATGAATTTTTGTACTTCAAAAAATCCTAGGTCATTTTTCCTCTCTCTCTCTATATTTTTAGGCGATAATATTCAATAAATATTGAAACATATAATTAGTTTCACATACTTTAATTTGACATAAATATACAAATATATAATTAATTTCACATACTTTCAATAATATATTTAATTTAAAGGACAATCTTAGGTCATTTTTTTCTCTCTATATAAATTCTTAGGCGATAATATTCAATAAATATTAAAACATATAATTGGTTTCACATATTTTAATTTGACATAAATATACAAATATATAATCAATTTGACATATTTTAAATAATATATTTAATTTAAAGGATAAAATTGAAGTAAATCTGAAAATTAAAATTAAATAATTTAAAACAAAACCTGGAATTAAAAGATTTGGAATCGAAATGAAACTGAAATCCATAATTAACCTGCATAGAAGGATAAAATTGAAAGAAATCAAACTTTGATACCAAAAATATTAAGGATTTATAATAAATTTGCATGGAAGGATGAAATTGAAATCAATCAAAACTTTGATACCAAAAATATTTAGAATTCCAGCCCAACCCGCAAAATTAAAAGCTTGAGGACCGAATTGAAACTTCAATATATAATCAATTTGAATTGAAGGACGAAATTGAAACAAATCAAAACCTATATAATAGCATTAAGGGCAAGAAATACAAATTATAACGTTCAGAGACTGAAATGAATTTTGACAAAAAACAGCTTAGCTGACGTCATCTGGCGCAGGCAGGAGAGAGAAATTGGGGGGGGGGGAGTTCAAACGACCATTGACGCGTCTCCGGACACCATAGGGCCACACGCGCAGCACCAGGTGGAAGAGAACATGCCTGAAAATCATTCTACACGCCAGATGGGCATTTTCAGACGTCGGAGTAGGCCGCACGCGCCTTCCGAAACACGCGTGAGCGCGGAGACGAATGGCGCGTTACACGACGCGCCAACAGTAACCTGCTGAAAAAAATAATAAAATATTGGCTAATTACCGTGAAGCCCCTCTCCCAACAGGCGTGTTTTTGTCGTTTTTGAGGGACGAAATCGTTAATGCACTCTTCAATGAAAGAATAAAAAATTAAAAAACCGGCCGGACGAACCGGGCCGGACCGGACCGGAAATGGTCAATTACCGCGGAGCCCCTGAAACCGGTGGTCTTTTTTGTCTTTTTTCGGGGGGTTTTTTCGTTAATACACTGTTCGAACAGCAAAAAAAAAAAAAAAAAGGCAGAGGTGCACCCGCGAAGCACTGAGACAAATGGTCAATGAACAGTGGCCATGAGTCACGGTGTACAGTGAATGAACAGGAAAACACCGATTTGTTTTAGTGTTTTTGTTAATATCGTATTTATCTTTTAAAGGAGGTGGAGGTTTGTAACTGTGTTTTTAAAATATATTTTAAAAAATATTCAATTTTTTTTTATTTTTTATACTATTTTCATATGAGAATATAATTTTTTTTAATAAAATATATTATTTTAATATATTTTTAAATAGCAAATATTTTTGAAAACAACTTCAACTGCATTTCCAAATAAACTTTAAACTTGAGGTCATCTCAAATAAACATTAGTTTTTTTATTGGATTAAGTTCATATTATTTATGAAAAATAATTAAAAAAAATTAAAAATAAGTTATTTTTAATATCTATAGTATTATAAAATATTTTTCAGTGTTTAACTATGTTTTAAAAATAAATTAAAATTAATATTTTTAAAAAAATTTATAAAACAAATAAGGGTCAACATTGACAAAAAAAGAGTTAAAATAAATGAAATTAAAAAAAAATATTTTATAAATTATTTTAAGTAAAATAAATAACAATTAAAAAATAAAAATCAAATATTATGAATAAAACATAATACGTAGCTCAAGATAATCTATGTTTTATGTTAAATTCTTTTAGATAATTGTCAATACTTTAGTAAAATATTCTATCTTGTAATTTTTATTTTAAACTGAAAATAAAAATGTAAAAAAAACACAAAAAAATATCATTTTAATGAAAATGCTCGGTTCTCCTATCATGGCATAATCAATTAAAGTGCAATGTGCTCTTTTTCCCATATTTTATTTTATGCTATCTCTGTGAATGTTTGAATATTTGAATAGTAGAGAATGTTACAATTTTTTTTTTAATTTTATCTATTTATTATTAATAATGTAACATTCTAAATGGGAAAAATTTGGTTGTAAACATCAAACTGCTATAAAGATTAAAGGAAAAAACACACACAAGCAGTGAGGAGTTTTTGGAGAACAGGAAGAGGCAAGTCATTCCATCTCTTAATTATAGTACTTGCATATCTTTCACTAGTTGACTCAATCAATTTTAATAATCTTAATTGAAATTTGGTCCAGGTGAAGTGATTGTTTGATACTGTGTATAAAAAAATTATTGAAAAAATGGAAAATTGTTTATTTTTATTTTTTATTTTAAATTAATTTTTTTGATATTTTTAATGAAAAATTAATATGTTGATGTCAAAAACAATTTTTAAAAAATAAAAGAATAATTATTTTAATATATTTCTAAACAAAAAATATTTTTAAAAATAATATGAACAGTCCTCTCAAATAGTATTTAAGTATTAACTACAGAATCATCCAAAGCACACATATCTCCAAGTGTGGACAATTGAGACAGGCCCATTGCTTCTAGAGTAATAAAAGTTGGATGTATAATAAAGGCCCAAATGTATATGATCGAGTCCTTGGGCTACTTGAACTGTACCTAGAAGGCTTTTGGTACCCATATGACTAGTGGCCCATACAGAGCATGAGCGGGCTTAGGTGTCAAGGTCTCTTTCTCTGCTCTTTGCAAAGCAAATTTAACCTTATCAATGACCTGAAGGTACAAGTTTCAATTCCAAGCAGCTTTCTTCCAAGAACTTCAATGGTGGAAACTTGGAATCTTGAACCTCTGATTCTTGGGTAGTTCTTTGTTTGTGATGTTTCTTGTTGTTAAGGGATGGTGATGGTGAGCTTACACAGTTGCATCTCTGCGAGCATACCTTCCCTGTAGACTGCATGAAATTCCCAATTCATCATCAACAATATTATTCGACTACTCCCAGAACAAGAACACTCAGTTCTTCTACACTAAAAAATAAAAGATTTATGTTTCATGGCTACTGAAAACTATGTATTTAATCGAAATTATAGCCAGAAGCCTAAATTCTGTATAAAAACTGTTCATCAAATAATATGAGAGAAACTATCAAAAATGTTTCTTGGCTATAAAATAAAACCATACCTTTAAATTAACAGATTTTTTGTGACTTGCAAATCCAAATCCAAATCTTTGTTGCTAACCTTCGAAAACCCTCCTAGCAAGTCTTTTGTGATCAAAATCTCTGAATTACTACTGCTGTTCACCATTGAACTCACATCCGTTGTCATGCCTAACCTTCTTTCTCTGACCCCTTCTAAAGGAGGGAGAGAGTGTAAAATATATATGATCAGGGAATTAGGCCGGGAGTGATGAAGCAAGATAGACGTAATAATTAATAACAAAAATCATTAAGTCCATTAAAAAATGGTAATTATTATTTTGGTGCATTTAATTTGGTCATTCCCATGAATTACTATTGCTCAGAACAGATGCAATGTTACCTTCAATAAGTTTTTAAATTATATATAACAATTTTTAAATTATATTTAAAAGTATGTTATTTGTTATTTTTAATTATTCTTAATTTAAAAATATATTAAAAGATCTTTTTTTTTAATATTTTTAACATCAACAAATCAAAACGATGCATAAACATAAAAAATAATTTTAAATAAAAAAACTTAATTTTTTTAAAAACAGAATTTAAAATGACATATTAATCATCATCTATGATAATAATTAAAAAACTTTTATGATATTTAAGTATCAATATTTATTCTATAGAAAAAGAAGAAATTATAATCGATTTATTAAAAGTGATAAATTATTATTGTCTATTTAAATATTATTATTTTTTAATTTCTTTCCAGTAACTTGATTTTTTATTTATTTATATTTTACCCATGTAATATAAGTATTGTAGTTATAATTGAGCACCATACAATTAATATTTTTAAAATATTTTATAAAGCAAATAAGGATCAACATTGACAAGAAAAAATTAAAAATAAGATGAAATTAAAAAAATATCTTATAAATTATTTTAAGTAAAATAAATAATAATTAAAAAAATAAAAATCAAATATTATGAATAAAACATAATATGTAGCTCAAGATAATGTATGTTTTTATGTTAAATTCTTTTAGATAATTGTCAATGCTTTAGTAAAAAAATCTCTCTTGTAATTTTTATTTTAAATTGAAAATAAAAATGTAAAAAAAATAAAAATATTTGTCATTCAAGTTAAATTTACTGCTTTTGTTCCTCGCTATGTTTTATTAATTATTGAGCAGTTACTACCAGTGTTGTCAGCATATATTTTCACAAATTAAGGTAATAAAATTATTATTCTCATGCACAATTAAACTTTAACACTTTTATCTCAACCCCTAGCCATATCACAAAACATTTAATAGTATCAAAAATATCTTTTAAGATACAATCTACTCTATTATTTCAATCTTCCTTCTTAAAGTCAAAATAGAATATTTATTTTTATCAATTTTACTAACTTTCCTAACCAAAATTCTTCTCAACACAGTCCTTGTATTTTTCCTCATTTCAACACAATGAACACACGAAATCAAGCTAAATATGTCAAATTTAACATCCTTCCCCTTTGATGCATGATTGACCGAAAACATGACCTTAAGAAACCATTGCGTATGATCTTATATGTCGTGCCAACAAAAGGTGTTCTTGAATCTCTTATCTCAACAAAAGGTGTTATATTCAAAATCAATGAAGTTTTAAGTGATGAGGACTCTGACTTAAACAGGGTGGCGTAGGAGGTTGCGAGAGATTGCCTATAGCACTTGTGGTAGTAGGAAGGGCTTTAAAAGATAAATTTGAAAATGAGTGGAAATTAGCATCTAAATACCTCAAAAAACCTCAATTTTGGCACATGGAAAACTGTAATGGCCGAAGAAATGCTTATGCATGTCTTAAGATAAACTATGATTATTTAAAGCACAAGGAAACCAAGTTATGTTTCTTGCTATGCTATTTATTTCCAGAAGATTACGACATGCAAATTGAGGAGTTGACGAGATATACAGTTGGCTAGAGGTTACATCAAGATTTGAAGTCCATTGAAGATGCAAGGAGACGGGTTCATGTGGTGATAAAAACCCTCAAAGTTTGTCGTATGCTGTTAGGCCCTGAAACTGAAGAATATGTGAAAATGAATGACTTTTTTCGTGATTGAGTGATTCAAATAATGCCATCTCTAGAATATGGCTTCATGGTAAAGGCTGGCATTGGGTTTAAAGAGTGGCCAAATACTAATAAATGTTTTCAAGGTTGTACATCAATTTCATTAATGGGCTATGAACTAACAAAGCTTCCTGAAGGATTGGTGTGTCCACAACTCAAAGTTCTATTATTAGAACTGGATGATGACTTGAATGTTCCAACGAGGTTTTTTGAAGGGATGAAAGAAATTGAAGTCTTGTCTCTAAGGGTAAGGGGAGGGTCACTTGAATTCTCAATGAACCTTCAATCGTTGCTATTGATTGAGTGTAAATGCAATGACCTCATTTGGTTGAGAAAGCTGCAGAGACTTAAGGTTCTTGCTTTTATAGGACTGAAGACTGCGAATCATTGGAAGAGGTATTTGAATTGGTTGGCGAAGGAATTAACGAGCAGAAGGAGAACAAGTTGTGATTGCTGTCATCTTTAACAAAGTCAAGGTGGTATTTAACCACACCAAAACCCAAAGAAAGTTTCCCTGATTGCCTCTTTTATATTGTTCGCAATGAAAGCAATAACAGCTCAATTCTCTGATGGAACAATGTTAAAAAATATACACGTAAGTGAACTTTTGTTGTAGGACTAGTTGACAGAATAGGTCCCCAACCACTTTCTGAGAAGGTTTAAATCAGGCAGAAATACCCCGTCATATGATTCTTGTCTCCATGAATCCGGTAGCTTAATAGATTTCATAATCTTCAAAAATGGCAAAAAAATCTCAAAACGCTCATCAACATCGGTGATGAACACATGGAGGCATGTAAACAGAAACATCGAAAACGATGTTTCCATTGGTTTTAAAACTCATTAATGGTTATTGGTTCAAACCATACCTTCGAGCAGAACCTGCCATCAAAATCTTGTTCGTGGGCAACTTTTGAGAGACCCAAGTACAAACAGCAAGGGCATCTGAATTTCAGCAAAACAATTAAGAAAACACCAGTTGATCTCCCAACACTTCTCATGTCAAAAGTGAAGCCTTTGATAGATAACCTCAATAATGCAATTTCATGCACGAGTGCCTGGCTCCCTCCCAGTTTTTTACTGTGGATGCACCAGCAGTACTATTGCATTGCTTGTCAGTTGATTTGGGTGGTTTATTGGGATGGCTCGAAGACTATTACATGATGAAGCAAGATTCAATTGTAATCTTCGTTTTAAAATTATTGACAGGATATGAATTTGAAAATGTAGATTAAGAAATGTATAAATCCATTAGCTTTAAAAAAATTCTTTGTTTTCTCTATTTGATTGTTATACTGTTTTTCATGTTTATTTAACCGTTTTTTTTTTCTCAGTATCATAGACCAGAATAAACAGTGAATCAAAACAATGGTGTGAAGGAACAAAAACATTTAACATAAAATAAATAAATTTAATAATCTCAATCATATAATATTTTAATTCATTTGTTTAAATAATATCATGAATTTAACAGTGATATAGTAATGAAAAACATTCTTTACTATTTTCTTTTCTACTAACAAGTTCATATAAGAGTGATTTATTCAAAAAGTTTAGATTTAATTTTTTTCTTCTCTTGTATCCTTCACACAATTTCCTCTGTACTTTTAAGTTGTGTAAATTGGAATTTGATTAATGATAATTAAGCCAAATTAAACAATCACATAATTAAGAGGAATAAAAAATCAACACAAAAAAGAGCATATATTTACAAAAACTCAATATCAAATTAGTCATGGTCTCTTTCTCTGCTCATTGCAAAGCAGATTTAACCTTATCAAGAGTGCAAACACTTTCACAATGACTTGAAGGTACAAGTTTCAATTCCAAGCAGCTTTCTTCCAAGAACTTCAATGGTGGAAACTTGGAATCTTGAACCTCTGATTCTTGGGTAGTTCTCTGTTTGTGATGTTTCGTGCTGTAAAGGCATGGTGATGGTGAGCTTACACAGTTGCATCTCTGCGAGCATACCTTCCCTGTAGACTGCAAGAAATTCCCAATTCATCATCAACAATATTATTCGACTACTCCCAGAACAAGAACACTCAGTTCTTCTACACTAAAAAATAAAAGATTTATGTTTCATGGCTACTGAAAAATATGTATTTAAACGAAATTATAACCAGAAGCCTAAACAATTCTGTACAAAAACCATACCTTTAAATTAACAGGCACGTCCCAAGTTTTTGTGACTTGCAAATCCAGATCCAAACTAACCTTTGAAAACCCTCCTAGCAAGTCTTTTGTGATCAAAATCTCTGAATTGCTACTGCTGTTCACCATTGAACTCACATCCACTGTCATGCCTAACCTTCTTTCTTTGACCCCTTCTAAAGGAGGGAGAGAGTGTAAAATATATATGACGGAATTAATAAGAGCAAGTCCAATGGTAGGAGGCATTTTTAAGAGGCAAATGATAGAAATGACTCTTTGAATAGTATATAAATGGCTCTTGAGCTGATATGGTCTCCAATGGTAAGAGCCATTTTTAAGAGCCATTTTTTTTTAAACTTATTTTAAATAAAATTCAATTATTTTGTATATAGTATAATTATACAATTCATTATATAATTAATAGGAGTAAGTTATATAATTAAATAATTGCTTTTGAAAAACTCTCCAACAAAAAAATTAATTTTTTTATTTATATTTAAATAAAAAAATGAATTTAATTATAATTAAACAATTTGTTCAGATTCACTTATAAGAAATAAATTGCATGAAATCTGTTGGTGAATAAGTTTGGCAAATTTGAGTCCATCTGCATAAAAAAAATTGTGTGATTGCCCCATGTGACATTCTATCTAACTCAAATTCTATCAAAATTACAGTATTAATAAACTTATAAAAACATTTATTTACGAATAAATGCACAACAGTTCTAAACACAAAATTTAAACAGTTTATAAATCTAACGGTAAATTTAAAATATGTAATTAAGCTAACTGATCAAGAAATTTCTAATTTACCAATTTTGCATAATTATTTTTTTATGCTAAATATTATTATTAATTACCCCTTTATTTTTTCCCTTAAATATTATCATTAATTACCCTTTATTTTTTCCCCTAAATATTATCATTAATTGCCCCCTTATTTTTTTCCCTTAATATTATTATTAATTACCCTCCCACCCACACACTCACCCGAAACCCTACCCCTTTTATCATTATGGCCGCTCCCTCTCTCACTCTCACTGAGCTCCCTCTCCTCCCATGGCCGTCCCTCTCACTCTCCGATCTGGCCTCCGTCCCTCTCACTCTCCCATCTCGTCTCCGTCCCTCTCACTCTCCCATCTCGTCTCCGTCCTCTCACTCTGCAATCTCGCCTCTTCTCCCATGGCGATTCCCTCTCTGCTCCCTCTCCCTTTCTCCCCTTCTTCCTCTCCAAAACAAAATATTTTTGGAATTCTGTCATCTAGGAGCAGCCTTATTCTTGGAAAAGAGAGCAACCTTCTTCTTGGGATTTTGATGAAGGTATATTCTATTAAATCTTGTTCGGATTGGCTAGAAAATTGGCTGAAAAATATATTGTGTTTTTTCAATTCTTGAGACCATTCTTGCTGTGTTGATGTGTGTTTATTGTGGATAATGGCAACGGTAATATTTACAACGGCTAGATTTCAATTTTGCCTCTTCATTTCAGACCTGTGGGAATGGCTCCCGAAATTGGAAGAGGCATTTTGCCTCTTTATTTGCCTCTCCCCGTTGGAGTGACAATTTTAACAAAAAGAGCCAAATTTTGGCTTTGCCTCCTCTGATGGCTCCTCCGTTGGACTTGCCCTAATAGAGGAAGGGAGTAATGAAGCAAGATAGAAGTAGTAATTAATAGCAAGAAGCAAAAATCAATGAAGTCCATTATAAATGGTAATTATTATTTTTGGTGCATTTAATTTGGTCCTTCCCATGAATTACTACTGTTCAGAACAGATGCAATGTTACCTTCAATAAGTTTTTAAATTATATGTAACAATTTTTAAAATTATATTTAAGAGTGTGTTATTTGTTATTTTTTAATTATTCTTTATTTAAAATATATAAAAAGATCTTATTTGTTTTTTTTAATATTTTTAACATCAACAAATCAAAACGATACATAAACATAAAAAAATTATTTTAAATAAAACAACTTAATTTTTTAAAAAACATAATTTAAAATGACATATTAATCATCATCTATGATAATAATTACAAAACTTTTATGATATTTAATTATCAATATTAATTCTATAGAAGAAGAAGAAGAAATTATAATCGACTTATTAAAAGTGATAAACTATTATTGTCTATTTAAAAATTATTATTTTTTAATTTCTTTCCAGTAACTTGATTTTTTATTTATTTATACTTTTCCCATGTAATATAAGTATTGTAGTTATAATTGAGCACCATACAATCTCTTATTATTATAAATATAATTAATTGATATTTTATTTGATATTTATATATACTCACATTCTAAAAAATCAAGTTTTGTGTTCCAATAATTTTAAGAACATATACACTATTATATAGATGGATGATAAATGAGAAATGCTTTTAAATCTACATGAGATTTATTAATTAACTCTATTTTTTTAATTTTTGTATTCAATTATTAAAACTTCTAATAGAATATGACTACAATGACTAAATTAGCCCAAGAAGCTAACTTGGCAATGCAAAATAAAGAGGGACAAAAAGGACTTTCCAGCACATTATATCAATAATTTAGTGGGTGGTGGTGGTGGTTGTAGTTAGTAAGGTCTTTGGTGACGAGAGAGATGAAGAGGGTGTTTGGGATTGTGGTGTAATTTCAGGTTGTAAGAAATCACTCTCATTTAGTATATTTTTTTAAAATTTCAATCACAAAAGCAAAAATAATACCAAATACACTTGAAGAATGAAGAAAACTTAGAACTCTCTCATTAAAGGCAGCCATTTAATGCATTTTGTTCTCTTCAGTTCATAACCAATTCCTTTATCATGGGGAACTAGTGGGAGAATTAAGTCTCACTCTCACAAAATACACGTGATTGGAACGCACGATTCTTTATCTTATTTTCAAAAATAGGGAGGCGTGATACATTAGTAGTTAGATGATTTAAGGATGACACATCTCTGCTCAACCATACATTCATTAGATATTTCAACTTGAGGTCGTCTTGAATAAACATTAGTTTTTTTACTGGATTATGTTCATATTATTTATGGAAAATAATTTTTATAAAAATTAAAAATAATATATGATAGTATTATAAAATATTTTTCAGTGTTTAACTATTTTAAAAATAAATTAAAATTAGTATTTTTAATAACAATTATAAAACAAATAAGAATCAACATTGACAAAAAAAGAAGTTAAAATAAGATGAAATTAAAAAAAAAACATATTTTATAAATTATATTATGTAAAATAAAGAACAATTAAAAATAAAAATCAAATATTAAGAATAAAACATAAAACGTAGCTCAAGATAATGTATGTTTTTATGTTAAATTCTTTTAGATAATTGTCAATACTTTCGCAAAAATTTCTATCTTAGAAATTTTTATTTTAAATTGAAAATAAAAATGTAAAAAAAACATAAAAATCTATCATTCAAGTTAAATTTATAAAAGACTAAATATGTTTAATGAAAGTGCTAGGTTCTCCTATCATGGCATAATCAATTAAAGTGCAAAGTGCTCTTTTTTCCATATTTTATTTTATGCTATCTTTGTGAATGTTTGAATATTTGAATATTAGAGAACGTTACAATTTTTTTTTTATTTTATCTATTTATTATTAATAATGTAACATTCTAAATGGGAAAGAACATCAAATTGCTATAAAGATTAAGGAAAAAAACACACAAGCAGCGAGGAGATTTTGGAGAACAGGAAGAGGCAAGTCATTCCATCACTAGTTGACTCAATCAATTTTAATAATCTTAATTGAAATTTGGTCAAGTTAAAGTGACTGTTTGATACTGTGTTTAAAAATATTATTGAAAAAATGGAAAATTGTTTATTTTATCTTTTGCTTTAAATTAGTTTTTTTGATATTTTAAAATTATTTTAATGTGTTGATATCAAAAATTAATTTTTAAAAAATAAAATAATAATTATTTTAATATATTTTTAAACAAATTTTTTTTTTTAAAATAACATGAACAGTACTCTCAAATAGTATTTAAGTATTAACTAAGAATCATCCAAAGCACACATTTCTGCAAGCGTGGACAGTTGAGACAGGCCCATTTCTCCAAGAGTAATAAAAGTTGGATGTATAATAAGGGCCCAAATATAAGACCTAAGCCCATATGATCGAGTCCTTGGGCTACATGAACTGTACCTAGAAGGCTTTTGGTACCCATATGACTGGTGGCCCAAACAGAGCATGAGCGGGCTTAGGTGTCGAGGTAAATGCAAGACTGAATAAAATTTCTTCTTCTTCTCTCTCCCTCTCTCTACCAAGTACATGGCTATTATAAAATAATGAGTCTTACTTAATTGGTTAGCCTGTAATTCAATTCACTCAATAAAATCATATTACAACTACTAATATTTATTTTTTATTTTTAAATAAAACAACATTATCTTGTACAAAAATAATAGACTTAAATTATCTTAATTGTTCGTGTAATTAAATGGTTCAAACGTGTGACAACTATATTTTATAACAAAACATTAAGAGATTGGTAGAAATAAAATAAGTTGCTTTCTCTCTCTCTCTCTCTCTCTATATATATATATATATATATATATATATGTATGTATATATGTATATGTATATGTATCTGTATATGTATCTGTATATAAATGAGGTTATATATATATATATATAACCTTTCCCCAGCCAAAGTAAGAGCCAGCTGCCCGTGGTTTTCGTGTTGTTGAAATGTCGCCCTCTATAACCTCATCGTAAGAGATGCCATCGTTTATTATACAATTGAAGGAGTATTCTCATATTTCTAATTTGCTATGAGAGTTCTTTCAGAAATGGCTATGAACAGGCATATTGACTTCTTCTCTTTTGTTTTGTTATATTAAAAAAAACTAAGCTAGGTGGTGGTAGGAAAGTTTCAATGTCCAATGTCTATGTACACATGACATCATGCATTTTTCTTTATTCGAATGATAAGATGCATCCTCGTGTCAATTAATATTAAATTATCTTTCCAGATTATACCAGTTTGATGTGTTCAAAAAGACTTAATAAATTCATTTAAAAGACTTAATAGTAATAATAATAAAAAATCTCTCTAAGCACCAAACCAATTACTTCTTAAAGTTTATATAAGGAAACGTACTAATTAAATTGAAATCTATGATTAAAAAACCAATGGAAATTCAACTATGAGTCATAATCAACAACAACGTGAGATGTGGTAAGAAGCGGTTGGCTCTGTAATCCTACAACCTGGGTGTTTTGTTTTTTAATTTCAAAAACCTGTCTGCTATCCCAGTTACAATAAATTTATGATAAATACAAGGAAAAACATTGATCTACAAAGATAATTAAAAGAAATATAGATACAAGACAACTCGATCTACTATACAAATACACAGGAAAGTCAAAACCTACCAACTTTTTTGTTAGAACATAAACCTACCCGAGGAGGGAGTCAACTTGATATGCGCTTGTAAGAAATATACTTAGCGGGACAAACCTACATTTGATAATTAATTATGCACTTGTAATAAGATTGTAGGTAGAAGCCAATTCATTTGTAGGATTCGATCGGGTGGCAGGAAATGAGAGGTAACTCATTAATTAATCACAAGATCAATTTTTTCTATTGGTTTTTTGAAAATTTTATATTTAACAATTATCATTGGATAGAGGAAGCCTATATATCCAAACCAATCACAATGCCTTTCGTCCTTCAATTTCCTTCTATTTTTTATGCATATAATCAATTACCCTTTTGATTTATTTTCTTGGCTGTGAAAAAAAACTATACAGAGAAGAAAATCGAGACTCAGTTTTTTTAATGAGTTAATTATGCGAATAAAATTTATAAAAGACGTAGAGGAGGGCATGAATAGTACTAGATAGAAGAAGTCAATGTATGGATGTGGATGCTCCTAAAATATTCAACGCTGGGGAAGGGGTAGCAAAAATAAATAATAATAATAAAAACCTAAAAATTTAGCTACAACCTAGAGAGCCAAAAGAAATTGCAGAAGACGCCACACCTTTATTATTGTTTGTGACCGCCCATCCAAGGAAACAATATAGTATTTAAGATTTGAAACTTCATTTCATATAATCTTATGTTCAAAACTTGAGAGGCACAACCGGGACATTTTGTATAGCTTCTGATTAGAACTCCCCAGAAAATCCAAAAGAAGAAGAAAACTCCATGTTATTTTGTGCTTCATAGTCATGGAGGTATTCATTGAAGATGAATGTAAGCAAGTAAATTGGTGAAACATAACCCCTTAGGGTTAAGTGCAGACTATTAGAGTATATAAAACCAGTCTTACTTAGAATCTTATTCTATAATATAAAATCTTATTCTAACAATTATGCACGTAGCTTCCCAAAATCTATATCCCATATATTATGAAAGAAATTCAAGGGAGAGGATATCTCAATATTATGAAAGGAAAATCAACATGGTTAGTGGGCATGATCACCATATTGGAGTGTTAATTTTAGGATAATCTACAAGGTTGGTGTGATCACATTTCCAAGCCGATGAAATTTCAGAAGCCATTTTAATTTCCATATATTTTAATTTCAGTGTTAATTTGTTTGCAGAATTTTCAACGGTAAATCAATAAGAGATTCTTCTGTGGGGAATCATGAACCAGAATAATAATGAATTGGTAACGAGTTAGGTGTTGTGGATGGTAACGAGCACCTCACCGTTTGACGCTGTCATGGTTTTATCGACCTAAAAAAATTTAGGAGCTACTGTTCCTGCTCCTACCTTGCACACCTACTGCATGTCCATATTAGTATAAATATGCAGCAAGTTTTCCTTCCCATGCATTCCATTTCAAACACAAATATTCAGAGCGATCATTATCAGAGTTTGCAGCAAATTAACTCCCTTTTGGTGCGATGGCAACATCAACTTCCATATCGTTCGCTGTCCGAAGGTGCGAACCAGAAATGGTTGCACCAGCTAAGCCCACACCTCATGAATTCAGACAGCTTTCTGATATTGATCGCCAACTATACCTCCAATTTCAATCACCACATTACAACCTGTATGAACACAATCCTTCGATGCAAGGGAAAGATCCTGTGAAGGTAATAAAGGAGGCAATTGCTCAGGCTCTTGTGTATTATTACCCTTTTGCTGGTAGGATTAGACAAGGGCCAGACAATAAGCTTATAGTTGAGTGTACTGGTGAGGGTGTTTTGTTCATCGAAGCCGATGCTGATGCCACGGTTGAGCAGTTTGGTGATCCAATTCCATCTCCATTCCCATGCTTTCAGGAACTTCTTTACAACGTCCCAGGATCAGAAGGGATCCTCAATACCCCATTAATGCTTTTTCAGGCACGTATAAGACATAATTATTGGCTAATGTTTATTCATTCTTTCATTATTATTATTATTATCGATAAAATATAATTAAACCATTTCCTTAAATGGTTTAATCTTTTGATTGAAATTGTTCTTTGAAGATGGTAATATTCCATCAATTACTTTCTCATAAAGTACTAATAACTTCACATTATTTATAACAGGTGACACGCTTGAAGTGTGGTGGTTTTGTAC
Source organism: Salix purpurea (assembly GCA_027405865.1). NCBI lineage: Eukaryota > Viridiplantae > Streptophyta > Magnoliopsida > Malpighiales > Salicaceae > Salix > Salix purpurea. Next base: position 28,127,092 of record JAOWLH010000002.1, read on the forward strand.
TCGGGTTCCGTCTCAATCACCCAATGAGTGACGCACTCGGCATAGTTCAGCTATTGAATGCCATAGGTGAGATTGCACGAGGTGCTCAAGCCCCTTCAGTTCTACCTGTGTGGCAAAGGGAACTCCTCTGTGCTAGGAATCCGCCACGAGTTACACGCAGACACAATGAATATGGTAATGACGCTCCTGTTGTTGTTGATCCTACATCCAAGGTGCCTGAATCCCTCGGCGAGGTTCACGCCGTAGCCCACCGTACTTTTGTTCTTAACCGCAAAGAATTATCCAACATTCGAAGATGGATTCCTTCTCATTTACACCCATGTTCAAATTTTGAGGTAATAAGTGCATGCTTATGGAGATGCTATGCCATAGCATCTCAAGCTAACCCTAATGAGGAGATGCGCATGCAATTGCTTGTCAACGCACGTTCCAAATTTAACCCTCCATTACCAAAAGGATATTATGGTAACGTGCTAGCTTTGCCAGCAGCTGTAACAAATGCTAGGAAGCTTTGCTTAAACTCTTTAGGGTATGCAATGGAATTGATAAGGAGTGCGAAGAATAGAATAACCGAGGAGTACATGAGATCATTGGCTGATCTAATGGAGATAACCAAAGGGCAGCCTATAGGGTTACAGTCATATGTTGTGTCAGACTTAACAAGTATTGGGTTCGATCAGGTGGACTATGGATGGGGCAACACAATTTATACTGGGCCACCTAAGGCTATGCCTGATGAAATTTCAATTGCAGGAACCTATTTCCTGCCATATAGATTCAAGAACGGAGAGCGTGGGGTTATGCTTCTGGTTTCCTTACGTGCACCAGTTATGGAGAGATTTGCAATACTATTAGAGGAATTGGCAAGGCATGATCCAGAAAGAAGTCAGGTACAAGAAGAAATGATACTAAGCTCCCTATAAGATGGAGGGTATGGAATTATTCTATTCGTGGCAGGTTAATAAGCCTTTGGTAACAAAAAAATATTTTAAAGCAGATTGTGGCGAAGTTTGAATAAGTCTTTAAATTTATGTATTTCCGACATTTCCATACTCTTTGAGCTTGTTATGATTGTATACATAGATATGAGTTGGAGTTGTCATGAAAATTTGGTGATTTGTGTGGTTTGAATTTCTTTCATTTATAAAGTTAAAGTCTCGAGACTATTATTCTGTTTAGTGTGCTATCACTTCCAGATCCAATAATGAGATCAATATTTTGTTTCCAATAGTTTGATTAATCCTTGTTCGTGAGTTTGTTAGGGTTTTGATCTTTATAAAAAAATATATTAGTGTTTTGATCAACATATGCCATTTTGTTGAACAAAGATAATTGGAAATCCATTGGACAACAAGCATTGATTACTACTTGTTTTTTGGCCGAGTTTTATCATTGGTTATGGATATTTTAACACAAAAGTTAATTAAAGTGAGAAAGATAGAGAGGAAGTTGTGAGCAATAAATTTAAAACAAATCTATACAGCTTATCTAAACTCTTATAAAGTGTTTTTAAACCCAGGCAGGGCTAGCTGGTCCGATTGAAAATTTGCTGACACGATCACCTAACCTTTTCAAGTTAACTTAATAAGTCCGGTTTAAAAAAGAAAAGAAAAGAAAAGAAAAACTATAGCTTAGGAGGCTTGGCCTTGTCACCTCTATCTTAAAAACTTGGGCACTTACCAAATCATAATTTTTTATTTGTGCTTCACCGGTCCATTCAATAATCTAATGGCCCAATATAACTTGATCGGGTCGTCATATATGCCGGGTTTAATACATCACTTTTACAAGTGTGAATTGTTTTATTCGCGTTTACTGATTCCTTGGCTAAGTTGGGTTCAATGAACAAACACAACTATGTTACAAGGAAGATGATAATATCACTCCTGCCTAGGAAGACAGAGAGTTACTCATGATGTCCCAGTATCACTCTCAAGGAACAAAGAATTTGTTTTTGAATTTTAAGTTAATTAATACTCTAAAATTTATATTAGTTTATTTTAAAAGATATTGTTTGCTAGATCTATTTTTTTTTATAACTTTTTACAAGTATAAAATTCTTAACTAAAAATATAGACTCATCAGCTACTCCCTTTTTAATGCAAAATCTAGCATTAAAGGCTTAAAAAAAATGAAGATAAAAGTTCAAATACGTCCTGTCTTTTTTCAAGAAGAGCGTTATCAATAAAAGATTTTCATTTCCATGGATTTTTTTATTTTATTTTGTTTAGGAATACCAGTCAACAATGCACAATAAATATTGCTGTCTTTGGTTTTCCTAGAGTTACGAATGAGAATGAGGTGTTATTTATCTTTCTTTCATGTCTTCCCCTCTTCTTTTACTTTTGCTAAAAAAAATTTCTTCTTTAAAATATTTACTAATTTAGGAATTTTTAATATTCTACAACCTAAAACCTTAAGCTCTTAGATGATGTCCCAAGATATAATTTATATTATTCTCTAACACACACCATTAAATGAAAGTCGTTTGGGCTTGAAACTTGTACACAGACCCACACGACCTTGTTGCTACCAAAATTTTGACCTACTTATTTTTAGGTTTTCGGAAGAAAAAGAAAAAATATTAAAAAAAGATAAAAAAAGAAAAAAGAAAAAAAATCCAAAAATCTTGATACAGGGGCAAAACTGAATAAATTGAGAGTTTAACAGTCAATTGAGGGTCAAAACGCACAAATCATAAATCGAGGACCAAGTTGAAAAGGCACGCAAGCTTAGGGTTGTGTTTGGAATTTTGCCCTTGGAAACTCTATAAATAGTGTTGCTAATTCACAAGAAAGGGGGACCAAAAAATACATTCATAAAAAAAAACCCTAAAACAAAAACCCCTAACCCTAAATTTCTCTTCATTTTGGGGCTGCAGCCGCCAGACCCCTCTTGGGAGCCGCAACCCCCTCCCCGTTTTTTTTCCATTCCCTTTCTTCCCTTCCACTCTCTTCTCCGCCCAGACGCCCCATCTCCACTGTCCTCCGGCCAGCCTCCATTTTTGTTTCCTAAGACACAGCCCCTCCACAATCTCTCTTTCCCTTGCTCTTTTCTTCTCCGACCAACACCACAGTCAGACCCCAATCTCCCCTCCTCCTTGCCGTCAGCCACTTGCCCAGCAGAGACCCTCACTTTCTTCTCCTCCCGGCCACCAGACCAGCCACTGCTCCAAGCCCCCCCTCACCTTTTCCTTTTACTCTCCACAACAGCCTTTTTCCCTTTCCTTTCACTCTCTTCTCCGAAACAGCCCCCACGATCTCCCTCCCTTTCCTCACTCTTCTCCTTCCTCAGCCACCGTCAACTTCGATCGGCGTAGTCTCGTCTGCGGCAGCAACATCTCTGACTAGCTCTCTCTCCCCTCAACCTAACCCATAATAGTCCTGCCATCTGAAAGAGAACGATCAAAGAAGAACAAACCCGAGAAGAACAGACTAAAGAAGAGCAGATCCGAGAAGAAGAAGAACAGATCGCCGAGAAAGAGCCAAGATTTGAAGAACAAAACTGACTGATTTTCCTTGTGTTTGTGTCTGTGGGTTTTTCCTTTGTTTTGCAGGTCATCGAGACACCCTCGTCGGCGAGAAGAAGAGGAAAACAGAAGAAGAAGAAGAAACCAAGAAGAAGAGAACAGATGTGAAATCTGAAATTGATTTTTTATGCCTATGTTTGTGTCTTGTTTTGCTGTATTTTCAGGTCGCCGTTGGAGTCACCACCGGCGAGAGGAGAAAAGAGAAAAGGCAGACCTGTTTCTCCCTACCTTGCTGGTCATCGGCGGCGGCGTGTGGCTCCACGCGCCGCCAGTGAAGGTGGCGCGTGGGCAGACGCGCCACCAGTCCTCTCCTGCAGCCACTGTTCCAGATCTGCCCCCTAAGGCCTTTTATGTAATTTTTCTTTATGTTTATGTGTTTATTTGGTTTTGTATTGTATTTTTAATTATTATAATGTGTGTGTGAGTTGAGGTTTATTTGAAAAATATAATGAAAAAGAAATAAAAAGAGAATGTGTGTGTGTTGTGTGTTGTGTTTTATCTTTATGCTGTTTTGTTAAGAAAAAAAGAATATAAAATGAAACAAAAAATGTGTTTTCTTTGTATACGACAAAACGTTTTCTGAAAATTTACTTTTAGATTTAATAACAAGTTTATTAAATCTTGAGAAATTGGCCTAACATTAAAAATCGTGAAATTAATTCTTGAGAATTAACGGTAGATTTTCGGTAGTAATTGTCGGATTTACGTGTAGGCTAACATTTACATATTCGGGAATAACCACCAAAATTATCAGGATTATTCTGAGCGGTGGTCGATTTCTTTTATGGATCAATCAATTGCAAAATTAATTCATGAGGATTAATGGTTAATTTCAGGTGGTGAATGAAGAAACTACAAGTAGGCTAGCATTTGCATATCTAGAAGTAATCAATAAAATTCACAGGATTATTCTGAGCGGTGACCGATTTCTTTTGCAAATCGGAACATTTTTCTTGTGAATAAATACGATCCGTCGAAACATTTAAAATCACATCAAGGTAGACAATGCAGCTTACCTCAGGTAAGGCGTAGTAGGGGTGCTAATACCTTCCCTCTACACAACAAATCCCTTACCCTTGAATCAATGACCAGACCAGTGCAACTGGGTGTTCCTAGCGACCCTCAATAGCCAGGTGGCGACTCCTTCTCAACTCCATTGCGAGAGCCAGGATCCCTCCCGGGACGCCGCGCGGCAACGTGCGACAGACCTTGTGCTTGATTTTATCAAATAGATGACTTTTGGGCCAATAGCATTGGTGGAGGTTACCACATAAGAGTATGTCTACAATATTTCCTATATATGTACATTCTATAATATGCCCTCTCAAGCTGAGGGTGGAGGATCAACCCTCAGCTTGAAATGAAAAGCAGTAAATGAAGAATTAGGAAGTGGCTTAGTGAAGACATCGACAAGTTGATCCTGAGAAGAAATAAAACAAATATGAATCTCTTTCTTTGCAACTCTATCTCAAACAAAATAATAATTGACCTCAACATGTTTTGTGCGAGCATGAAAAACAGGATTTGCAGGCAGATAAGTGACACCAAGGTTGTCACACTACTTGATAGGAGCAAAAAAAAAAAGGAATATGGAGATATGTTAATAAGTACTGAAGCTAGATAACCTCAGCAGTGCCATCAACTAAGGCTTCGTACTCAGCTTTAGTAGAAGAGCGAGCAACTATGCGTTGCTTACTGGATTTCCATGAAATCAGCATCTGATCAAAGAACACAAGGTAACCACCCATAGATTTTCTATCCTCAACACTGTTTGCCAAATTTGCATCTGTAAAACCATGTAAGGCAAAATAAAGCGAGTAATATGTAAGCCATGTGATGTCGTACCCCGAAGATAACGCAAGATGTGTTTCACAAAAACCCAATGAGAATCTGTAGGAGCATGCATAAACTGACAGACTCGGTTAACAACAAAACAAATATCCAAGCGTGTAAAAGTGAGATATTGAAGAGCACCCATAATTTGACAAAAGGGGTAGCATAAGAAAATAATGAATCGGGCAGAATGGTAGCTTTGGATATCGAGATAAGAGTATTAACAAGTTACAGTTGGAATACCAGACCCAGTGAGGATGTCAAGTGTATATTTATGCTGGTGGAGCATAAGACCCAAACTAGTAGACTGAATCTCAATGTCCAAAAAATAATGATTAGAACCCAAGTCGCGAAGCTTAAATTCTGAGCCCAGTAGCTGAATGAGGTGTTGGAGCAGAAGAGAGTTACTACTCGTAAGTAGAATATCATCAATGTAGACTGGAAGATAACAAATATCAGTGTCGCACCCCATCACGAGAGCTCGGCTTCGCGGAGACCCTTCCCATGTGCGGGGGAATATTCAATGTCAGGGTTTTAATCATTATTATATAAAAAAAGGAGTCGCCACCTAGTATTATGGTTACTAGGAAACCTAAACTGGTCTTTCAGAGATTCTAGGGTAAGGGACTGGTTGCGTAAAGGGAAGGTTTTAGCACCCCTACCTAAGGTAAGCTGCTTGGTGTTTTTGTTTGTCTTATTATTGCTATGATATTGATTTTTTCAAAAATATATTGGTTAAATGATGATGATGTATTATTCATACCAAATATTTTGGATATTAACCCCTTAGGATTTATTTATCCAAACACCGACAGTGAATAATAGCATATTATCCCCGCCGAATATTTTGGATGTTAACCCCTTAGGATTTATTTATCCAAACACCGACAGTGAATAATAGCATATTATCCCCGCCGAATATTTTGGATATTTAACCCTTTTAGGATTCATTTATCCAAATACCAACAGTGAATAATATGAATCACCAAAAAAAAAAGGTTTTTATAATTTTTGGAATATTGGCCACTACCCTTTGGATTTTACAAACATGTTGTAAAATCCAAAAATGCAAGAAATGATTTTTCTTTGCGAAATCCATGCTAAAATACATTTTTCTTCAAACTCCGAGATAATATATATTTTTTGAAAGAAAAGAATTTTTTTAAAAACATTGCTAGTGTATTGGCCTTATGCAAGAAAAAAACACATTTTTTTTCTAGATATTTTCCTAAAAAAATATATTTTTAATATTTTTTTATATTTTCTTATTATTTTTTTTATTTATTTACTGGTGGGCTGGACTGCCAGCCCACCTGTTTGGGCTCTGGGCTGCCAGCCCAGCCTGTCTCGAGCTAGGTTGGCAGCCCAGCCAGGAGCTGGGCTAGCGGCTCGGCTTCGCTGGCTGGTCCCGCAGCCCGACTTCACTACCTGGGCTGGGCTCGCGGCCCAAACGAGCTGAAGCCCGTACCCTTTAATGGTCGGGTCGGGCACCAAACCCAGGCTGGCTTCACGCATGCAAAAGGAAGAAGATGCACAGTCAATTGCCAAATTTTGGAGTTTGATGAATGACTTACCTGTTAATACCGTTGTGTAGAGGACGTCGAGGTGTTTCTTCTGGGTGTGGTGGCGTCGGGAATAGTGGCCTGTGGTGTTCAGAAATGGGGTCGGAAGGCGACAGGCTGTGCTTGCTGGCGTCGAGGCTGCTCTGTTTTCTTCACCAGAGAAGGTGGCTGAGCTGCTAGGGTTGATGGTAGAGACGACGGTGATGCCAAGGTGGTGTTGAATGCGGGATGTGGGTGGTCGACGGTGATGGTTGACAGGCCGAGAGGGAGAGAGAGAGAGAGAGCTTCGGGTCTGTTATTTTTAGACAAAGAGAAGAGAAAAACCTGTTTGTCGGTTTTTATAGCCATTTGCAGGGGTTACCGTTGCAAACAAACGGTCGGCTACCTCCTACGACAGTAGGCTTACCGGTGGCGGGCAAGCGGCTGGTCGACGGCGACTGCAGGTGTGTTAGTCGGTGCACGCGAAGGAGGGGTTGCTTTAGGGGTGAAAATGCAGTTTGGTCCTTCGATTTGTATTTGCTCTTATTGCACCCCCAATCAGATTTATATTTATGATTTTGTGCAATTGTACCCCTGACTGAATTTCAACACCTCTTTCCTTTTGGTCCCTTATTTCTGATTTATTCAATTTGACCTTTATTTGATCATTAAACTTTCAATTGTTTTTAATTTGAACCCTAACTTGCGCAATTGGCTTGAAAAAAATTCAATTGGGTCTCCAAAAATTTAGATTTTCTCAATTGAGCCCAAATTAAATTCAAGAACTTGATTTCTCATTGACTAAACCCTTTGGCCCCTGTTGTAGGGAGTGTAACGATTGTTGTTGGGATGACAATTACCTCTAGAGCGACACTTGTTATGGCTGAAGTTGGGGTTGTGATGAGACATGGCATGGTGAGCAAAAATTGTGGTGTTGGCTGCTGCAGTAGAGAAAAAGAAGACAACAGAGAGGGAGCAACAACCATGGAATGAAAAGAGTCCTTATGCAGAAATTCATGGGTAAAAAGGTGGTTCTGAAGATCACCTTATGATAGCGGTTCTGCCTTGGTTATGAGACTTGTTACCAAGTCTTTGAACTTGCCACGAAGGCCACGAAACACATAGAGATTGAAGTCTTCAAGAGACATTGGGTAGAGGAGATCGTGGTGATTCTTCTGGTCGTTGTTTCGTCGGAAATGGTGGCCCGTGGTGGCCGGAGTGGTCGTCAGAAAACCTGCAGTTACGTTGCAGACGACGGGTTCGTTCTGCCAAATCCTTGCCTGAGATGCAATCTGAGTTTCTGGGGATGCAGTGAAAGTCTGGTGATGATGGGGTGGAGTGCAGTGGCTGGGATTGGTTGTCGGGACTGTTAAACATAGAGGGAGAGAGAGACAGAGGTCTGGTTTTATAGAGAGAGAGGTAGAGTAAAACGAGGGGAAAATGCGGAGGAGAGTAGGAAGAATTAACTCAAAATTTTTATGTCAATGGCTCTTTCATTCTCACTGTGTTTCTCACGTAAATCCCTCATCTCGTTTTTCTTTCCGTGCACTCTATTTATAGCAGAGAAGACCCAACGTTCATCAGCGTTTAATGCAGTGTATTGAATGCAATCATAGGAGAATCAGGACGTCGATTTTGATGGAGATAAATTGGGAAGAAAATCACAATTGATATAGGAAGAAAATGATCTGTTTGCCGTGGCAGAGATGAATTGGGAAGAAAATCAAATTGAAAAAGGAAGAAAAATTTGATTGAGCTGTTGATCAATGCGCCTGAAAATTCAAATGCAACACACGCCGGAACAGTGCATGTTTCTTTTTTAATGCAGATTTCAAAAAATCAAAAGAAGGTAAAAATATGATTTGGTCCTTTAAAAAATCTTTGATTGCACCCAAATGGATTTAAACTTGATTTGATGCAATTAAATCCCATCAAAAATTCAATCTCAACCTTAGCTTTGCGCGATCTCCTTATTTGGTCCTTGGTTTCTGATTTTCGCGATTTAAACCCCAATCGACCACTAAACTCTCAATTTGCTCAATTTTGCCCTTGCACCAAGATATGTATTTTTCAGAAAAATAAATGAGTCAAAAATTGGGTAGCAACAGATGCTCCCTCTTTACAATGCTTACGACTAAAGTCTTGTAAAAGACTTTAAATAGTAAGTGTTGTAAAAAAAAAAAAACAAAATGGTGGATATGGGTCTCATTGTCCTGGGTGACCTACCCGGGTTAGTAGTTAGAAGGGTCTCATTTTTTTGGGTGACCTACCCGAGTTAAAAGGGTCTCATTTTTCTGGGTGACCTACCCGGGTTAGCAGTTAGAAGGGTGACCTACCTGAGTTAGAAGGGTCTCATTTTTCTGGGTGACCTACCCAAGTTAGAAAATAAAGAGGTCTCATTATTCTGGGTGACCTACCCGGGTTAGTAGTTAGAAGGGTCTCATTTTTCTAGGTGACCTACCCGAGTTAGAAGGGTCTCATTTTTCTGGGTGACCTACCCAAGTTAGAAAATAAAGAGGTCTCATTATTACGGGTGACTGGCCCGGCTAGCGTGGTCTCATTTTTCTAGGTGACCTACCCGGCTAGCGTGGTCTCATTTTTCTGGGTGACCGACCCGGCTAGCGTGGTCTCATTTTTCTGGGTGACCGACCCGGCTAGCGTGGTCTCATTTTTCTGGGTGACCCACCCGGCTAGCATGGTCTTATTTTTCTGGGTGACCCACCCGACTAGCGTGGTCTCATTTTTCTGGGTGACCGACCCGGCTAGCGTGGTCTCATTTTTCTGGGTGACCCACCCGGCTAGCATGGTCTCATTTTTCTAGGTGACCCACCCGTCTCGAGGAACGAAGCAACTCTGATCTTCAATTCACCTTCCGTGATTTTGTTGACCTGAGATTCTCTTTAGAAACATAGGCCCCTTTCTCTAATGCTCCATTATCAACAGGATGCCTTTGCCTAATCTCCAAAGCTTTGCAGGCTTCTCTAATTGGATGGCTCATTCAACCACTCAAACGCAAGCGCCTTGCTTATTATGGGCTATCTGCGATGATCTTTGCTTTTATCCAAATCTGACCATGCCCCCAAGTGTGGGGTTGCTTGATTTTCCATTTAGCGCAGAGTTCTATTATTATTCTTCCATTGAAGTTCTGAGCACTATCAGCTATGATCTTTTCTGGTGGTCCGTATCGATATATCAAGCAAATTTCTTCAACTCCTTTTGCGTTACATGAGTAAATGACCCAGCTTCTACCCATCTTGTGAAGTAGTCGATAGCCACGAGAATAAACCTATGATCATTGCTGGTTTTTGGTTGATATACCCAATCACATCAATTCCCTACTTTGCAAAAGGCCACGGAGATATCAAGTTAAACCTAAGAGCCGGAAGGGGATTGATTTTGTCACCACGGACTTGACACTTATGACACTTGCGGACATAGTCGATGCAATCTTTCTCTAATGTCCTCCAGAAATAACCATTTCTTTGCATTTTTCTAGCCATCATATGCCTATTAGTATGGGTTGAGCGAATTCCTTCATGGACTTCTTGCAACGCGTTTCTGGCTTCAACTCCATCTAAGCATCTCAGCAAAGTACCGTCAGATGACCTCTTATACAAAACTTCTCCATCAAGGTAAAAATCCATCGTTAACCTCCTCAAGGTTTTCTTCTCTTTTTGGATGCCCCCAAGGGATAAGCTTTGTTTTGGATGAAATTATTGATATCGTAGTACCAAGGGTTTCCATCTATTTTTCCTTCAATTGAGCAGCAATGAGCTGGTTTATCTTCTGATATCATTGTGTATTGGCTGTTGTTTAGAATGGCCTCAACAGATTCATGTTGTTGTTTCCTCTTTGTAATCATATCTAAACAAGCACCTACAGGATTAGGATCTTTATCATCATTGACCTCCTTGCTTTTGAGGCTGCCTTCATCTGAGGATGTAGAACTCTCTAAATTCTTCTGGCTTCTCTTACCTTCAATAGATTTCTTTGTTCCCCTGCTCAATTTCAGATTTTTGTGGCCATCACCCAGTTCATTTTCAGAACGCTCCCTAGAACTCTTTGAATTTGCACATTTATCTTTCTTCTTACCGGAGTCAAGTTTCTTCTCGCTTCTTTCTCTTCCCTTGCTTTCATCACCAGTAACAGATTCCCCTGCTCAATTCAGAATTGACATCCATTTTCCCTGGAAGATCATGTTCCTCTCTGGCTTTTCTTTTGCTACTTTGGATATAAAAATCCTTACCGTCTCCAGCAACAGTACTATGGCATCGGGTCATAGAACAAATAGAGTTTTTTTTTTATCCCTGTGCTTTTTCTGCTCATTTTGTTTGCCTAGTTTGCCATTGCTTCTAGAATTTTCAGCATGCCTAGACAGTCTTGAATGATTATTAATACTTTCTTTTTTGCAAGCATCCCTAGGAGCTGTTTCAAACAAGGATTCATATGGCGATTTCGCTGAGATGACCAAATTCCTCTCTTTAGCATCCTTTACTAGAGCTGCCCAGTTCCGGTTCATCTGCGAGGTCCTCGCATTACCCAAAATCCAAAGCGAGAGCTTGGCTCTTGTCAGGGCAATATTCATCCGTCTTACATCAGCGACAAACCCAATACTGCTGGAGCTCAATCCATTCATAGATGAACTTGAATCAGCTGCTCTAACAGTGGAAAGTATCAGTATATCAACCTCTCGGTCCTCCTTTTGAAAAATCATAGCAGCTCAACTGCAGTTTCAGCCTCACGTTCATTATAAGAGACGATGCACCAGAATTTTTTTACCGCGAAGCTCCTGGCCGTTCGTAATGTCATAGAATAAATAAGGGCCAAGAACCCCAATCTCATGAAATGATGCTGATTTGTTTGACATTTGCTCTCCGTTCATCAAACTTGCTATCATAAAAGTGCAAGGAGGGAAACTGGCAAATCTCTGGATGCATCCTATTTTTTTTTTTTTTTGGGAATTGGCATTGCTTGAATAGCCTTTACTTTAGGATCCTCTTCTATCCCCTTGTCACTCACCACAAATCCTAACAACTTCCCAGATTTCAACCCGAATGAACCTTTCACGGGGTCATACCTCAAACTTAACCTTTCAAACCATTTCTTCAATATCTGGACGTGATTCTCTCCTTCTCCAGATTTAGCGATCATGTCATCCACGTATATATCAATCTCCTTGTGCATCATATCATGAAATAAAGTCACCATAGCCCTTTGGTAAGTGGCCTCAACATACTTTAACCCAAATGGTATGACTTTGTAACAAAAGGTTCCTCATGGTGTCAAAAAGGTTATCTTCTCCTCATCTTCTTGTGCCATTTTTATTTGATTATATCCTTTTGCTCAATCGGCTTGCATCCTTCTTTCAGCGGTACCCTGTATACTATGATATCCAATCCATGCATATCCTCATGACACCGAGAAAAAACATCTATGTAATCTCTCTGGCTTTCAGTAGTGTAGTTGAGTCTTTTCTTTCTGTGTGATCAGAGTTCTTATCTGAGCTCTCCGTGCGATCAGAGTTCTTATCTGTGTGATCCAGGATCTCTCAATTCTGGAACTTCTCTCCCTCGGCTAGCTTCCAAATACATGTACGGGCAGTAACTTCCTCCAGAGCATAGATGGTTAATTGCGGCAGTTCTTCATCCTTTCTTCCAGGTGTCATGGGTCCCAAATGTTTCTCGGTCGACGATGCGTGCACAAATGCATGAGAGAGTGCATAATATAATGTGTGATTATGATAAAAATGCTTTGTATAATGGGTATGTATGCATTTCCCTTGTGAACGATTGATAGCCACCACCTCATGAACATAGGGTTTCTGGTCACATTGCTATGAGTACTGCCTTTTGAGTCGATGCTTGAGTCATATTCACCAAGAGCCAGATTTTGTAAAAGAGATGGGTCAACGCCCTTTTCATTAATGCTTGATAAGTTACTACTTTTTTGAAAACATGGAGAAAAAAATTAATCTACTTCTCTTCGGCCAAAGGTAGGAAGGCAAAACCGTGATTCTCGATTTTCTCCAAAAAGGTGTCAGTCTCAGCTAGACTTCGGCGGTAGCGGATGATATCCCTTCCAACATTTCGTGCATTGATTCTAATGACCCGAGCATGCCCAGCAACTTTATCCATTTGTTCATCCATCTTGGTCACCTTCTCTATAAGCAACATATTGGTTCTGTTTAACGAAGTATTGTTGATATCGATTTGATCCTTGTGTTTTTCCATTACTGCTAGTTTCTCATCCAGATGTTTCACCTTTTCTCTCTCCTTACCGAGCTTTGTTCTCAGAGTTTTTATCTCCTCTCCCTTAACTGCTAACTCTGCTTCAATGGCTTCATCTTCCTCGGACCCCGTCGAACGACTTTCCGACATTACATACTTCTTATACAAATCTTCTTACTTTTCAATTCTATCCATCAGCTCACACTGAACTTTTGCAAATTTCTCTTGGTAATATTCTATGCTCTCTTGGCATTCATTATGTTCAGTCTTCAATGCGCCGAGCTCGGAGCAACTTTACATCCACTTCAGACTCATCTCTGTTAATTCTTTCTCCATTCCCAACCTAACATTCTTCTCCTCACCCAACTTTAACTCGAGCTTGATTATTCTCACATCTTTAGACTGTATTTGCTCATCTAAAAATGCTCTCCTCTTATCGCCCTCCGACACCATTTCTTCCAATGTCGCCTTGTCTTTTCTGCTTTTGCTTAATTCTTTCTGGAGTTTTTCTATCTGTCTTCTCAATTCCTCTTCATTGCCAACCCTTTTTCTCTTAATAGGTTTTTCTTCAATTTGAGAGGGCTTGACTTCTTTATTAATCACGGTTGAAGCAGCTAAGTCTCTCCATCTTGCATACCCTTCACTTGCACTTGGATCTCCCATACCTTTTATTTCCACCAAGACGAGATGCCTCCAATCTTGTCTGATGATCTGCAAGACCTCTCGTGAAACGGGATCCTTAAACCAACCAAAGAACTGAGCAATTCCCATGGTCCTCGGAACAAATTGCATGCCCCTATGCTGCCTTACCACAAGGGCGGGAGTATAACTCACGTAGCCGGTAATCCCTACTAATGGAACCCAGCATCTTTGCCCGCAACTCATTAGGACATCCACTGCTTTGACCCAAGGAGCTCTCCATTTGAAACCACTACTGGGTAAAACTTTTAGCTTTTCTACCCAACTTTGGTTGTCTAGATCTCCCCATTCTTCTTCCTCCACTATCCTCAATGGTTTTTGGTTGAACCACCAAAAAATATTAAAAACAGGCTTTTTTGTTTCAATATGGCTAACCATCCAAATATATAGCAACTGCGTGCAACATCTCATTGCTCCTTTCTTGGCTCTTCCACAATGGTTAAGTGTTATGATGGTTTCAGCCAAAATAGAGGCCACCGGGTTGATTTGTGTATTCTCATATTCCACATAAGCAGCAGCAACTTCCAAGCTTATTATACCTGTCCGACTTGGGAACAATACAAGGCCAAATATGCCTAAGGCAATCAATCTCTCTTTCTCTGATCTGGACCTCTGTTCTAGTTCAAACTCTAGCGTTTTCCATTGCAGACCAACAACCTTCTTCTCTAAAAACCTTTCCAAATTGGGGATTCTGAGCAGCTTCGACAGTTCAGGGATGATTTTGTCATATCTCAAAGGGAAATAAATTTTGTATAGATTATTCAGAAATTCAGTCAACATTCCGTATTCCTCCATAGTAGGACATAGGTCTATGCTCCTAAAAGAAAAACAATGGTAGTTAGGATCCCAAAAATGAACTAGAGCTCGCACCGCTGGGCTTAAAACTTCTACCTTCGCAATCTCCATCAGGCGTCCATATTTTCTAAAAAATATGTCCTTATCCACATCCTGAAAATGGGTCGTTAACTTGTTCACCTCATTTATAATACAATCCAGATTCTTGATTGGTGATAGCCTCATAGCATCGCTTTTAAGGCAGTCTCCTTCAATCAATTGTGACAATTCAGAACTTCTTCCATATTCCATGATGGAAAGTTTAGTGGTGGTGGCCCTTTCGTTCACAAGACCTGTAAGCAAAAATGCTATTTAGACTTTTTCTTGTTATGCAAAAAGATATTATGGAGCATACATCCTAACGATAGGTTATAGTTCCTTTACGTGAGACATAGGGTAGGTTTACTACTTGGTCTCTAAAGAGGGTCTCTTGCTGTCCCAGTGATCACCCTCGTAAAGGCGATATGGGGGTTTAGCAAATAGTGGGATGGCACGTATACCAATCACTACCAGTCTAAACACTCAACAAAGAGTTGGGGTTTACACAAACTTCAACCTTGACTCAAGTCATAGGTAAGCTGTTAGTCCCCCACTTAACTTAAAGTTTAGTGTGTGCTCTCAAAATAATAAAAGTGATGCATGACAAGGCATATTATGATGACAGGATGTAAAGATGCATGCTAAAGCTTCTAAAAAAAATATAAACCATCCATAACAATATGAAAAACAATAACATATCATAAACAAACAAAACTATCAAGCCTAATCCAAATCCCCAGCGGAGTAGCCATTCTATCGCACCCAAAAAAAAAAAAATGTAAGCGCGGCGTCGTAACGACTCTTCCCCGTGAGAGGGGGATTAAATGTCGGAGGGATCTTTATTTTCATGAAAAAGGGAGTCGCCACCTAGTATTATGGTTACTAGAAAACCTAAAACTGGTCTTTCAGAGATTCTAGGGTAAGGAACTGGTTGCGTAAAGGGAAGGTTGTAGCACCCCTAGTACGCCCTACCTAAGGTAAGCTACTTGACGTTTGACTTGTTTATGATTTGTTATGGTTTTGATCTCAAAACATATGTTGGCTAAATGGCGAATGGGATATCATTCCCGCCGAATATTTTGGATATCAACCCCTTAGGATTTATTTATCCAAATACCAACAGTGAATAATAACATATCATTCCTGCCGAATATTTTGGATATTAACCCCTTAGGATTTATTTATCCAAATACTGATAGTGAATAATAAATTATCATTCCCGCCGAATATTTTGGATATTAACCCCTTAGGATTTATTTATCCAAATACCGACAGTGAATAATAGTATATCATTCCCGCCGAATATTTTGGATATTAACCCCTTATAATTTATTTATCCAAATATCGACAGTGAATAATAAATTCCAAAAAATAAGATTTTTATATTTTTTGAAATATTGGCCAATACCCTTTGGATTTTACAAACATGTTGTAAAATCTCAAAATGCAAGAAATGATTTTTTTCTTTGTGAAATCCATGCTAAAACTCATTTTCTCTTCAAAACCCAAGATAATATATATTTTTTAAAAGAAAAACAATTTTTTAAAATATGATAGTGTATTGGCCGTATGCAAAAAAAACAACACATTTTTTCTTTAATAAAAATATTTTTTGGAAAATTTGTGTTTTTATATATTTTTTTATTTAGGGAGGCTGGGCTCCAGCCCGCCTGTGGGGCTGGGCTGCCAGCCCGCCTGTGGGGTTGGGCCTTCAGCCCGCATTCTTCTTGGGCTTAGGCCCATTGACTCATGGACAGGACCTTCAATCCGCCTTCTGGATTGGGCTTAGTCAGACGGGCTGAGAGCCCGTCTTTCTCTCGGGCTGGACTTCCAGCCGAGACGGGCTGGAAGCCCGCCTTATTTATTAGTCAGGCCGGGCACCAAACCTGGCCCGACCCGACCTGGCAGGGAGTGAATTAATTCACTCCCCGCATGCAGATATGAAGAAGATGAATAGTAAAAATGGAAATTTTCGAGTGTCATGAATGGCTTACCTGTTTATACCGTTGGGTAGAGGAGATCGTGGTGATTCTTCTGGTCGTTGTTTCGTCGGAAATGGTGGCCCGTGGTGGCCGGAGTGGTCGTCGGAAAACCTGCAGTTACGTTGCAGACGACGGGTTCGTTCTGCCAAATCCTTGCCTGAGATGCAATCTGAGTTTCTGGGGATGCAGTGAAAGTCTGGTGATGATGGGGTGGAGTGTAGTGGCTGGGATTGGTTGTCGGGACTGTTAAACCGAGAGGGAGAGAGAGACAGAGGTCTGGTTTTAGAGAGAGAGAGGCAGAGTAACACGAGGGGAAAATGCTGAAGAGAGTAGGAAGAATTAACTCAAAATTTTTATGTCAATGGCTCTTTCATTCTCACTGTGTTTCTCATGTAAATCCCTCCTCTCGCTTTTCTTTCCATGCACTGGTATTTATAGGAGAGAAGACCCAACGTTCATCAGCGTTTAATGCAGTGTATTGAATGCAATCAGAGGAGAATCAGGACGTCGATTTTGATGGAGATAAATTGGGAAGAAAATCACGATTGATATAGGAAGAAAATGATCTGTTTTCCGTGGCAGAGATGAATTGGGAAGAAAATCAAATTGAAAAAGGAAGAAAAATTTGATTGATCTGTTGATCAATGCGCCTGAAAATTCAAATGCACACACGCTGGAACAGTGCATGTTTCTTTTTTAATGCAGATTTCAAAAACTCAAAAGAAGGTAAAAATATGATTTGGTCCTTTAAAAAATCTTTGATTGCACCCAAATGGATTTAAACTTGATTTGATGCAATTAAATCCCATCAAAAATTCAATCTCAACCTTAGCTTTGCACGATCTCCTTATTTGGTCCTTGATTTCTGATTTTCGCGATTTAAACCCCAATCGACCACTAAACTCTCAATTTGCTCAATTTTGCCCTTGCACCAAGATATGTATTTTTCAGAAAAATAAATGAGTCAAAAATTAGGTAGCAACACCAGTCACCAGTCAACAATGCACAATAAATATTCCAGGTCTTTGGTTTTCCTACAGTTACGAATGAGAATGAGAACTTGTTATTTATCTATCTTTTACTAATTTAGGAATTTTTAATATTCTACAAGAAGAGAGAAAAAATGACAGTAAAGGGGATATTTTTGGCTAGATAAACCAAATTTTTAGAAAAAACATATACAGTAAAAGCCATGAGAAACTAAGCTTAACTAGTATTTTTTTTTCCGTAACTCAGTTACTTTTTTTTGAACTTGGGGGGGGGGGGGGGGGTTGCTTCCATGAGTTGGAGCTAAAAGCAAAGGGGTTAATTGTCATATTAAAGAGATATAATTAAGATGCTTTGAGCAATTAAGTAAATAAAATGGGACAGAAGGATAACTTCACCTATTTGTCCTAGGAAATTATTTTCAAAGATTATGTGTGTCGCACCCCATCGCGAGAGCGCGGCGTCATGACGACCCTCCCCGTGTGCGGGGGATTCAATGTCGGGGTCTTATCTTTATTTTTGGGAAAAAAGGGAGTCGCCACCTAGTATTATGGTTACTAGGAAACCTAAAAAACTGGTCTTTCAGAGATTCTAAGACAAGGGACTGGTTGCGTAAAGGGAAGGTTTTAGCACCCCTAATACGCCCTACCTAAGGTAAGCTGCTTGACGTTTTGGTTGGCTTATGATTTGTTATGGTTTTGATCTTTCAAAGAATATGTTGGTTAAATGATGGTGGTGTATTATCCCCGCCGAAAATTTTAGATATTAATCCCTTAGGATTTATTTATCCACACACCGACAGTGAATAATAGCACATTATCCCCGCTGAATATTTTGGATATTACTTAGGATTTATTTATCCAAACACCGACAGTGAATAATAGCAAATTATCCCCGCCGAATATTTTGGATATTAACCCCCCTTACAATTTATTTATCCAAACACTAACAGTGAATAATAGCAAATTATCCCCACTGAATATTTTTGATATTAACCCCTTAGGATTTATTTATCCAAACACTAACAGTGAATAATAGCACATTATCCCCGCCGAATATTTTGGATATTAATCCCTTAGGATTTTTTTATCCAAATACCGACAATGAATAATAAATTCCCAAAAATAAGATTTTGATATTTTTGAAATATTGGCCAATACCCTTTGGATTTTTACAAATATGTTGTAAGATCTCAAAATGCAAGAAATGATTTTTCTTTGCGAAATCCATGCTAAAACACATTTTCTCTTCAAACTCCAAGATAATATATAGTTTTTGAAAGAAAAAGAATTTTTTAAAATATGCTAGTGTATTGGCCGTATGCAAGAAAACAACACATTTTTGTCTTTTTATAATTTCCTAAAAAAATAATTTTTTATTTGCAAATTTATATATATTTTTTATTTTTTCTATTTTTTATTTCTTTTTCGGTAGGCTGGCTCTCAGCCCACCTAAATTCAGGCTGAGCTGTCAGCCCAGCCCAGCCCACCTTGCCTCAGGCTGGGCTATTATCCAGATGGCTGGAAGCCCGTCTTTATTAGGGGTCAAGCCGGGCATAAAGCCCGGCCCGACCAGCCTACACGGGGAGTGAATTAATTCACTCCCCGCATGCAAAAGACAGAGACGATGAATAGTAACATGG
The DNA here is from genome assembly GCA_027405865.1 of Salix purpurea. Classification (NCBI taxonomy): domain Eukaryota; kingdom Viridiplantae; phylum Streptophyta; class Magnoliopsida; order Malpighiales; family Salicaceae; genus Salix; species Salix purpurea. The sequence goes on from JAOWLH010000002.1 coordinate 28,146,405, forward strand.
CAAATTTTGGAGTGTGATGAACGGTGTACCTGTTAACACTGTTGGGTAGAGGAGGTCGAGGTGGTTCTTCTGGACATGGTGGCATGGGAAATGGTGGCTCGTGGTGGCCGGAATGGGCGTCGGAAGCTGGTCGGTGTAACTGCTACCATCGATGTTGCTACTGCTGCTGCTTCTCAGAGAAGATGACTGAGATGCGGGAGTTGAGGGGAGGCTGTGGTGATGACGGGACAATGCGTGGTGGCGGGAGTTGATGGCTATTGGAGGAGAGAGAGAGACACCGGCTTTTTTACGTAAATCCTCTATATTCTCTGCTTTTTTGTGCGATTACATGATTTTTTCTCCAAAATCTTCTCCTCCGTCTTTCTCCTCTGTCTCTTTACATGGATTTGGCTCTTTGACGTTTGTGCAGCTTTGTGTTTCTTTGTTTCTTCTCTCTTCGTCCCCCCTGCTCCTTGCTTTTTTTCTTCCCGGTATTTATAGCCATGAAAGGCAACCCTTCGGCTGCCCATGGTGTGCAGCGAAGGGTTGTCGCAGCCTGAACATATCTGGCATGCCTGAACATGCAATGCAGGCGTGCCTGAACAGTGCAGTGCAGCATGCCTGAATAGTGCAATTTTTGAAATATTTAGGAAGGTGAAAGTATGATTTGGTCCCCTAATTTTATAATTGTTCTATCGAACCCTCAATTGGCTTTACACAATAATTAATTTCTAATTATTGGCCGCCCCCCAGCTAGGCCATCCCCCCCCCCGTGTGTGTGTATATCGAGAGGCTGGAAGCCTGGAATCACTTATGATTAACTTTAAAATTTATATTTAATTTTTTTTCAAAAAAATATATTTTTTAGTTTTTACTTTAAATTAAATTTTTTTAATGTTTATAAATCATTTTCATGTCCTGATGTCGAAATAATTTGCTGGGTTGGAGCTAGTACTAGCAATATTGGTGGTAGTACTAGTATTAGTACTGATAATCCTTTCAATAACAATGTTTTTTATAAATGTATTAGAAATAGCAAGGAAAATGACGATCATTGGGGCTGATTTTAGTTCATATAACACACTAGCAAAATATTTGTTTTTTTTTTTTTTTTTTTTTTTTTTTTGTTTTTACCTCATGAAATTTTATGGACATAATTGTTTTTTAATGTATTTTTAAGTTATTTTGAATCATGTATGAACCTTAACTAATGAAATTTTATGGCTATAATTATGTTGTATTGTATTCGAAAATATTTTACTTACAATTTTATAATTTTTCTACCGACACGATTTTAGCTGCGATTTTACGATTTTTGTAAGAAAAATTTTCAGATACGATTTTATGATTCGATCTTACGATCCTTGTTTCAAAAGTATTTTTCGTGTCATGTCAAAATCGTGATTTTAACAACCTTGAGTGAGACAACATTTGTTCATTTTTAGCCGCCCTATGTAGCTTCATAGATCGTTTATACGGCACAAACAGTTCAAAATTGTTGATGTGTCTAACATATACTTCAGCAGCTTTATTAGATAAAAAGTATTTAAAAATACCTCTTGAAGTCCATTCTAATAATGAAAAAACCTATAAGGTTTACTCTTTGATTTTTTCGTTTTCAAGGTAAGTGGATCATTTTACTGTTTATAAAAATGAAAACATAAAAAATAACATTTTTTATGTTTTGTCTCTCCCAAGGGTAAAATCATTATTGTATTGCTCTTAAGAAACTGAAATACATAGAATACCTTTGTCTAGTAAATGATTTGTTTCTAATTTCAAGGGCAAAAAAATATTTTCATTGTTATAAAAATTGGAAAAAACCCATACATACAATTATTTAATGACAAAATATGAAAAGAAAAGGACTAAAATACCCCCTAAAAAATAATTTTTATAAACTAAAGAGCATAATACTAATTAAACTATAGCAATTCACAATATACTGTATCTATAATTACAATGAATTATTGACATAGTTTAACTTTATTTTAAATAACATCACACAAAAACAAGTTGAGTTTTAATATATAATCTTTGTGTCTTCCAGCCATAATGATTTGATAGCAGTCAACTAAAAACACTGGAAATCGTTAGGTTTCTAATATTAATAATGCAACTGGAAAAGAATAATAACAAAATTTATTATAAATCAAAACTCTTAAATATAAAGAACATCAACTATGGAAAAAAAAAACTAAAACAATTCTAGTAATATTGAATAATAAAATAAAATAAAATATATACTTTCAAATAGAAAAACATTTTTTATATAAACAAAATCATAAACAAAAAAATTACTAAAATAATAATCATTTTTTATATAAAAAATCTTACATCATTATATATATGATTTGATTATCTTGATAAAAACATGACTTTATCAACCATGAGATATTTTCATATGAATTAGCCAATATCCTGATAGTTCAAGTCAAGGAATTTATTCTAAAGTTCTATAATTGTAATATTTTGGAAATGTCTAAGAATTACTTAATTAATTTCTTTCGCCATCTCAAGCCAAAAAATTAATTAAAATTTTAGATTTATAAACAATCTATGTGTCCTTTGAACCTGTCCAAGAAATAGCCTTGCTGTAAGAAAACAAGAAAGAATCAAATAGCCATTATTGACCCAGAAAAAAGAAGTATACAATTGAAGGGAAGAAACAATGAATATGATATCATGATAACAAATTTAAAGAAAATTATAGAGCACTGATAAGAACATGCAATTTATATACAATTCGAAACCCTACAGAAGACATTCACTCTCCAACAACTCTTGTAACTTACTTTCATGACAAGTAATCCCTCTTCAATCAACCATGTATCAGAAAGCAACAAGACTTGTAGTAATTATTTAACCACAATTTTTTTATTTTAAAAAAGCAGATGATTATCCAATCTTGTTGCACGACTGCTGAAACTAAATTCAAGCCCTGGATGCCAACTCGGAGCCAATATTGAAACAATCAAGCTTCACCAACAATTTCAAGTGGGAAATATATCAAAGCTTGTGTCTTATAGGGAGAGTCATGTGTTGTTGTGCTGGGCCACTATCTGGATGGTGCTTGGTCAATTCCTCGAATAGCAATGCAAATCTTTCCATAACTGGTGCACGTAAGGAAATCAGAACCATTATCCCACGCTCTCCTTCCTTGTTTCTATAGGGTAAGTAATAGGTTCCAGAATTATTAATGTCATCAGGCATAGCCTTAGATGGCCCGGTATAAACTGGCTTACCCCATCCATAATCCACCTGATCAAACCCAACACTTGTTAAATCTGACACAACATATGACTGTAACCCTTTAGGCAGACCCTTGGTAATCTCTATGAAATCTGCCAACGACCTTATGTACTCCTCGGTGATCTTATTCTTTGCATGCCTTATCAGCTCCAGAGCATACCCTAATGAGTTCAAACAAAGCTTCCTAGCATTGGTTATAGCTGCTGGCAATGCCAGCACGTTACCATAATAACCTTCTGGTACCGGCGGGTTGAATTTGGAACGAGCGTTGACGAGCATACAAATTCGCATCTCCTCATTAGGGTTTGCTTGAGATGCTATGGCATAGCATCTCCATAAGCTTGCGGTTATTATTTCAAACTTGGAACATGGGAGTAAATGAGGAGGAACCCATTTTCGAATGTTGGATAATTCTTTAGGGCCGATGATGAAACAACGGTGGGCTGCACCGTCAGTGCAGCCGCGAAATTCAGGAACGTTGAGCTCGCTAGGATCCAGAACAAGTTCATGATGATCACCATATTCGTTGTGTGTGCAGGTTACACGAGGTGGATTCCTAGCACAAAGGAACTCTCTTTGCCACACAGGAAGAATTGAAGGGGCTTGAGCACCTCGTGAGATCTCACCTATGGCACTCAATAGCTGAACTATGCCAAAAGCATCACTCATTGGGTGATTAAGACGGAAGCCAAGTATAAAACCACCACACTCCAAGCGTGTTATCTATCAAAATACAAAAAAAAAATATCATTACTATTTTACTGTAGTGTGATCAGTGGAGTGTAATATAGCACAATGAGTAAACAATAAACAATTTATTTTATGTTAAATTACATATATATTATATACGAATACTAGCTCAGTTTTGTCAAAGAGTCAATTTTTTTTGTTGGTGAGCGGCCGGGGACAATGATGTGTAATAATATAAAATGAATTTATATATTTGAATGCAAAAGCTAAGAAAATAGATTGGTACGTAGTAATTTTCTTTGATGTGAGAGTATGCCAAATAATTAGTGGATATATCTTAGGACATGTATCAAATTGAACCATTCAAGAAAACACCGGGAAAAGGAGGAAAATAAGGAGAGAGAAAAAACAGAAAAGAAAGAGCTGACAAGGAAAGAAGAAAACATGATGCTATTGAGAAAAGATAGAAACAGAGAGGATGATTGCATGCGAAGCCATCGATAATTGGATTGTTTAAATTAGAAGCTTTTCTAATTGGATTGTCACTCTTCCCAGCCACAATTCTCATCAATCATGTAAAGCCATCGATAATTGGATTCTTGCCATGAACCATGATTTTATGAAGCTTAAGTGTTTGTTTGTAAGTGTATTTATGGTTGTTTATAAAAATATTTTTTTATTTAAAAATATATTAAAATAATTTTTTTATTTTTTAAAAATATTTTTGATATCAATATATAAAAATAATTTAAAATATTAAAAAAATTAATAAAAAAAGTAAATTTTTTTTTTCAAAAACCGAAGCGCAGTGAGAAACACCCCTACCTGTTATAAAATATTGAATTCAAAAATTAAGAACCCAGATACCAAAAAAGTAAATAAAAAGTTTCTTTAAGAAAAAAAAATAGAAAGGGAAATATAGTATAGGTTCAATCCTACCCGACTATTTACTTGTGAAACTAGCCATTTTTTAATGGAGAAAACAAAAGAAGCCAATACCACCTTGTTCATAATAATCGACAAGTACCTGAAAGATCAACAATGGGGTATTGATGATTCCTTCTGACCCTGGGACATTGTAAAGCAGTTCATCGGCACAAGGGAACGGAGGCTGAATTGGATCACCAAACTGCTCAAGTGTAACATCAGCATCAGCTTCAATGAACAAGACACCCTCTCCTGTACAATCTACTACGAGCTTATTTTCTGGCTCTTGTCTAATCCTCCCAGCATAAGGGTAATAATACACAAGTGCTTGTGCAATTGCCTTTCTTATTACCATCACCGGATCTGTCCCTCGCATGGACGGATTGTGTGCATAAAAGTTGTAATGTGGTGATTGGAATTGTAGGTATAGTTGGCGATCAATATCAGAAAGTGGTTTAAATTCATGAGGTGTGGCTTTAGCTGGTGCAACTAATTCTGGCTCGCACCTTCGCACGGCGAATGCTAAGGAAGTAGGAGTTGACATGGCACAGAAATAGCTAGGAATGATGCTGTAAAGTGTGATCAATGGTGGCTATGGTACCTCAGCAGGAGAGTCGAGAATATATGGGCTTAAAATGGGATGCGTGCTCTTCCATACTCCGTGCAATTTATATTAAGATTTGTTTTCAAAAGTGGGTGACCGAAAGCAATACTTAAGCGTTGTTAATTGAGTGATTAGGATACACACTGCTAACTTATCTATGTCATCCACATTGTCATAACCCAATTTTGGGTTATTCCCCAAAACTACCTGGTGTCGGTAGGAAAATCAATGTGAAATTTTGGATGTTTTCGAGAGCTCGATTGTACTTTTTTTGTGCCCAAAATGAAGAAAATCACAGATTGAAGGCTAAAGTAATTTATTATCGGATAAATCTGTGTAAGAATTAAGTCGACAGATATGATTATATTTTTATGGGTCAATTTGATTTAATCGTTGGTCGATTTAAAAGTGCAATTATGTTTGAGAATTAATTTAGGGTCCAATCAAAAGATTTAATTAAGTGCAAGGGTTTGATTATATTTTAAATTGGCCAAATTAATTTTATTAAGGGCTTAATCGATGAGAAATCAAGTTCTTGAATTTAATTCGGGTTCAATTGATGAGATTGGAATTTTTGGGGACCGAGTTGAATTTTTCCAAGCCAATTATGCGAAATCAGGGGCCGAATTGAATGAATCGAGAGTCTAATGGTTAATTGGGGGTTAAATCGTGCAAATCAGAAACCAAGGACCAAAGTAAAAAAGGAGCGCAAAGCTAAGGTTACTCTTAAAATTTTAACGGGGACGCAATTACACAAAATTCAAAGTTTGAAAAACGGGATCCACGTAGTATCCTTCAAGACTGGCCACGGGATCAATGAGAGGTCAATCTCGTTGAGTAGAACACGGGTTAGATCAATACCACGATTAGTCAAGAGATAACAGACCCACTTGACTACAATCGAGTGATCATATTCAGATTTTATAGATAATTTGTTAGTCCCATAGGAGATGTCTGGACGAGTATCACATACTGCCAAATAATAGAGTGGTATTCAGCAGGATCCAGAAGAGGTGTGCCTGAGTGTATATTCGTGGAAACTGGTTTCACGACTGTAAAATCCCATTACTGTGGCGAATCACTTTAACACCAAGAAAATATGAATAAGATTTGACATCTTTGAGGGAAAACTGTATAAACCTCTTCTGATAATCAGTGTAAAAAGGCACTGTCGACATCTAATTGTCTAAGAGACCAATCACGACTACATCAAATACTAAGAACGAGCCTCACATTTAGTGGTTTAACAACTGGATTAAATTTTTTATAATAGTCATTATCGGGTCGCTGATGAAAATATGTGGCTGTCTATAAGATGGGAGGTGGTACACACTTCCATGTCCCATTTCGGACCAAAGCATCGTACTCTTCAGACATGACCCGACGCCAATGGTATCTTTGAGGGCTTGGGTCATAATAGTGGCTCAATGGCAGAGGTGATATTGAGGTAGGTGTGAAGGTCAAGTTTTCTGAGTGGCTTATGGATTTTGTTATTATATCGATCGGGTAGTCGTGTGATGTAGTCTGAAAGGGAAGAAAGCTTGGTGTTGGCTAGGGTCTAATGTTGTGGTCACGGGTAAAGGGAGTGGCGGTGATGGAGGTAGGGAGAGGATGACAAAAGAACAATAATTTTATTTATTTATTTATTTTCTAATAGTGTTACTTTTGTAATTTCCTTGTAACAAGAAAGTTCTTAATAATCTCGTGATAAAGCATGGATCCCTTCAAATTCAAATCAAGGATTGTGGCAAAGTTCTTATGGTTCACACGGTGGTAGTATTAAAAATTGTAGGGAGTTAGCCCTATTTTAAAGCCTTAGATTTTAGTGAATTAAAGTATTTAAGAAAATTATTACACGAGGTAAATAAACCTTGTAGCTTCAACAACTAGTTACGTTTGATGTAAGAGTTTCAAACCATAAGCTCGTTTTGGAAAGCTCTTCATCATAGTGTTAACAACAAAGCCGATAAAATAGTTTGTAAAATAAAAAATACAAGTTAATGCCCTCCTTCTAAGTCTTACTTGCCAATCATGCCTGGATTGTGCTTGGGCAGGGCCCAAGTGGACTGCAAGGCTGTTCGTTTTGCCAGTATTGACCTGTCCACTATGCGCAATGTCTTTGGATCAACTACTATTTGGTTCTCAAGCATTTGTTTTATAAGTAAAAAAATTGTCATAGAAATATAGTGCTTAGATAGTAAAAGTATATCATTGATAACAAATGATAATGTTTGTATTGAGATGCAATAAAAACAATAAACTAAAAAGAAAACAAAGAGTAGTTCGAATGCTATAAATTAACTTGTTAAACATACGACCCGACTCATGAACTCAATCGAGCTCAATGATATTTTATAAAGATATTTAGCAAAATTCGATGACTTGGGCAATGTGACGCATTGGTTAGTATGTATATGCAACAAGCCAAATCTTTATTTGACAAATTGGCTGCTGCTGGTTGCCCAATGTCTCTTAAAGACTTCAATCTCTTCATCTCTGCCACAGCAGCCACCATTGCTGCCAACACCTCTGATTTCTGCTCATCATGCCATGACTCATAATAATAGTAACTTCAGCCGCAACAGGGGGTGTTATAGGGGTAATTGATGTCCCAACAACAATAGTTTCCCTCCCCAGAACAGGGGCCAATTTGCTTGTCGCGCGGTGTCCCGGGAGAGGTTTTGGCTCTCGCAATGGAGTTGAGAAGGAGTCACCACCTGGCTGTTGAGGGTCGCTAGGAAAAACCCGATTTGCACTGGTTTGATCAGAGATTCAAGGGTAGGGGAATGGTTGCGTAAAGAGAAGGTATTAACACCCCTAGTACACCTTACCTGAGGTAAGCTACATTGTCTATCTTGATGTGATTTTGAACGCTTCAAAGGATCGTATTTATTCGCATTAATAAATCTAGCTTTTGAAATTTTATTATGAGTTCGTGAACCTAAAAATGAAATATCAAGAAACAGATCCATGTCGATGCCTTAAAAGGATCACCTATCGTGGATGAGTTTTCCGCGATTTTATGCCTCGTAAAAAATATTCCTGCAAATTTTATTGGTTATTTCTAGATATATCAATGCTAGCCTACTTGTAGTTTCTTCATTTACCACCTGAAATTAACCATTAATCCTCATGAATTAATTTCGCGATTGGTCAATTCATACAAAAATCGATCACCACTCAGAATAATCCTGATAATTTTGCTGGCTATTTCTGAATATGTAAATGTTAGCCTACATGTAAATCCGGCATTTACTAGAAATTAACCATTAACTCTCATGAATTAATTTCGTGATTTGTTTTAATATTATGCCAAATTCTCAAGATTTAATAAACTTGTTATTAAATCTAAGGTAAATTTTTGGAAAACGCTTTGGCCGTTGCAAATAAAACACATTTTTTTTTTATTTTACTTTATATTCTTTTTTTCTTAAACAACCTCGAGAACAGTGTTGGAACAGTGGCGGCAACGGCAGGAACACTGGCGGCACGTGTTTCCACGCGCCGCCGCCGATGAACAGTAAGGACAGGGGAGACCAACAGATCTGCTCCTTTCCTTTCTCCTCTTGCCGGTGGTGACTTCAAGGCGACCTACAAACACAAATAACACACACAAACAACAACAGACAAGAATCAAATTCAAATTTTTCCAGATCTGCTCTTTTCGGCTGCTTCAGATCTCGGATCTGTTTCTTCCTTATTTTCTTCTTCTTCTTCTTCTTCTTCTTCTTCTTCTTCTTCTGCTTTCTCACCAGTGAGAGGGCTTCAAGATGACCGGCGGACACAAACACACACACAAAAAAAAGACACAAAATCAATACCCATCTCTTCTTCAAATCTCGGGTATGTTCGTCTTCTTTCTTCTTCTTCTTGGCTTGTTCTTACTGCTAATGGTTGGGGCTTCCTTCGCGTGGTGGCCGATCTGCTGGTTGGCCGGAGGGAGCAGAGAAAAAGTCTGGTCGGGTGGAGACAGAGAGGACTTGCAAAATGAAGACAAACACATAACAAATGCAACACAAACACAATTGGATCGTTCTTCCCTTCTCTCATTGTCGAATCTGTCTTCAATCTACTAACACACGTAGCTTCCAGTGTTAGAGAAGGAGAGGGGGTTGCTTGTGCTGGGCTGACGCTGATGAAGGGGCAAGCCGGAGTCGTGGCTGAAAAGTGTGGCGCAAGTGAGAAGAGAAAAGGAGAGGCCGTCATGGGGGAAAGGAAAAGAAGATGGTGTGGCCGGCTGGAGAAACGGGGAAATGGAAGAGTGGGTGGTTGGACACCGGAGAGAGGGGCTGAGGGCAAAGGGGGAGAAGGAAATGGGGAGGGGTTGCAGCTGCCAAAATGGAGGTAGCGGTTGTAGCCCTTTTAGGGGAGAAAAAGATGTTAGGTTTTTTTTAAGAGGGTTTTAGGGTTTTATGAGTGTATCTTTTTTTGGTCCCTTTTTCTTTGTGATGGTCCACTCTATTTATAGAGTATTTCATAGGCAAAATTTAAAACCAGCCCTCAGGTTGCGTGCCTTTTTCAATTTGATCCTTGATTTCCAATTTGTACGATTTGACCTTACATTGACTGTTAAACTCTCAATTTGGTCAATTTTGCCCTTGTACCAAGATCTTTTTGGATTTTTGTCTTTTTTTTCATATTTTTTATTTTTTTCTGAAACATAAAAATAATGGGTCAAAAATTGGGTAGCAACACTGCTGTAGATTGGAGGCCAAATCATTGGTAGTAGACCATGCGCAACTCTGGTGCTAGGCAGTGGTCTGGACAGCAACATGTACGCTGCCAATTGTGTTCCACTTTCGGCCACACAACTCCCCAATGCTCCCAATTTTGCAGTAGCACACAACAACCATCTGCTCACCTTGCTGTTGGGAATGAGGTTGCTGCTGCGACTTGGTTTCTCGACACCGGCGCGAATCAACACATCACGCCTGATCTTGCAACTCTAACTGATTTTGTACCTTATCTTGGTAATGATTTCTTGCATATTGGTTATGGTAAGGCCCTTGACATATCCCATATTGGACATACTACATTAAATTCCCCAAAATGCATGTTACATTAATAAATATTCTTTGTGTGTCTCACATTACCAAACCGTTGTTATCTGTTCAGAAATTTTATCGTGATAATCATGTTTATTTTGATTTTCATGATTCTGTGTTTTATGTGAAGGACCTCGTCACCAAGGAAGTTTTTCTTTCCGGTCAGAGTCATGATTGTCTTTATGTTCTTTTTGAGTCTCTAGCCACGCTAGTACCTCAAGCTTTTTGGTCTCCTTGCATCTCCGCGACTGCTGACCTATGGCACCGTTGTTTAGGTCATCTAATTCCTCGCATTCTAAATTTGTTAGTTTTCAAGAATAAAATTATTTGTACTTTTAGATGATCTTTTACTCAATCTCATGCTTGTCTGTTAAGCAAGTTGTCTCGTTTGTCATTGCGACCCATGGGTCACAAAATTTCTGCCCCACTTGAATTAATTTTTAGTGATGTTTTCTTCTGATGGTTTCCATTATTTTGTTATCTTTGTTGATGCGCCACTAAATATATCTAGTATTATCCGCTTGTTGTGAAATCTGATGTATTTTCAACGTTTCAATGTTTTCAGACACTTGTTGAGCGTCAGTTTTCTCTTTAAATTAAATATGTTTAAACTGATTGGGGTGGTGAATATCATAAATTAAATAATTTTTTTCAATCCATTGGTATTCATCATCGATTAATTTGTTCTCATACGCATGAACAAAATGACATCGTTGAACGTCGTCATAGACATATTGTTGAAACTGGCCTAACCCCTTTATGCCAGTGTAGTGCCCAATTGCAATTTTGGAACTATGCTTTTGAATCATCGGTATACCTTATTAATCGCATGCCTACTCTTGTCATCCAAAATACATCTCCGTTTGAGTGTGTTTCGTTACATTCCTGATTATTACTTTCTATGTACTTTTGGGTATCTTTGTTTCCCTTTTTTTTTTTGCGTCCATATCCTCTTTAGCACATTCCAGATGCAGGCACTACTACTCCATGTCCAGCTGTCCCTAAACACCCCATGGTTCTTAGTCCAAGACAACCCAAGACAGCGTTATCCACCACCACAGAAGCAACATCTGCTGCCCCCTTCAGTCGGGTAGCTTCTCCTCCCTCGCATGAGCCACTTATTTTTCATGATACTAATAGATATGAGGCGTGTCATAGTGTTATGCGTGAGGAAATTCAAGCCTTATGCGTAAACAGAACATGGACTCCATGAATGTTGTTGGTAGCCTGTGGGTTTACAAGATTAAGAGCAGATCTGATGGTAGCATTGAGAGGTATAAGGCGCATCTGGTTGCTAGGGGCTTCACTCAGCAAGGTATTGATTACTTTGAAACTTTTAGTCCTGTTATCAAACAAGCGATTGTCAGATTAGTATTCTCCATTGCAGTCTGGAGTGGTTGGAAAATTCATTAGCTTGATATCCATAATACCTTTCTAAATGGAGTCCTTGACGAAGAGGTTTACATGAAACAACCTCCAGGTTTTGTTGATTCTGCTTTCCCATCTCATGTGTATCGATTGCACAAATCTTTATATGGGTTAAAACAGGCTCTGCGGGCTTGGTATACTCGTCTGAAAGATTTTCTATTATCCATTGGTTTTTGTGCTTCTAAGGTGGATACCTCATTGTTTATCTTCTCGATTGGTAGTGATATTTGTTATCTTTTGTATTACGTTGATGATATTCGACTTACGGGTAATAACTCTATTCTGCTCCAACGGATTCAGCTACTAAGATCAGAATTTAAGCTTCGGGATTTGGGTGGTGTTCATTATTTTTTGGTAATTGAGGTTTAGTCTACTGGTTTGGGTCTTATGCTTTGCCAGCATAAGTATACACTTGAGATACTCACTCACGCTGGTATGTTATCCTGCAAACCCGTTGATACTCCCGTTTTGGCATCCAAAACCACCATTATGCCTGAAACATTGTTTTTTGATGCTACTCGTTTTCGACAAATTGTGGGTGCTCTACAATATCTCACCTTCACACGCCTAGATATTTGCTTTGCTATTAACCGGGTATGTTAGTCATGCCTTTACACAGTCTCATTGGGCTGCCATGAAACACATCTTGTGCTATCTTCGTGGTACGACATCACATGGCTTGCAAATTACTCGCAACTCTTCTTTTGCTTTACATGGTTTTACAGATGCAGATTGGGCAAGTAGTATTGAGGATAGAAAATCTATGGGTGGTTACCTTGTGTCCTTTAGTCAGACAACGATTTTGTAGAAATTTGGTAAGCAACACACTATTGCTCGTTCTTCGACGGAAGCTGAGTACAAAGCATTAGCCAATGGCACTGCTGAAGTTATCTGGCTTCAGTACTTATTAACAGATCTTTAGATTCTAATTGTTTCTGCTCCTATCATTTGGTGTCACAACCTTGGTGCAACGTATTTGTCTGCAAATCCTGTATTTCATGCTCGCACAAAACATATTGAAATTGATTATCATTTTGTCTGAGATAGAGTTGCGAAGAAGGAGATTCAAATTCGTTTTATTTCCTCTCAGGATCAACTTGTCGATGTCTTCACTAAGCCACTCCCTGCTTCTTCGTTTACTGCTTTTAGATTCAAGCTTCGGGTTAATCCTCCACCCTCAGCTTGAGGGAGCGTAGTATAGAATATAATTATATAGGAAATATTGTAGTTATATTCTTGTGTTGTAATCTCCACCATTACTATTGTATATTGCCCTACTCATATATACAGAAAGGGTTGGCTAACTATTAGGTTAAGTCTCCTAATTATTCTCAACTGTTTAGTGTGCTATCACTTCCATATTCAATAATGAGATCAATATCTTGTTTCCAATATTTTGGTTAATCCTTGTTTCGTGAGTTTATTATGGTTTTGATTTTTTTATAACAAATAAATTAGTGTTTTGATCAACATATGCCATTTTGTTGAATTAGAATAATTGGAAATCCTTTGGACAACAGCCATTGATTACTACTATTTTTTTTGGCCGAGTCACCATAACAAATTAGGAAAACTATGTAGAACTATTTTGTTTGAGTCAAGTTTTTAAGTTGCTTTTAGATGAAATGTTTTTTTTCAATGTAATATTCAAGAATTTTCTCATTTTCTTTTAGATCGATTTTGACTCAAAAGTTCATTAGAGTGAGAAAGATAGAGAGGAAGTTGTGAACAAAAAATTTAAACAAATCTATCTTAAAAAAAACTATAACATAGAGGCTTGAACTTGTTCTTAAAACTTGTGCACTTACCAAATCATAATTTTTTATTTGTGCTTCAACGGTCCATTCAATAACCTACTAGCTGAACTAATAACCTGATGGCCCAATAATTTGATCGGGTTGTCATATATACCAGGTTTAATACATTACTTTTACAAGTGTGAATTGTTTTATTCGCTTTTACCGATTGCTTGGTTAGGTTGGGTTCAATGAACAAACACGACTATGTCGCAAGGAGGATGATAATATCACTCCTGCCTGGGAAGACAGAGTTACTGATGATGTCCCAATATTCTCAAGGAACAAAGGATTTGTTTTTGAATTTAAGTTAATTAATGTTCTAGAATCTATACAAGTTTATTTTAAAAGATAGGTTTGTAAGATACTTGTACCTCCTGAACCTTATTATTTCCAGAGAAAAGAAAGACTAGAAAGTCATATGCCTTTGACAATATTATTTGGAGAAAAATATCACTCACATATCATTAATGAAATATTAAATATAATAAGTTCCTTAAGAGAGCCTGTATACATATGATAATATAGAAAAATCATTATATCAATATGAATAGTTATTTTAGATAGAAAAAAATCATGGTTTATTATGCCTTCAATATTTTTATTTCAAGAGATTGTCTAGGACCAACTATATATAGCCTTAGAACTTGATAATGATTGAGTTCAAGCTATTTAGGTCTGATATGCTTGCCAGACTCAACTTACCTTAGACTTGATTTGCTTACAACACTCATATTACATTGGATTCCACTAATTGTTGAGCTTATGTTTCTTGAATCTCGCGTGCTTACCAGACCCATGTTACCTTTGACTTAAGTGAACGCTGGGTCTAAGCTCCTTGGGTTTGGTGTGCTTGCAAAGTCCACATTACTTTAGACTTCGTTAACTTCCAACTTCAAGGCTCTTGGTTTAACATGCTTTCAAACTTGCATTATCTTAAGCTTGATTGACCATCAAGTTCAAGTATTTTGGGTATGACATGTTTGTTAGATATATTTTTTAAAAAAAAATTGCAAGTATAAAATTCTTAACTAAAAATATAGATTCATCAGCTACTCCCGTTTTAATGCATAATCTTGCATTAAAGGCTTAGAAAATATGAAGATAAAAGTTCAATACATGTCCGGTGTTTATTCAAGAAGAGCGTTATCAATAAAAGATTTTAATTTCCATGGATTCTTTAATTTTTTTTACGAATACCAGTCAACATTGCACAATAAATATTGCAGGTCTTTGGTTTTCCTAGAGTTACGAATGAGAATGAGGTGTTATTTATCTTTCTTTCATGTCAACAGTGGTTTTCTCTTTTACTTTTGCTAAACTTTTTTTCTTCTTTAAAGTATTTACTAATTTAGGAATTTTTAATATTCTAAAAGAAGAGAAAAAAATGACAGTAAGGTAGGAGTTTAACAGTGAATGCTAAGGAAGTAGGAGTTGACATGGCACAAAAATAGCTAGGAATGATGCTGTAAATTGTGATCAATGGTGGCAATGGTAACACTGCAGGAGACTCGAGAATATAGATTTGTAAATGATTAACTCATCAATGGAGATTAACTTATTTTTTTATATTTTAAAGAAGAAAAAAGGTTTAGCAAACGTAAAAGAGAAAACCATTTTTGACATGAAAGAAAGATAATAACAGCTCATTCACATTCGTAACTCTAGGAAAACCAAAGACCTGAAATATTTATTCTGCATTGTTGACTGATATTTCTAAAAAATTTAAAAAAAAAAATCCATGGAATGAGAATCTTAGTTAAGAATTTTATACTTATAATTTTGTGGAAAAAAAAAGATCCAGCAAACATGTCAAATCCAAAACATTTGAAGTTGATGATCAGTTAAGCTTATGATAATACAAGTTTGGAAAACATGTTAAACTCAAAAACCTTGAACTTGATAGTCAGCTAAGTCTAAAATAACATGAACTTAGCAAGTACACCGAACCCAAGGAGCTTAAACTCGGCATTCAATTAAGTCAAAAGTAATATGGGTCTAGCAAGCTGACTCAAGAAACTTAAGCTCAACAATTAGTGGAATTCAATATAATATAGGTCTTGTCGCACCCCATCACGAGAGCGCGGCGTCGCGGCGACCCACCCCGTGAGCGGGGGAAATCAATATCGGGGTTTTATCTTTATTTTTGGGAAAAAGGGAGTCGTCATCTAGTATTATGTTTACTAAGAAACCTAAAAACTGGTCGTTCAGAGATTCTAAGGCAAGGGACTGGTTGCGTAAAGGGAAGGTTTTAGCACCCCTAATACGCCCTACCTAAGGTAAGCTGTTTGACATTTTGGTTGGCTTATGATTTGTTATGGTTTTGATCTTTCAAAGAATATGTTGGTTAAATGATGGTGGTGTATTTTCCCCGCTGAATATTTTGGATATTAACCCCTTAGGATTTATTTATCCAAACACCGACAGTGAATAATAGCAAATCATCCCCGCCGAATATTTTGGATATTAACCCCTTAGGATTTATTTATCCAAACACCGACAGTGAATAATAGCAAATTATCCCAGTCTAGGCTGGAAGCCCACCTTACTCAAAGGGTCCGGCCGGGCACAAAGCCTGGCCCCGACCAGCCCACGCGGGGAGTGAATTAATTCACTCCCCGCATGCAAATGCAAAAGAGACGATGAACAGTGAATTTTTAGAGTGTGATGAATGGCGTACCTGTTAACACCTTTGGGTAGAGGAGGTCAAGGTGGTTCTTCTGGTCGTGGTGGCGTCGGAAATGGTGGCCTGTGGTGGCCGGAGTGGACGTTAGAAGGTGCACGGTGGCGTTGCAGTTGCTTTCGTTTGTTGCTGCTTCTTCTCCAGAGCTAGCTGTCATTGCGGTGGTAGAGCTTCTGGCGATGAGGGGACGATGCGTGGTGGCCGGAGTTGATGGCTGCTAGAGGAGAGAGAGACACCGACGTCTGGTTTTAGTGAGAGAGAGAGTGGACTAACGGAGAGAGATGAAGTGAAGATGGAGAGCCGACGCTGGAGATGAGGGAAATGAAGATTATCTAAAATTTACCTAAATTTTTCTCTATCTTCTTTGTTGCTTTACGTGAGTTTCTCCTCTGTTTCCCCTACTCTGTCTCTCTTTTTTTAGTGAAAATTGGCTCTGTCACGTTGGTGCAGCCTCTCTGTTTTTTCAATCTTCCTTCACTGCAAACGTGATTTTTCCTCCTCCCTGCTCTCAGCTCTTCTCATGATTTTCTCTTCTCGATCCTCACTTTCTTTGTTATTTTTCCCCTCTCTGTATTATTTCTTCCTCTTCTTCTTTTCTCTCCTCTTCTTCATCTGCTTTCCTCTTCTTTTCCTCGCCGGCAAGGGTGCCCACAATGACCTACAAACAAAACAGACACATAAAAAAAAGCACAAAATCAAAACCCATCTCTTCTTCAAATCTCGGGTTTGTTCGTCGATTTCTTCTTCTCGAAGAGGCGGCTGGACTGGTAGTTGCGTTGCCGAGGAGAAGAGATGGAGGCTGGGGAGTAGATCGTGATGGTGGGCTGCTGTGGTTAGGCCAGGAGGAAGAGAAAGAGAGCAGGGGAAATAGGAACAGAGGAGGTGTGGCCGGTGGGGGCTGCTGCGGTTCGGCTAGAGTGAGGCCGTGAGTGATGCTGGTGGCTGACGCCAGAGAGGGAATGAAGGCAATGGGGAGGGGCTGGTGTCTGTCGGCGAGAAAAATGAGAGGAAAGTGAGGGAGAGGGGGGTGCCTGTGTTGATGGCTTGGAGGAAGAGAGGGAAGGGGGACTGGCCGGAGGAAAGTGGAGAGGGGGGTCTGGCCAGAGAAGGGAGTGGAAGGGAAGAAAAAGGAATGGAAAAATGGGGAAGGGGGTGCAGCTGCCAAGATGAGTCTGGCGGCTGCAGCCCCAAAAAATGGAGAGAAAAGTTTAGGGTTAAGGTTTTGGTTTTAGGGTTTTTTATAAGTGTATTTTTTTTTTTGGTCCTCTATTTTGTTGATGAACAACTCTATCTATAGAGTTTGTCATAGGCAAAATTTGAAAAGTAACCTTCAACTTGCACGTCTTTTTCTATTTGGTCCTTGATTTTTGATTTGTGCGATTTGATCCTTAATTGACCGTTAAACTCTCAATTTGTTCAATTTGTTCAATTTTGCCTTTGTACCAACATCTTTTGGATTTTTGTCTTTTCTCTTTTTTCTTTTTTTAATATTTTTTCTTTTTCTTCCAAAACCTAAAAATAAGTGGGTCAAAAATTGGGTAGCAATAAGTCTTATAAGCAAGTGAAGTCTGGCAAGCATATGAGACCGAAATAACTTGAACTCAATCATTATCAGTGGTTGATAGTTGAATCTGTTGGAGCTCATTCAAGGCACAACACATAAATCCTCAGTCTATTTTATCTTGAAACGGAAAACAACATAATCCTTTTTAATAAACCATTACAAATCTACCCACTATATCATTCATGTCCCTCTTTATTGAAAAAAAAAAAACAATTGGAGGAGGAGTTTTACTCGCATGATATTGTTAAATGCATTATATTTTTTTATTCTATATTTTTAAAAAAACATTAACTTCATCAATTAATATTCAATTTATTAAGGGTTGAGTTTCATTAAAAAAAGTCAATATTTTTTTAGGTTATTATAGATTCATAACTTATACCACGAGTTTTAAGAGTTAACTCAGTTGACTAAAGTTTTTTCCCCTTTTCTAAATGATCTTTTTAGTTTTATTTATCAAATTTGAGTTGATTGAGAATCAAATTTCATGATTTTTTTAGTTTAATTTTAATGAGGTTATCTCTATCTCATGTTTTTTTCAAAGATTATGTGGATGACATAGATAAGTTAGCACTTGAATGACTGGAAAAGTCAAGACATGGCAGTATGTATCCTAATCACTCAATTAACAACGCTTAAGTATTGCTTTTGCTCACCCACTTTCCAAAACAAATCTTAATATAAATTTGCACGGAGTATGGAAGAGCACGCATCCCATTTTAAGCCCATATATTCTCGACTCTCCTGCTGAGGTACCATAGCCACCATTGATCACACTTTACAGCATCATTCCTAGCTATTTCTGTGCCATGTCAACTCCTACTTCCTTAGCATTCGCCGTGCGAAGGTGCGAGCCAGAATTAGTTGCACCAGCTAAAGCCACACCTCATGAATTTAAACCACTTTCTGATATTGATCGCCAACTATACCTACAATTCCAATCACCACATTACAACTTTTATGCACACAATCCGTCCATGCGAGGGACAGATCCGGTGATGGTAATACGAAAGGCAATTGCACAAGCACTTGTGTATTATTACCCTTATGCTGGGAGGATTAGACAAGAGCCAGAAAATAAGCTCGTAGTAGATTGTACAGGAGAGGGTGTCTTGTTCATTGAAGCTGATGCTGATGTTACACTTGAGCAGTTTGGTGATCCAATTCAGCCTCCGTTCCCTTGTGCCGATGAACTGCTTAACAATGTCCCAGGGTCAGAAGGAATCATCAATACCCCATTGTTGATCTTTCAGGTACTTGACGATTATTATGAACAAGGTGGTATTGGCTTCTTTTGTTTTCTCCCTTAAAAAATGGCTAGTTTCACAAGTAAATAGTCGGGTAGGATTGAACCTCTACTATATTTCCCTTTCTATTTTTTTCAAAGAAACTATCTATTTACATTTTTGGCACCTGGGTCTTAATTTTAGCGTTCAATATTTTATAGTAGGTATCAATTCATAAAATCCTGGTTCATTGCAATAATCCAATCATCGATGGCTTCACATGATTGATGAGAGACTTGTGGTGGGGAAGAGTGGCCATAGAAAAACTTCTAATTTCAATAATCCATTTATCGTTGGCTTCACATGCAATCATCCTCTCTGTTTTTATATTTTCTTAACAGCATCATGTTTTCTTCTTTTCTTGTCAACTCTTTCTGTTAGAGAATAATATAAATCATATTATGGAGCCTTACTTACAAGCTTAAGCTTTTAGGTGAAATGGTTCCTTAATATGGTATCAGAGCTTTGTTGACCCAGTGGTCACGAATTCGAATCTCACCACCCTCATTCTATTTGATAAAAAACAAGCACAAGGTGATGTGGGCTTGTGCAAGTTTCAAGCCCAAAGGACTTTCACTTGAAGGGGTATGTTAGAGAATAATATAAATCATATTATAGGGCCTTACTTACAAGTTTAAGCTTTTAGGTGAGATGGTTCCTTAATATTTTCTTTGTTGTTCTTTTTTCTCCTTATTTTCCTCCTTTTCCCGGTGTTTTCTTGAATGGTTCAATTTGATATATACATGTCCTAAGATATATCCACTAATTATTTGGCATGCTCTCACATCGAAGAAAATGACTACCAATCTATTTTCTTAGATTTTGGATTCAAATATATAAATTAATTTTATATTATTACACATCTTTGTCCCCGACCGCTTCCCCAACAAAAAAAATTGACTCTTTGACAACACTCAGCTAGTGTTCGTATATAATATATATGTAATTTAATTTAAAATTAAATGTTTATTGTTTGCTCGTATTGTGCTATATTACACTCCACTAATCACACTAGAGTAAAATAGTAATGATATTTTTTTTTTTTGTATTTTGATAGATAACACGCTTGGAGTGTGGTGGTTTTGTACTTGGCTTCCGTCTTAATCACCCAATGAGTGATGCTATTGGCCTAGTTCAGCTATTGAGTGCCATAGGTGAGATCTCACGAGGTGCTCAAGCCCCTTCAATTGTACCTGTGTGGAAAAGAGAGTTCCTTTGTGCTAGGAATCCACCTCGTGTAACCTGCACACACAACGAATATGGTAATCATCATGAACTTGTTCTGGATCCTAGCGAGCTCAACGTTCCTGAATTTCGCGGCTGCACTGACGGTGCAGCCCACCGTTGTTTCATCATCGGCCCTAAAGAATTATCCAACATTCGTAAATGGGTTCCTCCTCATTTACTCCCATGTTCCAAGTTTGAAATAATAACCGCAAGCTTATGGAGATGCTATGCCATAGCATCTCAAGCAAACCCTAATGAGGAGATGCGAATTTGTATGCTCGTCAACGCTCGTTCCAAATTCAACCCGCCGGTACCAGAAGGTTATTATGGTAACGTGCTGGCATTGCCAGCAGCTATAACCAATGCTAGGAAGCTTTGTTTGAACTCATTAGGGTATGCTCTGGAGCTGATAAGGCATGCAAAGAATAAGATCACCGAGGAGTACATGAGATCGTTGGCAGATTTCATAGAGATTACCAAGGGTCTGCCTAAAGGGTTACAGTCATATGTTGTGTCAGATTTAACAAGTGTTGGGTTTGATCAGGTGGATTATGGTTGGGGTAAGCCAGTTTATACCGGGCCATCTAAGGCTATGCCTGATGACATTAATAATTCTGGAACCTATTACTTACCCTATAGAAACAAGGAAGGGGAGCGTGGGATAATGGTTCTGATTTCCTTACGTGCACCAGTTATGGAAAGATTTGCATTGCTATTCGAGGAACTGACCAAGCACCATCCAGATTGTGGCCCAGCACAACAACACATGACTCTCCCTATAAGACACAAACTTTGATAAATTTCCCACTTGAAATTGTTGGTGAAGCTTGATTGTTTCAATATTGGCTTCCGAGTTGGCATCCAGGGCTTGAAATTAGTTTCAGCAGTTGTGCAACAAGATTGGATAATCATCTGCTTTTTTAAAATAAAAAATTGTGGTTAAATAATTACAACAAGTCTTGTTCCTTTCTGATACATGGTTGATTGACGAGGGATTACTTGTCACGAAAGTAAGTTACAAGAGTTGTTGGAGAGTGAATGTCTTCTGTAGGGTTTCCAATTGTTTATAAATTGCTTGTTCTTATCAGTGCTCTATAATTTTCTTTAAATTTGTTATCATGATATCATCTTCATTGTTGCTTCCCTTGAATTGTATACTTTTTTTTTGGGTCAACAATGGCTATTTGATTCTTTCTTGTTTTCTTACAGGAAGGCTATTTCTTGGACAGGTTCAAAGGACACATAGATTGTTTATAAATCTAAATTTTTAATTAATTTTTTGGCTTGAGATGGCGAAAGAAATTAATTAAGTAATTCTTAGACATTTCCAAAATATTACAATTATCGAACTTTAGAATAAATTTCTTGACTTGGACTATCAGGATATTGGCTAAGTCATATAAAAATATCTCATGGTTGATAAAGTCATGTTATTATCTGCATAATCAAATCATATATATAATGATGTAAGATTTTTTTTAATATAAAAAATAATTATTATATTAGTTATTTTTTGTTTATGAATTTCTTTTATTATGCTTTTCTATTTGAAAGTATATATTTTTATTTTATTATTCAATATTACTAGAATTATTTTATTTTTTTCTATATAAAAGATTATAATAGTACAAGAAAGATTGAAATGAATAAAAACTAAATATTTTGGTTCTATCCATAGTTGATGTTCTTGTTATTTAAGAGTTCTTATTTATAATAAATTTTGTTATTATTCTTTTCCAGTTGCATTACTAATATTAGAAACCTAACGATTTCTATTTTTTTTTTGTTTACTGCTATCAAATCATTATGGTTGGAAGATACAAAGATCATATATTAAAGCTCAACTCGTTTCTATGTGATGTTAATAAGAATAAAGTTAAGAAGTTAAACTATATCGATAATTCGTTGTAACTATAGATATAGTTTATTGTGGATTGCTCAGTTTAATTAGTATTATGCTTATTTTAAAGCTTTAGGTTTTAGTGATTTAAAGTATTTAAGAGAATTATTATAAGAGGTAAATAAACCTTATAGGTTCAACAACTCGTTACTTTTGATGTAAGAATTTCGATTCAAACCCATAAGCTCGATTTGAAAAGCTGATTTAAAGCTCTTCATCATAGTGTACAAAATAGTTTCTAAAGTCAAAAATACAAGTTATTGGCCTCTTTCCAGGGCTTGTTTGATATTGTAGTTGTTGTTGTTGTTGTTGTTGTTGTGGTTGAGATTAAAAAAAACAGTTTCATAAAAAGTTATTTTAGTTAAGGTTCATTACTAAAATTGAAGTGTTTGGTTAAAATTGTGAATGAGTTTGAGGTTTAATGAAAACAGTTTCGTGTATTTGGCTACTATGTTTTTCATATTGATGTCAACTTGTGAAATTACTTTAAAAGACATACACATATACACATACACGCGCATATATATATATATATATATATATATATATATATATATATATATATATATATATATTGTTTTTTAAATATTGTAGATTAAATAATTATAATAACATAATGTAATTAATAATTCAAGTAAATTAAACAGTTATTTTTATTCTCCCATCAAACTACTTGTAGTTTCATCATGAACAAAATCCATATGTGAAGGTCTTTGCAATCCTTTCATCTCTTTCCTTTTAAGAAAAATCAATCATGTGAATTTTTATAGTGCTCAAGCTATAACTAGTAATATAATATCAGTTACTTGTTTTATTTTATTTGTTTATATTTATTTTTCTTAAGAAAAATGAATTACATTACAGTTTGATTGCCATAATTTTTTTCATGAATCCATGCCTAATTTGCTAACAAAGTAATATAAACAGTAATATTTAATGCTTTTGTTTTGGGCCAATTGGTAGATAAAATAGTAATATTCTATAAAATATCAAAAAACCATGTTATTAGGCCAAATAACTTATTTGATACTATGTTTTAAAAGTGTTTTTGAAAAAGAGATATTTTAATTTGTCCATTATCCTCAATGTGTTTGGATCAACTACTATTTGGTTCACAAGCATTTGTTTTATAAGTAAAATAAATTTATAAGCATTTGTTTTTCCGTATTTCCTCTTTCTTATATCGTTCATTTGCATGTATTTATAGGAGGAAGAATGACCTCTCAAATGCTCCTTCCGTGCAAATATGAATTGTCTCTTCCACTTCTGATTCTCATTGTGTGAAGAAGATGGCGTGTGTGCACTATTCAACCTAGAACAGTGCAGTCACGCCTGCAAATCTTGTAGAATAGCACGTGCATTTTGGTCCTTTAAATTATAATTATTTTAATTGTGCTCTTAATTGACCTTAAACTTTTATATTATGCAATTTATCCCAACTAAAATTTCAATAGTAGCCTTAAATTTACGTGCCTTTTTTTACTTTGATCTTTGGTTTCTGATTTATACAATTTGACCCTCATTTAATCAAGTTTCTTCAATTTCATCCCTAATCTCATCCAATTGACTTGGCAAAAATTCAATTTGATCTCCGAAAAATACAATCTTCTCATTTAAACTCCAATTAGGCTTTAAAAATTGATTTTTCATCAATTAAGCCCTTAATAAAATTTATTTACCAATTTAAAGTATAATTAAATAATTCCACTTAATTAAATCCTTCAATTGGACCCTAAATTAATTCTTAAACATAATTATACTTTAAATTGCCCCATGATTAAATCAAATTTGCCTATAAAAAATATAATTATGCCTTTCAACCTAATTTTATGCAGATTTATGCAATAATAAATTATTTTAGCCTTGAATCTGTATTTTTCTTTATTGTTTTGGCACAATAGAGGTATAATCAAGCTCTCAAATATGTTTAAAATTTCCAAGTTGATTTTTTCTTTTCATAACATCACCCTCTTTTATTTTATTTTTGTTATTTTTTATTTTTTAGCAAATTACCCAAAAATAGATTATGACAATGTGTTTAGGGTATTCTCCCAAGAAAAAAACTCCTTTAGTTGATGCCTACAGAGATATTTATATTCTCGCTTTAACCTCCAACGAAAAGAAAGCTAATTTCCTTCTCTAACATAGATTCTTGCCCTTCCTGGTATTGTGGGCTAATCTCGGGGTAGAAAATGCATGAATTAAGACTCTCCTATTATAGGAAAATTGTAGAAAATACTATTTTCTTTTTGCTTAACTTCTTCTCACACATTTTAGGCATCTAGAACTCTATAAATGGGTCAAAACCCGAGATGTCTAGGTCACATGAATTCCTGGTTTGGTTAAGACTTTTCATTTCGACTCAATTTTTAGCCTTCAAAGCAGCAAACTGGGTTCTTCTTTATGCATAAGAGTTGTAGGTTGTGCATCACCTTTTCATAACGCATGAAACGGAGTTGTATAACTCCCGTTATAACGCACTGAAACCAATCAGTGCTCAAGCTTGTTTGGACAAACCAACCAGTGTTTGAACTCTAAGCTCAACTAATTGTTTGCTTCTCAAATTCAGCATATTCCAATAGTTAAATACATGAAAATACATTGAATATCCAAGAAGTGAATAATTCTCAAAAACACATAAAACTCTAAACAACTTGCTACAAATCAAATGAAATTGTCTAAAATAAAGCAGAAATAACAAAAAATATGTATGTAATAGATTCCTTTATCACACATGCTCAAAAAGGCATAATTTTTTATCTTATTTTAAAAAATCTGCAGGCGTGAAACACACGAGTAGTTAGATGGTTTAAGGATTTTACGAAAATGGACACATCTCTGGCCACCTATTGATTAGAGATTGTAGTAATAAGAGAAATATTTCACATGGAGCTAGGGATTTTATCATTGACAGCATTAATGATCATTTACTCATAATTGTCAAATTTAATGACAATTCTGACAGATCAATGATTTAGTTTTCATGTTGTGTTTATCTTTTAAATTAAGTGCAGGTTTGTAACTTGTTTTAAAAAATCATTTTTTTTTTTATTTTTTTGATATATTTCTAAATAAAAAATATTTTTAAAAAAAACTTCAATCGCATTTGTAAACAAACTTTAAACTTGAGAAACAAAAATTAATTTTGATATTTGATAATATTATAAAAATATGTTTTAGTGTTTAACTACATTTGAAAAATAAATTAAAATAAATATTTTTGAAAAATGTTATAAAAAAATAAGGATAAGCATTGTTAAGAAAAAGGTTGAGATAAAATGAAATTAAAAACAATTATCGTATAAATTATTTTAAATAAGAAATAAATAATAATAAAAAAAAAAAAGTAAAATCTGATGAATTAAAGGTTTTTTAAATAAAAAACATCCAAAATAACATTTTAGTGAAAAAAATATTTAATGATAAATGAACACTAGAAAGTTTAGAAAATATTTTTCAAAAAAATTACTTTCCAGAATCTAAATCAAATCTCATGAATTTAACGTATGAGTTAACCAACTAATTTACTTATGTACAAAATAGCTTAGATAAGGCTTCAAATTGATATGTACTAGAGTAAGTTGTAATAATTATATATTTAATTAGATAAACTTGCATTTGGAGTGTATATTTGATATAATTTCTTTAATAAATCTTTATAAATAAAATTTTAAGAAACTATGTGTGACCAAAAATGGTATATTCGTAAGGCATTTAGATATGAATATTAGAGAATGTTACAGCATTTATTATTATTAGTATTAGTATTAGTATTATTATTAATGTAACATTCTAATTGGGAATAATTTGGTTGTAAGGACATCAAACTGCTATAAAGATTAAAGAAAAAAAAGCAAAAGCGGTGAGGAGTTTTTGGAAGAGGCAAGTCCTTGCAGATCTTTTACTGAGTTGACTCAATCAATTTTAATAGCTTTGATTGAAATTTGGTTAAGGTTAAGTCTTAGCTACGGAATCATCAGAAGCACACAATTCTGCAAGTCTGGACATAGGAGACAGGCCCAAACCAAAATCTAAGCCTATATGGTCGAGTCCTTGGGCTACTTGAACTATACCTAGAAGGCTTTGTTTCAATGAAAACCCATATGACTGGAGGCCCACACAGAGCATGAGCTGGCTTAGGTGTCAAGATAAATGCAGGACTGGATAAAATTTCTTCTCTCTCTCGCCTTCTACAAAATACATGGCTATTATAAAATAATGAGTTTTACTCAATTGGCTAGCTTGTAATTCAATTCACTCTATCAAATCATATTAAAATTAAGATTTATTTTTATTTTAAAATAAAACCAACATTATTTTGTATAAAATTTTTTGAAAACTGGAAGGTTTTTGAATTTTAGAGAGGGAAAAAAAAGGGAAAAAAAACGTCAATACTAGTGAGGTTGAGTTTAACAGTTTGCAAAACAGAAATTAATTCAAAAAGAAAAACCCTCCATAGAGTAGAGCTAAACAAAACAGTGAGAGAGAAAAAAAAAAGAAAAAATCAACAGTATAGTTGCAATTAAATCTTTATATGAATAGTTTATATATAAATTAGTTTGAATAGAAAAAAAAATAAAATCTCTTAAAGCATTTGATCTCGAAATTTAAGCTAGAGGGAATTGTTAGTACAGAAGGATTCGAAGCAGAAAAAATACCCTTTTCAGAATACGACTGAAGACATATTTCTTTAGCCAATAACTCACTGGCAACTAAATCAACAGAAGGTAGTGGAGAGCGATGCAGTATTGAACCTCTAAGTCCTTCAAAATCACTGCGAAGTGTTGTTAAAAAATTATACTAATCATTGCCGCTCTCTACGCTCAATTTAAGCATCACATGCCTTTAATTCTCCTAATTCTATAAGAGCCAATTGATCCCAAAGATCTGTCATGGCAGAATAGAACTCCTAAACACTTATATTCTTCTGATGAAGAGCTTCTATGTCATTCTCTAACTAATACTGCTTTGCAAAATTTGATTGCGTGAATAATCGTTGCAGATGATCTCAAACCTCCTTTGTTGTCTCATACTTCGCCAACTACGTACCTATAGAACGCTCAACAAAATTATTGATCCCAAGTAATGATCTTTGCATTGTTTGTTTCCCATGCATCTATCGAAGCAACATCTCTTTCTTCAGTATTCTTAGGTACCACATAAGTTCCATTGACATATCCCCACATCTTCTTACCCTTAAGAAAATTTCTCATTATATAGCTCCAACACAAATAGTTCTTCCCATCCAACCTCACACTCACAGACTGAAGCGAATCATCTCTTTCAGTAGCCATAATCAACAATCACAGAGAACCATAATGCAAAAGTAGCGGAAAATAAAATACTAAATTGTAGAAACTGAACAGACATTACAGAAACTAAACAAATATCTTCTCGAAATTATACGATTATTCCAAAACACAAAACATATTTGCAAAAACTGAACGCAAATACCAAATTACAGAAGCTAAAGGGAAGACGAAATACCAAAATAATTGCAGAAACTTAACGCAAATACCAAATTGCAGAAACTGAAAGGAAGATGAAATACCAAAATAATTGCAGAAACTGAACGCAAATATCAAATTGCAGAAGTTGAAGGAAAGATAAAATACCAAATTATGCAAAAGCGGAAGAAAATATCACTCCAAAAAAATTAATTTTTGAGGCTCTGCCCCGAACCCGAGCAGGGGCGCGCTGCCCTCTACAAACCCCTGACCAACTTAAGTTGGATCTGTGAAAGTTGTGTTCGTGATTAAGTATCATTCCATAAAACTAGCTTCGATACCATGTTAAAATAATTAAGATCAAATACAAAAAGGAGGCTAGAATTCTCAATAATCTGTTTATTATGAGTGTTTAGTGTTAACCTAAATATAAAAAAAGTATATATAGGTTAAACTGAAAATTATATTCTACCCTTAATAAATAAGACTACATAAATATTATTTAACACTCATAAGAGTGCTTTACTTAACTTACTTAGTGACGCATGAGTGCTAACTTCAATATTAACAAAATGGTATTTTCATCATAGCATTATTTTAAATTTAAACCAATATCTCAAATCAAATCATATATGTTCACACCTAACATGTTGGGTCACTACTCATTGTATAGTAGTAGTAGACGCGATAAACTTTCTAGTGTAGTAATGAAGAAAAAAAATCTTAAGAATTCACCACCCTGCCTAGTCTTAAAATATGGACATCGACTAGGAACCATCCATGTAGCCCACCGCTTACAGTGCTAATAAATAATTATTGTTACCTGATGCATAGTTCTTGCAATGTCACCATGGAAAACAAGGAGACGACCACATATTTATGGCATGTATCCTCCACGACACCTACTTTTTTAAGCTAATAAAGTTGTGCTATCAAAATATGGGAGCACTAGCCATAATGTTTTATTTCCAATCAACCAATCGGTACCACCGCTTATAGTTGATTATGAACACTTGTGTTCACATCAGCCTGAAATATTTGTCATCAAGAGAACGTTTTTACATAGTGAAAAAGATATATTCCTAAGTAAATTATGTAACGTGTTTATTAAAGGTTGCTACAATAATGTCATGTCATGATGAATAGGGGCTGAAAAACGATTGTGGGGATCTCTCTTTTCATTTTTCTTCGATTCACATCCTGGACAACATCTACTAATTATTAAAAAACGATTTGGCTTTACAACGATTTGGCTTCATTTTTGTGAGCCACCCTTGAAAACAATATTGCTTCATTTTATGAGCCACCCTTGATGTGAGCCACCCTTGATGCTTGATTGATCCAACCATGGCTTTTAAACCTGTTTGAGATTTGTGATACAATGCAAGTGAGTCTGCATTCACATGCTGTACAGTAGTTTGAAATAGACAATCATGAATGCTAAGGCAGAAATCGCGAGAATCTCTCTCTCTCTCTCTCTCTCTATTAATAATTGAATTTTATTGATGACTCTATTAAATATACGAATTCTTGCTTGAAAAAAACTTTGAAAGGAGACATGCAAGAAAGAAAAAGACTTACATGATAAAAAAAAAAAAAAAAAAAAGATGAAAATAAAATAGGGACATTAGTTTGTATCGCTAAAAAGACTTGTGGGAATCTCTCTTTTTATTTTTCTTGGATTCACATGCTGGACATTTAGTTTAAAATTGTTACACTAGTGTGAAGTCAGTGCTCTTCTCTGCGTAAAATTAAAATAGGGACGCGAATTAGACCACGTCAAATCACAAAGTCAATGGTCTCCCCGGATTTTTATTTTATTTTATGTACTATGTATTTTACTTCTTTTTGTGTTCTTTTATTTTTCATTCTCATTTTTTTTATCAGTTAAAATGATTATCAATGATTCAAAACAATGAAATCTTAACATCATTTGATCATAAGTTCATAATTACAGTCTGGGTATAATAAATGATTACAAACTCAAATTAATATAATTGATATGTTGCATTTATAGTAGGAAATGACTTTTTGGAAGTATGGTTGCGGTTGCTTTTCAAAATGCTTTTCACTTGAAAATACATCAAAATGATATTTTTTTTAAAAGTATCAACATGTTTAGTGCGAGCATGAAAGAAAGGATTTGTAGATAAGTAATTAGTGCCTAGATTATCACACCAAATAGTAGGAGCAGAGTTAGAAATAATATGCAAATCTCGCAATAGATATTGAAGCCAGATAACCTCAGCAGTGCCATCTGCCAAGGCTTTATACTCAGCCTTGGTGGAGGAGCGAGCAACTGTGCATTGCTTACTTGATTTCCATGAAATCGGTGTCTACCTAAAGAAGACAAGATAACCACCCGTAGACTTGCGATCATCAATACTACATGCCCATTCCGTGTCTGTAAAGCCATGTAGAGCAAAGGAGGAGCTGCGAGTGATATGCAAACCATAGGTGGTTGTACCTCGTAGACAACGCATAATACGCTTAACGACACCCTAATGAGAATTTGTAGGAGCATGCATAAACTGATAGACTCTGTTATCAGCAAACTGATAAATCCTTAAAACATTAAATCGGGTCCCTCGAATAATTTCTTCTCTATGATTAAATTTTGGCATGATCTAGACCTCAACCAGTCCCTATTGCACTGCAAACTTGGGTCAGAAATCTTTTTTAGGCAGGATTCTCTGCTTTCACACTAGGTATTCAAAAGGGAATATCTTAAACTTCTGATTTCGAAATCAGGCGATATTGTTACATGATGCATAGTACTTGCAATGTCACCATGGAAAACAAGGAGAGGACCACATATTTATAGCATGTATCCTCCACGACACCTACTTTTTTAAGCTAATAAGTTATGCTATCAAAATATGGGAGCTCTAGCCATAATGTTTCATTTCCAATCAACCAGTCGATACCACCGCTTATAGTTGATTATGAACACCTGTGTTCACATCAACCCGAAATATTTGTCATCAAGAGAACGTTTTTACACAGTGAAAAAGATATATTCCTAAGTAAATTATGTAACGTGTATATTAAAGGTTGCTACAATAATGTCATGTCATGATGAATAAGGGCCGAACAAAATAAGTTGGTTTAATTAGCTGCTCATAATTGTTTTTTAAAAAAAAAAAACAAGCTGGAAGTTGCATAAATTAGAGGTGTCAAAGTTCTTACAAAATAATCAAATTAACCTCTTCTTAGAGATATGGTTACCCCCTCATAAAAGATCTCATTAAAATAATCAGACCTTTTCTTGCTCAAAACATTTATGTACAAATAAACCTTAACATTAATATTTTTTATAATAATATTAATATTATAATAATCGACAATCATGAATGCTGGGGCCTATATGCATGCAGGAAAATAATTAAATCCTTAAAACATTAAATCGGGGCCCTCGAATAATTTCTTAAAGTATAATGATTTACATGCAGGAAAATAAAGCTTGTGGAGTAATTTCTCATACAATGATATGTCCTTCTCCTTCACATGCAGGAGCAGTTTGTGTTTTTGGACCACGTACATCTATAATAATGATAAAAACAAGCCTATATGCATGCGAATTGCACGTTTTATTCCATTCAATGTATTGGGTCAATAAACAAAGTTTCTTGTCCTTATTGTATTGCATTCCTTATTGTATTGCATTATTATAATGCACGTTTTTCTTCCAGTTTGATAGATTTTTCTACCATTATCAAGAAAATATATTGAAATAGAAAATTTCACAGCCACTATATGCGAATTACATGGAGTCCTATATTTCTAAAGCCTATATTCCACCTTGGATGTATCATGTACTTAATCATTCATTTTTTTTAGGGAAAGAAAATGGAAGGTAAAATACTTAATCATTCATTTTTTTTGAGGGAGTGATAATGTTTTGCACAAATTGAATTTATGTTAGTTTAGGATTTAATTCCCTTATTAAGAAAATTTTGACAAATAGTTAAAAGCATACTTGTAAAATAATAAGGTTTTCTCCAAAACCCTCTAACATTAACTTAAAGAAAAGAAGGCTTCTGAAGGATTTTAAAAGGTTGATAAATAAAAAATAAATAAAAAATCTCTCGCTACTAAAACTCGCAAAGAAAGGGAAAGTTTTTTCTTGGATCTGTCTATATATACCTCCCACACAATTACATTAACCACCACATATACGACAGATACATTCCAACATTCAACGTATTCGTCTAAGCAAATGGTATGAAACTATCTAAGGTATATTTTCATCACATGCTAATAGATATATGGGTTTTGATGATGACTACTGGTTTGTTCTCAGGCATCCTTGGAAGGACTCATTTCATTGGGACCATGGGGAGGTTTAGGTGGAGACCACTGGAGTTACAGGGCAAGCGGTGGGATAACTGAGATAGTCCTCCGTGTAGAAGGAAATATCAAGTCCATTTCCTTCAAAGATGCCAGTGGCCTGGTTTCTGGGACATTCGGTGGCAGGGGCAACGACCCTAATGACAGGGGTGAACAAAAAAAGGTGACTGAGCTAGTCATATATTAATACATTTACAGGGAGGCTAATTCCATAGCTGATGGATTGGCAAAATCGTATTACTGACTTCGTAGCATTTTTGTAGATCCTTTATAATCTGTCTGTTATTGTTTTTCTTTTTGTGTTTTTTTTATCCTTTTTATCTCTGTTTTGGGGTTTTTATCTCTGTTTCTTGCTGAATGTTTTTGTACTTCATTTCCCTTTATAATTTTAATACGTTCTGCCTTTATATATATAGATAGATAGATCAGCTGCACTTACCTGTTATTTTATGCGCGCGTTGTGTTTTGTATAGATTGAGATCCAATGGCCTTCAGAGTATTTGAAATCTATAAGCGGAACTTATGGAAGCTACAAAGGACTATTAGTGATCACTTCCCTGTCGTTCATTACAAATCTCACTACATATGGACCTTTCGGAACAGCTCCTGGTGAAACTTTCTCTTTCCCGATAGCAGATAGCGCCGTGGTTGGCTTCCATGGGAGAAGTGGTTACTACCTTGATGCACTTGGTATTTTTGTGATACCGGTAAGTTCATTCAACTATATTTTATCAGTAAATATGGTTATTGTTGTGGCTTGTTTTCTTTTGAAGTAGGCGTCCTCGGCCAAGTCTTAAAATTTCACTTCTCTTTGGATGAATAAAGATGGATTTTATGAATATTGTTTTCTTTCAAGCTAGCGTCCTCTTCTATATATCAGTACGTCATTTGCTGTGACATTTTATAGCATCGTATAGTATTTCTTAGACATGTATCCTTTTGAGACATTCGCCCAGGTGTTGTTGCAATGCAGGATTGAAGGTGACTCAAGCCATATGGCTAGTGTTAATGAACCATCTTATCTAAAAATTTAAGCTTATAAATGAGGTCTTATAATGTGATTTATATTATTCTCTAACACACTCCCTCGAGTGAAAGCCCTTTGGGCTTGAAACTTGCACAGACCCAAATCATCTTGTGCTTGGTTTTTATCAAATAAAATAGGGGTGGTGAGATTCGAACTTGTGACCACTAGGTCAACAAGGCTCTGATACCATGTTAAATAATCATCTCACCTAAAAGCTTGAGCTTATAAATGAGGTCCTATAATATGATTTATATTATTCTCTAAAAGCTAGTAACAACATAAATAATTGACAATGACTATTGGTTTTCGTGCAGGCAAATTCACATGGAAGCATTTCAGTTGGGCAATGGGGTGGTCCAGGTGGAGATCCTTTTAGTTTTAGGGTGGGAAGCTGGATAAAAGAGATAATTGTTCATGAAGGAACCAATATCAAGTCCCTCTCTTTTGAAGACGGAAATGGCCAAGAGTATGGAAAATTTGGCGGCAAAAATGCTAATGACACTGGTGAAGAAAGAAGAGTGAGTATGGCATTTATGGCTTGCATAGGATAGCAAATCGATTGAAGCATTTCCTTTTCTCTTCCTTATTTAGCTAACCTAATACCATATACAATATTCTATGATGCAACATGTGTGTAGATTGAGATCGACGGGCTTTCAGAGCATCTAACATCCATAACCGGGACGTATGGAGATTATGCTGGAATGGTGGTGATCACATCACTAGCATTCCAAACTAATCTCACCACATATGGACCTTTCGGAACTGCTACCGGCACTTCTTTCTCCATACCAATTGAAGGTTCGGTCGTGATTGGATTTCATGGAAGAGGCGGCCACTACCTTGATGCCATTGGCATCCATGTGAAACCTGTAAAGTTTTTCATTTTTTCATGATTTTTTTTTTTAAATTTGCTGGGTAGTTTGGACCCCAGTCAGAGCAAAAAAAAACTCAGTAACAGTGGTTATTGGTAACGATGCAGAGGGACATAGAAGGAACTATTTCAATAGGTCCATGGGGAGGCCGAGGTGGGAGTCCATGGAGTTATATGACAAATCGAGGTATAAACCAGATAGTCATCCATGTAGGATCAAACATTAAGTCTATATCTTTCCGGGACACAACTGGCTTGGATTCTGCAACATTCGGAGGCGAAAACCCTAATGACATTGGTGAAAGGAAAACTGTAAGTATTCCCCCTTGTGGCGTGTTTAGTTTTTTGATAGAAAATATTTCTAAGGGAAAAAATTATCTAAGAATGTTTTTTTGCAGTTTGTATTGTCGATTTTCTTAAAAAATTTGGTCGAGCTTGGCATATATATACATGGGACGGGCTGGGATTTTGATTGTCCCTGTCCCGTCTAATTTTATTCAGGACTATGTTTCATGTATGGAAAACAATTATTGAAACAACAAGGCATTTATGGTTCAACAACTACTAATTAAAATAGTTCACGTATTTTGCTTTGCATTATTTGCAGGTTCTTATTGACTGGCCTTCTGAACACCTGACATCCATAAGTGGGACATATGGCAAATTCAGCACTTTATTAACGATCACATCGCTGTCATTCACTACAAATAGGGCTACTTATGGACCTTTTGGAACCGGTTCTGGCACTCCTTTCTCCATCCCGATAAATATAATACGGTCGTTGGATTCCATGGAACAGCTGGACACTACCTCGACGCCATTGGCATCTTTGTCAAACCACAGACGACAATCTAACTTCCTATTGGAAGAAATAAGTTGTCTTATCTCTAAAATATCCATCGATACAATGTCATTGCGTCGATGCTTTGTTCATGGTGTCGTTCTTATATGCTCTATTAATGTACGGAAATAAATGTGTTTATGTTGTTTCTTAGTGTTGTTCACGAGGGCCTTGATAGCTCTCTGATGTGCTAGGTTCCTTGATGCTTCGTTGTATGATGTATCAATAAATATTGCGACTTTGAATAAAAGCAGGGATAATGTAAACCCTATCAGTGGTTGAAATCCCTTTAGTAGTGAAAATTTGATTTTCCTTTCAAGTGCATTAGTTTCTTGGGAGGTTCTAATTCTTGTAAATCGGGAGTTATTTATACTGAGTCAGACAACCATAATAAAAGATTCAGCTAAAAAAAACTCAGTTTTTATTTTTATTTGTACTTGTGTTTTATTCAAAAAAATTAGAAGGAGATCGTTTGATGACGTAACAAAAAATTCAGTTTTTGCTGTTGCACACTTAAGAAACCATGGAAAATATAGTCCTTGTTGGATAGATTTTGTACATGATGAAATTGCACATAGTTTTATGGAATAATAAAAAATATTTGATATCAATATTATTTTTTTCATGATGCAATGACAGTAGTTAAATCTACAATATTTAAATTAAAAACCATCAATATTAATATATATATATATATATATATATATATATATATATATAACAATATTTAAATTAAAAACCATCAATATTAATATATATATATATATATATATATATATATAATTATTTTATAACCTCAATTTGAAAAGCATTATTTTAACCAAAACACATTAAATTACTTTTTGTTCAACCTCAATTTCAACTATAGTTTTAACCAAACATATATTTTTTCAAACCAACCTCAACTAAAAGCACTTTTTTTCAAACCATAACCACAACAGCTACCACAATACCAAACACACTAGCCTTTGATCTATTGACATGTGGCACAATCAAGGTCATCAATATCTTTACATTCCCCCTCAATCGTATGTATCCTTAATCGTATGCATGGAAGAGCCAAGCATAAGATTGGAGAGATGGTGGTGAAATAAAGGAGATGAAAGACCTTTAGTTAGGATATCAGGAAACTGATCTGCATAAGAGACATGCTGAACAAGCAAGTCTCCTTTGATAACACGTTCCCTAACAAAATGGTAATCAATCTAGAGATGCTTCATCCTAGAATGGAACACTAGATTGAAAGCTAGAGAAATAGCAGAGATATTATCACAATGAATTAAATGAGGAATAAGAAGAGGGACATGAATATCACAGAATAGTTGACGAATCCATGTAAGCTCTGTAGTAGCAAGCTATAACACTATATTCAGCCTCAACAGATGAATGAGAGACAATATGTTATTTCTTAGAAGCCCATGAAATAGGACTTAATCATAAGTAAACAACAAAGCCAGAAACAGATTGTCGGTCATTGGGATCACAAGCCCAGTCAGCATCACTGTAAGCTTGTAAATTAAGAGTGTTAGGCTAAAAGTGAATGCCATAGTCAAGAGTATCTTTGAGGTATCACAAGATTCTTTTCACTGCAACAACATGAGATTCCATAGGATTATGCATGAATTGACAAGTTTGATTCACAGAGAAGGCAATGTCAGGACGTGTGAAGGTGGGATACTGCAGAGCTCCAACAATACTCCTATACTGTTATGGACGAGAATAAGGCTTACCATCATCCTTGAGCAGGTGATGATAAGGAAGACAAGGAGTGGCACATGACTTTGAATTTTGTAAATCAACCTGATCAAGTAATTCCTTGATATATTTGGCTTGAGACACAAACAAGCCAAAGGAAGAATAAAAAATCTGCAGTCCCAAAAAATACGTCAACTTGCCTAAATCCTTCATATCAAATTCCTAAGTTAAGGAATTAATAATTGATGTAAGTAGAGAGGAATGACTGCTTGTGAGAAGAATATTGTCTATATAGAGAGGTAAAATCATGGTGCCATGAAAGGAGTTTTGAACAAATAAAGAAGGATCGACTTTAGATGCTTGAAACCCCAAGCTAGGTAAAAAACTTGTAAATCTGTCATTCCAGACACAAGGAGCTTGTTTTAACCCATACAAGGACTTGCGTAGTCTATAAACAAAGTCAAGATAAAGCTTGGCTGTAAAGCCTTATGGTTGAGTCATATAAACCTCCTCTTGAAGAATATCATGCAAAAATGCATTTTTAACATCAAGTTCCTTTAAAGGCCAATGAAACTGAGCTGCAAGAGCAAGTACCAACCAAACAGTGGTGGGTTTCACCACAAGACTGAATGTGTCATTATAATCAATGTCTTCTTCTTGATTGCAGCCCTTCGCAACGAGGCGAGCCTTATGTCTAACAATTAATCCATCTGTATTTTTCTTGATTCTATAGACCCATTTACAACCGACAAGATTTTTGGCATGTGGTAAGGGAACCAACTCCCAAGTGTCTTGTGCATGAAAAGCATCAATTTCCTCTCGCATAGCAGATTGTCATTCATCAATTTTAGAAGCAGTCTTGAATGAACTAGGTTCAACATGAGAGAAATCAATAGACTAGATAGAGGTAGAATAAGCCTTCCTTTTTGAAATACCATTCTAAGACTTGGTTATCATCGAGTGAAGATTCATAGGTGACAAAGGCAAGACTACACAAAGATTCTCAGGATGAAAGTCAAGATCCACAGGGAGAGGAGACTATGTAGCAGAATCCAAACCTGACAGAGTCTGAGAGATGGTAGGGGAAGGCAATTATCCAAAGAGGCAGCAATGCTCAGGGTGGATAATGAAGTAGAGCATTATGGGATGGAGAAAATGGAGAAAGGAATAGAATACAAGCCATCTCTACACAGTCCCTAGAGAAGAACCCTCCCTGTGATCTTGTCCTGAATGCAAAAGCCAAATGCATCACAAATAAATCTGCAATTTTTATCTTTACATAACCTACAAACTGATAGCACGTGTTGTGACAGCTTAGGCACCATGCAGAACTTGTGTTAATTGTAAAGAGCAATGTGGAACAGCCAGAATAGAAGAACCAACATTAGAAATGCTCAAACCTGAACCTCCTGCAGTGGCAATAGTATTTGATCCTAAGAAAGGAGTAGCTAGGTTGAGTTGAGCTAAGTCAGAGGTCATATGAGTTATTGCTCCAGTGTCAGCAACCCAAAATTGCTCAGTAGATG
Source organism: Salix purpurea (assembly GCA_027405865.1). Classification (NCBI taxonomy): domain Eukaryota; kingdom Viridiplantae; phylum Streptophyta; class Magnoliopsida; order Malpighiales; family Salicaceae; genus Salix; species Salix purpurea. Next base: position 28,184,546 of record JAOWLH010000002.1, read on the forward strand.
TAGAAGAAGGAAAATTTGCATGCATTGCGCTAAGATTAGTGGAAGGAGGTCTACCTTGATAGGAGAAGTTGCCTCTATGATAACACTGAATAGCAGAATGCCCAAATTTCCAACAAATCTGACATTGGACTGAAGAGGTAGAAGAAGATGATTGATTATGTCGTTGATAGCAATCAGCAGCTACATGGCCTTTCTTGCTATAGATTTGACAGATGGGAATGTCAATGCCAAGAACAAGAATACTATGACTAGAATAAGGCTGACCTTGATAAGGGTGTGGACTAGGTTGATAACGACCATGGCTTCTTCCACGGCCTTTAAAATAAGAGCCTCTATTGTTGGAATGGCCACCGCTGGTGAACATGGCATTAGGACCATTGAAACCACCCGTGGAACCATGGAAAACTCCATGATGACCATTAAAAACCCCACTGAAGCCAGATGAAAGATGAGAAGATGGGAAGGACTTCGAGCTTCAAGAGTATCCTTGAGGTTGAAAATTAGAATTAGAAGTAGAAGTACCTTCATCAAGAACAAGAGCCTTGCCTTGAAATGTCTGATTTTGGACCAACATTGCAGAAACAAATGGGGATGCAGACTAAGTTTGCTCAAAAGTGGTTTATTCAGCAAGCAATTGAGATCGAAAATCTTTTTATTGGTATATTGGGATGGTTTTATTGATATAATTTTTTATCTTTATATTTATCAGTAAATATTAATAGAAAAATTCTCTTAGTGTATATTGAGAGAATCACAAGGAAATAAAGAATGAAAATAAAATCAAACAATATGATAACGTGTATTTTTTAAAAACGGTATTACTAAATGAATTAACCTAACAGTAAAGTATGTTCATAAATATGTTGGCAAAAAAATTTCTTTGATATATACCAAGGAATTAAGAAGGGAATTATAGTGGGATTCAAAAAGAAAAATCATATGGTGATGTGATGTTCTTACTAACAGAATGAACGACGAAATAATTATGTTGGTTCAATGATATTTAATTTATGACCTGACGATTGACCCTCTTCTCTTACTCCTCCATTTCTTTTTTTTCATATGCATTTTTTTATGCAACAAATAGCCCTTCCCTCTCATCTCAACACAATTCAACCCCGCAACAAATTCGACCACCACAACACTGAGTTTATCAGCATTCGAGTTCTGATTCAATTTTTTCTTAAGGATTCTGTACTTTAATTAAGCAAATCTATCTTTTTTTGTTTGAACTCAGTTTTAAAATGTTGATTTTTTTTTGCAATTTTTTTTGTAGTATATGTATTTGTTTTATAGTTTTTTCTCATATAAATTTGTTGTATGAATTTATCACTTGTACATGTTAGTGTTTGTTTAAGATTTTGTAAAATTATATTTATTTGTAAATTGATGAAATTTATGTTGAATTTGTGACTGAGGTGTTTTGTGATAAAATAAATAATGACTTATTTAACAGTTTTGTTTTATATTTTGTTAAATTTATTGTCAAGTTGAAGTTTTTGGTAAATGTGTAGAAATTTGAGTTTATTTAGACAATTGATAATAAATTAATAATACTATTAAAATAGATTGAATAAATTTGTGCTAAATCAATATTTTTACAAATTATTTAATTAACATAGTTAAATAATACATGTTTTCATTATTCTTTTATACATTTTTGATATAAGTAATGAATGATCGTTCATAAATACATGGGTCTTCATCTCAGGGATTGCGGATGATGAATTATTATATTGGGGTAAGAGTTTTTATTAATTATGTACTATTTAATCCAAGAAATATCGGTGAAAGGAGTATCAGATGTCCATATAAGAGGTATAAAAATAAAAAATTTCTCGATCTTGACCTCCCTTTGGGCTTAAGTCAACATTACTCCTTTTATAGGCTCCTCGAGGCCTTTTTCAAGTGTTTACCATATATTTTAGGAACCTAACCAAGATCTTACTCAAATACATCAAGTCTCATAATTGTCCTTTTTCAAACAAGGATATTGAAATGAGAAGTTTGGAATGACCATCTCAAATAATTAAACAGGAGCTCTAATGCCACTTGTGGTAAGAACTAAACCTAAAGAACAAAGCTAAAAACACAAAGAAAGATTGAGAGGAAGGATATTTTTCATTAAATGTTTCCTCATGAAGATACAAACTATGAGCTCTTCTTCATAATTATCTATACTTATGAATTATACTTTTGATTATAAGTCTATTTATAGACATTAAATCTTAGACCATCAATGAATTAAAATACTCAAAGAAAATTTTAATCTAACAAGAATTCTAACTAATTCAATAATGATTCTAATAAAAAAAATCTAACACATTCTCTTTCATTAAGGATTCCTACATTGATTAGGATTTCATCTAACAGATATGTACAGGTTCTCGACAATTCATGGCTGATTCTTGAATCTTCAGCATATAAACACCCTATGATTGCGATCAAGCACAGGTTTGGAGCTTGTTTATAATCATGGCATGACCGTGATTTCCAAAACACTTAAATATTTTTTTTTGCTCCAAGTCAATTGTTTTAGTATTTTTTGGATTATTTTTATGTATTAATATCAAAAATTAAATTTTAAATATAATAATAAAATATTATTTTAATATATTTTCAAATAAAAAACATTTAAAAAAATAACCTTCCCCGTAATACTAAACACCTCCTAATCCAACTTTGTCAATTTTCAATATCTACTCGAAACTCCTTCAGAAAAGGATTGATCACTGTTACAAGACAAGATTGCAGTGTATGACTATGAATAAACTCATAAATCTGAACACCAAAAAAGTAGATGCAAAATTACTAATAGCCATTGATAGGTATAAGAAACAATCAGCAACAAAGAAGATAACTATAACAGCACTCTTGTCAGAGTCACCGAGTACATGTTGAAATATTGCAGACCAAATAATTGATCACAAAAAAGGGACCTTCGCAAAACAAAAGAGCACAATCAGTAGTTTTAACAGGTCTATCAGTTGGTGTTGACAAAGTAAATCCATCTGATGATAGGAAGTTGTGTTGCCAAACTTTTAGCTTCATTCATTGCTTTGCTCTCTGAATAAACCCGAGTAGGACCTGTCAAAAACTTCAAATTTCAAAGACTCAACATACAAAAAATAGCAACTAAATATCACCAATTCCCAACCATATGTTTGTGTGTGTGTAAAATGATGAAAGTGGTGAATTGAGTGTTAGATCATTACCTGAAATCGAGATCTGGAAGTAGAGGAAATAGGAAATCACTCTGTTTCGAAGCTCAAGTTGGTGGTGGAGCTGCACAGAAAATGGGAGAGAAGAAAACAAAGATAATCTTGATGAGTACTTAACATTTGATTATTTCTCCTAAAACTGCAAAAGAAATGATCCCACAAAAACAAGAACCTAAAAACACTTTCCGGACCAGACAATTATTGTTCATAATTTCATGCTAAACATTTTTTAGAAGAAGTAAGAGTAGTAAAGGTAGAAAAGGCAACTTACGAATGAATTGAGGTGCAAAACAAAAGTGGGATGTCCATGAGAGAAACAAATAAGCAAATGTCAAGAAGCATAGAAGAAGGAGATAGCCCTTTCGGTGGGAGAAAAAAGACGTTGCTGGGCTAGTCTTGCAGGATTTTGAATCACCATTTTTATGATCAATTTCGTCAGCAGAAGAACTGCTGGAACAAAGAGAATAGTAATCATCTTCTTGGTCACTCAAATCCTCATCAGAAAAGCTGAATAGATGTGGATTCTCATCAAATAGAAGATAGACCCCACAGCTTTTCACCTTGCAATGCTTTTCAATCTCATGCAACTCCATCTCTGAGGTGTTCCGATCGAAAGATTTCGCTTTTGCTTTCGGGTAGAATTCAAATGTAATTTCTTTGTCAGAGTATTTACTGAAAGAATCTTCTTTCCAGTTCTCGTGCCACAATAACATGTGATCCGAGTCACGCATCTTTGAATCCTGGAAGTTATATATCTCACATTCTGTCTTTAAAATGATATCATCATGTTCACAATTATTACTTCTGGCATGGCATTGCCATTTAATGTTTATGGCTTTATCTTCCTGAAGCAAATCATTTAATGGAACTGTATGGTGAACAATCAGGCAGAAAGCAATTGCCTTGAGCTTATGACAGTCTGAGGGCAACTGAATGGCAACTGAAGATCCCCAACTTCGATTAATGAACCAATGTGGAATTTCACTTCCTGGTGAAAGAATCTGAAACATGTCTCCAATATTTCCAGACTGTATGACAGAAATTATATTATTAGAATAAGTAAATCTAATCTACTATGTGTGTGAGAGAGATAGGGAATGTAGAGAGACCTGAATTTTCAATTGCATGTCTTCCATTATTGCATTCTGATCAAATCTGAAGCAATTTGCAAGATTCAAACGTATCGATTGGCTTAAAGTGCTGCTTGATATGGTTTCTAATGATTCACAATCCCTTGCTGATAAAATACACAATGAAGGTGGAAGCTCCGGTAGCTCTTTGATAGATGCTCCATCTAACTCAAGAAATATCAAAGATTTCTGATGCCTTATTGATGATGGTAGCTTCTTAATTGCTGTTCTACCCAAGTAAAGTGTTCTCAAAGATTTCATAGGCCTCTTGATTTCTGGGAAGGTCTCAAGTCTTGAGCAACCAGATAAATAGAAATTTTCAAGAAATTTCAATTTACAGATGCTGCTTGGGAGTTTAGATAGCCTTTTACAGTCGAACATATGTAAAGACACAAGATTCGTAAGAAGCTCAATTGATGAAGGCACCTCTTCTATAGCAGTTCGATCCAAAAGCAACACTCTTATATTTTCTGAAATCACTGGAAACTTGGTAATATTTTTGCAACCAGTCAGAGAAATTTGTCTCAGCTTGATTGACAAGGGCACCTTTTCTACAGAAGTCCCACTTAAGTCTAAATATCCTATATCCGCATAAGTATCTGGACAATTCCTGATATTTGAGCAACCTGTTATAAAAAGTTGCTCGAGACATTTTGAATCAATCCTTCTAGGAAGAGTTATTAGATTATGGCAGTCGGTAAGATCAAGGCGTTTCAGTTTCTCCAGATGTTGAAAGGACGATGGAACCCTTTTTAAACTTTCACAACCACTAAGATTTATATACTCTAAATTGTTAGCTTTTGTTAAATCTGGCAATTCAATCAAACACCGAGAGGAACTGAGGTTGATTGCTTTTAAATTCAGAAGATTCTGTTGCAAAAAATTGAGAGGATTAGAATTTGGTACTCTATAATTCATAGATAGAAATGTTAGCAGCATACCTGTTTTCCACTCCAAAGTTTCTCTACCTTGCTCTCAGAAAACTCAAACTGGACGAGGTTTTCAGCACTAAAACCCTGTGGCAAAGATTTGGAAGGGTATCCATCCCAGTGGAAATATCTAAGCTCATTGGAAAGATATTCAAGGCCAGAGTGAGGAAGGTGCACTTTGTTTTTTTCGACCTCGAAGTAAGAGGGATTATAGAATATGAGAAATTCAAGACAATTCATCCCTGCAAAGGAATCAGTTTTCAACCTCATTTTCCTTGATTTGGACATGTCAAGGCATATGCCTTTAACTCTTTTTGTCCCCTGAAATATAATAACAAGAATAAATTATTCATAAAACATGTGGAAGCAAGATAAAATAGCTATCAAAAAGAGGGAAACAAAGCTCCTGAGTTCAACTTTAACCTTGTTTTCCTTCAATACTTTATAGACATCTTCAGGATCAAACAGCCTGCTACGTTCACCGGGATCCTCAGATTCTTCATGAACAATACTATAAGCCATTTCTTGTAGTAAATCATGCATCCCTAGTATGTTGTCCGAAGCCAATACCAGAGATTTATCAATTAGAACACTTATATAGTAATGCACAGAAGGACACTTATTCTCTAATATTCTTGTAAAATGGAGCCGGTTGATTCCTTTGAAGAAACATGCAATGTGAAGAAAAATACTTCTTTGCTCCGTATTCAGTCCATCAAAACTGACCCTCAACACATTTAGAATCTCAACATTTTGAATCTGGCCTAACCCATTCGATGCACTGTACCAATCCTCTTTGCTTTTGTCGCAGAGAGCTGAGCCCAAAACTACAAGAGCCAGTGGATTGCCTTTTGTATAGGTCACCATCCTGCCCAACAAATGTATATGATCAATTGTGGGACAGGTTTTCTTGAAAGCTTTCGTTTTAAAGAGCTGAAGAGCATCCATGTGATTCAATGCCTTGACCTCATATGTTGCGTCAACCTCTTGGTTTAGCACTTGCTGATCCCTACTTGTTACCAGAATTCTACTTCCAGGACCAAATGCATCACGTTGCTCGAGTAGCAGTTCTTGCAAGACCATTGAACTATCTACATCATCAAAAACAATGAGCACCTTTTTTCGGCGAAGCCTATCTTTTATGAAAGGGCTCGTCTCCCAAATTTTCTGGTCCAGTATTCGCGAGAAAAATCTTCTCTGCAAATCAAACACTGTGCGTCTCTTTAATTCTTCCCTGACGTTCGCCATAAAGGAAAACCCTTCAAATTTGGTGCAAATTTTGTTATATACAGCTCGAGCGATAGTTGTTTTGCCTATACCACCCATTCCCCATATTCCTACAATCCGAACATCCTGCGTCTCCATATCCAACAAAGATTCAATTTTCCTTACGTGTTCATCAATTCCAACAAGATTCGTGGGGTGGACGGGGAAGATTTTGCACAATTTATTCAGAATATCTTCGACAATTACCTCGATAAATTTAGACTCGGACCTACAAATTTAAAGAACATACATTTGTAAATTGGAATGGACATAATGAAAGATAGAAAATGACAATTTAATGCATGCACGTTATAAATTTATATGTGTGTACACAATAAGATTGTTAAGCCCAGAAACTAAAGCTATTAAATGTTGTTTCAACATATAATTTATATTATTCATTAACACTTCTTTTTTAAGCTTAAAATTTATACAGGCCAACACTAATTTGTATTATTAATTAATTTTAATTAGAAACAATAATGAAGGTAATAAAATTTAAACTGACAGTAATTTGGTCAGTGATGCTTTAATACCGTGTCAAATAACCATTTCAGTTTAAAAGCTTAATCTATTTTGTAAGATCACATGATATGATTTATATTATTTTTTAATATTAAAAAATATTCAATCAAAATTAAAGACAATGTTGGCTTAAATACTGCCATAATTTTTGGAACCTGACCTAATTTTGCCTCTAATTCCTATTCACAAAGGCAGCTGATTCTGCCGCTGGTTACTTTTACCTAAAGGGTAAAATTTGATTATTGCTTTAATTATTATAGGTGACATTTTTTTATGGATGGAATATGAGTTATTAAATTCATTTTCTCTTTATCTTTTTCCAGCAATGATCTACCAAATAAAGTTTAAGAATCTAAATATAAAACTATAATGGTAAGAAACAAAAAATCAAACACGACCATTCTCATTACACGAGAACCTAAGAACCACTAGCATTACGAGAAGGAATTAAATGCCTCGATTGGGCTTGCTAATCTTGACCATCCATAGTTATTCTTTGGAATTTCATAATTTAAATGGGTGGCTTTCACATATTTGATTTTTTCTTGCATACATAATTATAAAAATCAATCTAATTTGATTAATTTAGATTGAGTTTTATTTTAAATTGATTTTTTTGAAAAAAACTCATAAACAAAAAAAAAATCAAGTTCTTTCTTTAAAAATGAATCCTAAATTAAATTGACCTTATTATCCCGCTCCTAGATCTTGAACCAAATCTACCAGCAAGTTAAATCATATAACTATGCTTTCATGTAATTTTGGGCTTTACCCTTGTTTCTTAATGAAAAAACAAAATATTTGAATTGAATTTTGCTTGTCTTCACATAATATGTCGAAGCCTACCATTTCAATTGGATTTTCCTTGAATTGCTTGAAGCATCTGATTTAGTTCTTATTGATAAAAGTCTTTCAATTTAGTCCATTTACTCATAATTGTTTTGAAGATGTTTATTTTGGATACAAACAATCTCATTTTCAGATCATTGAAATAAATAAAAAAATTAGTTAAACATCAAATTATCAAATCAATAGATGTATTAGAATAGAAAATCAAAAGCTACATGCAATCAAAACCCCCTATCTATAAATGAATCTACCAATATTATACATTAAAGAAAGCTTACTCGATCTTCCTTGAGTCATGGCCAGATATGTTGGCAGCTTCGTTCAAAGCAGCTCTGAGACATTGCTCCTCCTCCATCTTCAAAGCTTTCCTCTTTACAAGTTGCGCAAATTCATCTCCAAAGCTTCCACTTTGCTTTCTTATATCAGAAGGATCAACCTCGTAGAATACTGGAATAGCAATCTGCCCTCTAACTTTTCTGCTTTCAAGAATCTTCAATAGCTCATCTAAGCACCATTTGGAAGATGCGTAGTTCTGGGAAAAAATGATCACAGAGAGCATGGAGTCTTCAATTGCCTCTACAAGTGATGGAGAAATTTCTTCTCCTCGCCTAAGGTCATTATCTATGAAAGTTAGGATGTTTTTCCGTTCCAAAGCTGCATGAAGGTGGCTGGTAAAACCAACACGGGTGTCTTCCCCTCTAAAGCTAAGGAAGACATGATGTTTTTTTGGAAGGTTGATGGATGATGTAGATCTAGAAGAAGACGAAGAAGAAGAAGACGCCATGAGATCAAAAAATTACACAAGGCTGTAGGGTGAAATTCTCTAGATCATATGAGCTGAAAGACAAGAAAGGACTATTAATCGGATATTCTTCACCTGATCTGCTTCTCCAACCATAAATTGCTAGAAACTGAACCTCATTTGGGCTTAGCCTTGCAGGGAAAGCAATCTCGTAATTGAAGAGGTACGAACACAAGTGAATAAAAACAAGAAAAGTGAACTGGTTTGAAGTCTATTTGATATTTATTACCGAACAGTAACTTCACTGGTGAGTTTGAACAGGCCTCCTCCTCCAGTAAAACTTTTTTCTTGGTTTCAAATGTAAGAAGGTTCGTGGAAATTTCACAAAAGGAAGGTCTTCAGCGTTATATATGGAATCAAAGGCCGTGCAAGTCTTCACTTTACCATCACGTCTTTGCCGCGTTTGAGAGCTTTGCCGCGTATGAGAGATGATTATTCTTTTGGATTGTGAAAACAATATATTTTTTTTTTCGTTTATAAAAACTTGTAGTTGCTGTCTAGTATTTTTATTATTTAAAATTCTAACTAATTTAGAGAATTTAGATAAAAGAATTAGTTATATATAAAAAAGATAGTCATAATATATCATATCTAAGGTAAACTATATTATTATTTTATTATTATTATTATTATTAAGATTTTTTTGTGTCTTTCTAATTATTAGCTTGTCTATTGGTTAAAACAAATCCACTTCAGTAAAGTGGACCATGACTTTATGAATCAAACTTAGCAATTCTAAAGCTAAAATATTTTTTTTCTTTTAATATTCAGAATATATTTTACGTATAATTAAGTTTGTAATTCTTGATATTAAAAATAAATAAATTGTTTTTTTTTGTATATTTTTTTTTTAAATTTAGCTCAAGACTACCATGGGTTTAATAAACTTGTTATTAAATTCATGATGCATGTAAAATATAAAATATATTTTTTTAATAATTTTGGTACTTTTAAGAAATGTTAAATCATGCAATGTATTTTTTCTCTCTTTTTTCCTTCATATTCTTGTATTTTTTTTATTAAGAAATGCTAACATTTTTTTTTTTTAGAAAAGTTGCCATATGCAACTTAAAATATAAACCTACTAGCTATATGCCCGCGCGCTGCCGCGGGCATTGCTGTGTATATAATATTATATAATTAAATTAATAACGATAAACTTATAATACAGTCTGTATAAAAAGTTCAGAACCATAACATAAAAGAGTTTGTTTCGTAAACATAGGTTACATCTTTTGGAATATACGTAGTGTCACAAAAGATGACAAAAGAACGCTAACTATACAATTTGTACATCAGTGCAAAATAGAGGGATGTTGAGGTGCAGAACGAAGTGAAATCCCTTCTTTGAAATGAGACATCTCATTTTGTTGTTAATCTTCCTGAAAAAAATAAAAATCTCAAGGTGATAAATGAAATGATGAAGAAATGAAGTCATCTAATAGAAAATTCAAGGAAATATTATGGAAGAACAAATGTAGCAAATCAGTAAAGAAACAATTAAAAACTAACACCATATGCTGCAAAAATCATTGTAGACAAAAAAAAAGGGGGGGAAAGGAAGAGAATGCAATTATTGGGGGATAAATTGTATTAATGGAAAACTATCATACCAAATTATAGCAAGGGAACACCTGGATGTATAGTTCCAAATGAAAATTTCAATAACTTTAACAATATTAACTTCAATAATAATAGAAAAAACTCTAGGCAATAGCAGTAGTAGTAGAAGAAAAAACTATTATGAGAGAGTAACTATAAAGAAAACAAACATCAACAGTAAAAACAGTAGCAACAATATTCAAGACTAATTGAATGCAACAATGTTTATTTGTTCCATACCAACACAACAAATAAATAGCAATATAAAACATACATACATATATGTAATTGGAGAAAGCAAATGGGACGAATGATAAAACAACTCAAGTAGATCTAACATAAACATTTAGACGAAAACAATGAATAGCAGAAAATGAAGCATTATTAGTAACAACCCTAAATTTTTTTCTCCTATTTGTTTAATTTGTTTAATCTTCCCTCCTATAAAAAGGGTAGATGAAGCATCAGAATTTTTTTTTCCTATCGCCGAAATTTCGCTCTATATCGGGAGATCCCAAGTTATCCATAACACAACCTGCACACAATTTGAGTCACATTTCATCCACAATCACATCCATTTTTAATACAATCAATTGCATAATTCAATCTAGAATATGTTTAGGACAATATTCATTCCCAAACTCCATCATAAGATCTATTAAACAACTAATACGCAATTTTAACAATAATAAAAACAATCTAAGCAACAATGTCAATAGTAGAAGCCAAAAAACCATCAGTATGTAACTATATGAAAAAGAAACATCAATTTCAAAAAAAGCACCAGCATTACTAAAAACTAATTAAATGCATAATCTAGTTATACAACTAATTATATAGCATATATATTGGCTGTATTATGCTTTTTTCAGTAAGTTTAATAATTATGATGCATCCCCAATTGTATTGTTCAAAAAGCAGCATCATTGTTCATAAGTAATCAAATTCATAATCAAGTTAAGTTTAGTAAATGCATTATATATCTAAAGTTAAGTTTAGTAATAGAAATCAAATCAACTAAATGCATGACTTAGCTATACAGCTAATCATATAGTATATATATTGAATGCATTATGCATTTTGAATTAACTTCAGCAACAAAAATTAAAAATGCATATGTGTCTTAAGTAGGTTGTTGAACTTGTCAACATAGAAAATATACAGAGCTATCATTATCAAACTGAGGTCAAGCCTTATAATCTTCAATTGCAATTTGTAATCCTTATTTGAGCAAATCCTAAAAGAAATTAAACTTTTTTTGAGAATGATTGATAAATAAACGATAAATATTTAGAAATAATTGGTGTGCAAAGTGACCTCTGATGGTGGAGAAAGGTTTTCTTTGTTCCTTTTGGTTGGTGGCTTATCTTCTTCATCGATAATGATTGATTTATGTTTTAGATGACTGCAAAATTAAGGAAAAGATAATATTATTGTATAAGGAAGCTTATTTATAGGGAATTATTTTTAACCTTTTGTTTCTATGTTGCTGGAATTAATTTTTTTTAACCTTAAAAGGGATGCCCATTGATCATTTTCTTACATATCCTATACGAAAGAATGAAGATTTAAAACAAAGAATAAGCATTAGCCAATAAGAACAAACAATCTATCTTAGAAAAGAAGAAATAAAGAAAGGTAGCAGACATTCGTATTAACAAAGTTGAAATAATTTAGCTATCATTATCAGACCTAGGTTTGACACAAACATATCAACAATGCAATATCAAAAGAATTAAATTCCTAGAATTAGAACCTAATAGTGGATGTTAAGCTATGAACTCCATCATTGTTTTTGAAAATGAAAGTGAATTTTACTATGAGCAACATAATAATATATTCAAACACATTGCGTTGGACAAAATACAGTAAAACAATTAATACGCAATCTTAACAATAATAAAAACAATCTAGGCAACAATAGCAACAGCAGAAGCAAAAATACAACCAGTATGTAAACTATAAGAAAAAGAAACATCAATTTAAAAAAAAAAAACACCAGCATTATTCAAAACTAATCAAATGCATAATCCAGTTATACGGCTAATTATATAGCATATATATTGACTGTATTATGCCTTTTCAAGCAAGTTTAGTAATAGAAACGAAATCAATTGAATGCATAACCTAGTTACACAATCAATCATATAGCATATGTATTGATTGCATTATGCATCTTGAATTAACTTTGGTAACAGAAATTAAGAATGTGTATGTCTTTGAAATAGCTTGTTGAACTTATGTAGTAAAAGAACATGCAGAGTTATCATAGTATCGAACCTAGATTTGAAACAAATATATGAGTAATGCAATATTCAAAGAACCAAAATCCTAGAATCAGAAACTAATAGTGGATGTTAAGCTATGAACGCCATCATTATTTTGCAAAATGAAAGTGAATTTAACTATGAGTAACATAATAATATATCTAAACACATTGCGTTGGACAAAATATAGCAAAACAGTCAAAACACAATTTTAACAATAATAAAAACGATCTAGGCAACAATATCAAAAAGAGAAGCAAAAATACCACCAACATGTAACTATAAGAAAAAGAAACATAGTATATATATTGATTGCATTAAGAAAGCTCTAACATTTGATACCCATGACAATAATATTTTAATTGAACTTGAAATTTTATGTAACCTATTTGATTTAATCTTTAATTCATTAATAAATGTTAAATTAGATCTTGCATTTCATTTAATTTCTAATGTAATAATAACTTCTTAATTTTGGCTTGAATCTCATCTCATTTCAATTCAATCCTTTCTCTTTCCATTTATTTTTAATTAAATTGTTTTATGTAATATTGATTTTTATTCCATACAAACTTAAATAACTCATAAACAATGATAAAAAAGCAAACAATAGATAATTTTCAAAGCTATTTAATGTTTATTCCTGATGACGACCTAAATTTTGATATGCTACCAATTTAATTTTGAAATAATATGAAAAGATGTTCAATATCTTGCAACTAAATCAATAGTTTAATTACGTAGAGCATGTTCGGAGTTGATATTTATGAAAGTAATAAAAGAAAGAAAAAATCTCAAAATTTTTCGAATCTATCACCTGAATGTCCAATTGATTGTAGTTATTTAGAAATGCAAAGTTTTATAAATTTCTTAATTATATCTTTTTGTTGTGAAATGTTTCCCGACCTAGAAGGACCCAAAAGATAAAATAATTTATCTTGGACCATGTTAATAATTTAATAGTGCAAAAGGTTTACTTTGAAGCTTCTAAAACAGAAAATTTGGATTGTTGGAGTCTATTAGTGTTTGCTCACTAAAAAAAACACAACAGATTTAGTTAGCTATGCTTATCAAAGTTTTAGACCGGTTTGTTTGGTTGATTTTCTTTCCGGTTCAGCTCTCTCTCCACTTGTTTTCTCTTTCATCCTTACCTTTCTCTCGACAAAGAAAAATGGCTTCAACGACCACTTTCAACTCAACATCCAACATGGCCATCATGAAGACATCCTAAGTTGCATAAACACGACAAAAACTTGCATTTCCTATCTAACCCAAATTCTCATTCACTTTCTAATACTTCTACTCTCTTCCTTCTTTCTTAATATCATATTCCCCCTTCTAAACCCACTACTCCCTTTTCAGTTTTTGCATGATTCTTCTCATGACCCCCTCTTTGAGACTTTGGTAAACTTTGATGAAACTATGCACGCAGAATTTTTTTTAGCACATTCAGGTGTGATACACAACCAATTTTTTTTTTCATTGTCAACTACTATTAACCGAAGATGAAAATGTCATGGCAATTGTGATGGATGATAATAACTCTGAAAAACACAAACACATACAACAAACCAGCAAGCAAGACCTAAAAACCATAAACAACATACCTCAAAAGTAGCACGAACAACACAAAACCGGCAACGAAACCTTGGCAGCAACACGCCACAATTAGCAGTGAAGAACCTCAAAAACACAACATCCAACGAATTAGAACCAATCATTTAACAAATTCAAAGCAAAGACGAAAAGATAAGAAGTCATAAAGAGAAAGCAGTGGACCGAACCAGAGGAAAGAAAACCATGCAGGAAAGCAAAAGATAAAAATAAAAAAATGGCAAATATATAATACGTAACTTAACACATGAAAACAGAATGTCGGCCTAATCTAATCCAACAACCACCAAAAGAAAAGAAGACTGAAAAGGAGCATGTGACCCTGCAAAACACACAGAGAAATTCATTAATGTGAAGACAAATACATTAATATGAAATGACATATCGTAATACAATTAATTGAAGAAACCGAACCAGAATGCAACAGTAACAGTTAAACGAACTAATAAAACTAAATCAAAACAGTAATGAAGCAATGAAACCGAATGCAAAACAGAACAATAATTAATTGATTTCATCTCTAAACTGAGAGCAACAAAGAAAGAAGTAATCAACCCGAATGCAAAGAAACCACACCCAATCAGACCAAACCGAGAGGATCAAAGAAAGAATCAATCAACCTGAATGCAAATAAGCCGAAGCAAAAGAAAAAGAAAATTATCCCGAGAATGAAACCAACATCGATCGACTATACAACCCAATCCCAACCTAATTAAACCAATTACCCACCACCCAACACACACAAACAACAAAACCCAAGCAATCCGAACCGAACCAAACCAAATGCTCCAATGTAGGAGAGTGTGGTTCAATGTCATTTCCATACCGATAAGCAGGATCCACACCACTATCATCTATGAAGTTGTCATCATCTACAGTCCTAGCACCTTCTTGATCATCCTATTTCAAAGGAAAATGAAAATAGTTGGAAATTCAATAACAAACTATAAACATAGTTACTTAGGAAAAACCCAACAATTAAATCAGCAGATTTATTCAATAACATTGACATATAGATAGTTAAGCAACAGGAATTAAACATGTTATGTTAATTATCTACATAATTGAACCTTAGGAGAGTAGTATATAATAAAATTAAGTCAGACCCACAGCAAAACTTGCTAGATTAATAATACTATCATAAAAAAAAAAATTGATGTTGAGTCAAGAAAACAACCAGACCAAACTTAAACTGCGATATTAATGGTATCCTAGAAGCTGATAAGAAATTTGCCTAACAATTTAAACAGATCTAGCCAACCAGGTATAAACCTAAACTGAGAAAATAACTGAATAAAACAACTATAAAAGGATATTAAAAAACAATTGAAAACCCCATTTTCAACATTTACCATCGCATGAATTTCTTGCATGAACAGATATTTATCAACTCTTGTAAATATCAATTCATCTCAAATTTGCAATGAAAAACCACATAATTCTTCACTCTTGCCACTCCCTTTAAGCTCCTTTTATGGCAAGAAACTATTGATTTCACACTCAAAGTTGCGAACTTTAGCTCTTCAGTGTAATAACCCATCAACGACTGTTACAGTTTTATCTACTCTACCCACCAAGTAAGCTTTTTGTTCACCTGGTCCTTACAAATCTTGTAGCCATCGCCCCCCCAGCAGCTTCTCCTCTTCTCTCTCATTCTCACACACATATATAAATAAAAAGTTGTATTACAAAACCTTACACTTTCCATTCAATTATTATTCACCACCGCCACCAATAAGGTTTTTTTTTCACATCTTCATACCCAAAAAAAAATCAACCCCGTACCGATAAATCCTAAAAAGATCCAATCTTTCACCCTAAAAAATCACCCTCAAATAAACCCTAATTCTCCCTCAAAACCCCACTAAAATTCTTTCTCAAAATCCAAAATTGAACAGGACCCATTTCAATTCTCCCATCAAGAACCGTAAAAACAACAAAATCAAGAAAAAAATTACATACCTTCCCATGAACAAAACAAACACACCGAGCAAACCCAAAATTGAATAAAAAGAGAGTCGAAAAACATACCTCACTGAGCCACCAATCGAACCATCGAACCCAGCCAACAAAACCACAGGACGCCAGCTCAGAAAGTAGATGAACTGATTGATTAACTCTGATCTTCCACTTCCTTTAAATTTCCACGAAAACGTCACTATGCTTTTATGGCTGCAGGGTGCCCATCCATTTGTTGAGCTTTCAACGGCCACGATGGTGGTAACATCAGTGGACTTTGAAGAATCATTGGAGTTCGATGACTTTTCCACCTACCCTCGGGCCTCCTCCCTCCGATTGGATCCTTCGTCTGTCAAATCAACGGCTAAGATCGGATCATGCTCTTCCTCAAGATTTTCCTTCACCGTGTCCCACCATTTTGACTCCGTAAGAGGAAAAACCGAAAAGAGAAGATGAAATGGGCGCAGAGAGAATGAAAAGAAAATGAAGAGGAAAAGCCGAAAAGAAAAGATGAAAAAGAAAAGATGAAATGGGCGCAGAGAGAATGAAAAGAAAATGAAGAGGAGAAACCGAAAAGAGAAGATGAAATGCCAAAAACGAAGGAACCGAGCAGACATGAAGTGAAGAAAGTGAGAGGAAGAGACGAAAAACGCCCCCAATAAGCCACACCAGGCGCCGGCTCGTTAAGGGCAAATGCTCCCTTACACTGCTCCAATCCACAGTCACCTGAGTCTAGTGCTACAGGGTTTTCTTCACGCCTTTTATTTCAGAGATTTGGTTCCCCCTTGTTAGAGAATACTATAAATCATATTATGGGGTCTCACTTACAAGCTTAAGCTTTTAGGTGAGATGGTTCCTTAACATGGTATCAGAGCCTTGTTGACCCAGCGGTCACGAGTTCGAATCTCACCACCCCCATTCTATTTGATAAAAAAAACTAAGCACAAGGTGATGTGGGCCTGTGCAAGTTTCAAGCCCAAAGGGCTTTCACTTGAGGGGGTGTGTTAGAAAATAATATAAATCATATTATGGGGCCTCACTTACAAGCTTAAGCTTTTAGGTGAGATGGTTCCTTAACACCCCCTCATTAAAATACTGTCTAATTATTAATGGTGATTTTGACCAAATTTATTATTGATTATTTAAAAAAAAAACAGTTGCAAGTTGCATAAATTAGAGTAATCAGACCTCTATTTAGAAAATTTATTCCCCTCATTAAAATTAAAATAATTTTCTGATTATACATGGTGATTTTGACTTAAATATTTTTAATTATTTAAAAAAAGCCTTTTCTTAGGGATTCGGTTCCTTTTCATTAAAATAAGATTTGATTATTCATGGCAATTCTGACTTATATCTTTTATTGATTATTTAAAAAAAAAAACCTCTTCTTAGAGATTTGGTCCCCCCTCGTTAAAATAAGTTCTGATTATTAAAGGTGATTTTGACCAAATTTATTCTTGATTATTTTTTAAAAAACAAGTTGCAAGTTGCATAAATTAGAAGTGCCAAAGTTTTTTTTTTTCTTAAAAAATAATCAGACCTCTTTTTAGAGATTTTATTCCCCTCATTAAAATTAAAGTAACGTCTGATTATTCATGCTCACTTTTACTATGTATAAATAGAGCAGGACACGAGGTAACCGGTAGGGGGAGAGCACAAAGAGAGAACAAAGGAGGAACAAGAAAAAAAAGGAGAGAACAGGGAAGAAAAAAATGGAGCAAAGAACATAGGAGAGAATGACGAAGAGAAAAAACATAGCACGGTAACGAAGAAAAAAAACATAGAATGGTAAAGAAGGAAGAAAGAAAAATGAACACAAGAAACTGGTAACAACCCTTCGACACCACCAATTTTTTTCTCTCCTCATTGTCGACAGCAACCCCATCATCTTCACCTTCGGCGGTAGTAGTGGCAGCAACATCGACAACCTCAGTCCACTCTTCTTCTCCACCGTCAACAACAGTTTAGTTTCTTCCTCTTTCCCAAACAGTAGCTTATATCCTTTGTTTTTGCCACCAAAATCCTTTTCTTCTCCCTCGGCAGCAGCTGTGCTTCCGTCTGACAACCAACAAACAACAGCTCCTTGGCACCTACGACAGCTCCTTCATCTCCTCTGGTAACAGCGGTTACAGTTTCCTCCCCTCTAACGACAGAAGCAGCAGTAGCATTGACTTCACCCTCCATTGCATCCACCTTCCTTCACTCTCTACAGCCATCACTGACACCATTCTCGGCGCCGCCACCACCTGCGGAACCAGCTTGACCTCCTCTACACAACAGCAACAACATGCAACCTCCTCCTTCTCCTTTGTTATGTTACAAGTGAACAGTAATCGAAAAGGATTGTTGGGCGAAATGGCCCAACTGCCAGGCCCAGTCTTAATATACATTTAAAAAAAAAATGCATCTCTCTCTCTCTCTCTCTCTCTCTCTCTCTCTATATATATATATATATATATATATATAAAAATTGTTTTCATGCATAAGGCTGAATTCTAAAAATTTCCTAAGCATATTTTTTACAGAAACAACAAATCGCATCTTTTCTCATATTTTAAAATGAATATGGGATATCGTAACTAGTTTATGATTATCTGTTAAAGTTCGGTCAAAATATCAAAAATCTTTAATCATTTTGTTCATTTTTTTGCAAACTTTAATTATTGGGAAGTAAAATTACATTGTAAAGTACACTCGTAGATATTAAAAAGACAATAAATATAGTGTTAAAATTCAGACCTTAGAACAATTAGGTTTTCGACCCAATAAAAAAGATCTACTTTGAGACTTAGAAAAGACCAACAAATAAAAATCTAACCTAGAAAAAAAAATCAGACAACAATGCATCTTACCTTAGGTTGCACTAGGATGATAAGTCTTTCCTTATACAACAAGTCCCCTTACCCAGACTATTGCAGACCATTAGATTTTTTAGTGACCTTAATACTAGGTGGGAATTGTTAAAAATTATAATCATAATTTTATGATTAAATAATACCTCTTTCTACACACTTCGATATTAACTTAACATACAAATGGAAGATTATATTCAATCCGATTATCTTAACAAGCATATATATTATGTGTGCGCGAAGATGAAAGAAGTAATATTTTCTATGAAATGTATGATGAATTTTTTTTATAGATCTATTTTTAATATAACAAAAAAAAAAAACCTTTTTCATGTGCCCAAAATTGTGGTGAGGAGTTGGGAATAGTCAAGACCATAGTTGTTAATTCCGTTCTGTTCCGGCCGGAATGGCCGGAACGTTCCGTTCTATTCAAAAAACCGAGACAAAACGGCGTCGTTTTTGTCTCGATTTTAATTCCGATCCATTCCAGAAATTCCGTCCAAATTCCGCCCGGAACATCTCGGTTCCGTTCCGGTTATGCCGTTCCGATCGTGACTTGCAGCCCCTCTTTTCCCTTATTACCGTAATTAATCGGAATTGAACACAAGGAAGATGCTTGGCTGAGCGGTTGCAGAGGCGTTAGTTCACGCGGGGCGCGGGAGTTCGAATCCTAGGAATGTAAGTTATTTTTGAGTTATGATGATATATATATATATATATATATATATATATATATATATATATATATATATATATATATATATATATATAGTCACCCTCTCTTGCCCTCTGATATAATATATAATATATATTACTATATATATAAAACCCGTGGCCTTTTCACTGTGCACACAGACACAGTGCACTGTGGATTGCAACAGTAGTTTTTTTTTTCTACTTACGTTTTTTTTCTGCTTTTTTTTTCGTTTCTTCTTCTTTTTTTTTTCATTTCTTCTTCTTTTTTTTTTCCTAATTATTCTTTTTCTTCTTTTTTTTCCTTCGTTTTTTGCTTCTTCTTTTTTGCCTTTTTTTTGTATTTTTTACTTATTATTTTTTTTTCATTTTTTCTTATTATATATTTTTTTCTACTTTTATATTTTTTTTGTTTTTTGTTTTTTAATAATCGGGGTGTCTGAGCTCGCTTAAATGCACCACGATTAATCTCCATATCAAATTTTTTTGATAACTAGGGTGTCCAGGCCAACTTATGCATACCACGACAATCCTCGGACCCACATTTTTTTTCTAAAATGCTTTCCTGCTGTTACATTTTTTTTTCTTTTTTTATAATTTTTTTTATTCACTTTTTTTTATTCACTTATACATTTTTTTTATGACCGGGATCTCCGACCAGCTTAAGCACACCACGACTAATTCTTGGGCCGAATTTAAAAAAAAAAAACAATATGGATTGCTACAGTGCTTTCACGCTTATATTTTTTTTATTTTCTTTCGCTTATATATTTTTTTGTAACCATGGTCTCTCAGCCAGCTTAAACTATTTTTTTCACTTATATATTTTTTTTCACTTATATATTTTTTTTATAACCACAATCTCCGGGCCAGCTCAAGTACACCACCACTACTCCTCGGACCAAATTTGTTTTTTGATAATCGGGGTGTCCAGGCCAACGTGGACACACCATGACTAATCTCCGAACCAATTTATTATTATTTTTTTTTCCTTATACATTTTTTTATTCATTAATCTCCGAACCAATAATAATGATAATTTTAGTGATTATTTTTTTTATAAAAATCTTTTGATTTTTTTTAAAGATTTTCCTAAAATTTTAATTTATATCGGTGATCATTTTAAAAGTAATATTACTCTATTTTTTTCCTTTTATTTGTTTTTTTTCTGTTTCTTTATTTGTTCTTTAGATTTTATGATTTTTATTATTTTATTATTTATGCAATAATAATGATAATTTTAGTAATTGTTTTTTTATAAAAAATCTTTTGCTTTTTTTTTATTTTTTTATGGAAATTTAATTATTTTAATTGTTTTGGCAGTAATGTTAGTAATAATTTTAGCTTTAATAGCAATGATAATGACAATAACGTCAGGATGAATTTTCAATCTATATTTTCATCTTTTTGTTGATGAAAATTAACAACTTATTTTTTTTATTTGATTATTGTATGTATTTTCACAATTTATATTTTATTCTTGTTTAATTTAAATTGAATTATAAAATGAACTAATCTTAATACAGTGAACTTAATAATTCAGATATCCGAGTTTTCTTGCTTTTTTAATGATGATGATAAATTTATGTTGGTTATTTCGTTTGAAACTACTAAATAGATAAATTTATATCGATTATAAATTCATATATTTTATAAAAAACTTGCACTTGACATGAATTCTGCATAAATTTATTATTTTAGCCAAATTTATATTATAATAAAAAATACACATAATTAATATTTTTTACATTGAAAAAAATATTGTGCCGCCCGCGGCGAAGCGCGGGGGCATTGTCTAGTATAATTATAAAGGGCGAGCGGGAGAGTTCTCCCGCCCTCTTTATATATATATATATATATATATATATATATATATATATATATATATATATATATATATATATATATATATATATATATATATATATTATTAAAAAATAAAAAATAAACCAAAATCAAAACAATAAAAATATATATATATATATTATAAAAAAATAAAATTGTTGCATCAATTTTGATTTTATAAAAAATAAAAATTATATTTAATTTTTTTTTCATATATATAATTAATTAATTATATGTAAACAGTACAACCTCAAAACGGCACGCCGAAATGCTTTGAAATCGGAATGTTCTGTTTCAATAAAAAAACCGGAATGATGACCGGAACTATATTGACAATTTTAACGAGGGACCAGACACATTATTGACCTATCATATCTTAATGTGACTTTGGATTCTTGTGTACTATTAAAACTCTCTCTCTCATGCCCTCTTCTACCACTTTATCATCATTTACAATGCCTGACACACCTCCTTTAATTTTTTTTTATCTCATGCCACTACACTACAACATAAGACTTGGCGGATATATTGGAGCTCGTTCTCTGTTAGATTCTGCACAAAATAAACATCACATTCACAGACTTGTAATAAATATCTAGCTCTATCTCTTACAGATTTCACATCCTTACAGTTATATTAATTGTTGAAGGAATCAATGTCACTGGAATACCATGCACCTATATCTAGCACCACCCTCTCCAGCTCTCTTTTTATGCCCTTGCTAGTTTTTATTGTAATGTAAAATCTCTTTCTTTCTTTCTGGCTACCTCTCTGAATGGGAAAGAAGAGTGGCACCTCATGGTTGACCATAGTGAAAAGAGCATTCAGGTTTCCAAGTAAAGAGAATGAGAAAAGGAGTAGCAGAAGGAGAGAAGAACATTACCAAGAAGAGGAAGGAAAGGTAATTCATGATTCTCTTATCATGAACAACGACTAACTTGTACTTAATGTGTATAACAAAGAATTGATTTCTTGGTGCATGGATTTCTGGGTTTGATTGTTTGCAGAAGAGAGAGAAAAGAAGATGGCTTTTTAGGAAGTCCAATAACCATGTTCCAGCTCAACAATGTGAAGAAAAAATTGCAATAACAGACACAATTACTAGTACTATTGCTGCACCCGTGAGTCCTACAATGGATGCCGAGAAAAGACGTGCAATTGCAGCAGAAGCTGCGGCTGCTGAAGCTGAAGCAGTAAATATTGCTAGACTCGCTAGAGAAATATGGGCTGCTATTGTCATTCAAACAGCCTTTAGAGGCTACCTGGTAAGTCATAACTGCTATATATTGCACAGTTCAATATTTTCATGTCTTTCTTCGTTGATGATTTGGTTGTCTTGATTGAGAATTGAAGGCAAGGAGAGCTCGACATGCACTAAAAGGGCTGGTGAAGTTACAAGCTTTAGTACGAGGACGTAATGTAAGAAAGCAAGCAAAGTTAACACTTCAATGCATGAAAGCTTTAGTTCGAGTACAAGATCGAGTTCGTGAACAACGAGCAAGGCTTTCACATGAATGGAGCAGAAGGTCCACGTTTTCTGAGACTAATAGCTTGTGGGAGTCTAGATATCTTCAAGACATTCGTGAGAGAAAGTCCACGGTAAGTACTTGTAATTAACAGTACTATGAGCCCATCAGCCAAACTATAATTATTTCTGAGATTATTAGACCCATTTAATTGATTAAAACCCCCCAATTGAGAGAAATTAATTTTCGCTATTTTCCTTAAGTTTATACATGTTAAGTGGTATTCTTATGTTAGTTACTTTCGTGTATCAAAACTAGATATTGCTCCTTCGTTTCCAAGGGCAATACTATATTGGTGAAATGAATCTATCATACCATAGCAAATATTAATATATAGCTTCTTTTTTTTATCAACAAACAAGTGAACACACACAACAAAAGTGCAAATATAGATCAGAAACGTCTTACTATATATTTATCGATTTTCAACAATCTCTATGAAAAGTGAGAGACAAATGCATTTATAATTCATAATTCGAGGAATGAAATAATATTT
Source organism: Salix purpurea (assembly GCA_027405865.1). Classification (NCBI taxonomy): domain Eukaryota; kingdom Viridiplantae; phylum Streptophyta; class Magnoliopsida; order Malpighiales; family Salicaceae; genus Salix; species Salix purpurea. Next base: position 28,208,125 of record JAOWLH010000002.1, read on the forward strand.
ACTACCATGGTAGCGTGGATGAATCATTAGGTCTTCTTGATAGTAAGTTAATGGCTTTTGTGTTGCAGTCGAGAGATGTAAGCTCTCTTCTAGATGATTGGGATGATCGTCGATGCACAAATGAAGAAATTGAAACCATGGTGCAAAGTAAGGAGGAAGCTGCTTTAAAACGCGAAAAGGCCTTGGCTTATGCTTCTTCTAGCCAGGTTGGTCTTCTCACTCCCTACGTGTTTGATTTGTACTAAAAAAAACTATATAATATGTATATCCTAATTATTTAACTTCTCGAATATCTACATGCAACCCAAAATCAAGAAATGGAGGTGTAGAAGGAACCCATCGGCAGGGGATGAAGAGGAACAAGAAGACAGAACAAGGTGGCTCGATCGATGGATGGCAACAAAGCAATGGGAGATAAGTAGTAGGGCATCCACAGATAGAAAAGACAACAACATAAGGACTGTGGAAATGGACACGTCTAGACCATATTCATGTTCCAGTACAACTCCAACTTGTCAAATATCACAAAGCCAAAATCACCAGCAAAAACAACCCACCAGACATTCTACTACTTCTCCTCTCCGTAGATCATACTCCAGCCTTTCTGCTCATCAATCACCTATCACACCCTCTCCTTGCAAACCCAGGCACCTTCAAGTACGCTCTGCAAGCCCGAGATGCTTGAAAGAAGAGAAAAAATGCTACTCAGCAGCACACACACCAAGATGGAGCTCTTCATATTACAATAACAATGGTCTTGGTCGATATGGTGGGGGTGGTGCTACAATATTGCCAAACTACATGGCAGCAACTGAGTCAGCAAAGGCTCGTGTTAGGTCACAGAGTGCACCAAGGCAGAGACCAGCAACACCTGAGAGAGAACGTTGTGGATCAGAACTACTTGCAAAGAAACGTCTGTCATTCTCAGTTCCTGATCATGGGCCCAGTGGAAATGGTGTTGGCAGTATTGGCTACAGTAGTAATCGTAGTTTCAGTCAGAATTTAAGGAGTCCTAGCTTCAAGAGTGTGCATGGTTGCCACTTTGGAATGGGGGAGCAATCAAATTATATTTCATGTTATAATGAGGGCATTGGTGAAGAAATATCCCCTTGTTCAACAACTAACCTTCGATGGTTTAAGTAAGAAATCTGAATTTTGGTTTGTAGAATTTTTATGAAATATGAATGTCGTCGTCCATTACAGCTTATTATCTAGTAATAATTTGATCAAATGTCACCGTACTTGTATTTTGCAAAGAATAACTCACCACTGCCCCCCATTGCCTTTTACGTGTCATGAGCAGCTAGAGGACGAGAGAATGGAAACACACCTTGGAAACCACCAACGAATGAATGACCGAGTTAGCTAGCCAGCCATCTATTAAACAATAGAAAAGGAATCGATATGTTTCTGGGTTAGTGGGAAGAGTTTGCTTCATTTTCATTACACTGGTCAACACTTCTGACTCCGAGGTCTACTTTCCAAAAATGTTTCTTGTCTGAATTTGAACAAATAAAGACAAATAACAGTACATTGCTTGCAGATCTGTGGCGTCTTGTCCTGATAATTAATAAGAGAGCAAATAAAACCGGGTTATATTAACCCCCCTCGTGTCCGAGTTAAAAAGTTGATGCAACGAATGGCTAATGAGAGGCGTCTCTTGGCAGGATGCGGGGCTTGGGCACAAGGGAGAAAAACTTAGAGTACTATTTTTGGGAGGACCCACAACTAAAATTTATCACTTTTGTTTTGTTAACATTATGTTTGGACAAATCGCTAATGAGTGTGCAACGGATTTTTTATTTATTTTACATGAATATGTTTTTGATATTTTTATATCATTTTTCAAAAATAAAAAATATTATTTTGATGTATTTCGATAAAAAAACACTTTGAAAAGCCACCGCAATTGCCCTCCTAAACAGGATAATAAAACATATTCTTTAATGATCTAGCTATGATTGACACTGCGTTTAAAAAGTGTTTTTGAAAAAAAAATCAAAAAATATATTTATTTTTTATTTTAAATTAAATAATTTTGATGTTTTTAGATCATTTTTATATGCTGTTTTAATGTATTTTTAAATAAAAAATATCATTTTAATATATTTTTAAATAAAAAATATTTTTAAAATTAATATCAATCACACTTCCAAACAGTTATTTTAATAGTAATGATCCATGTTTGCAAAATAAATAAAAATATGACATGCGGAAATTGAAATTCAATTAAAAAAATCATCCTCCTAGCTGGCGTTCAATTTTCGAAGAGCTCCAAGCACGTATGAGCATATGGTACCGTCTATTATTGCATTTAGTGGCCAGTAGGTCCACGAGTACCAGGCGGCTTTCCTAGCATCGAGGGGGGGTGGTCTGTCTGAAAAAGTGGCATGGCATTATTTTAGATGAGGTGCTGGCCCTGACTACCCCCCCCCCCCCCCCCCCCCAATAATTCTTATTTCACTGTTCTTTTCTGTTGGTTTTGAATTTGTTTGCCGGTAAATAAATAAATGTCCCATGAACAGGAATGGTTTTGAATTTTGGAAAGAAGATTGTGGTGCTGTTACTTGTTGATGTCCCATGAACAGGAGTTTTCCTTTTGGCAAAGTTTTGAAAAATATCGGGATAAACTTTAAAATAATAAAATTAGAGGGACCTGTAAAAAAAAGTGATATTTTTAGAAAGGCAAAATGTTTAATTAGTACAAAAATTTGAAGTTACAAGAGAAAAACTTAGAATTTAAGTTTGAAGGAGATCTGCTTACTCTTCTCACCCATTACACAAGACGGATTGGTATGGAATTGTGAAGAAGAAATTAAACTTTTCTATGGCTTGAATTGATCAAACAAATAAAAAAAATTAATATGGTTAGACCATATTAATTTAAGAGTTTGTTTGACACCGTGTCTCAATAGAATTAGCCTGCTCGCCACTTAAGATAAATGAACACAAGCATCCAAAAATAACAAAATATGTGGCCAACAAAATATTTTATATTTAAAATATTTTTGTATTTGTAGTAATGAAAGATGAGGGAATGATGAGAGGGTAAGGAATGTAGTAATAAAATTACAATAATGATTAAGGAGATGGTCGTAAAATAGTTGTGGTAGTGGTGAAAGAGGAGGGAGGTGGTGACAATGAAGACAAGTAATTAAAATGGTTGAATAATATTGTAAATAAATTATTATTTGCATAACATTTTACAGAATTTCATGTGCTGAAATATTTTTCATGATTAACTTTCTATAAAATGTTCTATGAACACAAATATAAAAAATATTTTATAGCGATGAATTGTTGGTGATCAATTCATTTCTTGTTTTTACAATGATGAATTGAATATTACCGAATTAGTTTTAGTATGTATTATAATAAATTGTTTGATTACGATATAATATAATTTTTTTCGTATAAAATTGTCAATTTTTAGCCATTATTTTGATATGTATTTATATGAATTAATAGGATTTATATTGAGTTGATTCAATTATTAATGAGGTTATGTAGTCACTTACGAATTATAGACACCACGTATTAGGGGTGAGCATTTTCGGTTCGGTTCGATCCGGTTTTTTGTCAAAAAAGTAACCAAACCAATTTTTTTTTTAAATAATCAAACCGCAAACCGAACTGAATCTATTCAAAACCGACCACTTTCGGTTCGGTTCGGTCCGGTTTTTTTGGTTAAAAAAATTCATAAAACCGAATTTGGTTTTTGGGCCTTCTGATGGGTTTTCTAATAAATTTTCTGATGGGCTTGAAAAACTATTTTCATACAAGAACCCAAAGTATTTTTAAATTTTTTTTGCAACAAATACAAATAATGTATTAAATTGTTGATATAGTGTTTATTAAGTTTTTTTTTTAACCTTTCTAATACTTTTGTTTTGTGTAATTTAGCATGATGAGAAATAATTAAAACTACACAAGTGAACAAATTTAAATTTAAATTACGGAAAATGCCTTCAAAGAGCTTCAAAATAAACAAGCAACATTAACATAAAACACTTTAAGAAATACAGTCGGTTTTGAACTAATTATCATTCGTCGCTAGATTTACCTTTCCACCAAAATCTACAAAAAAAAAAAAAAACAATAGAAATGTTAGATTGCAAATAAGTTGATTATTATTTAATAAAATAAAAATACAAATGTATAAGAAAAATAACCTGATTCAAGATTTTCATATTTTTCATAATCATTCATCAAGGTTGTAATGTCGATTGGGATTGATCCATGATGTGAACATATAAGCTCAAATACCAGCAACATCAAAATCTACTAGAAGTCAGTAAAAATAGCAAAATAAAACAGAAGGATATCATGCATGCAAAATTTAAGAGCCAAAATCATTGTGTGATTTTGACACATATGAGTTCAAACCTACAGAAGCAATCACATTTGGTAGCAGACCTTTGTCCTAAACCTATTTCAACTTGAATAAGAATTTTGTTAAGTAAATTAGATTGTCTGCAAGTATTAGCAACTCCCAGTTTTGGATTTCCATGTAGATATTATACTAACTATCTTCTGCCTGTTCTGTGAAGCAAAAATGAAATGAAAAAGAAGCAAACAAGCCCCCCCTCATCAACGCAACCAATTTCAACTACTTAAATTAGGCAAGAATTCAACACAGAAACCAAAATGAAAAACACTTAGATTTAAATCTCACTTTATTTCCCCAATTTATCAAAAAGATAAACACCAAATAAAATCAGTCAAGACCTAATTTAGTTGCAGAGATGCACAAAGAAAACCATAAATATCAGTCAAGACCATAAATATCCTCATTTACTAGTCAAGAAAACATTTGTTGCAGAGATGCACAATTTAGTAGGACCCTAATTTGTTGCAACCATATTTGTTGCAGAGATGCATAATTTAGTAAAAGCCCTAATTTACCAGTCAAGACCATAAATATCCTCATTATCAAATACAATGACTTCTAACATCTCTAACATCCTGAGAACCACAGAAAACCCTAACATCCAGAATCATGATCAAGCACACAAATAGTGAACACATGAAAGAGAAGAAATAAACAAGATAAAGAGTAGAGAGTCAGACCTGAAAGACAACGACAAGTCGAGAAGCGAGAGGCGAGAGGGATGAGATTTATGATGCAGAGACAGAGATGCGAGAGGCTGCTTGCTAAGGTAGAGAGACGAGAGGCTGTTTGCTAAGGTGTTAGTAGTTTAGTTTAGTTGCAGAGATGCAGAGCCAGAGGGAGGCGAGAGGAGATAGGCGAGAGGCGAGAAGAGAGAAGAGAGAGGCGAGAGGCGGAGACGGTAATGTTTCTTAGGTTAGGGTTTCTTAATTTTCTTTTTATACTAATACTTCAAATCGAACCAGTGCTGTTCGGTTCGGGTTAATCGGTTTTGTCCGTACAAAACCGACACCGAACCGAACCGGACAGTTTTTAATAATTTTATAATCGGGTTTTTTTTTTCGGTTCAGTTTTTTCGGTTAAATCGGTTATTCGGTTCGGTTTGCTCACCTCTACCACGTATTAATTAATCCGGTGGCTTGAGACCTAATCGACTCTCATCTCTCAAATTATCCGGATCAAGATTTATAAATATAGTGATCCTAAACATTAAGTACCATAATAATAATCGCACCTAGTGTAAGGATACATTTAAATATAAAAAATCTAAAATATAATATAGAAAATTAACAAAGAAGAAGAGAATGACCATTAATCAATAGGATCTGCCATCTAGAACCTCAATCTTAATACATGATCCTTCTTACAAAGTACACAACATTAAATACATAATCATTATATATTTCATTCATTTAATGACAATTATTTTTTTCCCATCCCATGGGTGCCTTGCTCGGGCAAGATCTAGACGTGATTTTGCTCGCATGGGCCAAGTAAAGGCAAGTTGTGCCTTTAGATCCAAAGGCATTTTTTTAACACAATTTATTAATAAAACTTTAATACAATTTTAAGGACATTTAAAAAAAAAACTTAGTATGAAGCTACATTTTTTTAATATATTAAAATTATTGTGAAGGTACTTTTTAAAATATATGTATATAGAGAGAGTATGTTTGAAAATGTGGTTGAGTATTTTTTTTTTTTAAATCGTCTAAAAATAGAACATGATTTAAAAACAATAAAAATTAAAACACTCAAACTAATCAGTAAATATTCTTGATTTTAGGGTGGGATGAAAAAAAAAAAAAAAAAAAAAAACCTTCGACATCATCAATATTTTGATATTGAACAGCAGATTGATCTAGACATGTATCCTCTGTAAACGGGCTTGGCCTGGTGGTGTGTGTTTACAAATACGGAGGAGCGGAGACATGTGAATTGACCTTGGAATGGGTGACGCAGGGAAGAAAGCGTGAGCCGAATTAAATACTCCTTGAGACCGAGTCCTCCTCATTTTGAATTAAAAATTTAGCGCCCAACGGCCTTACTCCCTACAAAAATTTCAAATTTGAGTGACTTGAAAAGCCTCAATAATAATTGCACTTTGCTTTTTGCGATTGCCTCACATTTACCATCCATGTAAATGATTTCTTTTAAGATACCCCATCACAAATAGAAATAATGTTCTTTATGTTATAAATATACTATTTTGTTAAACTATAGGATATAAAAGTGGTAATATTTTAATTTACCGAAGTAAATAGTTGGTTTTATTCATGTCATTTATGAGATTCTAGTGTGAAATTAATAGCATATGAGTTTTTGATGAAAGGTAAAACATTTATTTATTTATTTTGGAACCAAATATCATGACTTTGAATATGTAGCATCTCCACCTAGATCCTACATAATTGAAGTAATTTTGGGCATAGTTATAGGCTTATTTAGTGTTTGGTTGAGAGTGTAGTTGAGTTTGTTTATTAATTTTTTTTGTTCAAAAATGCATTAAAATAATATTTTTATTTTTATTTTTTAAAAATAATTTTTAACATCAGCACGAAAATGATCTAAAAACACAAAATTTTTTAATTTAAAGTAAAAACTAAAAATATTTTTTTTTTAATTTTTTTAAAAGTACTTTACAAATACATTTTCAAACACCCCGTTATAGTCTATCATGTCATTTTGATAATTCCTAAAACTTGGGTAAAACATGCTAAGTGAAAATCTCATTATAGTTTTTCTTAATAAAATGTTATTTTTTATTTAAAAAAAACTTTGATTAATCTCATTTTTTTCTTACAAACATGTTAATGTTGCTTTATTCCATTACAATTAATTAATCACGTTCAAGTTTTTCAATAAAAGCAAATTTCTCTCATAAATAATAATAATAATAATAATAATAATAATAATAATAATAATAATAATAATAATAATAATAATAATAATAATAAAATATAGTGGGATGAGATCTGACAAATTCATTTAAAATTTCCTTCCTAAAAAAGTCATCCCTGTATCTAATCCTTTGTCTTCACTCTCTGCGACCACTCTTGCTTTCCCTCTCAGTCTTCTTCAAATTTCAAACACCAAAACAGCCATCAACAACACTCTTCAGCTACCTCCATCATCATGGGCTGTGTATCTTCTAATCTACTTAACAATGAGGATGAGTTCGCTCAATTAGGCAGCTCAGCGCTAAGTCACCACATAGTTTCACTCACTTCAACCACTTATGGCCTCCTCAATCTTGATCCGCTACCACCACAAACACCACCACCACAAACCACCACAACTCCTCCAACACCATCACCTCGGTTCACTCTTGGCTCCATCTTCCCTACCCCTCTTACAGAACCTAAGTCGAAACCAGAAATCATTGATTCTTGGGAACTTATGTCTGGTCTTGACACCGATAGCTTTCGTTTCTCTCCCATTATCAAGAAAGACCAAGCAAGCTCCCATTTTTCATCCTTTTTCAAGAAACATCAAGAAACCCCTTCATTTAGAAAAGAAAATACCAACCCAAATCTTCTTTCGAAGGATAGCTCCTTAGTTATCAAGAAGTGCCAAGAAAGCCCTTTATCTAGCCAAGAAAACAAGAACCCAAATATTCTTTTGAAGGAAAGTACAGGTTTGATTGATAAACTTGAGAGACTATGTCCACCCAGTGGAGAAAACAGAGTTGTGATCTACACAACGACTTTGAGAGGCATAAGAAAGACTTTTGAAGCTTGTAATGTGGTACGTGCAGCACTTGAAGGGTTTGGTGTGTTGATTTGTGAGAGAGATGTCTCCATGGATAAAGGGTTTAAGGAGGAGTTAATGGAGCTAATGAGAGGGAAAGAGAGAGAGGCGATGGTGCCACCTAGGGTTTTTGTTAAAGGAAGGTACGTGGGTGGGGCTGACGAAGTGATGAGACTAGTTGAGGAAGGGATAATGGGAGATGTTTTAGAAGGGTTGCCTAAGAAGGGAGTAAAGGGTGTGTGTGAAGGGTGCGGAGATGTGAGGTTTTTGCCCTGTTTTTCTTGTAATGGGAGTTGTAAGATGGTGATGGTGATCAAGGAAGAGCTGGGGCAGAAACATGGGAGGACTGTTGTGCTTAGATGCCCAGATTGTAATGAGAATGGTTTGGTGCTTTGTCCCATTTGTAGCTGATGATCCAAGTTACAGTCTGTTGTATCCTGAAGTCCTATGTTTTATCATCATAAGTAAGTTATCTCAATTTACTTTTTTTGAATTTGAGCTGAAATGATAATGTTCTGTGTTGAATTGGTGCTAATCCTGTTGATGTGGTCTATGATCCGATACATGATCAATTTGCTTTGCTAAGATTCAATAGTTTTAGATGATTCATACAAGCGATAAATTGTGGAAATGTGATCATCATATTTCTTCTGTTACATTTGGGACAAGGTGGCTAATGAATTGAAATGATCGACTCTAAAACAAAGATGTAAAACTTCAGAACATGGGGAAGAACTTAAATTGATTAGATTTTGTAGCAGTGACATTTTTGCTGTTAAATATTCTTTTCGATGCTATTTAGATTGCCTATGTTAGATCTTGAGCATGATATATACTTTGCCTCTTACACACAATCTGGACTATAGTTATAGAGAGAGCTGCAAGATTTCTTTTTATGTTGCCATTAATCATGCGCTAAAGGTTAATGTCCAGGCTGATCTAGTGTAGAATTAGGGTTGAATTTTTTATTTTAAATTAATTATTTTAGTATTTTTAGATTATTTTTATATGTTAATGTCAAAAATAATTTTTTAAAAAAATATTTTGATACATTTCTAAACGAAAAATATTTTTAGAAACAATTACAACCACAATTTCAACAAGCAACTATTGCCGAGAGGAAACCTCCCATAGTGCTTCCAACTATTTCAATTGCAAAGAAAAAGTTGCTGATTACACTCTAGGAACTCCATTAACTTGTGCCAAATGCTTGCGACTGCTGCAATCATGTGCTGATTTGTAGTCTCAAACTGATTTATGTTCTTTTTTTTTATGGCTTTGATTTTATTTCTGGAAAACTTTCCCAGAGGACTTAGCTGATACTGAGCTAGGTGCGATTTCGAACATGCTGATTTACATCTTGGCGGCAATGGCAGCAAAGTCTTGCACCGTAAAACTTTCCTTCTCTTCATTTTATTAAAACTACTACGAATGCAAATATATTTATGTATGTATTTGGCTTTCTACAGCACAATGTTCTTTGCACGTTTTAGTGTCCATTTTAGAGTAGGAAAGAGTTGTTTTTTAGAATGTTTTTCGTTAATAAATATATCAAAATAATATTTTTATTTTTAAAAAATTATTTTTAACAAAGAACATCAAAATTTAACCATCATATAGTACGAGTGTGACTTGAGTAGCTAATTGTAAGCACAAATTAATTATTCTACATTAAAACACACAAGATAATATAAAGCAAGTAAGGGATCTATGAAGAAAGATTAGTTTAGATTTTCATGCAATTGAGAGGTTTGGTTGATGATTATCTAGACTAAAATAAAATTAAATAATAAAGTAAAATTAAATAAAATTGAAATTTATTAAGAAAACAAACCTTGATCACAAGTAAACATTTATCTACGAAAATTAGAACTGATTTTTGAAACGAAACTCCAATACAAATTTTGAATTTTTATCTTTTTTAATGTTACATGGCTAACAAATTTGTTGTATAACTAATTATAACCAATCAACAATCACAATATTCGCATTAATGATTTAGTTCATTAACAATCTTCTAAACTAGATAAATTCATTAACCTATATAACAGAAGTGTCTATAATTCATGTTTATTTATTCAAATGTTTTTCTTAATATTAATAACATAGATCTATTACAATTATTAAACTTAGTTGCTTTACAAGTTTATATACCACAACTTTTGATAGCAAATTTAGTAATAAATTATTCACTATAACAACTTAGAGACTGCTCTAGTAATTAAGATAAACAATTATAGAAAATATGCATAGAAAAATAAACAATTTCATTCATCATATGAAATTTAAAAAAAAATAAAAAAATAAATCTCATAATTTTTCAAATCTGAAGATTCTTGTCCTTGTAACCAAAAAAAAAAAAAGTTTAGCTTTACATATCTATTGAACAATTAATCAAAAATAGAAGAATGCTTGAACTAAGGTTTTTGGAAGAGAGTATTTATGTTTTTTTTTTATATTGGTTGCTCCTCTCTCTCTCTCTTTTATTCTTTCCTTTCTCTCTTTCTTTTTATAGCCTAGGAAACTTTAATTCATACTTTACAAAACAATTCTCTTTTAAGTAGACAAATTTACATTTAAATACTTCAATAATTATTTTTCTAAAAAGAAGAAATAACCTTGCATGAAATCTTCAATCTTTGACTTAAATGAACTAAATTGTTGAAATAAAGATTTTGATGTCAGTTTGGATGCTTTGGGATTTAAGTTGAATTTGTTTCTTCACAAAATTTGTTTGTTGGCAGAGTTCAGAATTCATGTTTTCTGCTGAAATTGAATACGCTAATAGGTCTTTGAATCAGGAATGCAACAAAATTGAGTTTGCATCAAATTGATTTTGATAGCTTAAGATCAACACTAGCAGAATGCAAGATTTGACTTCGAAGACTATGATATTCATGTTCTTTTTTATTTATTTTCCTTGTCATAGATTTCTAGAAATGTATGGATGTTAGTTTTCTAATACCATTAGAATCACTTCATTCCGACCTCTATAGCTTAATTTCTGTACAAAACATCAATTGAAGATTAAATAAGTCAATTTCTTCTAATTTACATTTTTTTTATTATTTGTTTATAAAAACACTTTCAAAACACAAAACAAAAAATATTAAAATATTTTATATATAAAACATAGACAAAACACTATATAAATACGAGTAGAATTATTGAGTGATATAGTTGCATCATTAATTGCAATTACATTTACATTAAATAAAAAAACTAAAAGGAAATAGGTCTTTTAATGTTGCCTTATATTCATTTCTCTTATAACATTTAAGTCATTCTTAACGTAACTGAAAAATGTTGCTTTTTAGGGTGATTTTGTATTTTCATGGGGTTTTAATTGATATTGTTGAATTTAATAGGGGTGGATGGGTCTTCATATAACTTTATGGCACGATATAATGACCTTTTTATCTTTAAAAGACTGTAAAATAATATATACTTATTATTTAAGGGTATTTTTAATATTTCAAAATTTAGAGTGAATTCACAAACATATTCATAAAAATGAAAATGAATTGAGAGAGTAATTCTTGCGTCTTTTGCTAGTTATATAATATTATTTAAATTATTAAATTGGAAGCACGTGGGGCTCCAAACAATTTTTGGTGGCGCGTGGGACTAAGTTATATGGCCAGATAGTTGTTTCCAAGGCGGAAATATGTTTGCTTCTCCATCTTTGATTTGTCATCAATAGACATTTCTTTTTTCGTTTTCTTTTTTCCTTTCGTTCTAGAAAAGCTTGTTGTAACTCCTGAATTGGTTTTCTTTTTAGATTTGACCCGTATTCTTTTAATTAGTATTTATTTTATTTGAAATAATTTTTATATATAAAAGCAATTATATTCAATTTCATCCTTAATAGATTTTTTTAACTTTGAATTTATTCTTGTTTTTTTTTTTGTATTTTTATTATTTTAAATAATTTATAAATTATAGGGTTAGGAGGTTTATTCGAGTTTACTTTGTTGTTTTCATTCCTTTTCTAATATTTTTTTTTGTTTCATCATTTAACTTCTTCTTTTTTTAGTTTTTGATGGGATTTTTTTTACTGTTTAAGAGTAACATGGATTTTTTTTAAATCTTTTCTTTCTCTTTTCTCTTAGATAACCAAGAAGCTCATACAAAAACATTTACAAAATTAATAGTCTTCTATTTTTGTTTCAATAAATTTTGGTTTTTATTCGTTTGATTGCAATTTATTTGGCTTTTAAATCTTTTTGAACTTTATTTGTTTTTCTAATTTTCCTTGAGCATTTTCTTTAATCTCATGCTTGTATCCAATATGGCTATCATTCTTTTTATTGGTATTGTTTTTTAAATTTCATCCCGATTTATTTTATTTAATTTGATTTTTGTATCCAATTTTGATCTTAATTCATTTGCTTTTTATTTTTTTTCTTAATTTAGAGAAAATTTTACTCAATGTGTGATGGAGCATGAGCTTACTTATATAGTAGACACTAAAATTCTATTTGGCTAAGAGATGCAACCAGAGTTCATGAATTTTTTTTCTCGTGTGTTTTTAATTTATTTTGATGTTTTGATATTAAAAATAAGTTTTAAAAAATAATAAAATATATTTTTAAATAAATGAAAAACAAGCTTTAATGCAATACCAGTCACCGTTAATTGTGAAAGATCTCCAATCATTTATTTTCCCGAGCGGTAGTACTTCATGTTTTATGACTTAAGAGTTGGGCTGTACAGGCTGCTCTCACTACATGGCAGCCCATTTTCATTTCCAGTGAGAGGGTGGTTAAATATGATAATAATAATTGTGTCTTAGGCCTCCTCTTTAGTATTGGACCTCTACTATATGTTGAGAGATACCATTGTTTTCCCCTCCGAGGCCAGTGCTAAACCCGGTCCATTTCATAGATTTACTTAAGAAATTCAAGAATCAATACTTTTTACATGTTGGGTTTCAAATTAAATTGAAACAAGTGAATAATTTTCTAGCTGGAAAAATATAATTTAAATAAAAATAAATAAATGATTGATACATTGATTTCGGTAGAGTTTATACATTGCGGGTCTGTTTATCTTGTGTCATCCTGACTGAGAAGCAGTGTCAATCCCTGCATATGGTAAGTCCAATTGTTAGGTAAAATAGCATGATTTGACACCAAATGGTTTCCATTTCTCTTGTTTGCATAGAAATTGGTATACATTTTATAATCTTGTTAGCGTTCATGCGCAGATATCACCATCTAGCCCCCATTTGTGTGTTTGCATCAGCACTAGCTAGTCGAGCATGAGAAGATGGAAAAAGTCCCATCAACAAACCATTGAAGAATCTATTCCAATTGTCTTAGTTTTTCACGATGATTAAGCTACATGACTCGGACCTTAAAATTATTTATCTAGAATTATAGCATGCCGTCTTCATTTCAAGCTCGTAGATGTTACCTCTCGCCATGTTATCTGACCCTACACACCTAACAATTACTTCCTTTTGAGCTCTCTCCTTACAATCTTCACCCCCACAGCCATCAAACCCGCATGTTTTTGTTGGATATTATTTGTGTTTTTGAATTGAAATTACATCACGCATACGATTCATTTTAAGATTGTTTGATGATTTTCTCTATCCACGAAGGAAATCCTCTAATTCCCATAAAAAGTTAAAAAGTTAGGGACAAGGCTTGATCAGTAAAGGGGTGTTTGGGAGTTAGTTTGAAAAACACTTTTGAAGAAATTTGATTTTTTTCAAAAAAATTAAAAAAAATAGTGTATTGAGATCATTTTGATGTGCTGATGTCAAAAATAATTTTAAAAAATATAAAAAAAACTTTATTTTGATGTATTTCTGAATGAAAAACACTTTAAAAAACAACCTCAACCACACCCTCAAATAGTTACTAAGACCAGCCCTGGCCTAGAAGGAGGTAAGGTTAAGAAAGTAAATAACTATTTAGGAGTGTGGTTGAGATTGTTTTTTAAAATATTTTTTGTTTAAAAATACATTAAAATGATTTTTTTTAAATCATTTTTGACATTTGCACATCAAAATGATCTAAAAATACCAAATTTTTTAAATTTAAAGTGAAAAATAAAAATTAAAAAAAAATCATTTTGTTTTTCAAAAACACTTTCCAAATACATTACCAAACACCCCCTAAATACGATTTTATGCTACACAAATAGTGATTGTGTATACGATTGAGCAATCCACTCACCTGCACGTATGACAAAACATAATATTTGTGTCGTGATCTTGAGAAAAGACCATTGGAAATCGAAATGATTCAATTGGAAGATAGAACGATCATGCTATGCCAATTTGAGTCCATTTATGAAAGTGAATTTCCATATGGCCATGATTAATTAGGTGACGTTAATATATTCTGAACTAAGTATGTAGATAATTGTCCTTGTGATCATGATCACAGCTACTAAATTATTTTTCTACTTAGCATAACAAACATTTGGTGGGATAACAACGGACAATATTGAAGCTAGAAACACCAACACCATTGCATCATCAGCTAGCTATTGATCTGGTTCTTCTCTTCATTTTTTATTTTTTATCATAAGATATGTTTGGAATTGTGGGAAAATAAAACAAAATAATTATATATATTTGATATCAACATATTAAAAAATATGAATTAAATATTTTTTGAAAGAGAATATATTCTCTAAAAATATATGGAATCACTGCACCCCAAAACAGAAGTTGAGGGTGGAAGAAGAAAAACAATCAACGTAAGGATTTGGGCCTACAAGGTAGAATGGAGCTCTCTATTAACCCATCAAGTCCCTTTTTGTGGGGGCAGTAGGTAAATCACAAGTGGGTACTAGGGCCCACTATTTGCATGCTATGTGCCCTAGGTGGTAATGCAATCTGACTATGAATATTGCAAGTGTATAATTAATTAATTTAGAGGCGTATTGAATTGATTTTTTTAAAATTTTCAACCACATTTTTTCATTTTTCAACGGGGGAATAATACCTTTTCAACCTAAATTATCAAGCACTAAATTATCAGTGACCAAATGTGAAGTACAATTGGACATATACTTGAATTAGACGACAAAGAGCTCTTACCATTTCAAAATGGGGATTATGTTATGCTCCATTCAAATTCTTTGATAGTTCAGTTCTAACAGAAATAAAGATCATTTGTTAGAAATACAAGACAAGATCCACCACTTGGTGGTAGAAGAGTAACTCAAATCCATTCACCACCACTAAAGAAAAAAACTAATCATGGTGTTGATTCCATCGTACCATCTCACATAATATTTTATTTTATACGAGAAAACTCCATTTTCAAAGCATGCTTTGCGGTCTGGAAAATCTAGTAAAATTTTAATTATTTTAAGTTTTTATAAAATACACACGTCTTGTTTTGAACTCAAAATTTGCGATGCAAAGTTAGAAACGACTTTGTGACTTCTCATATAACACTGTGGACGGCTGCAATTTATTTCCCAGGCAAGAGAAAAGGGAAAGGAAAAATGGTAATCGATACACCGGAAAGAAATGCCGGCTTGGGAGAGAATGCTGTGGCGATTCCAATGCAGTCCAAGAAAGTTGAGCTCGTGAAGAATATAAAATGCCTATAGGAATATATGTTTAGACAGTGTTTGTGCAAAAAAATATAAAATTATTTTCTTTTTATTATCTAATTATTGTCAAATTTCTATGTTAATTACTATTTTGTGACACACATATCTCTGTAACTTGTTCAATCAGGCATCAGCCACCAACAACTGATGTTACCTCATTTATATGTTGCCATTTATTCTAATTGGTTCATGCAGGGAAAGCTAGGTTGTAGTGTATTTATGACATATTTATAGGATGTTTATTTTCGATTTTCTTTGGTCATTCTAGTACACAAATTAATAATTTATTTTTTGTTTGTTTAGCCACCAACCATGGATGTAACTTCACTTTGGTGGTCCTTTATTCGTTTCATTTCCTGGCTGTTCATACACTTCAAATTATTTTGAACGAAAGAGAGAGTATATTTCTTTTTTTAGAAAGCGTATTTTGTAGGTTTAGATAAGCGAGTAAAACTCAGGTTGTTCCAGACTCTTACAAAGAGTACACATCCTGACTCGAACTCGAGAACTGCTGTGCAAATCGCAAGCCCTTTACCATCATGCCACATCCCTTGGAGACCAAAAAGAGGGTATACGCACGAAAGGAAAATGTCTAATTGACAAGAAAAGAAGAAGAAAAAACATAGAATTCCTTAAATTTAATTCTAACTTGCAAATTAAACATTAATCCTTAATTTTGACCATTGCAATGTTTAATTCGAATTATTTAAATCCCATCACAAAAAAAGGCTAGCTGTATATTTCCCTTCTTTATCTCATATATTTACATATTTCCCACTCTTTTCAGTTAAATTACGGGGCTATATATATATATATATATATATATATTCTTTATCTCATTTATTTACACATTTCCACTCTTTTCAGTTAAATTACGGGGCTATAAATATATATATGGAATGTTGGGCACACACGAACGAGGGCTTGTTGCCATTCCATCGCTTGAAAATGGAGTAACAACAGCATCATCCACGTAAATATCACCCTCTACATGCACAGATTTAATTAGTTGCCGATGGGCACGTCTCAGCCTCTCTCTTTTTGGCAACATCTCTGTGCCAACAAGTTTTGATCACGTCTAACAAAACCATCATTACAAAACATTAGTGTTTTCCCCACTGTGTGAACCTTATCCTCCAATAACTCCTTGACGCTATTGGATCAACTAAATCAGGATCAAAGATCTCTAATCTGTAGACAAAAACACACTCCAATTGTACTGTGCTGAAGTTACAGTCCAATTGCCAATGAGTGTGCTACGACAATTGAGATTTAATGGGGTTAGATGCATGATACCGAGCATATATTAAGTCCTACATGATAGATTAACCTTACCAATATACAAAGACTTGTTTGGGTATATTGTCAATCTTATTCAAAGCTTCTTCAGATCAGTATTTCTATCTTTTTTGTATAAATTGATGGACCAGAGATCACTGGTGGGAATCAATCGCTAGGTCAATTACTTGCACCGAAAAAGTAGTTGATGGGTCCTTCCAGGCTAGCTTAATTAGTTATAAAAAAAAAAAAAACACGTACGAATAAAAAGTTGGGCCATACGAAAGAAATTATTGAGGAAGCTTAACATCTGCAATTAGAGCCAAATAATGATTAGTCATTATCGGATGGTACGCAACAAGGTAAAGTTCAGTGAATGAGAACTTGTTTAAAGGCGCTGCAAAATATTCTTCAGGAAGCTGCTACGAAGCAAATGTGTCTTGCCCTGATCAATCGTCACATATGCATCATGTATGCGTGCATATTAGAGCGAGCGCTCTCTCTGTTTTCTTTTTTTGTTTTTTATTCTTTCAATTTAGATAATTAATATTTTGATCATTCCCAAGAGGGAATGGTCTATCTTGTCATGGGAAGCCAAAAGGGATTTCAAATTTCCAATAACTTTTGACAAAAATCAATCCACGATTTCCTCATCAAAAGCAAGTTTGAGGACAGATGTGCAAGGAGAACTGCTCAAATGGTGGTAGTAGATTTGGTCTATTTGATTATTAGGTGGTGCATGAGAGAGGATCACCTAATAAACCCAGAAAAGAAAAAAAAAAAGAGTGAAAATTCAGGCCATGCAACCGTGGCTATTTGATTCTCCCGGCCCCTTCGTCCTACAGAAATTTCATGTTGACTTCTTACGAAGTTTAAATTAAAAAAAAAATACCCTTCGAGGATTAATATTTTTCATTCCCAAAATAGAGATTTCGTCCATAAGCTTCGAGGTATAACAAGAGTTGAAAACCTTCCATGTTGATTTCTATGATAAAATAAAGAAAGGCAAAAGGATCAATAATGACAATTTTAAAATATTGTATGAAGATTTTCTTTCGTTGATCAAATAATCATTGGCGACAACCCTTTTTTTTTTCTTCTTAATAATTCCATATCAAATTATTAGATATGATGTTTTCAATGGTTCAAATAATTATAGATTCAAATCTATATGATCTAAAATCTTTGGTTTTATTTGGTTTTTTGTTCTCACTATACATGTAATGTTTTTCTTTTTATTTATTTGAATCAGCTGAAGGATAGTTCAAAAAGCTATGACTAATCGGATAAATTTACGAATTTTAAATGGATTTTAAGTGGTGTAGTTGTTGGATATATCGATGAAAGGAGATTTCAGAAACTTATTACACACTTACTTCTTTTAATAGATCTTAGTAGTGTGGCTTGTTACCTCATTAATAAGTGATGGTAAGATATTTCCGAGTTTGAGATGCATGGAAAAAAAATCATTCTATGAACAGTCTGAAAAAAAAAATGAAGAGGACGAGATGCTACTCATCAGGTAAATGATTTCTGCTATATTAAGCAAGTCCTTTTTTACTTAATTCATACCGATTTCCAAATCTCAATTTGATTCGTGTGAAAATTGTAATGAATAAAATTATAATTTCCTACAAAAAAAATAACATAAAAATGCAGCTTAAGATTCCCAGTCCCTTCATACATTTAAGATTTTAAATTACAGGTGCGTTTGATATTGCTTTTGCTTTTGTGGTTGAGGTTTTTAAAAAAACAGTTTTATTAAAAACACTTTTAGCTGTGGTTCATAATAATGTTTGAAGTGTTTGGTTAAAACTGTGGTTGAGTTTGAAATTAATGAAAAACAGTTTCATGTGTTTGGTTATCAAATTTTTCATATTGCTTTCAACTTGTGAAATTACTTTAAAGAGCATAAACAAATACACACAATTTATATATATATATATATAGTATTAATAATCATAATTTCATAATGTAATGAATAATTTCATAATTTAAGTACTTCATCAAACTACTTGTAATTTCATCACGAACTAAATCCATATGTGAAGGCTTATACAATCCCTGACTATTTGATCGAGAAATAACATCTGGTAAAATATCTCCGAAATAAAATTAGGATTACGAGTCAAAAGTTATATAGTGATAACTTTTAATATATTTATTTATGTTTCAATTAAGTTTTTAGATTATTACATTATTTTAATATTTAAAAAATATAACCCTCCCTCGATCAGACCCGACCTTCCCCTCCCCCCCCTCTCCAAACCAGCAGACCCCTCCTCCCCTCTCTTGATGTCTCCATCGACTCCCCGCCCCTCCCCTATCCCCACTCTCTCGACTTCTCCATCGACTCCTCCCCCTTTCCAGAACCCTCTTTCCCCTCTCTAAACTTCTCCAGTAGCTTGGGGGGGGGGGGGGGGGGGGTAATTAATTTTGCTTCTCTACAATGGGTTTCTGCGAGGATGCATGAAAATGGAAAAGACAGGAGGCGCAGTATTAACGGTTTGAGAAGCAGTAAAAGTATGAGTTTTCTGCTTCTTCAAAAAAGCAAATTCGATCGATATTTGTGGTGGGTCTCATAACAAATTAAACTGCTATTTGTGAACTTGTTTTTGGTTGAATCGGTGTTTCAATTGCAATACCATATGCCTGTGGACAGTCCCCGTTCATCCAAGGATGTTAGAGATAAGAGAAATCGTCAGGCTTTGCTCATCTTACTTTGAAATTCAAATATTAAAGTATTTTTGTCATTGTGTTTTTAAAGTGTATTTGAATTTCTTATTTTTTTTATTTTAAATTAAATTCTTTTATGTTTATAAATCATTTTCAAGTACTAATATTAAAAATAATTTTTAAAAATAATAAAAATATTATTTTAATATATTTCTGTACGAAAAATATTTTAAAAAATAATCATAAACATACTTCCAAAGGACCATAAATATTGGAGAAGGACGTACAACACTTAAAAATTTATAGCAATTACACATATAATTGACTGATAATTTTCAACATCACGGTTATAATTGCCAATTTTGAGTTAACAAGGTTGTGATATCATGTTAAGAAATCATCCCACCTAAAAATTTAAGCTGCTAGGTGAGACCTCAAAAGATATTTTATATTATTCTCAAACAAAAATAACATAAAAATGCAGCTTAAGATTCCCAGTCTCTTCATACACTTAAGATCTTAAATTAAATTTATCCATCATATATATATTTTCATTAAAATAGATTTCCATCATTAATACTGCAAAAGAACCAGTAATGAGTGAAAGGTGGAAAATAAATAGATAGTGCAAGAGAAAATTAAGCAAACAAAGCAAAATGATCATGCTAGCAATCATCGTATATGCTGATTAATATGGAAATATAGTAGTGTATGACATAACAAGTGTTTCTCTATAATTTATTGTACTTTTAGGTGTACCTACGTGGTCATGCTATCAGTAATCTATACAAAAATGTCTTTTCGAAATTGGTTTCCCGACAGATTCCTAAGAAATGAACGATAGATGTAGATTGATGGCACTGTCAGAGAATAATGGACAGTCCCCGTTCATCCAGCGATGTTAGAGATAAGGGAAATCGTTAGGCTTTGCTCATCTTACTTTGAAATTCAAATATTAAAGTGATTTTATCATTGTGTTTTTAAAGTGTATTTGATTTTTTTTAATTATTTTTTTTAAATATTTTTACATCATTTTTATATGTTAATATTAAAATTAATTTTTTAAAAAATAAAAAAATATTATTTAATATATTTCTAAATAAAAAAAATATTTTAAAAAATAACCACAAACATATTCCAAATAGACATAAATATTGGAGGAGGACGCACAGAACTTAAAAATTTATAGTAATTACACGTATAATTGACTGATATTTTTCAACACCACGGTTATAATTGCGAGTTTGTGGAATGCCAAAGAACGTTCTATCACTTCGATCCTTTCATATATATTTTATATATATAGGTCCCAAGATGGATCATAAATTAAACCTTGGATTCGTATTTGTTCATTTCTTGTACATCGCTATGTAACTAAAGAAATCATTATTCAACGATTAATTAGAAGCCTAAAATGAGGGATTAAGTAATTTCCAAAAATATAAACCAGCAAAGCATAGATTTCTATTTACAAAACACATGAACTTAGAAGTTCTATGTCTAGGACAGGACCACTGCATGCACTACACTTTGCTCCCACTACACTTTGCTCCCTATTGCTAATGATTTTCGGGTGGTAAGGCATCACATGTACTCTTCATCCGACCTCAACTATAGCATAAAGATAACTCATCTTTCTTCGATACTTATCATCTTTATTGGTACGTAGAATGGTTTTGAGACCCCATGACCTCTCACTATTCTTCGACAAAACAATAACCAATCGATCAATTTTGGATCATAGGCATCTTTACAATATCAGCATGCCATGTGGGTAATATCATTTGTGTGAGTATGTGCCGACCCCAACACCACATTAAAGTCAGCTCTGTGCTATAATTGGCTTGTCAAGCTTTTTCAATATGGTTAACGAATTTAGGTGAGACCTCAATCACCTTTGGATATGATTACAAGTAGGAAGAGCAAATCACTCAGAAAGTTGAAATGAAACTGTAGCTGGGAGATTCCCAGATAACAATTTTTGAATAAAGTTGATGACATATATCGTTGTTTAGGAAATTTACAGAATGGTGTGGATTGACTATGCCATCCCATCTCAAATATTTCTAAAAACTATATATATCACCCAAATTTAAGCTTATTTATGCAATACATGCATGCACTAGATACATAAAGACTACTATATAACGTATACGTACCTAGACTTTCAGGGTTTCTATATTATTCTATAGGGTGTACAATATTTTTGTTATACCGATAAGTGGCATAATGGGTCCGACGATGATGATGGAGATGGTGATTTAGCGAAGCCCCACAGGTCATTCTCGTTGGCATACACATGAGAAGTATTTGCCTGGATGTTTTCTGGGTCAGTACTAAAGCAAGATAAATGCTTGGATGTCTCCGATTCCTGTCCATTAAGCTGCGACGCCACCAGACGATCAAGAGTTACCCAGTCGTTAAGTTGCCCGGACTTGGAGTCATGAATCACGGATGATGAGATCATTTCGAAAGCGCAGTTGCCAATTTGGTTTGAGGAGGAAGGTTCATTCTCTGTCAGCATCTCATCGTACGACTGCTGATAACAAGATTTGAAACTTCGATCTTGATCGAAAGATGGACTGCTCATTGGGATAGAAGGGAGTGGTGGGCTGTCGAGCCGAGGAAGGTGCATGAATCTCTCATGGAGCCCTTCACTGATGCTATTGTTTGATGAGAGAAACCTTAAACTACTGTTGTTGTTGGAGATATTCATGTTGCTAAATGTTTCATTCTCCATCTTGCAAGTCCTTCCCATATAGAGTAGTATTTGATCAAGAACTCCATCATTCCCGGAACCAAGAATCTGATGAGCCTTTGAATCCAAGGAGCTTGATGAGCTTTTGGGACTCTCTAGGGTCTTTTGATAGTTCTTCTTTCTAAATACCCGGCAAACCACCCACCCTTCTTCAGGGATTCCCTCTCCTATAGGGTTTGAAACCTGCCGGATTAAGAGAGTGAACAAATCAAGACCATGTGAGCTAGAAGCCTAGAACCGAACATAGAAGAAATATATACCAGTAGTATCCTTCAAGTCAAAATACATTAAATATTGTATGAGATCTCAAATTTGAATCCTGTTCTTATAACAAATAAAAGAGTGTATATAATTTTCATTTGTTTAATTTTGAGCTTTGAAATCAGCTTCACTTTAATTATAAAGAATGGTCCAGGTATCTTTTTAGTAGAAAAAAGAAAAAGCAAAAAACAGAGACAGGACAAGAAAAAGGCAAGAGTATGGGATATTCAAACATGTGAAATAAAATTAAGCATATGGAAGATACGGCTTACATTAGTGTCGTGGGTGTTGTCATCAAGCCTATATTCATGCATGATCCAGTCGGATTTCTGTCCATGTGGAGCTCTTCCTCTGTAAAACACAAGAGTCTTTCTCAATCCAATTCTCTTAAACCCGCTATAGATGATCTTATCACGGCCAGTGGCTTTCCAAAACCCAGCAGCCGTAGCTCGATTTGTTCTAGTCCCTGTGGGATATTTCTTGTCTTTGTGGCTAAAGAAATACCAATCATTCTGAGGCGTAGATCCTATTTTGCACTTCTCTGCAGTCCCAAGAAAGGAAAATTTCGTTAGCCAACAGGTTTGGAAAACAGGAAACAAGTAATTATGTAGAGAAGAAGGATATAAACGGAGATCAAAACAGCTTAATTATTACCCTGGATGTCCCATGGCTCAAGCTTGTTAAGATCAACCTCACGAATTACATCGAGGTCTATCTTCTCATTCGCAACTTTCTTCCTGAGGTAGTAGTGAAGAAGCTCTTCTTCTGTCGGGTGAAATCTAAAGCCTGGAGGGACCTGAGACTGACCATTTATAGATAGATTCATCATATCCTCAGGCATTATAGCTAGGGCAATTGATGGTTTTATAAAGCTAGGTAGCGAGGCCTGAAAATATATGATCACTGCACATGTAATGAGAGAAGGAGAGGAGCGAGAGAAGAATACGAGAGAGAAACGGAAATGAGAGACAAGATTAAGAAATATGTTGAGGAGAGAGGGTGCGTAAAGGGTAATGCAGTCATGATAATTTATAATGGTTTGTAGGGCATGTGAGGGAAGGGTCCAAAAATGCTTGAAAAGTTTTGAAATCAATGCTATTAATGTACTTAGTGTGGGTTCTAAGCCTTGGGGAGAGCTAACCTATAAGTTGATGCTAAAGAGAGAAAGAGGGTAGGGTTTTTTAGCCCCACAATATAGGTACTAACACTTGGGTCCATCAAAATAAATAAATAAACAAAAGGAAAAAAAATAGAATGCATCAGCTATTTGTACATGTATATATGGGTAGGAGGAAAGCCTGAGAAAAAAGTAATAAGAACCAGCAAATCAAAAAGAGTTGCTGCACTTGAAAATATCCGTAGACCTTTATTCATGTAATAAAGCTGTATTTATATAAAGTATAGTTGAATAGAAGCAAGAACCAGAGTCTAAAACATCAATATTAAACAACAATTAATCCTAATCCATTAATCTTTTACAAACTCCGCAAAGTAATCCTTTATGGACAGATAATCCTCTAGCTGTTAATAAATCATCTCACCTAACTGGTTAACCTGTCAAGTAAAGTCTCAAAATATAACTTATATTATTTTTTAAATAAAATTCTAAAATATAATTTATATGATTTTCTAACACAGTCTGCAATCTTCTTCCAATAATACCCCATCTCAACTACGACCCATGACCTTAGTATCTATCTGAAAACAACCTCTAAAACCTCCACTATCCTTTTTTTTTTTTTTTCTCACTCTAAACATCTCGCGTTTTACTTGTGCAACCACCTCAACGACAAGAAGGCAAGTGAGAGCTAATGGGGTAGGGAGGCACATAGCTTTCATGCATGGTCCCTGAAAGACATGATGTGCTTTGTGGAGACTCAGCAACTTAATTTCTATATTTCTTCCCCTACCTTTCACTTTTTATTTCACATTTTATCATTGCAGTCACCAACTATGTACATCATGGCACTTGCGCAAGGTTAATAATATGAGAGTGATCACTGCTCGTGGGGTGGAGCAGAAATTAATATCCAAAATTAATACAGTGTCTTAAAAAAATTCACTGAGCAGGGCAAATACTACTATATATTTCAAGAATTTTGGTATATTAATATAATTTTCAAAACCCTAAGAAGGATCGACGGCTACTAGAGTCCAAGGGGAGAGTCCTACAGAATGGTCATGGAGCTACGAATTGGTGAGAGAGACCTGCATTTTCCTTTCTTGAGCTTATTATATTTTCCCTTTCCATGATTTCACATGACAACTGCTGAATCTTTCATTGAATAAAGAAAACGCTTCCTCTAGAGTCAAGATGGCATCCACTAAGAAATAAGTGGTGAGAAAGGCATCTCATAATGCTTTCTCATTTTGTTTCTTCCTTCATTTTCTAAAGTTTTTTATGGAATGGGGAAGGTAAAAATTGTCTACCGAACTCATGTGGTACTGTCCTTTAAGTGACGGTTTGGCGCAGCTAAATTATATTTATATTTATATTTTTTTATAAGGGTGTGATATACTATTGTCAAAACTACTTTTTTTTTTAAAAAAAAAAAACATATTTTGATGTATTTCTAATTAAATACTTGTAAACAAGCTCTAAATGATTCTAGCTAGCACAAGTTTAGCACAACCTTTCTATGTGATACTTGTAATTTTAGCATAAACCCAACAAAACTAAAAAAATACTCACTACTAAAAAAAGGGGGTGTTTGCAACGGACGTGTCTTTTGCAAACAAGAAAGGAGGCCGTTGCAAATATTAATTTGCAACGGACTTTGCAACGGATGTGTTCCGTTGCAACGGATATTCCGTTGCAATCAAGCAACGGAAAATCCATTGCAAGTTTGCAACGGAATTTTCGTTGCAAATATATCTTGTCAAAAGATTGTTGATTTAATTTGTTTATTAAATTGTTTATTTAATTTCTTAAATAATTATAAATAAATATTTTCATGAATATTATTAATATTTAGAAGCAAATAAATATAGTTTAAATAATATAAAAGGACATTTTATAATACAACAAAGATTCAGTTACATTTACACATTAAAGTAAATACATATTTTTACATCATGAAACAAAAACATCTAGAATTGTACATCAACATGAAACAAAACAAAAATATATTTTTAACCATTGTTTAAGGTGGAAATGATCTACGATGTTGTGGATGAGATGAAGATGGACCACTATTTGGGAGATTGGGTCGAGGTCGATACACTGGGGAAGACACGGGACCCATAGGTGCCATTGTATGTGATGGCATCGTGTCAACAGGTGTTGACATACCTTGACTCCTAAACTCAGGCCTAACAGAACTTCCATGCTGGGCGCCAAGATAATTTGCAATCGAGTTAATCTGACGTTACATATTACTAAGAAGAGCATCTTTTATTTGCAAATCATCTTTCAACTCCTAAATAACTGTGCTCGGATATGTGGAGTGTACTGAGTAGGAATGTTGTGACGAACTCGCACTAACCTTAGATTTTGGCATATGAGGTGCACCGTAAACTCTACCCTTGTTTATCCCCCCCGAAGCCTCACGCCAAGCTTCTCCATCAAAAGAAGGATGAACGTCTCGATCAGGTCCGTACTTTGCAATCATCTCATTTCTATAATTTTCCTGCATACAGACAAGTACATGTAGAAATACATTTATTTGAATATGAAATTATATTTTAAATTTTTGTTAAAAAATAAAAGTACTTACCACCATTGTTTTGGACCTGTTATCTACGAATGTGCCGGTTTCATTCACATTCTGATGCAGCATTGAAAAGACATCATCCCATGGAAGTTCTTTTTCCCCGGCTTGTTGTTGCTATCAACATTTAAAAAAAAATTAGCAACATAAATATTAAACAAATACAATAAGGAGTCTTGAATAATACTAATGCTTACCATACTGGCTCGATATGATGCAAATGAAACTGAGCCACCAGAATGAGAACTTATTTTACCATCTTATTCAATATAAATTGATTATCAACCAGCAACTAAAAGATTTAGCAAGCACAAGGTAGAAAATACAAGTTGATAGTATTTTAAATTGCCCCCCCCCCCCCCCCCCCCCCGGGGGGTAATTCTCTTAGGAGATGTGGAAATAACTAAAATGTCACCCACCAATCCACCAATCAGTATTTAGAAAAGAGAAGCAGCCAATGATTGCAAAAAATGAATATGAAAAAGAGTCCAGAATAAATCCAAAATTGATGAATAAACCACGTAACTTATTTCTATGTAAATAATATCCCAGAGGAACCACCGCAAAAATTGGAAAAACAAGGACAGAAGATTATGATCTTTTCTATCATGTAGTTCGGGTTATTATTAAATGACAACAATTTCCATGATCTTAGAAAAATTGTTGGGTTAATCTAAGTTAAGAGAGTTTAATCTCAAAATTCAGTTTTCTCTTTCTTACATCTTCCAAATGGCTAATCAAAGCCTACTAGAATAACAAATACACAAAAATACAAAATTTAAGGTGAAGACACTAGTACTCTGCTTCCAAAGTCCCGAGGCATTAGATGATTGAATTCATAGGGAGAAAAAAAAAAGATCCATGACAGGAAATCTGAAGAAAATTAACACTCCTTGTTACTAAGAAGCAGAGAAAAGCTAGCAGAACTAGCCAAGTAGCTTTGAAAAGCTAATCACGGAGAATGTTTTTCTTAGCCTAGGAATTGAGAAAATTGAACTCCAACATTTTCTCAGAGACCAAACAGAAACGGGGAATTGCCAGACAAAGATCATTCAATTCTTAAAAGTAACATGTAAAGAACCCTCCAGTAAGTATTTTTCTCAATAATCATACCAAAGATTCAAACAGTTCATTTCCAATTACTATAATCATACGGATAAAACGTTGCAATATGTTTTCACTTGCAACGGAAAATCCGTTGCAACATCAGTGTAATTTGCAATGGATTTTCCGTTGCAAATGGTTTTTCATTGCAACAGATTATCCGTTGCAAATTAAAATTGCAACGGAAAATCCGTTGCAAACATAAAATAATTTTACAACGGATAATTCGTTGCAATATGTTTTCACTTGCAACGGAAAATCTGTTGCAACATCAGTATAATTTGCAACGGATTTTCTGTTGCAAATGGTTTTTCATTGCAACGGATTATCCGTTGCAAATTAAAATTGTAACGGAAAATCCGTTGCAATTTAAAAGAAGTTGCAACGGATTATCCGTTGCAATTTGTTTTAATTTGCAACGGAAAATCCGTTGCAATATCAATTTGATTTGCAACGGATAATCTGTTGCAAATGCTTTTAAATTGCAACGGATTTTCCGTTGCAATTTTAATTTGCAACAGATAATCCGTTGCAAGTTACTTTTCCGTTGCAACGGATAATCCGTTGCAATGTTCTTTTGTCTTGCAACAGATATTCCGTAGCAAATTGAAATTGCAACGGAAAATCCGTTGCAACACATATTTTTGTTTTTTAATTAAAGAATGTGTTTAGCAACGGAAAATCCGTTGCTAATGAAATTTCCGTTGCAAACACCCCCTTTTTTTAGTAGTGACTACTTTATTAATTCATGCATATACATGAATTTGATGCTTCACTAGTGAATTTAGCATTAAAAATCATTTAGGAAAGAGATATATAACATTGTGTAGTTGGTACACTACTAGAAAATTGGATTTTTGTTTTGAGAACATGAACGGAAAAATATTCCATCTCGGTTTAATGATGAAAAATGCAATGCAAACTTTTGATATGTAATTTCAGATATAATTGGTGATAAAATAAAAAATATTGTGTCAGTTACTTTACTTTTCTTATAAAGTAACCGATAAAAATACAAATACAGATGAAAATTCCATTGGTGATTTTAAAAGAAAAACAAGACCAACTCAATTTAAAACCCAATCTCTCTCTCTCTCTCTCTCTCTCTCTATTTTTCCTTATTTCTTTCCTGTTTTTCTTTCCAACAAAAGCACCATCAATTTCCAAAATTATTCCAACTTGTGCTTTACGTGCAAGGTTTTGTTCAATTCTTCGATTTCTATATTGCAAATTTAACTTTAGTTTCTAGTTTTTTTTCTCTTGTTGTTATCTAAAAAAAATCAATTGAGGGCCTAAATTGCCAAAAAAAAACATTTATAGAAAATTGAAAGTCAATAACAAAGCAATATGGAGGAACAAATGGATGCAGAAGGATTGAAAGTTAGTGATAGAAGAAAAAGAAAGCAGCAAAGTTGAGAAGATATTGAAAATCATTAGAGGTGGAGTCCATGTGGCCTTCCTAATTACTTTAACTCATTATTTTAAAACTTTTTGATGTTATTTATTAGTTTTGAAGTTATGTTTGATTACTTAGCCTAAAATTAGTTCATGATAGGATTTTATAAGCTACTATTGACGTGTTATAAATTGTTGATAGGAACCCTTTGAGAGTCTTTGAGTGTAAAAATATGAAGAATATTGTTAGAGAATAATATAAATTATATTATGGAGCTTCACTTAATATCTTAAGCTTTTGAGTGAGATGATTCTTTAACATGATATCAAAGCCTTGTTGACCCAGCGGTCACGTATTCGAATCTCCAAATATTGGTACATGTGATGCATGATGCATATATGAGAAAATCAATCATGTTCAATTTGAAGTTGCTAACTTGATGAGCCAAACTGTTGAATAAAAATATGTAAGGTCACCAAACAACATATCATTCATCTTCTTTTCATTAACTTTGAACAACACATTATCTAGGTGGGATTAATGTAGTTGTTGTAGCCGAAGTCAAGGAACCACATATTTTCCCTC
Organism: Salix purpurea; assembly: GCA_027405865.1. Classification (NCBI taxonomy): domain Eukaryota; kingdom Viridiplantae; phylum Streptophyta; class Magnoliopsida; order Malpighiales; family Salicaceae; genus Salix; species Salix purpurea. The sequence continues at coordinate 28,237,617 of JAOWLH010000002.1, forward strand.
TTGGTTTGTTTGAGTTTAATGTAGGACATCAACAATAACTCTTCTTCTTCTTCTTCTTCTTCAGCATGGTTGGCGTTTGTCTCCCAATCAGAACAATCATATTCATAGTGCCTTAACTTGAAACACTCAATAACAACTTTGTTGAAGGATTTTCTCCCTTTTCCTCTATCTTGCCCTCCTCTTAATGCACCTTGTTCTCTTCCTTTTCATGTTCTATTTTCATGGGTGATGTTTAAAACATGTTTTTTTTATTCATAATCAAGTCAACTTGGTAAATCTAAAGACCAACTAGACGACTAGTAAAAAAATAGTTTAGCTTTGAAAAAATAATAATTCAAGATGACCTTTTATTTTGATAATGAGACATCAATATATTGGATTTATCAAAGTTTAATGGCATAACTCGTCAAATTCACAATCCAGGTGATGAATTCCACTTGGTTTATTTTCTTTTCTTTTTTTAACTATGTTTACTTAGTTATATACAATAACAAGAATAAACACTCATAAAATTAAACATAAATCAAATATCATAATATTTATTTGAAACTAAATTAACCTTTTAAAAAAAGTGAAATAATTTATAAGGAAAAACTATATATATATATATATATATATATATATAAATTCCTTCCAAAAATACAGAAAAAATAATATTCCAGTAGTGCTAATCTCCCCTACAATCTGAGAATTAATTGCTACTCAAATCCATGCCGTAAGAATATAAAAAGCTACTAATGGCCCATGGCGAAGATCTTTACGCAAAGCTCAGGCTTATCCAAAAAAATCACGATAAAGACGGTACAGGTATTGTGAACTTGACATTCCTTCTATAAGAACATCAAAGTGCCACAATAAACCTAGAGATAAGATCTACATCATTCAACAGACAAATAAAAAAGGAGGAAAATTATCGACAGGAAGCCTTCCCCCCCGCAATTTGGGAGGCTGGGTCACTCTTTTTTTGACAGCAGACAATGTGTTTCTCTGGAATAGACGCACACTAGTTATGTGACCCGTGCTTTATATATTTTTATTTTTTATAAAAATATTATATATACAGATTTTTTCAATGCTAAAAATATCAATTTAATATAAAAAATTTCATGCATACATATAATTAAATAAATCAAGAACTATGTATGCTAATAAATAAAAATCATTAACGATACTTAAAAATAATATTTTAAAAAATAAAAAACAAGTATAGATCAAAATATTGAATCTCGAAAGACAAGATTTCTATTAGGTTATGTTCGCTAAAAACATTTATTCAAGTAAACAATAGTAGAAATAAATTAAATTGATTGAATAAAATAAAAAGGGATAAACCATCATAAAATGCTACACAAATTCGAAATATTATCTCAAAATAAATTATTATTTTTTCAAAATTAAATTTCATCCATAGAAATGATATATATATATATATATATATATATATATATATATATATATATATATATATGAATAAAAAAATTCCAAATTTAAATGTATAATAAAAAAAAAATTAAGCTTAGGTCTTTTTTAACCAAAAACTTGTTTTTCAAGCCATTTTAACTCACACCTTAGAAATCATAAATTCATTTATGGATTCACAAACCCAAACAATAATTTAAAAAACAAAAATCAACTAGAGGCTAGATTTGATTTGAGTCATGGACCAAAATGAAAAAAATTAAAATTTTATTTGTCAATTAAGGGTCAAATTACACAGATTCAAAAAAACTAAGGACCAAAATGAAAATGGAGACCAACTTACAGTTGATATTTTAGTTTGACATAGATAAAATTGAAATAAATTAAATGTATAAAGGCAATTAGGGGTGTAATCAAAAGATATTATGAGAATAGGGATTCAAAATTGTCCAAAAACCCAATTAAAAAACCTTAATCCCATATAGATAATACATCGTTTTGCTTTGAAGAAGAAAAAGTGAATGACATGTCATTAAGTTCTGTTTTGGCAGATCGAGTTGGCAGCTTTAAGCTCATGAATATGAGCTACAAACCTTAAAATTAAAAATAGAATGGATTAAAATGACAATTATGCATCTCATTTATCAAGTTGTGATGTTATTTTTTATGATGATAATATCTTTTTTTCTCTGACAAACCCTTAAAAGTGGGTCACTCAACCAACTTTCATAGTGGAGCCACTAGGCAAAGACCAATATGTTCTTCATTGGATAATACTTGAAGACACTTATCTTCGAAAATCCTTCTGAATACCCCATCTCAAACATGCTATAAAGAGGAGAAAAAAAATCATTTGCAGAAAAGGAAAAAAAAATATTTTTTTTTCACTTCTCCTTCCCTCCCAGCAACAGCGGCAGCCAGCAAATACATCTTTCCTCTCTTCATCATCGGCGGCACCTGCAACTCCTTCCTCTTCATCGTCGACAACAATATATATATATATATATATATATATATATATGTCAAAAAGTTGAAGTTATTAGAAAATATTTGTAGTAGAATGTTTACTACTCAAGTATCATCTTAATAAGTAGTTATAATCAAGCTATAGAATTAATTAACCTAAGAAGTTAGATCATTAATTAAGATTCCAGAAATGTTTCTTATTTTATTTTCTTACAGTCAAAGTGTATTGGGCCAAACATATTAAAGAGCAGAACTAAACAGGATAATACAATATAAATATTACATAACTTGTTTATTTAAATATAAACTTTGCACCAACACAATTGATGGTTCAATATAGTCAAAATCACTTTGCGTGTTTATATTTTGAAGGCCAGAAATTTAGGTTTATGTTGTAGCAGGTCGGATCAATTCTACACAAGCACAGAGCTGGTTTGGCTCAAATGTCAATTACAATGAAAATAGAAATTTGAACAACGATTTTTCAACAACTTATCTCACTCCTCTTAGCTACCCAGCAGTATTAGCTGAAAAAAAAAATTATTTTTTTTATATATAAAATAACTTAATTTCAACGGTCACAATTCCAAATCACAATAACTTGTCATGATTTGAAACAGTGACATCACAAAATTAAACCCATTTTAATTTTGCATTTTGTGTGAGGTTCTCAATCATGATTTCTTGACATGTCGTGCTTTAAAATTACAATAAAAATAAATTGTATTATTTTATCAAAATGTTTTACAACTATCTTATTTCATTAAACTCTTAAATTTTATATGCAAATAGCCAAAAACAACCGCAGTATCATCACAAACTTTTTATATATATATATAATTGTTTAAATCAATATTGATGGTACAAGATGCAGCTCACGTGTACCATTTGGAGTTTAAATAAAAAATAAAAAAAAAAGAATAAAAAATGGTTTGTGTATAGCATATTATAAATACCAAAAATAATTTAAGAATAATCTAATCAAGAGAATCTCTCTAAAAAAGTTCAAAAGATATAAAGTTTAGTGTTAAATAATTGAAATCAACGATCAAGTCAATCCCACGTTTGATTTAATTAATTTTATATATGACAAACCCTAGTAGTAATCCCTTATAAATATTACGATTGATGATGGCATGAATTGAGGAAGCAAAGAGACAAACAATTCTTATTTTATTCACCAACAAATACACACTTTAGCCACTTGCAAACACTATATTAGTGGTCTCTCATATAACGGTACCACTATACTAGCAAGCACTACATCAAAAATATTCTGTTAGAAGGTCCTTGTGCTTCTCATTTCTAATCATGATCGTTATCCCTCTAAATTCTATCCCTAATCATGATTTTGGCCAGCAATTGACGGAACAACCACTTCTTTTACTTATCAGCACTGCCTTTTGTATCCTCCGTCAACTTCTATGCTGGTTCGGGGTTCGGGGGAGAATCTCTCTCTCTCTCTCTCTCTCTCTATATATATATATACACATGAATTTACTTTCCATTTCTCTATTATTATTGCTTTAATGTGCACAAAATAAGCAGTAAATATCGTGAGTTAATACTAGTTATTTACTTATCTGTTTTGTAGAAGTAATTGTAGGCAACTAACATAACATCTGTATTTACTATTCCAGTATAAAGATATAGTTTTTATTTGTTAAAGAATAATATAAATCATGTTATGAGACCTTATTTAATAACTTAAGTTTCTAGATGAGATGATTTCTAGATATAGTATTAGAGCTTGTTGACCCAGCGGTCAGGAGTTCAAATCTCATCACTCTTATTTTATTTGATAAAAATAAAGCATAAGGTAGTTTATGTTTGTACCAGTTTCAAACTCAAAATGCTTTCATCAAATAATTTAAGTTTTTAGATGAAATATTTTATTTATATTGTTTTGTTACACGATACAACAATAAAGTAATTCTCCCACATTTTATTTCGCTTTAAAAAACAATGTTGAAAACAAATTTATCTTCTTTCAAATGACGTGGGCTGTGACGAGCACACTCCAATTCAATTCTAGAAAAAAAAACACCGATGGTGCAAGAATGTCAAATAAAATAAAGAATGTATACAAGAAAGTACTACCAAATCTGCATGGTCCGAATTAGGTATATGATTCTTATGTTTGCATGAGATGCAATGTAAGGAAACATTTCTTTTGTCAAAGAAAAAAAAGGTCTTGGTGTGACTTGTGATGAAATATACGTATTTGGGAACACTTAGATGACTCTTTGTATGGAATCTTATTTATTAAATTCATATAAATTATACAAACTATAAGTAATTTTTTTATTGAAAGAAAATTTTACTTCGCATATGAGATTTTTTTTTAAATAATATGCTAATCTTGGATAATTGTCTAATTAAACTTGACTAAAAAAATTGATTTTGATATGAAAAATATTTTATCGACATGAAAATAAATAAAAAATCATAAATGATAACTCAATCTCAATTCAAATGTGAAATAACATATTGTTAAAGGATTAAAACTTCAAAAAAAAATAGACATTAAAATAAAAAGATAATGATGTATTGTATTGATCCAACTTAATTCTTGACTCTCGGTCAACTACAAAGCTCAGTTCTTGAAGTAAAATAAATAGAAAATAAGGATCAAATCTGAAATATGAAAAATAATTACAGGATTTAATTGAAAATAAAATTATAAATTATTTTAAACAAAACAAATAGTGATAAAAAGAACATGGACTAAATCTAAAAAAATTCAAAGACTACTTTGAAAATTTAAAATTCAGGTAAGAAAATTGAATAGGAGGAAAGAAAAAGAAAAAGAAAAGTTCGTCAACACCAAACCTGAGAACCGTATGCTACACACGCCTCTCAGAGATAGAGAGGTCATTGAAACAATTCAAAATACATCTTGTAAGCCATCATTTAGTCACATCACCTCGCATGCATTACTCAAATGACACGTCTTTAACCCAACTCTAACATGTGTCTTACATATGTTAAACCACCTTTAAAATAATATTTATATTTATTTAATTACAAAAGTGATCTAATTTAACTTAATAACCAAACATAACCCATGCAGCACTAGTTAAATTTTTATTTATTTATTTATTTATTTTAAAAGCAATATAATCATTTTGCTATATTTAAAAAAACAAATTATGTTTATTCTAAAAACAATATAATCATTTTGCTATATTTCTAAAAACAAATTATATTTATTCTAAAAACAATATAATCATTTTGTTATATTTCAAAAAACAAATTATAACAATCCCTAAACGTCAGTTTAATATTCTTTGCTCCATGGATTATTTGTAGTTTTACTATGCAACTTCAAGGTGGTTGCATACATGCATGCATAGTTTTACTATGCATCTTAATTACCAAGTGCTTGGACATCATAGAGCAATTGCTTCGATCCATCTTATCACTTCACTTCCTTTAAATATTTAAAATTTGCCTGATTCATTGTCGATTTTTTCTATGATTCTTCAAGAAATTCCTTTTCGCCAATCATTTTTGGAGGTGATACTTACTTCCATTTTTTTTAATTATTTCTTTATTAAAAAGTAGTGAGTGGTATTCTCCACCAATAAAGATTAAATTCATTAATGATTAATGCAATTATTAATTATTGATACTAAAGATGACATCAATTCTATATAAACACACAAAAAAAAACCTTTTTAAGAGATATTTTTGAAAAATACAAAAAAAAAAAAAAAACTCATTATATAGTTCTAGTAGAACAATATCTCTTGAAAAATCTATCATAGTATAAGATATCTCAAGGATAGGTTAGGTGATAAAAAATACTTTTCTCTTTAATATTTTTTTTTTAAATAGAGTCTTTAAGACCATCATTAAGAGCTATTTATTCTTTGAATAAGAACTTAATGTCTAATTACATAAAAGTTAATTTAATGTTATATCTTATTTCTTGAAAAAAAAGTAACTTAGGCAAGAACAGTAGAAAAAAAAATCTTCAAGAAGCGTAGCGGATAGTAGAGGACTTGCAATCAACAACTGGTCTCGAATTTGAGTCAGAACATACACCCATTATAAAAGTCTGGAACAATTAGAGTTTTACTTATTCATTTATACCTACAAAATAAATTTTCCAAGCACTTGAATTTTCTCGCATAAGAAAATTATATATTTATAGTCAACAGACTCTTAAAGGGTGGCCTTTGTCATCCAATAAAATCATCCGTTCAACCTTTAAGCTTCTAAAATGGCATTCCCCGTTTCGAGTTGCTGTTGTTTTCTTGAAACGTTTCTTAAACTTGCCAAAGTTTTTCACCCGACTCCCAATTTTAGCATAAGTTTTGTAGTCTGCTAATTTTTGCCTTCTTTCGAGAGCACTTGTTAGTCAAGATGTGATCTGCTGTGGTAAGTTTTATAGGATTTCGAGAGCACCTGAGGCTTGTGAATTCAGGTGCTAGTTTGGAGATCAAAGGGATTACAGTGTTTGATCTGAGAAAAAGTAAAAGGGATGATAATGTAAGCTGGAAAGAAAAATACAAATTTAATTGTGGATTTGGTGATATGTTGCTTTTTAAAAATATATTGAAATATTATTATTTTAAAAAAATTATCTTTGATTTTGACATTAGTCCATTAAAAATATAAAAATTATATTTAAAATACATCAATTTAATATTTTTTTTTTTTAAAAAAAAAACAGGTTAAACAACGTTACAACCCACCCTAAAACTCAACTAGACAACTAGCTAGGTAGGTAATGATGGAGGCCTCTCATAGGAAAAATAAAATAAAATATGCAAAAAAGTTAAATAGACGTGGGTCTTATAAATTATAGCCAACGAATGGCAAGTGCTGACAAATTAGCATCTGACAATAGTGAAAAGAGCATGATTTATATAAAGAGAATCAAATCTTGCATAAAAAATGCAATCTTATTGTTTTCCCGCTCTCTTATTTGGAGTTATTAATTAATTTCATAGCACTCCATTAAACTATGATCCGCTCCATTATTCATCCTAATTGGTATTTATTCTTTTAATATATATATATATATATATATATATATATGATTTTTATAATTTAAAAAAATCAAATTCAAACATATTATTTATAAATAAAAAATTATATATCTTGATTATTAGTAATACAGGTTTAGTTTTTCTTTTTAATAAACTTCCATGAATGTTTTTTAGTAGCTTTGGTTATAGAATTGATATTCCCCTTCATCACTAAATTTCACTTCATCTTGTACAAGATTTTCAAAATAAAATATTCAATTTTACATAGTGTGATGATATCCTAAAAAATCCAAGTAGCTTGGGTCAAAACTTATATCTTAGGTTATTTGTTAATCTTTTAGTATTGAAAATCTGATCTAATCGAGGTGACAAGTAATTGATGCTCTAATATTTGGGGTTTTAGTTTATTGTAATTAAGTTAGGTTGATGGGCAAGTGGATTTCAGACATTTTAGGTTAAGTTTGAGCATTTTACAATTATTTTTAATTGTTAAGCTTATGAGTATGAATGAAGAAAATTTAAAAGCATGTGGATTTAGGACTCAACGCCCATGTTTTTTGTTTTGTAAATATTGAGCTTTTGTAGTTGGTAAATACTAATTTTGACATAGAATTGTTTTTTTTTTTTGTATACTTTAGTTTTTCAAAATATAAAGAATTGATAATTGACATGAAATTTAGTCAATAATCTTGATGTTACATTGATTAAAATATAATAGACACAATGTTTTTAATTATAAAAATATTTAGTAACATTAAGTTTAGTTATATAAAGTTAATGACATAAATACTCATGCAATCTTAGTGTAATAAGTACTGTGATTGGTGTGCTGATTGGCTCGCAAATTATAATTTTCACTAATCATTAGGTTTTCATTTATTATTATATATTTCTTATTAAATATTTCAATTGGTATTTTATCTTCGTTAAAGTCAAGAATATTGTAGGAGTGGCTTTACAATGATAATATATATATATATATATATATATATATACAAGTAATAAAATTTGAGCAATCTTTTGTATAAGGGAGGCAATTAGTGTATACCTAAATAGTTTTTTCATGTTAATTCAGTTTTTTTTTTAATATCTAATCTTTTACATAATTGATGTGTAAGAAAACTCTTACTTAGATAAGGCTGACATTGATGTTGTCATGACAGCATGGGAGAATCATATTGCAATAGGTAAGATTGAATTAAAAATGCTATATTTTTTATTTAAATATTTTTTAATATTATCTTAACCGATAATTCATTTACACTATATAGATTGTGTGATCTTTGGTATAAAGTGCAAAATAATATGTTAAAGAAAAAGATCTTTCAAGTTGGGAGATGTAGAGGTTTGGAGCGGTTTTAGACTTCTTTGCATCTTGAAGACTATATAGGCATATTATATCTAGTAAATAACATCTATTTTCATGTGATGGCTGCAATTTGGTGTGGAGAACTAGAATAGGGAGAGTCAAGGTTCAATTACCACACATACTAACAAATCCATTATGTTTATTTTATATGCGAAGTGGATATAAAATAAGATTATTGATAATATCATGAATTAAGATTGATAAAGATTATTTTAGAAACTCACATGTGTAATAATGGTCATTGAAAAAGGTTATAGCTTTTTGTTGGTAGATGAGCTTAGAAACTCATGGTAAGTTGGATTTTAGCAAAAAAAAATCTTAATTTATTATTTTTTAGAATTAGTTGATTGGTTTTTATTCAAGAAACATATATCACTCGATTGTAGGAGAGATATGAAGACGATTCTTTGACCCATCCGAAGCTCAATCTAAATTTGCGGTTAAAGGCTGGATTGTCTGATGGACCTAATAAAAATTAGGTTTATGATATCCCAAACACTATATTCAAGGATTTAAGAGAGAGAAAAACATAGTATTTCTATATTGTATGCTCACAAACTAAATCCCTCAAAGAGTTCTAGACAGTTGAAAAGGTATTACAGGTGTCATTAGCAGTAAGTGCTCACCAAAGAGTTAATGCCATTAGTAATATGAAAATAAATCACAAATAAATGATATATCAACATTTATTTGTTTTTTTGTTTTTTTTTTTTAATTTGTAAATCCATCACTCATCTTATTACCATATGAATTATCAACATGATAGAAATCACTAAAGGTATAGTTTCCAACAAACAATAATCGTTCGTGATGTTATTAGTAAAAATATTTCGAATAGAATTAGTGTTTATATACCAATAAAATATTTCATATAATAAATAAAATTCTAGAAGTTAGCTAGAACTCTTAAAATTAATTCCATTTATTCTAGCACCTTCAATTCAAAAATCAAACCAGAAAATTATGTGAGAAAATCTCACTACATTAACGAATTATTTTCACATCATTTTCATATTATATAACTTTGTGATTATTTGTTTTTGTATTGACGAGTCTTCACTCGTTATATCTATCTTCTTCTTCTCTCGACCTTATAATCAAATAAATAAGTTTTATTTAAGAAGTCTAGAACATGGCCAATTCATATCTTTCTTGTCAATTAATGATACTCATAGGTGTCGCGGGCAAGGGTGGAAGGCCCCATTTTGACAGCTGAGGAGGTGGATTGAAGATGATTTAACATCAGTAACCACCGAATTAATTCATGAAGGTTCTATTATTAAAGAAGAGAAGCAGTACAGTTCTCGTAAGCCATATCCTGATAAAGCAGCTTTATAAAAGAGGCCATGATCATCAGGTAATTATTATTCAATGATTTGTTTTCTTAGGAAGATAATATAGGGACCCTAATTAAAGATGAAGAAGAACTTGACAAGAAGGCTCTCTTGTTTTCTTCCATGCTCATGAATCCTAGTGAATATATTCAAGTATTGCTGGGAAATAGATTTATAATGTATAGTGCCGAGAAGTGTCTAATTTGTTGGTAATTAAACAGGTTTAAGAATCACTAATTAAAGTGATACCTTTAGAGAAAGGTATTTAATGAAAATATTAAAAATAAATCAATTATCTTATATTCTCGTAACTTTACTTGTCAATTTCCAAATTATAGAAAATTAAAATCTCAAATTATAAGAACTCTAAAAGTCATGGCATAACTCAATTTTGTATCCTCAAAATTATCTTTTATGTATCATTTCAGTCTTTATTTTTTATATTTTTTTGGGTTGGTTTTCATAGTTTTCATCATATGAACATTATCTTAGATACTAGTTTTAGATCTAGTTTGATTCATTGTTGGTTTCTACAAGTTTGCATGTCATTATTAGTTAATAATCACACATTAGGAAGTCACCTACAATTCCTTCCTCTCCCCCTCGTCAGCAACACCTGCAGCAACTCCAGTCTTTTTTTTCCAACGTCGTCAACGCCAGTTGTTTTCCTTGGCACCACCAGCTTTTTCCTCTCCTTATCAACAGTAGCAACCTTGCCTTCTTCCCCACACAGCAGTAGTTGCTCTTCTTCTTCTCCTTTGGCCACAGCAACAGCATCACCTTTCCACGAGTGATAACAATCATTGCAGCACTTTCCTTCTCTTATTGCAGCCACCATTCTCAGCGCCGCTACAATCGGCAGAACTAGCCCGACATCCTCTACACGGCGGTAACAACAGGTAACCTCTTCCTTCTTTGTTTGTTATTGTTCACTTCGTTCGACATGGTAAACAATAGAAAGGGCTAAATATTATGTCGAACCCAACCTGAGAAGGTTGTTCGGCCAAAATGGCCCGACATGGTCCAATCTAAATATTTAATTTATATATATATATATATATATATATATATATATATAAAGGATTTAAAAAAAAAAAACCAAGAAAATATTTTGTTTTCATGCATACTTCTGAAATCTAAAAATTTCCTAAGTAAATTTTTCATAAAAAATTAAATTGCATCTTTTCTTATATTTTAAAATGAGAAAGCTTTACATATTTAAAACGAGAAGTTATAAAACATAAAAATATCTCTTTGATTTTGAATATTTATTTAGTTTCTTATATGAAGAATTAGAAAAGTAAACATTAAAAATTATTTGACTTGTCTTTCAATAACGTGAATTAAAAATTATTTCTTAAAAAAGGAAAAAAAATCATAATTAATTTTTTTGGTCTTAAGTAAAAGTTTTTAAACTTGAAACTTGTACATGATTATTTATTTTAATTAGAAAAAAAAATAATGATAATTGAATTAAAACTCATAATAGTTTAGTCATTAAAACTCTAATAATATTTAAATAACTAGTTCAATTCAAAATTTAACAAAAATTATTTTATATCAACATTTTAACAAGTAAATTTAAATTTAAGATAACTATTTCCAATCTAGCAAAAATCATAAACATTTTGTTAAGGAAAATTAAAGCTACATACATGGTCAATAAATCAACAAAAACATGAATTTCGAAGTTCATAATAATTGTGTGGCTGGGGTTGATTCAAATCTTCAATCCACCCCCTACCATTAATTGTTTAAATAACTGTTGGTTGTATTTTATTTTTATTTTTACCTTTTTCTTGTCCAGTCCACACTTTTTGAAGTTTACAGAAAATAAATATGAAGAACACGTTTCTAATATTTAATCACGATCTTGAATTAAAGAGAGCAAGAAATAATAAGTGTCACCTTACTATGTGAGGTGTGACAATCAATGGAGTGCTTCACTTTCTTTTTATTTATTTATTTTCATTTTCGGCTAGAACATATATATATGGGCACTTGAACTAGTTTCAATATTTCATTATTATCTTAAATTAACAATTAAAACTAGGAATATTTTTTGATTAATGTAAAATACCAATTTACCCCTCAATTAATCATGTAATAGCAAAGTAATCCCACATGAAGACCCAAAAATGCCCCTAAAAACAAGCCTAAATTAATTATGATACTAAGAGTGAGTTGGTAATTTTATTGTGCCAAAAAATATGAAATCTCAAAAAAGCACTTGGTAACCAATTATATGATTATATTTTCTTCGTATTTCATTTTTCTAAAAAATTAAAAGACTTTAGGACTCTAATAAAAATATCATTTTACCTCTGAGTTTAGTTTTCTAAGCTGATTAAGTAAAGGATAAAATTATCAATTCTTTATTATAATCTAAAAATAATCTCTCTAGTGCTATAATATTTATTTTTCATGCCCTATATATTATATATAGGTGTGGGTGCCTACATATTTGTTGGAAAGAAAATGATATCCTCAAGCTAATTGACAACACCATTTCAACTTGATATACATATCTAGAAGAGCAAGATACATATGTATGCCTGTGTTCGTCAGAACATGAAGCAACTACATTTTTTAATGATTAAAGTTATTTTTAAAAGTGATTTTTATTTAAAAAATATATTAAAATGATGTTTTTTTTCTTTAAAAAAATTATTTTTAACATCAGCACATTAAAATGATATAAAAACACCAAAAAAATTTAATTTAAAATAAAAAATAAAAATAAATAAATTTCAATTTTTTTCATAATTGTTTTCTAAAAACACTTTCAAACACCCCAGTAAAATAAAAATATAATTTTACTTTTATGCAATCATCTCCATATGCCAACTTGATTTTGTTGGAAAAAAACTATCATTGCTTTTCTTGTAAAGTAGCTTTCATGGAGTTCCTTTTTTCACCACCAAATATATAAGAAATTAGGATTACCAAGTCTTTTCGTAAAAGAATATTTTGATCAAATAGAGTAGCTAGCTAGCAGCCATATATATAGCCAAAGAGATTCTGTGAAATGATAATGATGTATTTTCTGGAATAGTGCTCGAGAGTGCGATAGTGTTTTTTTTTTTGTTTTTTAATATATTTTAAAAATATGTTTTTCTTTACAAATTATCAATATTATTAATAAAAAAATTAAATAAAAAATAATTTTTAAAAAGTATCATGCACTAGAACACTAGACACAAGATGATTGAGAGGAATACACCTTTTCTTTCATATGGTTGCCTTTCATGGACATTTTTTATTTTGATAAATAGAAATGTTTTTTTTATATATTACGAAAGTATATATATATATAGATAAACCGATCAGAAAATATTACTCTTTTTATACTCATATAATAAATTTTAAATCTATTAATTGTATATTTTATTGTATTTGTGTTAGAATCGAAACTTAAGATATATTGATACATTGAAATTAATTAATGCTGAAGAGCTAGTGCATCGCATGTGTTAGTACTATCTATTATGAAGATCTGTTGCATGCCTGTGGTTACATATCAACTTTCTTCAACATAGAAGAAAACATGATTGGTTAATTGCACCCGCAAGATTCCAAGTAAATAAGATTCCAAGTAAATAATTTTGTTGGTGATGTCATAAACTATCTCACCTAAAATTTTAAGTTATTAGGTGAGATCACGAGATATGATTTATATTATTCTTTAACACATATCCTCAAGTGAAAGTCTTTTAAACTTGAAAATACACATAGATCTACTATACCTTGTGTTTAATTTTTATCATATAGAATGAGGATGGTGAAATTAAAACTCATGACCGCTAGGTCAACAACGCTCTGATATCATGTAAAGGAATCATCTCACCTAAGAACTTAAAAGCTTAAATTTTTAGGAGGTTTTTGGGAATACGTTAAGAAAACGCTTTTGAAAAATTTTGAAATTTATTTTTTATTTTAAATTAAAAAATTGGTATTTTTAGATCATTTTCATGTGCTGATGTCAAAAATATTTTTTTTTAAATATAATTTTAATATATTTCTGAATGAAAAATATTTTTAGAAACAACATCAACTACACTTCTAAACATGTACTTAGATGAGATGATTTCTTTACCAAGATGCCAGTGTCTGCCTGTGTTTAGTCATTGTTAAAAAAAAATTATTTTCTTTTTCGTTTGTTATATGAATATAATATCAAATCATGCTATATATAAATCCCACTTAATTTCTGCAACAACGAATTTGAATGTGATTGGTGCCGTTGAGCTAGGGTTCTGGCTTGACCAGCGACATGTCCTCAAGTTTCTGTCATGGAATTCCTTCAATTCAAAACAAACAAATAGAATTTGATGGTTCAATTCAAAGGTTTTCTGAGCATTATCATAGGGTTGTTGGTGTTATGTTGACTAGAAAGAAGCACATATAGCAGGGTTTTGCTTTTAGTTATGAAAACGATGACCACTTACATCACCATCTACCGATAACAAAATGAATTTTCAAAGTACTCATTTTTTCCAATTCATTTTGTTCATTTATATCGTTCACAAGTCCATCAAGTCAAATCATCGCCTGCAAAATCTAGAACATATATGAGGACCACCATGAGTTTAATCAGACAAAAGAACCTGAAATCCATATTTCTTGTATATTGTGGCTGCTTGAACACCTGTATACATATGAAAAGATCCACATCACAGTACTTATCTCGTATCTGAAACAAAGATCACAAGCATTGAAGTTGTCGGAACAGATGACCTGCAATGATAAGACTCGAATCCAAGCTTTTTGATCAGTGGGGTGGAGTTCTGGGTGCGTATTTTTTTATCAGATAACCCAGAATTTCCAGTCCTCATAAAAGGAAACGGGTGATGCGAGCCTATGTTCTTGCAAGATTCAGCAGAGATCACTGCTCGCTCCAGCTATCAGAATCAGATCCATCCTCAGAAGGCTTCGCTGCTCCCTTTTCATGTTGACTGATAAAGTTCCCATATCAGCCTGGTTTTCTTGATGATCAATCACTCCATCCTTGCTCGTTTCGGTTTTGTTTTGCATTGCGTTTTAAAAATATTTAAAAAAGAAACTGAAATTTTTTTATTTTAAATTAAGAAAATTTAGTGTTTTTATCATTTTGATATGCTAATGTCAAAAATAATTTAAAAAAAAATATCATTTTAATGCATATTTAAACAAAAAATATTTTTAAAAACAACGTCAACCACACTCGCAAGCAAGTCTTCTTGTTGGACCCGGGTATAGGGTATAGTTTCATTACTGAAGAGTTGGCCACACTAGAAAAATAATATCTCAAAAAAAAAAAAAACGAATGTCATGATTGTGGGGAGGTTTTTTCATTGATGGTAGGTAAACTCTTAAAACTTCTAAGCTGTCTGGTTGGTAGCCAATATTTCAAATCCAAAGTTATCTTGCTAATGAGATAATATACTTAATAAGTTTATTGGTAACAAGTAGAAAATGGTCTAACTTTAAATAAAAAAATTAAAATAACATAATTTGTTGTATAATATGTCAAACCTATAAATTACATCGTGGACTTTACCCTCTATACCATTGAAATTAAGCAAGTGTCTCTCTTGTCTATCAATTAGGGATTGAAATATAAGGAAAATAAAGCTTTGTATTAAAATTGAGTTTTTAATATTTTTAGGGACTGAAAAGTTATAATTTGAGAAGTATAAGGATCAAAGTAAATATCTCCCACCACCAATGAAATTGCCATCTATTTTTATTCTTTATTTTCATTCTGATCCTCGATCTTTTAATTTGGCTCTTTTTTGATAAACTTTAAGCAATTGGCTATCAATTTGGCCACAAAAAATCAATTCATAGAGAGAGAGAAAAATTGGTGAGTAAAATAAAATAAAAAACACTGGGTAGAAACCATGTACGCCTTTTAGTTTTTTCTAATTATATTTGTACTAATTATAAATTCAAAATAAAAAGAATTCTATTTGGGCTGTTCCAAGAGATTGTCATCGGCCCCTGACTCTTAGGTGTGGTAGTTCCAAACTCCTGCATACAAAGTTGTTGAGCCCAAGAGATTTTGACTTGGAAGCTCATATTCTGTCTTCTCCTTCCAGTTGTTGGCCCATCATTGTCAATCCAAGTATGAGTTGACAAAAAGAAATTCTCAATTCCAACTTCCAATTTTTCATGTGGGAGTAATCATGTTTAACAAGACTTGTTTAATATTTTTCCTGAGAATCTACACTATAATAATCAGTGGACAATGGAAACATAAATATATATATATATATATATATATATATATATATATATATATATATATATATATATATATATATATATGACAGAATATGCTAATCTTTTCTCAGACTGAAAATTTAGTTATAACATAAGAGGGAGATTTCAAGAACACTGTAATAATTCACACTAAATATCAACTAAACTATCTTCCTCCATACACATAGCAGGCCTGATGCTAGAGAGACTCCAGGAATCTGAAAAATCGACAGAAGATGCTGATGATGAGAACCCATTTCCACATTTGGCTACAGCTCTGACATTCTCAATCAACTCTTCAGTGCTAGCCTCTTGGGACAAAATCTCCACTAGCTGCTCTGGACTAATCGCAAGCTTCACTTTCCAAAACCCATTATTACTTTTGAAGTGATTATCTTTGTTCTTGCTGGTGTTGTTAGACCTGGAGAAAACTTCAGTGTATGATCTCTTTAACGTGCCTTGATAATCTAAGGACATCCTATAAGGTGCAACAGTATTTGATTTAGCAGCAGCAGCAGCAGCTGGTATACTTTTTGACCTAACATGGCCTTCTCTTACTATCTGGCCACCATTTTTGGAGGTTTTGAGTGGGAGTAAGAAGTAAGACTGACCTCCATGAAGCTCTTCTTGTAGAGAAAGTGGTCTCCAAAAAAGATCTTGGCTTGGAAAAATAGCATGGCCTGGAAACTCGTTGGTGATGGATCCTGCTGTTATAGGTGTGGAAAACTCTAAGATCCCACCATTAGATGTTATCACCTTTATCACTCCGTCCGCCACTCCTAGGCCTCCAAATATACAATTTCCCATGCCTAAAAAAACAAGAATTGTAGAAAAAACAAATAGCTTTTCGAAATGGATTTGGTTTCAAGGTGAATGATCAAACTTCTATGGTTTGATGGGAAAAAATTATTCTATTTGAACAAGAAAAGATAGTTGAAAGAAAACATGACCCTTCTCTTATAGTTCTAGCTTGGAAGGAATTGAAGCCTAAAGGAGGGAAAGTGTGAAGACAAAGAGAAAGACATAAATCGTCGGTGGGATTACTCTGAGGAAGTTCCTGAATCAATCCCACTAGACAAACAAAGTGAAAAAGAAAGAGAAAATGTGACCACCATCACCGGCATTACTATTAGTCATTTATTGACGTGTTTTTTTTACTTCAACTATATGTGTTCATACACAGAAAGAAATTACTTTTATTAAGTTTGATGTGATGTATTTATAGAAAACTATTATATCTAAAAATATAAGTTATTAAATGAGATCTTATAATATAATTTATATTATACTTTAACACACGTCGTCAAGTGAAAGTCATTTAGGCTTCAAACTTGCACATACTCATACTACCTTGCGTTTTATTTTTATCAAATAGAATAAAATGGTGAGATTCGAACTCGTGACCGCTGGGTCAATAAAGTTCTGATACTATGCCAAAAAATCATCTCACCTAAAAAATTAAGTTATTACTCTAAAATATAATTTATATTATATTATAACAAAATTGTAAGTTATGTTCGCATTGCTAGCAATGTGACAATTTCTTTTTAATCCTATGGGGGCCCTTGTAACCGGAGAGAATATATCACAGCAATTTCATTAAAGATTTCAGTCAACGTTCATAAAGGGTCAATGGAGGAAAGCCAAGGGAACTATCTTCTTTTGTACTTTCTCTTTATCAAATCCTGGTCCCATAAGAGAAATTTTTGTCATCAAAGTGAAGGGATGCATCACCTTCGATAAGGGACATCCATCATCGCGCACACTCTCGCACAAACAGTGAGGTTTGGATAGCGAGCAAAGCACACCAGACACTTTTACCAGGACATTAGGACCGGTGTCTTCAAATTCTGTTGTCTGATCAATTTAGTGGAAATTAGTGTACTGACATAAGACAAAAGGAGATTTTAATTAAAGGAAAACATTAGTGTCTGGTAGGGTAATCAAAATAAAAGATATATATATATATAAGTGGAACACTACTGAAATCCAGGAAAGTAGAAACTCAGAAAGAGCTTCACTTTTCCATTAATTATTTTAGAAATTTTTGAGTTTGTAAGTAAAGAATTCTTAAATATTTTCTTATGGGGTTAAGCTTGGTAGTATCAGGAACACTCTTTATTAAATAACTAATATGGTAAATTAGCATTCGACATAAGGTTAGAATCTACTATTTAAATAATTGTTTGTCCATTCATGATCGGTACTCAACCAAAATCAATAATAATAAGAGAACATTACTATACATTTTTCATTTTCTTAAGAGATGATTAATTTGAGTTTATGAAGCATAATTAATAATCCTTAACAAGTGTTTAGTGGACACTCAATAGATGACAAGGCCAATTATATCTTGGATAGTTCCCTCTCTATATCTCTCAAAAAATGCCTCTATTTGATGATGGGTCCAAATAGCTGCGAGTCTCTATAAAATTAAAGCAACCCTTTTGCTAGGCATGATATATTCCAGGAAGAAAGTAACTTATTATGAGTTGGCTCTCGCAATGTTTGCAAGTCCTTATCATTTGTTTCCACGCAGCTGTTAAAGATGGATCGAATTGCACTTTGCAGAAACAATTTCAATGCGTTAAAGAAAGCCCTTTTATATATATATATATAAAATTTTGCCTCTATGTTTGTTGATGAAGATAGAAAACATAGAAATCTCTCGTTGATTAGATATGGGATGTGTTAGAGCATGACAAGTGAAGAGGAATGGAAGAAAATATGGGAAAAAAGAGGAAATCAAAGAAGCTCTTGATCTTTATATAATCACTGGGCCTGGAAAATTACATGGAAAGAAGAGTAATCATCCTCTAATATTGATACAAAAACAATAAGGGAATCGAAAAAAAATATTTTATGAAGTAATTTTAGGCTCAAAATATGTTTTATAAGATCCAGTTCATGGATGTCCTAAAATATAACAATAATTTAATTATTGGATCACGTCAAAAAAAGTCCAGAAAAAAAATAGATATTCTATTTAAATTGACTGCTAGAAGTTCAATTCATTAATTAATTTAATCATAATTTAGTAGCTGTTCTTTTTTAAAAAATTACACAAGAAATCATCTAAAACCTTTCATTTTAGTTTTTCTTGATTATCAATGCGATATAAGGTCCTCAAGGGACGTAGTGTGGTGGAAAATGACTTGAGATCTGCACAGCAGGTCTCGAGTTCGAGTCAGAGCATGCATCTCTTGTAAGAGCCTGCAACAGCCAGGGTTTTACTCGCTCATTTGGACCTGCAAAATATACTTTATGAAAAATAGAATTTTCTCGAATCTAAAAAAAAAATGCGATGTAAGAACGTAGAGGAAGACCATCCACACAGATGGTTTTAGCTTCAACGAATCGATAGAGCCTGTACAGCACTAAGTAGGACGTGATTGAAGCACAAAAGATACTGGAAATTTTGGAACTTTTTGAACAGAGAAGGTTCATTCCTGCTTGCCCTCAAGACAAAGATGTCCCTTGGCCTGTGATTGGAATAGAAAAAGCACAAACAAAAGATTTCCTGTAGGATTTCTCACAAATAATCACCTTTTGAGCTGGAAAATTAGTCCCATATTTCCATGTCAAGCAATTAATAATCTACAATTCTATCTTATTAATGTGATCATACGAACAAGGAAATATATATATATATATATGTCAACCTACTCATGATCAGCTTTGTCTCTCTTGACTTCACTTTCCATTTTTTTCCACTGGAATTAATTTCTTTCATGACTAGCTACATGATATGCGTTTATTACTTTCCTACGCTCAACAAAATACTACTCACTTTCTTCAAGGATGGTTTCAAGCCCTGGCTGCCACCTTGACGAAGAGTTGACTCCACACAGAGCAACATTTTGCATGCCCAATAACCATATCTCTTCTACTGATATCTTCTTGGATAGCAATTCTTGAAGCTGTTGCTTTGTTACAATCATTTTAACTCTCTTTGAACCACTTGTGTTTTCCATGCTTGCTAAGGTAGGAGAATGAGAAGAAGACTTTCTCTTGATGAGTTGGGGCGATGCAAAGCAGTTTCCCATTGTTGCTCAGAGATGGAGAGGACACGAGTGAAGAAGTTAGGGTTGGAGACATTGTGAGATGGGGCAGAGAAGGAGAAGTTTTAAGGGGACAAGTGAACGATGTTAACGTTTTGTGGATGACAAGATTGTTAATTTGGTAAGGATATGTGAGGGGGGATGTTACGAAAGGGTGTTAATTTGGATAGACAAACCGGAAACTAATAGCGTAACGGAAGCATGGGACTATAGAAAATGGTTGTATAAAATGGGGGGGATGCAACGCAAGCGATGGTTCGAGGAAGGTGCATCTTTTGGCTTTGCTCATTCCCACATCCCTCCATATTAACATGATCATACCTTGTTCAATGAAGTTCCACGTTGCTATAATTTGTTTTCCCAAGAGCAGAGATGTGGCGTGGTGGAAAGAGCTTGAAAAGATTTCAGATTCAAGTCAAAACGTGTTTATTTTTTAAGAGTTTGGAAAAGTCATGGTTTTACTCTCTTAACTCGGATTCATAAAAAATTCTTAAAACAGGATAGGGTTTTCTCGAATCCAAAAAAATATTGTTATAATTTGTGGCTATATAAAGTGTTTTTTTAAAAAATATTTTTTTTATTTTTATTTGAAATTATTTTTTTATGTTTTTATAGCTTCCAATATTAAATCCTCTTTAACCTTCATGGTAACCTGTGGTAGTACTTATGAGGGGTCTATTTTGGCCTTTTGCAAGAAGGATATATGGAACACATTGTGAATTTTATCCAAATATGCAAGCAATTCCAATCAATAAGCAATTGGTCTGATTCTTTCCAAGATCTCAAAAGGGTCAATATATTACAGGGCTAATTTCCCCTTTACTCCAAATCGAATGATGTCTTTCCAAGACACCACTTTCAAGAACACTTTATCTCCCACTTGGAATTCCAATGACCTTCTTCAGTTATCAGCATAACTCTTTTTCTTATCTTGAGCTTCTTTCATCCTCTCTCTAATTATATGAGCTTTCTCAGTTGTTTGTTGTACCATTACAGGTCCCAAGAGCTTCTTCTCCTCTATTTTATCCCAACAAATTGGGGTACGACATTTACTCTCATGCAACGCTTCATATGGATAACTATTATTATAAATAAATTCTACCAATGGCAAATAATCCTCCTAATTTCCACTAAATTCCAATATACAAGATCTTAAAAGGTCTCAAGAGTTTGAACAGTCCTCTCAGGCTGCCCGTGCATCTATGGATGAAATATTATGCTTAGATTTAACTTTGTTCTTAAAGTCCAATGTAAACTAGGTCATGATCTTGATGTGAACCTTGGATCATGGTCAGATACAATCAATATTGGTGTCGCCTCTCCATCCAATGGAATTGTTTGATGGTCGGGGCATCATTGGTACAACCTCTGGAGACTTCAAGGGGAAGAGCCAACAGCCTGAGCTTGCCAAAGCCTGCATGAATGGGGTCAGTTCAATACATCATATTTATGCTCATTAGCAATCATATAGTTTGTACATAGAAGATACCAAAATCATGGAATTTCATCCTTGCAGGATGTGAATCTAGATGGGTTCATCACGCATGAACTTGCTGATTTGTTATGTATATAGAGACAGAACTAAATTGTAATTCATCTACTAGTTTCAGACAATAATATCACCGTTTGCATTGTGATTCTATGTTTGGGATGCAAAGATACAATTTCCATAATCATTGCCACCCTCTAAGATGACTATTGGATAAACACGGCAATGTCTATAGAAATCGAGGTTCGATATAAACAAATACAGCCAGTATCCTGAGGTTCCATAAACATTCCTTCAACTGTTATAGAGAACTCAAGGCAGAAGAGTAATTTGAAAACAAATAAAAGAAAAACATTCAAGCACAGATACCTCATAAACCCAATCAACTGAAAAGAGTCATTTCAAAGATCAACAAAACGTGAAATTGGAACTTAGTTAAGAGCCCGACCCTTTACAAGAACAATTCCATTGTTCATAAGAATAAGTCTTGTAAGTTTCAGAAACTGCTCGAAGAAGTTCAGCTTTCAGGGCTATTCCAATCCACATTGGCGAGGAATGATACATTAAATCGTCCTAGAGCCTTGAAGTTCCATCCAACTCTATATATTGCTAGAATAACCCAAAAAAACTCATATGATAATAACGATCAAGGGCAAAGGAGGCAAGGATGGGGCCATGAAGTATATAAACAAGGGTTCATCTTTACATTGGTCAGGTGTACGTTTCTTAAATATATAAAAGCTGGCTTTAAAGCAGATTGGAGCACCAAGCACTTCAAAGCACCGAAACACGAGGACCACGGGGCCGCACGGGTGTTTTTGATGGGCTCACCCTGAAAATAGAAACACCAGAGATCAACCAAAGCATTTATCAGTTCTTCTGTCATAAAGATTCAGAATTCTCGAGGGAAGAGGAACAGCTTGCTATCTGACCTTATCGGCAATGAACCTAGAACCACACCACTACAGTTGAGAGCAGCTATTGCACTTTCAGCCTGCAGAGGAGTAAAAGTGATTAAATTACAGATTCGATCATACAGATTCAATTTACGGTAGCACAAAATGAGTCCGCGTATCTCTAAACTAATAATGAAACCCTTCTGATACTGGATAGTATCTTAGCTAGCAAGCATAAAGAGGCAGACAAATAACAGAAACAGTGCAAAAAATATCACTGGGGCAACGGAGTGGCCATGAGGGAGAGACCAATTTCAGTAGGAATATCAAAAAATTAGAAATTAATTTGAGGGCAACAATTTTTTCAGGGTTTGGAAAGAAACAATATTTCTTTGCTTTGCTTTTCAATAGTATATATTAAAATATACTTTGAAATGGTAATTCAGTGCATTTATTTGTATTTTTTAACAAGTCTCTACTAATCACCACCACCTACATGAGACAAGGCAACCACTAAATTAAAAAATAAATGGGTCAATGGTGATCATTCATTTAAAGGCCTATATTTTGTTTTTCAGTTTTCATTTATAGTTTCCAAGTCATTCCTACATCTGTAACTTCTCTTGATTTACTATAAAGAACTCACTTCCTAGCTTGCGTTATATAGTTTATCCAACACGATTTCTCCATCATAACGACCATCCAAATTACTACTTAAACAGTTAACCTAAAGATCCCTTCATCTTACAACTCATAATTATGATTTTAAAGCAATCTGCAACGCATGATAAATATCACTGATAAAGTAAATACCATAGCATAGCCTAAGTATAAAACACATGATATAGGCAAATTTATGTAATTTCACTTCCATTCATACCACTCTTGGCAATTATGAAGACCAAAAAATAATATAAAATATCAATCCTTGTGAGCAACTGTTATTGTGTCAGATATGCTTCTTAATGATGAAGCTCCATTAGATATATCTAGAAACTTCAACAGCTTTGTCAGTTCTTTTTGTGCTCAGAACTTCTGATCTTTTGGAGGGATTAAAACACTAATAGCAATAAGAACTTTGATCTCCCATTGTATGCTATACAAGTGTCAAAGTCAAAGGAACAGCCTTAAGACTCATTTTTTACTCTCTGGCACTTGAAAAAAGGTTTGTTCCAAGGAAAAATACTAAAGAAAATTCTAAACCCGTCTGCCACCAAAGGTTGACACTTGATATCACTTCATCACTTATAAATAGTCCTATGGTCATTTTAGGATCTGCAAGTGCACAGAGTTCTGCCCCAAAACAACCTTGTCGCCTAAAATCCTTTGCCAAGTGCTTGCCTAAACTCCACATACATCTGTTTGATGTTGAAAGAGAGTGAAAGTTCAGCATAAGATATAAAGAGTGAAACAATTACCATCACAAACTCCACAAAAGCAATACGAGTTGGATGATGATGATCGCCTAGCAGCCTCAAGCGATAAACCTGCATCAAACAAGCCAAACCAAAAAGAAATCACACTAACAGTGTTGTAACATCCAGAAGAAAAGGAGCTTTCAAGTTCACCAGGTGTAATAACAAACCTCTCCACAGAGTGATTCAAAGAAGAGTTTGATATCTGATTGAGTAAACTGCAGAATATTATGCGTATTAGCTGCTGAGATTAACATCAATCACAATACTCGTCATGAAAAAAAAAAGGGGATTATTTTTGTGATGAGCAATCCAGATACTCACATTCCTATCAATATTGGTACAGTAGATAGTTCTTGCACACATTTCACGCTCATCATCATTCTAAGATTCAGAGTAACAATTGATCAGCAGGGTATATAGAATCAAATTAACACGCAAATGTCTATTGTCAAAAAATCAGAATGATTCAATGGCCATATGTCAAAGCACTCTCACCCTGGGCAAAAAGGTGTGATTAACCGGTGCAATAGCTGTTTTGGAGGGCAGCACTTTAACAGGGTAGTATCCAAGCATCGTCCCGGACAGGCTCAAGGCAGCCCGTGCACCTTCTGTATAGCCAACCACCAAAGTATAAATGAGCAAATAACCATCACACACACACACACACACACACACACACACACACAATGGGATCCTAAGGTAGGCATTGAATCATTGCAGCACACATGATTAGCATTACCCTCATCAGTGAACTCAATAAAGGCAAAGTGAAGTACGGAATTGGGATCACCACAGATACGGCAGTCCACAACCTGCACATGAGAAAGGAACTTGTTCAAAAGTACAGTTCTATGAACGCTGTCTAGATAAACAGCTAGATTACCATTACCTGTCCACAATTAATAAATAGAGCTGCTAGTTGCTCTTCAGTGACCTAATTCCAGGAGAGAAGCCATCAGTAGTTAGTGCAAGTAGACGATGCAGTCAGAAACTAACGTAGAGATCAAAAGAAGAGTAGCAATCACAAAGAAGCAAATACCTGTTGATCAATGTCAGATACATATACAGTCCTGCGAACTGTATCCTCCCGTTGAGCCATACTTGTCCTGCTACTGATTCTACGTTTCACTTGACCATAATTTTTCTTCTGAAACGAGCAAAGATACCAATCAACAAATTCTAGAATTCATAGGCATTAAATTAAGCCCTTTAAAGTTCATTAACCATAAGGGATAATAAAAGCTCTTTTAAATCAAATAAAACTTCTCATTAAAGTTCTTATTTTTAATCTAACCATTTTAGACACACTTAAACAATAACCTTTCACTCAACTAAACCAGACAGATAATAAAGCTAGTTCTGTTTGCTTTGTTCTTCGAATAATCCCAACACCGCAAAACACAAGATTCCATTTCCATATTTCATGTTCAAAATATCCAATTCAGGCAACCAGAAAACTATCTAAACAAATAAAAACCAACATAAAACAAGCGTTTGACCACGTAGTTTCATCTTTTAAAAATCTAGGTCCTGTCCTAGTTCAGCTAAACCTTGCAACCCAAAAAAACACCACCAAAAAAGCATTCAAAATTCCACTCCTTTTTTTCTTTCTTTAAGTTTATGATAAAAATACTTATTTAATCAGCTAAAAAGGCAGAGTTGTTTTTTACTCTTCTAGCAGCATTTTCATTAACTTGTCCATTTCTGTCGATGCCATTTCCATTCACAACCAAGTTGTTGTTGTTGCTGTTGCCATAAAAAACCCCATTAATTCCACTGAGCCCATTCACTGTACCGAAACTATTGCTGTTGGAAAGTGAAGGAGGCACAAACTCAGCAGCCATGGGGTTTAACTTAGAGAATAACTCCTGCAACTCTCTAATCTCCCTCTTATAGCTCTCCCCACCATTGGATCTCTGTTGATGATGATGATTATAGGGAGGAGCCTGATGATGGGCCACCTGGGAAACCTTCATGAACAGAGGCTGACTCAGAACATTGTTGTTGTGGATATGATGATCCTGATCATTTGATGATAATGATACACTTGATTCCACCCTAATATTCCCCAAATCAACACTAGCTTTCTCTTCAACAGCCATGATATCTGCTCTCTAACAAACCTCCAAATCAACTATAGAACACGAGAAAAACACAACAAAGAAACCATTTTTAGTTCTATAAAAATACAAGCACTCAAGACTAGGCTGAAAGAAACAAAACCCACAACATAAAACAAGACAAAAAAAATAAATCACAGAGACAACAACAAAGTGTAATAAAAATTAAGACTACACAAAAGATAATAATAAAGAACCAAACTTTATAATTCCTTGCAGTGGTGTTTGATGTTGTCTGTCTTTTCTTGTTGTGTTGTATTTGGATTTATCCGTTTCTTAGATCTGGTTTTCTTCACATTTTGATCTTGAAATGGTGAGTGAAACAGAGAATTTGATTGTTGAAGATTGGTCTTTCCTTCCTTCTTTGATTTGTTTTGCACACCTAAGCCGTCAGCCTATAAACACACACACACACACACACACACACACACACACACACACACAAACACACCGGAATTTTTTCAGCACGTTTTGAATATATAAATATATAATACATGAATTTAATTAAATAAATCAAGGATTATTCATGAAAAAAAAAACATTAATGGTAGTTAAAGATTAAATAGAAAAAAATTAAGAGACATGATAAATTAAAAAATTAAGAGATCCAGTTATATGTCATAGTATGGGATATATCATAAAAAACTATTGAGAAAATGAAAAAGAATCAAATATCTTGTAAGTTGCACTTATTATATAAAAAAAATATTATACTTTTATATGAAAATCAAATAAAAATTAAACTAAATAAACCAAAAATTAAATTAAAAGGTTGAGAAATAGATCATAGACTTGTATCTAATAACATTATTTCTTGAAACTAACTTTTTATTTAATAAAATAAAATAAAAATGCAATGGAAAGCGATTACATAAAATTTTAAGGGAAAAAGTATATAAGTAGAGCTGCACAAAGAAAAATACCTCATGATAAAAGAAAATAATTAATGAGATTTAATTAGTAAAGTAATTGAAAATTAAATTATATTCTATTATAAAAACATCATCAAGAATTTTAGTTAGACACTAGAATTCATCTTTTCATGGCTAAAATAATTGTCAATCAAAAATTTCTCTATTTTCACTGTAATGTCACACATACTCTCTTCTCTCTCAAACCCTCTCTCAAACCAGTTTGAAAAATAAAATTTTGCATCACAATTGAATAATTGTAAAAGTAAATAAATAAAAGTTAAGTATTAATCTAAATATAAATATATTTTTTGAAAAAAAAAACATAAAAAGCATTAATTAAAGAAAAAATAGGAAAATAAATAAATAAAGTTTATGTGTTGGGTCTCACCTATTTTGTTAAGACATGTGAAACAAACTTTTATTTTTTTGGAATGCACCTAGGGTGGTCTATCCCATAAATTAGACGATGCATTGTCTAAACTAACCTAGGTTTTGTCCACTATGACAGCTAGAAAATTAGAGTTTAAATTTTTTTTATTTAAAAACTCATTTTCAATCTATTTTGATAAAAACACTTTAAGAACCATGATAAATAATTCATGGTCTAAGAAAACTCATCTTAAAATCAAAATAAACCCGAAATAAATATAAAAATCTAAGTTTAGATTTGTTTTTTCATGAGTTTTTAAGTTAAAAAAAATCTAATATTATCTTCTCTCTTAAAAATGAACAATTTGATACAAAATTATTATGGTATAGTTCTTACACTTTGATCTCCTTTCATTAAGCTAGAGTGCAAGGAATTGAACATTCTGCAAACAAAATGTTTATAAACAACTTTACTTTTTAGTCCTTAGGGAGTCAATATATACATAATATTCAAAATCAATTATAATTTGATAATGAAAATTTAGTTTTCATATCTTTTTCATATTAAAATATACAGATGTCACACTCATGAACTTAATTATTCTCAACTTCATTGTTTATGTTCAGTCTCTCATTTGAACCCTTAACACTGAATTTCTATAAATATATTTTCATAACCCTGTCATCTTATCCAAAAAAACAATTCTACCCACAAGTTAATAAGCAACAATATCCTTATAAAAAGAAACATCACAGAGACTCCTCCTCCTCCTATACAAACAGAATGGCATCATAATTTATTTTTAATTCGACTTTTACACTTAACAATTTAAAATTCTCATAAATTATATCCTTGGTCAAGTAGTGTTGACTTATTTTATGATGGTTAATTTAGTAGTCTTATCACCATTTTTTCTTATCCACATTATATCAACACAATTACCCCATTGTTAACATATTTTCACCCCTTGCACGTTGAGTTAAATATACTCAAGGTTTATTTCATCTTTCATCTTGGTGATCTATTTGCATCACATGATTGTAATATCATTGTATTCTATTGATATTCTCATGTTGGAGTGAATTCTTCCCACATAAATCTATAATGTAGCCATATTCTTGTACTTTTATGTTGAATAATACTTTTATGGTTATTATTATTGTCGATGGGATGTCATTTGGCTATTAATACAATCACGATTTATTTGTACACCTCATTAACTATCAAGTCAATCTATATTATATTTCTAACAATCTCAATTTCTAGAACAACACACAACAAGTAAATGAAAATTCTAAAAATAAATATATAAGTTCCACCAAAATTTCTTATGAGATTTTAAAGTCATATATCCAAATATACGCGTTAATATTACATTTCAAGTTTTAGTAGATAAGTCTCATAATTTACAAAATCATCATATGACCAAAAGTAAAAGGTAACTAAATTAAGATTACTCATGATGTAGACCCGATTGGCTTGAAAACAACAAATAACACATATAAATATAACAAAGGTCATAACAAACAATAACAATGACAAGTAATACTTTTCATGACATTTCTTTTGATACTCAAAATTAGGCATATACCTCTTTTACAACATACATTTTTCATTTATTACCATTATCTACCTAATTTCCTAACTTATTGTTGAGAATAATTTCATCCTGGAAATCTCAACACAGCTCAATGATTTTGAATACCATCTTTTTATGAATCAATTCTCACTTAATATCAAGAAATTTCTCTTTTGGCATCATTAACTTATTTCATTTTTTTTAGATAACTTATCAATAATTTCTCTCACATTCTCCGAAAGATAATTGTTGATACTAATTAATCTTATTAGTATTATTAGTCACCCAATATTGAGCTCAACTAATCAGTTCCATTCAATTATTGATATTAGTACAATTAATTGATATCATTAATTATTTATATCCTGAAATAGTTAATCAATTCTTATTCATATCTAGTTTACTATCAAAGCTTTTGATGTCAAAAACCTTTGACATCATTAGCCTCGTTACCTAGAGTAACAAATTACACTAGAAATGGTTGTTGATACTAATATGATCCATTGATATCATTAAATATTCACAATTCAAAAATAGTTAATCAACTTATCTTTCCCCCCTGCCCGGAAGTAACCATATCAATGTTAGTAATCTTTGCTAATACATCAATCACTCAATTATCCGAATTGACTAATCAAATGAAAGAATGTTAACACCAATTAAGTTTCATTGATACCATTATCTATTCAAATTTGAATAGATAATTAATCTCATCTAAAATGTTAGTACCAATAGAATCTCATTGATACCACTAGTTATCCCTATTTCTAGAATAATTAATCAATATCATCTTAACCTATATTCCTATTGATTCTCTTTCATTTTTTTTTATTAACATCATATATATAAAAAAAAACTACCAAATATATTCCTATTGATTCTCTTTCATTTTTTTTTATTAACATCATATATATAAAAAAAACTACCAAATTCAAAGTACTAACATGCATAACAGTTCAAAATGATTAAAAAAACATGTGTGGAGCACCTACTTGGAGTATATGCATTTGTTGCCACTTCATGGTGTGGAGATATAACTACTAGAGCATACTCCCTTTTATGGGTTAACTCCTTCAAATTCTACATTTCTCTCTCTTTAATTGAATTTTGTCCCTTATTTCACATTCCTTTTTTTTTTAAATGATCAACTTTTTTATGTTTTAAAGACAAAGTTTGCATTAATTACATTTCCCCCTTTTATTTATGCCATTTATGCATTTTGTTCTATTTTTCATGTAAATTGTTCGATTTTCTCCTACTTAAATCGTTAATCCTTATCAACTCTAATTGAGTTGAGATCTTAAACCAAGGTAGGAAAAACTTATTAATAAACTCCATGCAATATTATTTATTGGCCCGATAATTGGATTGAGAGCTTTGCTCTTTAATGTAAAATTGGTTGTTCATGAATTTTCATCAACAATAAAAGTTTTCTTGTTCGATTCTAACATAAATAATATTAATTATCCTTATAAACCCTTAGGGTCATTTTAATATTTTGAAATATATTCATTTTAAAATTTCCCATCATTATTTATTTATCAAGCTTATTATCATTTTGAGATAACGTCACTAATTTTTAATCGGCGTTTGCATCTTTAATCCTGCCTTTTCATTCCACTATCTTTTCTTATAATTTTATTATCACCTCTCGTATTCCTTAAAAACATTTTATCGTTTTCTTTATTATTTTATCTATCACAATGTGTTATCAATCTTTTTATTGTAATGAATTTTGAATTAAAATTTATTTTACTGAGGTCATCCCTTCCATTATACATCACAATTATCTTTACTATCATTATTTATTTATTCTTTTTTATCATGATTAAATCACTCTCCAAGGTCTTAGTATTATAAGTTTTATATTCACACGGTGATTTACAACTTTAATTATTTATCTATCTATCTATCTATAAATTGGAATGATTAAAAATCACCACGACACCACACATTGAAACCTTTTATATTTTAATATAATTATAATTATTATTCCACGGGAAATTAGAATGCATTTTCCACCTCTAATACACATTATCAAAAATTAATTTGAAAAATATTAAGAAAATAATTGAGATAGTCTTATAAAAAATATCTATTTTGAAAGATTTGGAGAGATGTTTAGATATCTCCATACATAAAAGGATGGAAGACCATCATAGATAAAAAAAAAATGTAATATCACAATATCACATCATTAAACAAATTGAAATTAAACTAGGTAGTTCAACTACAAAATATTACAACTACAAAACTTATTACATAGAATTGAACTTTAATAAAACATTAGATAGGTATACAAAACTAGTTTCTAAAAATGTTTAAAAAACACATCCACATAAAATAAATTTATATATAAAAACATAAGACAACATGTTAAAATTCAATAAAATCGCTGACTTGCTTATAAATTTTATTTATTCCAACCTTTCAGCTTGACATAATCTTTGAAAATTATAATAAAATATTTTTTATATTTTCTTTATTCAATTTTAAACCAATAACAACAACCAAAAATAATTATGTATGAAATTTAATTTTTCCAAAAATCTTATAAAATTCCAAATAAATCAATTAGAAAATTAAACAAGTGTTTGATATGATTGTTTTTAAAGTATTTTTTAATTAAAAATATATTAAAATAATATTTTTGACATTAACATATAAATAATCTAAAAATATTAAAAAATATTTTTTTAAAAATCATTGCATGCCGGGTAAAAACCTTTTATCATTATCCATTTTTAGGAGTAGGTGAGAAGCCTTTAAACCTGTTTTTCAAAAAACAAAAAAAAATTGTTTTCAAGCAGCTCCAATCATACTCTCTTAATGAGTGTGATAAATATTGTTTTTAAAATTGTTTTTATTGAGAAATACATTAAAATGATATTTTTTTTAAATTATTTTTAATATAAAAATAATCTAATATATATATATATATATATATATATATATATATATATATATATTTGTTTTTTTTAAAACGTAATGTAAAAACGGGGATATGATGTCAAGCCCCAAGTCTTGGCTGAAAAATAAATAAATAATAAAAAACCGGACGCCAAACAATCAAATTATAAATCCTTAAATTCAACTCTCTCTCTTTCACAGTTCCGCCCATAAAATCTTTCATTTCCTCATGCTCACCTAGACAGATCCCTCATTACAGAAATAAATCCTTAAATTTCCCAAAGTCTTTCAAAAACATCCTAAAAAAACCAGCTTCATCGGAGAAATTAAACGCTCGAGGAGTTCCCCAGGCAAGTTCTTAAATTTATCATGTGATTAGGTTTTTTAAGAGCAGGGTCAGGGTTTTTGTTTTCTCCTGGGGTGGTTGGGCATAAAAAAAATGAAGGGGGGCCGATCGCACCGGCTTCAGACCCACTACCAGAATGACCCACATGAAGACTGGGTGGATGGGTCATGGACAGTAGATTGTGTGTGTGGTGTAAACTTTGATGATGGAGAGGAAATGGTGAATTGTGATGATTGTGGCGTGTGGGTACACACGCGATGCTCAAAATATGTCAAGGGGGAAGAATTGTTTACTTGTGATAAATGTAAAAGGAGAAAGAAGAGGGGTAATAGTAGTACTAATGATGATAGTGATGAGACTGAGGTTGCGCAGTTATTAGTCGAATTGCCGACGAAAACGATGAGGTTAGAAAATGGTGGTGGTGGTGGGGAGAATGTGTGTCCGCCGAAGAAAGGGTTGAGATTGTGGACTGAGATTCCGATGGAGGAAAGAGTTCATGTGCAGGGGATTCCGGGTGGGGATCCTGCTTTGTTTAGTGGGTTTTCGAAGGTTTTCACGCCAGAGTTGTGGAAGTGTACTGGATATGTTCCGAAGAAATTTAGTTTTCAGTACAGGGAGTTCCCGTGTTGGGATGAGAAGGAGAGGAAGGTGGAGAACAAGAGGAGTGAGGAGGAGAATGAGAACATGGTTGATAAAGGTGCAGGGGTTTTGTTTTCTTTGTCGAAGGAGAGCGTGTTTGGGATGCCGGTGGCAGAGTTAGGTGGCGTGAGAGAGAGAGATGAGGGTGGCAGGTGTGAAAGGAAGGTGTATTCGAGAGAGATGAAGAAGTGGGAGGGTGAGAATGGAGAAGTTGGGGGTGCTAATTTTGCAGTGAGAAGGGAGAGAAGTGCACTCAAGCCGGTTGTTGCAAATTCAGGTAAGAGGAGGAAAGAAGACCTTGGCATGTCCAAAGATTGGAGTGTAAAGAAGAAGGCTCGAACTGCAGAGAAGGAGATGGAGGCAAAGAAGAGGGTTTTTCATGCTTTTAAATCAGGTGATTGGATATAACCTGCTTTGCTTTATTTCCTAATTGTATTGTCTGTCTCTTCTTTTTCTAGCTGTCCAAGTACACTTATTTCATATTAATAGCATGAAGTTTAGGCATTAGGTCACATCTTGTAGCAGTAGACACACACATGTTTGTTGACTCCAATTCTTCTTGTTTTTATTCATATTACTAGCATTTACATCCACCAGTGATGCAAAACCGTTGGAGTTTTATGAAGAAAGAGCTCTGAAGTCCTTCAAGAGTGAACCTCAAAGTGATAAGAACAAGAATTTAAAGGACACTGATATTCAAGAACAGAAGTCAGATAGTTATATAGCAGTAGAAAATGTTGTTGAGAAGCTCAAGAATAACTTGGCAGTGGTTGAGCTGCCCTTGGATGCACTGTCACCTAACATATCTAGACCTGATTATTTGACTGGAGCTGGATTGAAGGAAGAGAAGTCTAGCCATGAAGTTCTGGTTACAGTTCAGAGTTCCCCCAAAGTGTTGGCATCAGCACCAGAACACGATGATTGTGGAAGAGTGCCTGTAAAACAAGAGGTATGCCTTGGCCTCTCTCCTTTTTTGGTTTTACATGGGATAGTACTGTGTTTTGTCTCTTGATGATTGTTATTGGAAGTAGATTACTAATCCAGAAAACAAACAAGACTACTAGAATAAAGCCAAGAATGACATTTGAAATGATGATAATAAATTAAAATCATGTGACATGGAATGAGAAATGACAATATGTGGAATCTGGCAAAAGCTGAGTTCTGACCAGAGCATACAAAGCTAGTGATTTGAAATACTGTTTAAATTCGTGTTGTCTTTCTAGATATGCAGCGCATCAATCATTATGCTAGAAGGAAGTTATAATGTTTCTCTTGAATAACCTTTTGGGTTCTTTGCTTTATTATGTTTCTGTATGAAAATTGGGTAAGAGGACAAAAACATGAAAACTAAACTAGGGGAACAGCCTTGCTTATTTGAATCATCAAACAACAGAGGCCCTGTTCTTTCTGGCAGATCCTCAAAACAAAAAGGAATTACATCTGCCTCAACCCCAATGTTACTAAAGGAGCAGCACACCTATTCCTCTAACCATAACATACCTTAGTTTCCAATCCATTCTCTTAACAGCATATCCATTAATTGGCAATTATGACTGAGTTGCACCATTGAGTTTGAAGATAACCAAACACTTATCATTGAATCCAAGACCAACACAATGCAATGATAGCTCCTATAACAAGCCCCCTGCAAATCCACATGAATTGTTGACATTTCAGCTCTTATAGCTGTGCACCAACCTAGCTTCAGTGGAAATCCCCCCATTCCTAGTCCCACTAGAATCATGCAACTGGTCCCTACCCCAGCAAACCCGGATTTAAACCATGCATTTTGACACCTTGCCTATTTTTTGAGCTTTTAAATTTGACAGGTTACTTCTTCTGTTAGATGTGCACATTAGTAGTTTCTCATGTTCTTCAATATGGTGGGCATTAGTAGTTTCTCTTTCAATGGTGGTTCCTCCTTGTGCCTTATTGATCGACTTTTACATCTTACCTTTAACAAAGCTTCTTTTCTTGGATGTAATTGTATGTTCACTTCTCTGCTTTTAGATTTCACTTGCTGTGTTTGAATGAATTTGCCTGTGCTTGCTATAGGGCAATAACATTCTAAGTGGGAATTTAGATGATAAAGTGGAGGGTTTCACTGGAAGAGACGTGCCTGCAGTTGGTGACCCAGCTAGGGCTTCACCAGAAGTTAAAGGCATTCAGGTTAATGGTAACAGTGATGCAATTCCAAGTTCTGCAGAACCTAGTGTTCAAGAAGAAGTAGATAATGACAACTCTAAGGCGGTCTTGAATTTTCAGTCTCCTCATGGTGATGCAAAAGGTGCAAGGATATCTTATGAAAACATATCTGAAAATTCAAAAATGAATGATGCCACATTAGGTGGTTTATCAAATGACCATAAGGTTCAAGAGGTTGACAGAAATATGGAAGCAGTTCTTCTTTGTCACATGGATAAAGCTGATGAGTTATCTGATGATCCTTGTCAGCATAAACGAGAATTGGAAAAATCTGAAGGCTCAATGGAAACGCAACAATGTCCTCCAGTACCCAAAAAAGGTACTGAGGCAGCTGAAGAACTGTCAAAATCAGGTGAAACTATCTCAAGCACCCCGACACTACCCAACCACTCTAAAATGGTTGTCTGTGTTGGAAAATCATCTTCTACTTCATCCACTGTGATGAACTCCAAAATGGCCGCATCTGACAATATTAGATCTCCAGATACTTTGAATTTTAGTTCTAATACTA
Source organism: Salix purpurea (assembly GCA_027405865.1). Lineage (NCBI taxonomy): Eukaryota > Viridiplantae > Streptophyta > Magnoliopsida > Malpighiales > Salicaceae > Salix > Salix purpurea. Next base: position 28,273,409 of record JAOWLH010000002.1, read on the forward strand.
AGCAACAAGTAATACCTGGCAGCAATACTAGTATTATGAAAGATCGAGCTACAAGCGAGATAGTGACAGATGGAGAAAGGCTCAACTTGTCAACAAAAACAGTAAAAGAGTGTCCAAAATCCTCTATGAATTCTGCGTCAAAATTGTTGCCCTCAAGCAAGATTTCACATACATCTTTTCCTAAGAGAACCAATTCAGATTCCAAAGATTCCATGCATTACTTGTCCCCTAAAGCATCTTTGGCACAGAATTCTGGTGATACTGTTGGACCACTGCAAATTGAGACCGCTTCACTTGCACAAAATAAGGCAACAGCATCTGGATTACCCCTAAGAGCTGAAAAGCTTAATCAGTCTAATGGCCAGTCATCTTCCAAGACAAGTCATGCATTGTCAATGAATCCTTCCGCACCTATCAATTCTCCTGCGGCTTTAAGTGATGAAGAGGTGAAAACAAATTGCAAGTTTTTCTAAATATGGTAGACTTTGTTCACATTTTTGTATTCTTTTGTGACAGCTTGCTTTGCTTTTACATCAAGAACTCAATAGCTCTCCTAGAGTACCTCGTGTTCCACGGGTTCGCCATGCTGGTGGTTTACCACATTCATCTTCTCCAACTGCAACAAATGTGCTGATGAAGCGTACATCTAGTTCTGGAGCAAAAGATACTAGCTTGGTAAGATGTATTTCCACAACAAGATTATTTTCTCGTAGTATTTCCTTATTGACAAGGTTATGCAGTAGTGCTTGAAAATGACATGTAATTCATCATTGTTCAGGCTTCTAGAAGAAAAGGTAAGGATACATCAAAAGATGGGTTTCGCCGTAATCAGGAGCCTGATGATGAGGCTAAAAAGACTGACAAACCATCTTCTTCTGATCAGAGGAGGCAAGATAAAGGATATAAAGCTAACTCAGTGTCAAAGAGAGGGGATAATGGATCTCCAACAGCAGTACATTCTGTCAAGAACAACATCCCTCCTGCCTCCACCTCAACTGCTAACAGTGGCCCATCTTCCTCTACTGAGGTTAATGACCATCATTTATCATCTAGACATAATTCACCCAGGAATATTTCTGATGAGGAGACAGGCATTGTTCGGGCTCCTGTTCATCGCACTCTACCAGGTAGCTACCTCTCTGGAATTTAAATTCTGTGTTAGTTTAGGGTCAAAGGGATATGATAACAACAAATGAGGCCGTGTCTTTTTAATTGCTCAGGTATAAACTTATTATTCATTTTTCTTTGCATCATCCATAGGCTTAATCAATGAGATCATGAGTAAAGGCAGGCGCATGACATATGAGGAACTCTGTAATGCTGTCTTACCGGTATGGTTACTTTTATTTAATTATGTGCTTGTTATTTTCTGCATGCTTGTTTTGTGAAACTTTGATCATGAGTAAAACAAAGCAGATCACCCTCACTCACTGTGATTCCATTTGCAGCACTGGCATAACTTGAGGAAGCATAATGGAGAACGGTATGCATATTCAAGTCCTTCTCAGGCTGTTCTTGATTGCCTGAGGAATCGGCATGAATGGGCTCAATTGGTGGATCGTGGTCCCAAGGTACACAAACTGATGTGTTTTTGTTGTTATTAAATCACATGAAATGGTGTTTTACAGCGCAAGTAACAGATGATAGTTGCCAATAATGTATGCCATCAACCCATACTTACAGATGATCTTTGACTAAATTAGATAATATTCAATTGTATCACATGCTTTGATAAACTGTAAGTGGGGATATTTAGTGACACATTCCCGTTTACAATCAATGCAAGTTTTTCAATACTGGTGCCCAAGGAGCATTGGGAAGGCTTTTATTTGACCTTTTGTTTTGGCCTACTCTGGTCTTTAAGTAATGCTGGTGGTGTTAGATTGTAATACTGGTTCGGACATTCATTCGCTAATCATTTGTGTATTCCAAGTAGGAATTATGGACTGTCTTCACCTTGATTTTTCTTAATACTTAGTGCCCTTGGATCATCTGTACTTCCTAATTATCAATAAATCTGGCTTTTGATCATTCTGTACCAGACAAGTTCAAGTAGAAAACGGCGCAAGTTTGATCCTGATGAATCGGAAGATAATGACTATGGCAAGATAAGAACTTTCAAAGGAGAAAGCAAAAGGCTTGAGTCACAAAGAGAAGAGGTTCCCAAGGGAAAGCGAAAAGCAAGGAAACGAAGGCGACTGGCACTGCAAGGAAGAGGTATAAAGGATGCCAGGAAACGGCGGAAGGCAGACATGCTCTCTGATGATGATAGTGGCCTACTTTCTAATTCAAGTAATGAGACATTGTTTAGTGAGGACGAGAGTCGAGACAATGGAGCAGGTGTGGGTGGAAGTGAGGCCACAGCTAGCTCAGATGATACAGAGACCTCATAACACTGACCTCTTACAGAAAGCTGCTTCTTGGTTTCAGCCAAGTCCTGCATCCATCACATGGAGTTAACATTGTCAATTAGCTTTGGAGGATGCCTCGGAATCCTTTGTAATTCTGTGAATGGATCTGAATCTGCAACCTTACTGAGTCGCATTTGGTCATTAACTGTCCTGGACACCATTTGCAGGTGCAAGATGAGGGCTGGAGCCAAACTTGTAATGCTAGTGTACATATGAATTGGTGTAGCTTTTGTAGCAATATGTTAAAAAGAGGCCATCTTTTACGCGTAACAGCCATTGTATTAGAGTAGATTCAGCAAAATTTAGGAAAGAAGCTTCTCGTTTGTAGGCTTCTTTAGAATCAGTAGGTTTACTTAGGTGCTAAGAATCCGTTGGATTTCATGTATCAGAAACCACAAGTAACGTGGAGATTTGCTTGATGTGCGAAGCTGCGAATCATTTTGTTCTTGATGTGAACTCTCTGGTCTCCGGATTCCTTTCTTGTCCAGTATTCCTTGGCGGGCAATTTGCCCCCCTCTTCCTTTTCAACCTGGAACTGGTCTTACCGCAAAGAAATGGTTCGAATTTCAGAGGTTTAATGAGAAAACTTCAATGTCAATGATCAACCTTGATTTTTATTTTTTTGATATGATTGTGATGGGATTTTTTTTTTATATTTTTATTCAGTTCTTTGACTAATGTGGGATTTTAAATGTTTCAACTGGGATTCAGTCAGCTAAACATATCCAAATATTTTTACTGGGATGAGATAAATTCCATGCAAAATAAAATAAAAATTAAAATTGTCTTCAACATGGGTCACACAGTGATGGGAAATGGCAACCACTACTTTTTCCCCCCAAAGACCATGGAGGAGGCTTTCCAAATTTGAATTTTGACAACTAATTGATCTCCTCAATGCATGGTTGTCTAATCCATTCTGTTCCGGCCTAACGTCCTGTACCAGTCAAAAAAACAAAACAAAACAGCGTAATTTTTATCCTAGTTTTTATTCCGGCTTGTACCAAAAATTCCTGTCAAATTCCGGTCAGAATGCACCGGAATTGCACCGAGTGTGCCATTCCGATCTCCCACTTTTCTCTCTCTCTATGTCTCTCAAGTCTCAACACATTAACACTATCTATCTCTAATATATAATTATATACACATATATTCCCGGTCCCGCCCCCCTATATATATATATTATAAAAAAATAAAATTATTGTATCAACTTTAATTTTATAAAAAATAAAATTATATTTAATTTTTTTGCTTTTTAATTTTTTTTATGTATAATTAATTAATTAATTATAAATAAACAGTACAACCCTGAAACGGTACACCAAAATACTCCAAAACCGAATATACTATACCAATTAAAAAAGCACTAACCGAAGCGAAATTGACAGCTATGCCTCAATGTTTAGCAGTTTAATCGGGCCCTGGCTGTTTCATTCAACCTAGATTTCATGAATATTTTAAGACAAGAAAATGATCCTTTCCATAGTTTTCTAGAACCACGATGATAAACTACATATATAGTTATTAGATGATACACGTGTGGTGATTTTTTTTTTAATAACGCTGTTTTTTTTTTATAACCGATTCTCGAATCGATTCATGTTTTTGATTAAAATGTTAGATTAACTTCTTTTTTACCTTCCATAAATATCAAAAATAAAATAAAAGTATTTAAACTAAATAAAAGAAACTTGAAAAAACAAGCATTAATTGAAAGCTTCAATTAGCCATTCACCAAAAGCTCTAGGGTTAACATTGAACAATGTTAATATATGAGGACGAAATTGTGAAAACGGTAAATCTATATAGACCAAAGTATATTGTACCCGAATTAACTAATTAATTATTTCCCCCCTCCATAAAATGGTTCGTGGCAGCCCGAAGCTGTCAGATGACAACCCCCCCTTCTCTCTCCAATTTATCTTTCTAAGTTCCTGCTATTAATAAATTTTACCATAATCTCTTCATAATAACAAATCAAACCCGTAAATCTAGGGTTTCCTTCTCTCGAAATTTCAAATTCACCCCCAAAAAAGAGAAAATTGCAGTCTCTCAAGTCCGCTTTTGGATCTCCACGAAATTGAAATTCAATGTACGTAAATTCCAAATCCGAATTCGTTTCTTTTTTCTTGAGATGTTAATGATTACTAATTACTGTTTGATTATTGGAATGTAGAGAGTGGTTAAGAAGATTAAGAGAGAAATAATGACGATGATTGATTCGAGGTGTTTAATGGAGAATGGAGGAGGAGGAGGAGGAAGTTGTTTGCCGTGTACGCCTGAAGAAGAGAAACATATAGTTGAGGAGTTGAATCGTGAAGCTGAACGTGACTTGAAAGAAGGGAATTTGTATTTTGTTGTTTCTTCTAGGTAATTTTAAACTTGCTTTTTTTTTTGTATCTTTTGTTGATTGGTAAGTAATTCGTATTGGATTTTGAGTTGAATGATTTAATCGCTGTGTTTTTTTTTTAAAAAGTACATGTTTATTTTATCTTTTGTTTAGCTTAATTTGGATGAGATTTTGTGCATGTGATATGATTGATGAATTTTGTGGATTGTTTTTTGCTAATCATGGTTGCAAGGATTTTTTTTTCTTAATTTAATTTGATTTGGATGATTTTTGTGCAGTTGTCGATTTTCTTACAATTATGCTTGACTGGGGAGGTTACGAATGTGTTTTAAGAGATTCTTTGAATAACTGGGTCATCCGAAAAAAAAAACCCTTATGCAATGATTAAATTGGTTCTAGATACATTTGTGCGTTTTGTATCTGCATGTGTTTGTTTCTTTCGAACTTAGCTTGGTGAGTTAAGTATTCTTTAATTTTAATTTCAATGAGATTTGTGCACGTGCTGTGCTTGATAAGTTTCATGCAAATCTTGGTGATAATGGTTGATTAGGTTAATAATACATGTGTTCTTATCGATTCTTTGAATAGTGAGGTTTTTCTTGCAATAGAGAATCTTTTTTGCAAAGATTGTGAAATTTTACAGGAAGGTATTGCAGTTATGCTGATTGCGCAAGTAAGGCATGCATTTTAAGGGATTCTTTGAATGGTTAGGTTAAAACATAAACTAATTTTTTAATTTTACAATGTCAATCTGTTCAGCTATTTTAGGCTAGTTAGGCATGCTAGATAAGGTGACTGTCTCGTGTTTCTGCCCGAAAGGCAAGTGCAATGATTGTGAAAATTTTACTGCAGTTGTGCTTGATGGGGAAGGCAAGTGTTTTTAAGGGACAGATATGGTGTGTATGTTGTGTTACTGCCTGAAAGGCACGTGCTGTAATTTAAGTTTGCTGATTGTTTACGTGTTGAGGTTGATCAATTTTATTGAAGTCTTTCGTTTTTTCACTGTTACTTTCTTACCAAACAACTGTTTTAGCAACAATTAATCTAGTCAGGAAGCTTAAATATGATAAGGGTGCATTGTTATTGCCTGAGGGATTTGATGTATGCTTACCATATAACAATGTAATTCTTTTTCACGTCTTAATAATTGAAGTTATTTTTTTCAATTAAGAACTTACATGATTGTGTGTTTAGGTGGTTCTTGAAATGGGAGAGATATGTTGGTCAAGGCCTTGTTGACAACTTGGATAATGGGAAATCTTTGGAGTCTCAAGATTTGGATGTTGAAAGACCTGGGCCAATTGATAACTCTGATATAATTGAGAGTGGGAGTGGTAATGATGGTGATGAACCGGAGCTTGTTAGAATGCTGCTGGAAGGAAAGGACTATGTATTAGTTCCTAAGAAAGTTTGGGAGAAGCTTGTCCAGTGGTAAGGAATTTTTTTTTTCTTGTTGAATTGACTGTTCCACTTGACAAAATAAAAACAGCAATCCATTAATTTGGATGTGATAAAATATGTAGAAAAAAGTGATGTATACAAGTATGCTGACTTGGATTGATTGTTTCTGTTAGTGGTTGAACTCCACATTGGTGAGGTGGGGATCTTAATTCTTGTTATGAATTTACATGTGTTATGGGCTTGCTGCCCAATGGCTTGGGCTTTTTATTGTCAGTGATTGAATCAAACATTTGATAAGGTATATTTGTTTTATGATCTTACCACCTGAAGGCTTGGAATTTGACATTTGGAAATTTATGATGACTTTATATTGTAATCCTTTTTCCTCAAAATACTGTGCTGGCTTAGTCTACGTTAATATCTGGTATTGAGATTTTTAGTTGAAGGCTCACAGGTGATTTGGAAGTTTGTCCTCAAATCATTGTAGTGAACATAGACAGTGCTGCTTCACTGTATCTAATATATCTGGAAACACTCTGCACTAATCTCTAAGTATCTTAGCGATTGAATTTTGAATGGATGCAGAATCTTTGAATGAGCTTAATTATTTAAAATTTTAACTTCGATCTCTCCTTCCCTCCCTCCCTCCCACTCTATCACATACACACTCTTTTGGCTGTATTTTTAAACTACTATCTGTCTTTGTGAGCTAGCCGCATTTTTTTATTCTGTTTTTTAGGTATAAAGGAGGACCAACGTTGCCAAGAAAGATGATCTCTCAAGGTGCTTTTAACAAAATGCAGTTCAATGTGGAGGTCTATCCTCTTCGCCTCAAGTTAATTGACTCCAGAGATGATAGTGAATCAACTATACAGATTAGCAAAAAGGTAATGTCATTTTCTTTTGATATCTCTTTAATCTGTCATCTCAAAATTTAAGCTGGTTATGCTCAACACGTTGCTATTTGCATGAAATTTCATTTTTGTCATATATAAAGTTCTTATGTGTTTAATTAATGTTTATTGGATCTTGGCTTTGGGTGGGTGAGTCTTTGGCTCATTGGTTTACTAGATTGCCAAATTTCTTATTATTTGAGTAACTTCTCAGATATTACATACTGCAACATCACTGTGATTACCTCATCAATTTTCCATGCTTCTAGTATCACTTTTTGACTTCTTCCAATGACAATGAAGTTGGTGCATGCTAACTGCTTAAGTGCATCATGCAGGACATATATAATAGGTGCACAGACATGAAGTTAGTGCAAGTTAACACTTGCATTGCATCAAAGTGAGAATTCAATTTATTGTTTCTATGCATAGGAGATATTTGAGTGACTCTTGGTTTTGTAAGGATCTGCCATGATGCTGACTAGAGAAACTGGGTTTATCAAATTTGAATTTTATTTTCCATAATTTCTGATAATTGATTTTTGCAGTGGGAATTCAATTTATTGTTTCTATGCATAGGAGAGTGTGGTTTTGCAGTTTCTCAATAATTGAGTTTAGGTCATCTTTATGTTGGATGAAGTCCTTCTATTGAATAATTGATTATAGATGATCTATTTGTTTGAGTTTCTGTAATATTTGCAGAAATGACTCTGAGAGTGTGGTTTTGCAGTTTTTGAATAATTGATTTTAGGTTATCTTTATGTTGCATGAAGTCCTTTTATTCAAGTTACCTGCTGTAGAATATCCAGGTTCTAACCTGCTTTGCTTTTTTAGGCTTCTCTGCAAGAGCTCTATGAGAGGGTTTGCTCAGTTAGAAGAGTAGAGCGTGAAAAGGTTTGTTTAAAGTTTTGGTTTTTTCTCTTCTAACTTTTTACTTCTTTTTGGATGCTGAAGGCCAGATTCTTTTTTACCTTTTCCCCTTTATTTTTCTGATTGTAATGCATGTTAACAGGCCTCTATATGGGACTACTACAATAAACAAAAGAGTTCACAGTTGAGTGATTCAAACCAAACCTTGGAGGAATTACACTTGCAGATGGATCAAGAGGTGTGTAGTCTGGTTTCAATGGTGGATAACTGGTTTCAATTCTGGTACTCATTTTTGGTTTTATATATCAATAATTTGCAATTTCCCACAAGCTTTTTTTTTCAAGAAAAAATGAACCTTATATCATGGCCAGTACCTAATGACTTTTTATGTTATTTTGTGATTTAGTGTTTAATTATTATTATAATTATTATTAGCTTCCCATGGTCCGTCGGAATTGATTGATTGCAATGGTTGATGCATCCTCTCCTTTTTCACAGATTCTTTTGGAGCTGAAAGATGATAGTTCTCCTTCTCCATCCAGAAAGGATTCAACAGGGAATGAGTTAGCAGTGGTAGCCTTGGAACCTCCAAGGTCCCCCATGTCAATTGCAGGGGGGCCAGTCATGTCAAATGGTCACTTGAGTAGTTATAGCTTGAACTTACGGCCAGGTAGTGCCCCAAACTCATCATTCAAAGATATGGATGATGGATTTGGTGCGCATACCTCTGTTAGGAGAGTAGAGAAGGGAGGTTTGGCAGGACTGCAGAATATGGGGAATACTTGCTTTATGAACAGTGCTTTGCAGTGCTTGGTCCACACACCCCAGCTTGTTGAGTATTTCTTGCAAGATTACTCTGAAGAAATCAACACACAGAATCCTTTAGGAATGCATGTAGGTGGCTTTGCTTATTTACTGTCATCTGTTGGCTATTCCATATTGATTTTTGAAGGACACTAGCTTTATTCTTGCACTATTGCTAACTTATGTTTAGCTGTGTAGGGTGAACTTGCACTTGCATTTGGTGACTTGTTAAGGAAACTGTGGTCCTCAGGCCGGACTGCTGTTGCACCGCGTGTATTTAAGGGAAAACTTGCACTGTTTGCTCCTCAATTCAGTGGTTATAATCAACATGATTCTCAGGTTAGTTCTCTGTACTTTCTTACTTTACTGCAATAATATTAACAGCATAATTCAAACTTTAAATGCTCTTTATGTTACCGATGAGATTGTAGGCATAGCTCAGTAGTACTCTTGCATAAGCAAGAGGAATGAGGTCTCAAGTTTTAATCCCACCTTTCACAATTCAGCTTCAACAAAAGTTGGATAGCACTCATTAAAAAATGTGTTGTAGCAACTCCAAATATTTCTGGCCCAAGTGTTTGGATGTCCTTTTGTTTTTCAAAACTATGAATGAGAAAAGATTGACATCCTCCATTTTTCACTCATGTATTCAGAACTCTGGGTTCTTAATTATATGATGTGTTAAGTGACTTGTACAATAATTTAGATACATGGACTAGTGATGACAGTTGACATATGATGCAATGTATGCTAAGTTTTCAAGTGTTTTTCTTCCTATTTTGAACATGTGTTTAGTAATAAATATTTTGGTACGATAGACTGTGCCTTGGCTCTTGATTTTTTTTGTTTTTTTAATTGTTAATTCTCGTTGTCTTGAATGATGATAGGTGATGTTGTCACAATTTCTGTTGCTGATGGAATCCTTTCTTTTTTAGGAACTTCTTGCCTTTTTGTTGGATGGGTTGCATGAAGATTTGAATCGTGTCAAGCAGAAGCCTTACATTGAAATGAAGGATTGGGGTGGTGAACCAGACGAGGAAATTGCAGACGAGTGCTGGAGAAATCACAAGGCTCGGAATGACTCAGTTATTGTGGATGTTTGCCAAGTAAGGAAGTGCTATATTTTTATCTATTTCTATGACATAGCAAGTGTCAATAGAATTTCATGAATGAACTCATTTTGTAATTTCCCCAGCTTGTTTGGGACTGAGTGTTAGTTGTTGTTGTTGAGCTCTTTTCATAACATCTAATTATGATGTCCTCACACAGTTATCCTAGTCACTTCAACCTGGTTCACTGTCTTTGTTTTATGCTTATGTATGCCTCAACTTTAGAACTAGAAGTACCAGATTGCATGCCAATATCCAGATTAGTAAGTGCTTAGTAAGATTTCCAAAACTGTTTAAGAATGCAAATCATTTCTTATGAATATTTAATATCTTTTAGTTTTATACATGTTTCCTTTAACTGGTGATGAGAAATTGGCTTCTAATATTGTTATTTAGATGTAAATCAGTTTGGCGTTTCAAAGTTTAGCTCTCAAGCTAGTCTGAATTATTGTTTTCAGTTACTGACCTTTTGCCTATGTTGGAAAATTACTCTCAGGGCCAATATAAGTCAACACTGGTTTGCCCAATTTGCAGCAAAATTTCAATTACTTTTGACCCCTTCATGTATTTGTCATTGCCACTGCCTTCAACTGTTACTCGGTCAATGACAGTAACAGTGTTTTATGGTGATGGAAGTGGTCTTCCAATGCCATACACCATTTCAGTGCTAAAACATGGTAACTGTAGAGATCTTAGCCAGGCACTGGGAACTGCATGCTGTTTGGAAGGTGGAGAAAGCCTTCTGCTGGCAGAAGTGAGAATTTCTCTCTTTAACTTTGTTTTTTCAAGTTACACTGTTAAGTGGCTAAAGTGTCAGACCTTTTCTTATCAGGTATTTGATCACAAGATTTATCGTCTGTTGGAAAATCCTTTTGAACCATTGGTCTCTATAAAGGATGAAGATCGCATCGTGGCCTACAGATTTTCTGGAAAGGGAGCTGGAAGAAAGAAATTGGAAATTATTCATCAGGATAAGTAATACTTCCTCAGAGCTCTTGCTTTTAGTGTTTTTTTTTTTATTTGTAAGAGAACTGATAAATAATTATTGTTACTTGTTTGTAGTTATGCCATGGGGTTAGTCATGAATATGTTTCTTTGCAATGATAGTGATCATTCATTTTCTAAGTGGGGGTCATCACTGGAAAGTAATGTCTTAAATTATAGTTTTGATGTGTTCTCCCCAACTGGGAATGGATCCAACAGTGGATAGAAAGAAGGAGAAGCTGGATGCTTTGCTTGGCTGTTGTTTATAGATGTTTTTCTCTAATTCTGCTTATTCATCTTTTCTTTCACTTATTTGAAATGAAGTTTTATGCACTGGTTTCGCAGGTCCGCTCTTGAATTACTGAAGGGAAATGTTGGGAAGTATTTTGGCACACCTCTGATAACTTACATGGATGATGACTCACCAACTGGAGCTGATATCTATTCAGCTGCTTATAAAGTGCTCGCACCTTTGAAAAGAGCTTGTTCCTCTACTGTGGCTCATAGTGGCAAGGAGAATGGTTTTCTTTCAGAGGCTAATGGTGAAACATCAAGCAACTGCAATGGTGAATGTGAGCCTAGAGACCAGTCCATGGGTGACACTGAACTAGAGGACTCATCTGGCTTGGAATTACCATTCCAGCTCTTTTTGACCGATGATCGGTATTCAAGCTGCAAGCCAATGTTTAAGGATTCTGTCATAAACTTTGGAAATCATATAAAGGTTGTCTTTGAGTGGACTGAGAAAGAACAGAAATTATACGATTCCAGCTATCTGAAGGATCTTCCCGAGGTTTATAACAAGACTGGGTATACAGCAAAGAAAACCCGACAGGAAGTTGTCTCTTTATTTTCATGCCTGGAGGCATTCTTGACAGAAGAACCTCTTGGGCCTGATGACATGTGGTATGATGGTTTTTTTTTTTTTTTTTTTTTACAAAAAAAAAAAGATATTTTTCTTACATTTCATGTGAGGATATTCTTTGTATACCCAGGAAAATCATTACATATTTAACTATATTTGTGACAATGCACTTCATTTTGGTGCAGGTACTGTCCTAGTTGTAAAGAACATAGACAAGCCACCAAGAAACTCGACTTGTGGATGTTGCCAGATGTTCTTGTTTTTCACTTGAAACGGTTCTCATACAGCAGATACCTGAAGAACAAACTGGATACTTTTGTGGATTTCCCTATTCACAATCTTGATTTGAGTAAATATTTGAAAAAAGATGGACAATCTCACACGTATGAGCTATTTGCCATCAGCAACCATTATGGTGGTCTAGGTGGAGGGCACTACACTGCATTTGCCAAGGTAAACCAGTCATTTTAGATCCTATCAAACTACTCTAGAACTTTATATAATACCCAGAAGGCTCATCATGCATGACCATAGCATGCTTTACATGAAATTTTAGACACTGGTTTTCTCCGAGGTCTTAAGTTCTTGTTCACGTACTTCGCAGTTGATCGACGAGAACAGATGGTACAGTTTCGATGATAGTCGAGTTTCTCCGGTTAATGAAGCCGACATCAAGACATCAGCGGCTTATGTCTTGTTCTACAAAAGAGTCATGACTAAATCAAAGGGCGAATCGGGAGAGACGTCGCAAATTCAAGCAGGTTCTTAAACTGCTATGCGGTCACACTGGGGTTTGGATTATTATGCTTTCAAGATTAAGCTGGGTGCTGTATACTCATTGGCCAATTTCATGGGATACAATTCAGCCTAGCAGTCCTGCAAGTTACCATTAGAGGAAGCTCTACTCATGGATCGCCTTCAAGGAAAAGAATTTGCATAATGTAGCAGGCAATTAATTAACCAGATATTATTTTTTTAATTTTCGGGGAAAGATTTTGGTTCTCCTCATCAGTGCTAGTCGGCCGCAGCCGTTTTTTCTTGCCCTTTTGCATTACACCCTGACGACTTCCCTAGTGATTGGATTACAAAATTAAGAAAGACTCGGCATGCCTTTTGGTTTCTATCAACATGGGATACATCAATCAACGGTGTAGATTCTTAGTGCTGTAAAATTAGATCAAGGGGATTGAATTTGAAATAAGAATACCCTCGTGTATTTGTCATTCCTAAACAGTTGCCATTTTTTTTTGGTACCTTTAAAACAGGCTTGTTAATTTTGTTCCGTTACGACCAGAATGGCTGGAACATTCCGTGTCATTAAAAAAATCGAGACGAAACGGCATCGTTTTTGTCTCGGTTTTAATTCCAGCTAAATTCTGGCTGAAACACCTCGGTACCGTTCCGGCCGTGCCGTTCTGGCTCAAAATCATTTTTTTTTTTTATTTTAGAACATTTTTCAATCATAATATTTTGGAATTTCAGAGATGTTTCTAATTTTGAGATTATGTTTGTTTGACTGTGTTTGTATTGTATAATTTAAAATTAATTTATCTTTAATTTAAATTATACTTGTTAAATTAATATTTTATTTTTTTTCATATATATATATATATATATGAACAGTACAACTTTAAAACGGCATGCCGAAATGCTCTGAAACTAAAACGTTCCGTTCCAATAAAAAAAACCAGAACAGTGTTGACAACCTTACTTTAAAAGACCTTAAATATCTGCTTTGTGGATCCAAATCTGATTGACTATGTTGTCATTATCTCGCATTTTGGGCACCATCAGTTAATACGAGGAACATGATCTCTGCTTACTATTAAGCTAGCACAGGTCGATCTAGGAAACCTCGGATCCAAACCAAATTAGAGGATGATCCAGTTGGTTCTGTCAGGTTTTTAATGATCTGATTGATATACCTGGTTCAAACTTGATTAGGTTGATATCAAGAAGAAAAAAAAAACATTATTTGTGGGTGTTAAACAATCAAGGATGCTGAATATATTAAGACTGGAAAAAGGGTTCTTTTGGACATAATTGTTTTTAATAAATACCAATTCACACTAAATAAAGGAGATGGAATACAACTACAGGAAATTAATCATCAGTAATCTATCTGAAGCAGCAACAAATGCAGTCCACTCTTTTCTGTCTCTGTTCTACCAAGCTCTCCACCAGCAAACCTAGCAAACTAAAATTATTTAGACATAGAAACATCATCCCCTGTAAAAGACAAGAGCAAAAGGTTAAAAAAAGAAAAGAAAAGAGAAGTTCATTGCCTACTAAAAAGAGTAGAAAGTAACCCTAATTATCAGCACAAACAAATGCACCGATGATAGTGAAGGACCCAACCGATCAGATAGAATGGGCCATGGGAAATTTCTACCCAACAAGATATAGCACTTTGTGGCAGTGATAAATAAAGAAAAAAGAAATAAAAGTGGGTAGTGAGGGCCCAACTGAGAAGCTATTAGGGCTCATTGGGAATGGAATTTATCCCAACAAGATTAGCACCTTGTGCGCTTGTTGTAGTCAACTAATTATAAAGAATGATGCTTTGCATTTTGCAGAGTACAAGCAAAGGAACAGAACTTCACCTTTCCCTGGCTACGAAGTTGCCTCTTATTCTCTCCAAATCCATGCTTTCCATGAATTCTTGCTTTAACGGCTGATTCTTTTTATCTTTTTTTTTTTTTTTATCATGGGCTTGGAAAGCAAAACACGATTCAAAATGCTAATCTAGAGGAAAAGCAGCTCCACAACAGCAATGGAAATAGTAGTTGATACAGGCCACTACAAAATCTTCCCTGAAACAAAAGACAACAGCAAGATGCTAATCAACGAGTGTTCTTATTCCATTTTATGGAAAACCCTTTAAACAATCTTATAGTTGATTTATCAATAGCCTCTTAGTTTCTGAGATTTCATTTCTTGGCCATCCATCACTGCTAGTTCATCAAAATTGAAAGCAAATTAGATTGAATGTCTTGCTTAACATTTCACACAAGATGTCAGAACCAGTTTCTGTATCTGGACTGTGCATGTTCTTATTCATGTGCCTTACCATGCAAGAAGTTCACCCGATCCGAATGCTTCAATTGCAACTAACGCCAAAAAACCTACTCTAAGCATGTGAAAAGTAGCTGAAGCTATCGACAGCATATTTCTCATCTAATCTACACCTGTGAGAAGACACGATTTTCAACTGACCGTCACCATCAGTGCTTAATTCACGCTGGCTTCAGATTAGTCTCCAGTCCTAATCAATGACAGCCTAATTGGTAACAAAACTTAACTACTAGTGCTACTTGTATAATAAAGGAGTTTGCTACCAAATTGATTTTAATAAACTAAAACCTTATCAAGAGTAAATGAAAACAACAGTAACCAATCAAATTGATCCACAATTCATCATTCTGTCTTCATGCATTAATCTTATCACGCCACAAACGACAACATATTCCCAAGTTAGGTACACAAAACAACAACAAGAAGAAAAGAACCGAAAGTAAAAGCAGCATCAAGATGTCAAGAACATTACCTTCACAGCAACAGAAATTGACAAATACCCAGTTGAAGAACTCTGCTGCGACTGCGGTGCAGGAGTGGTGATGGTGGTGGTGGTGGTGGTGGTGGCGGTGGAGTTAGTGCTAATAAGACTGGTTCCATTAATTCCGAGCGAATAAGCTGGCGATCCATCAGGCTTAAACAACCCATAATTCCTCTCAGAAGTTGGTCCAGGCTTCATGTTTTCATTAAACAAAGCAAAAACATAAATGTTCAAATCTGTATTCGGCCTCATTGGAGTTCCCTTCCTTTGACAAATTGTCTTAAGCAAGTTCCCATTATATTTCTTAGCATTTTCGAGGGTTGCTCCTACTTCATCTTCATCCCCTTTTGATGGCCAGCCAGTTTCTGATATGTGAACTGGCAATTTACTGTATCCTAAACTTGCTAATGCAGAATACACAGCATCAATTTGAGCAAACAGCATATTATCATAATGGAGGTTGCTTTTCGGATCAACAACCCCTTGATTTGGCTGAAACAACACAAAATCTAAAGAAACTTGTTTGGGGTTAGACTTGAATGCGAAAAAGGGATATGCATTGATTAAAAATGGTGAATTAGTCTTGGCATGGAAATTCAATATGGGAGTGATGCATCCCACTAGATCTTTTCGAAAAGATCCAGCTGAAGGTGGATATGACACTTCAAGAACTGACAAAGAATGAGCCGTAGTAACCGAGACCTGCTTATCAAGTCCCAAATTCACTAAAGCTGTGTGAATGCCTTGCATTGCAGGAAGGAGATTGTCTGTTAGACTTGAGTCATTAAAGGACAAGATTTCATTACCAATTGTGATGCAAGTGATTTTTGTAGCTGGTAAATATGCTTGAACATTTGCTTTTACCCAAACTTGTGCTTTATCTGGATCTCTCATCTTTGACAAATACTCGTTTCCAAGACCAACTATGAATTCCACTCCAGTATTAGCAAATGCTTTAAGCACTCTTGGATCTGCATCATAAAGTTTCACTTTTGTTGCCCCAATTGATTTCACTAAAGGGATTACATTGTCTGGTGTTGGAAGGTTGTTTGCAATCTGACCATAATTTATCCCAATAGAACCCACCATGTCAGGAAAAAACAAACCTGCGTATAAAAAAGCAAGCTTTAGTTCTCATTTCAAAAACAAGAAGACATTGAAACCTTAAAGAAACATGGGATCTAAGAGAGAGTACCTGAAATGAAAAGGATAAGTGAAACATAGTAGTAGAATCTACTGTGCTCCATACTTCGCTAGAGTGGTCAAGTGAGCTCAGAAGGGCATGAAATGTTGATGCAAGAAGCTTGTTCAAAGCTGTTTTTGAGGGTAAACCACAAAAATATCTAGAGATTTGAGGCCTAATCAGTGAGTGAAAGAGACAGAGGTCAGGGTGGCACGCAACGGTGAAAGCAATGGGCTTGGTGAGACAGGTATGGCCGAAAGACTGGACCTTTAGCTTTCGTTTTTTTGTGTGGAGAATGAGAGTGCAACCCCGGCTTAAGATCGAGAGAAGAGTTAGCGTTCGAGCAGCTTGTTATATAGGAGGCAATTTAGGAGCCGAGGTACATCCTAAAAGAATTTGAAAAAAAAATATTTAAAAAAAAAATATTTTAACATATTTTTTAAAAGTATTTTTCACCACAGTATCTATCAAATAATCATTAAATATAGCTACCGATTCTAAGCACTATTATACTATTTTTAATGTTAGTAATTTGCTCAGGACTCGACAGAGGAAGGGTTTTTTCAATGTGTGAAGAATGGTTTAATATCTTGGATAATAAATTAATTTCTTGGTTTTATTGATTTGAATCATTCTTTCTAAATAAGATGAATAATGGATATTTGATACTTGTAAGAGATCTCATCTTATGAATTGAGAAATCTCTAATGCTTAAATGAATATCTTTTCAGGAAAAAATATATATAATATCTTTTAAAGAAGAAAATAAGTTAAATTATAAGTAAAATATCTTTAATTTATCATAGAGTAAAGTATTTTTTGACTTGTTATGGAGTGAAATATCTCATGGTTTAATCACAAACCTAAGATTTTACAAAGCTAAAAAGAGCACGAGCTTAGTGCTTGGCTTGGCTGAACTTGGAGGTAATGGCTATGATAGTTCACTAGACTTATATATGTTTGAGCTCAATGTATGATTGACCCTAGAGATGATGAATCTAACAACTCGTCGAACCTCTCTCTCTCTATATATATATATAGAGAGGGAGGGGGGGGGGGGCTCGGTGGTTCAATAGGTTCAGAGATGATAAGTTTGATAGCTCATCAAATCCATATATATCTTAGCTCATTATTTGACTAAACTCAATGGTATTGAATTCCTATCTTATTCTATTCAACATTTAAAAATCTAATAAATACTACGAGTAAAAACATTAACTTGATTTTTCTAATTGAAATTACCACATAATAAAACTTTGATTCAATTCAAAAAGAAGAAGCCAAGTTTAAAGTGGAACAAAAACAAAGTTGAAGATCTCGTTCGTGTGGTTATTGGGTATATTGGAAATATTAAAGTTGCAGAGATGCAATTAAGAAAGTTGCAGTACCTAATTGATGATTGAAAGATAATTTGGGGACTGGTTAAGAAGGGAGTGGTGGTTTGATGCTTTGCGTGGGGCCCAACGAGTGTTTGTCCGACAGGCTTCACATGCATACCATTCTCAATTGGTGAGCCTTTTTCTTCAATTTCATCGCCAGTTTTTGTTCTTCACAAAAAGAGAAAGACACAATGGAAGAAGAAGAGGAAGATGCATTGCTGGCATGCATGCAAAAGCAATCGGAAAGTATTCTTTAGTGCCTTTCGGTTACTCACCGACCGTTCTTCCTAACATGTTTTTTTTTTTTTTTATAAACCATGCAGTGTCTTAGGCATTGACCTAGACTAATCAATGCTCGCACTGGATCAGCCCACGAAGGGGTAAAGGGCTCCTCAAATGGGTGACTCCATACACAAGTAGGGGTCAAACCCAGACCTTGCTTAAGGGATGAGAGTGCCGAACCACTCACACCAACCATACGTGGGTGTTCTTCCTAACATGTTGCATGTTTTAAATATAATATATGTCATGTTTTAAATTACATTTCAAAAGTATTTTTGAAATTTAAAAAAAAATATATATTTTAAATTAAAAAATATAGTGTTTTTAAATTAAAATATATTATTTTAATATATTTCTAAATGAAAAATACTTTTAAAAACAACTTCAATTATACTCTCAAATAAGCACTAAGCGTTTTCCATGTCAGTACTATGTCCATAGTTGTTAGATATATCACGTGAATTGTGGTTAATTATTTTGTTTACAATGAAGTTCTTTTCGTTTTCATATATACATATAATTTTTTATTAGTACCATAATTTATTTATAAGTTATAATTCCAATCATAATTTAATCGAAGAATTTTATATGATAGGAGTGAAGACAAAAGCGTAGGCATGAAGTAATGTATATGTTAATGGTAGGAGCAATCAATCAAGTAAACTTGACTAAATTATTTATATGATGGCGTATGGATCATTGTCATTTGTTGTATTCATTGACAAGAATCTTCAATGGCCTGCTTTCTTTATCGATTTGCAGCAGCAGCAGCAGCAGCTGTGTATCTTCACGTTAACTATTGGAATAACGCCTGCTATCTTGGAGTACCTCCTCCTCTACTTTCACAAAGTTCGCAGGAGAAAAAAGTTTTTTTCTTGTTTTTAATTTTTTTCTTAGTATTTTCAGATTGTTTCGACGTGCTAGTGTTAAGAATAAACACTTTAAAAAACAATTATTATCACACTCTCTGACATCCTCGATATTATTTCCAAATAAACATCTTGTTACATGGTTGGTTGGATCTCGGATTAACTTGTTATTCCAGTTTAAAATTTATTAGATCTTAAATTATGAATATCATTCAAAAATTTAAATATTTGGCTGAAATCTCTATTTAAAATAAAAAAAAACCCTTGATTATTTAAGAGATTAGATTTAAAAAGTTTAAAGATTAAAAGAAAGAATATAAAAAATGTATAATTTGATATGAGAGTTAATGTAGTTTACTCATTTAATTATTTTATTTTAAAAGTATTAACAAGAACTAGTAACATATATTTTTTTCACTCCTATACGTTAAGAGATTTCAGGTTTGATTTCTACAATTTTTTCTTGTTTTGATTTTTTTTTTCTTGTAAATTGTTTTTATCCCACCACATTCTAATGCTGGGAATTGTCTGGTGGGGATCTAAAGGATTTGAAATTGCTGCTTCATTAAGAATCCAAGACCATTAGAATAATTCTTTTTTCTTTTACTTTGTTTACTTTATTTAGCACTTTTTTCTTGCTTTAATTGAAAATATATTACCTTTTGTTGTCCATCCATTCTCATCACTTGGCCTGACCGTCTCGGCTCTTTTTTTTTTTATCCTTTCCACACAATGCTTGTAATTCAAACAAAGTAAGGTGACGCATTGTCCAGTAAACACAATCAAAGTGGAGATTGATTTTTATAGCAAGAATTCAATGATTTCTGTTGTCAATGATCGTCACCATTCCATTATTACACTTCACTTTTATCTTTATTTTTAAAAAAAAAATATGAATGTTGGTGTAGTTTGTAACTATCCTTGATGTTCATGAGATCAGACTGTTTTTTATATAGTAAATTGTGTTCCTGTTTTGAAATGGGGTATTTATTCAATTGAATGAAGCTTACTTATTTATAGGCTTACAAGAACTAGAAATTGAAATAAACTAGAACTCTCAATAGATTAGAAGAGGTTATTGGATAAATAATAGGTTCGTTGATAAAACCTATTATGAATAGTAATTTCAACTAAATTAAAAGACTACAACTAAATCTTCTTATCTTCAAAGCTAATCTCATTAAAATCTAACACATTTGAGCATGTCACTAACAAACAATTCCACAGCTGAAAGCATGCTTGACCCTCTCGATTTTGCACCATCTGATGCAGATCCTAAGCCTAAAGTCAGTAGTGATCATGACATTGTTAAGCCTGCAAGCTACACTTGCAGAAAATTCAAACCAATCGAGTGACACTATTGCAAAGCTCAAAGTTGCCATGGAGGAGGTCGTTGTGCCCACAAGGGAGTTAGAGATGAGTAGGAAGCTCCTCCATGAATTGTGTTCACTTGGAGAATTGCTTGCATGAAGCAAGAGAGGAAGCTCAAACTCATATTTGTACTGCTAGCCTTGGAATATGGTACACGAAGACAGGAGAAGCAAAATTTGAAGGATATTCTAATGTTGATTTAGGACAAAAACAGAGTTCACCAACTATGCTCTATTGTGACAATAAGTCTATCATTGCAATTGCTGAAAATCCAATTACCAAGGCACTTCCAAAAGCAGGACTGGAATTTTTGAAGATGCAACTCAGTTTATTCAAGGCAAATCTCAAGGAGGAGTGTCAGAATTAATGATATTTGCATTGAATAATTTCAGTTTAGTCGATGATAGAGTTTCGGTTCAAGTTAGTATTAGAATTTCAGTTTTATTTTACTATTCATAACAGATTTTATCCAAATCTATTTATCTCCAATAATCTTTCAATTGCTGAGAGTTTTGCTTCCTTTCAAATTCAAACTCTTGTAAGCCTTCATTAAGGCATCTCGGATTCAATAAAGGTGGTGTATTTTGCCTCAAATTTATTTTTCTCTAGTTGTTCAATTTCTGTCAATTCCATATTTTAATCTGAACAGTAACTGTTCAAAACAGTTACTGTACAAATTCAAGAATTTCCAACAGTCACTTCATTGTTAAGACTATCAACATAGAATTCCTACTATACTCCTAGTCATTGCCATTACACATAACATGCTTGCTTGGCTTGAAATCAAGCGGGCAGGCATCAAACTCCCAAGACTGGTGGCGAAATGAGCAGTTCTGGTTGACCGGTGGCACAAGCTCCCACATAGTTGTTGTGCTTCAAGGACTGCTAAAGGTCATTGCAGGAATTGAGATCTCTTTTACCTTGACATCAAAATCAGCCAGTGATGAAGATGGTGGTTTCGCCAATCTCTACACTATCAAATGGTCATTTCTGATGATACCACCAATCGCAGTTATCATCCTTAACATGATTGGCATAGTTGTTGGGGCTTGTATATGGTGTGAATCCACAATGGGGTCAATTGGTAGGAGGGGTGTGTTGGAAAATTTCGGATGAACAAACAAACACTGTTCAGATCACTGTCAGGAATTTGCCTCTGACAGTGACAAACAGACACTGTTCAAATCAGTGTCAAGAACAAGGCAAAATTTCCAGAAATTTTCCAGAACTTGCTTAACAATTTTGGACAAATAATTAAGCAATAAACATCACAACAAGGGGCAGAATTTTGTCTTAGGATACTGCCATCCCTTCACTTTTATTTATAGAAGAAAATCAAAAAATACAAGAATAGAAATTCAAACCTATTACAAACTCTTCTACTTAAAACAGGAAATAAACATCCGAAAATAAAGCAACAAGATATGATCAAATATAATTTGATCTTACTTAACTAAAACATAAACTCTTAAATTAAAACACAATAAAAACAATAAAGGAAAACAGATGATCTTCGCAGCTTCAGATCTTCAATTGTGCAGACTTGAAATCAGTTGACTTTTGTTGACTTTGACCCTGCATTTTCAACACTCCCCCTTGATTCAAGTCTGCTCATGCCTATCATCTCCCTCAGTTCTTCAAACCTTTCTTTGGCTAAGGACTTAGTGAATAAATCTGCAAATTGCTCCTTAGAACAACAATATTTCATCTCCAGCTCACCTTCAAGTTGAAACTGCCGAATTGCATGAAATTTGATCTTCATGTGTTTGGTTCTATCATGAAAGACTGAGTTTTTAGAAATTGCAATGGCTGACATATTATCACAAAATAACTCAGTAGGTTCTAATTGAACAAAATTCAAATCTTCCATCATCTTCCTCAGCCATACAAGCTGTTTTGCAGCAACATAGGCTGCAATATACTCGGCTTCAGCTGTAGAATGAGCTACAACACTTTGCTTCTTTGAATTCCAGCAAAACACACTACCTCCCATTGAAAAACAGTAGCCCGAAGTGCTCATCATGTCTTCATCACTTCCAGCCCAGTCACTGTCACAATATCCTACCAATTTGACAGTTTCAAGTTTATCAAACATCATTCCAAAATCCTGAGTTCCCCTTAAATACCTCAAGACTCTTTTGGCTGCAACATAGTGATTTTGACTTGGATTTTGCATAAACCTAGACAAGTAATTCACAGTGAACACAATGTCAGGTCTTGTGGCAGTCAAGTACAACAAACTCCCAATTAAGCTCCTATACATTCTGCCATCAGCCTTAGGAGCTGCATCATCCTTCATCAGTTTTTGTTCTGCCACCATAGGAGTGCTAACTGGCTTGCAGTTTTCCATAGCAAATTTCTTCAACAATTTCATAGTGAAATTCCTTTGGCACAAGAAACATCTCAATTTTGTTTGCATTATTTCCATTCCTAGAAAATAAGACAACAAACCAAGTTCATTCATTTCAAACTTGTTCTTCATGTTCATCTTGAACTCAGCCACCATTTTCTCCATATTTCCAGTAATGAGTAAATCATCAACATAGACTGAAACAATCAAAATATGGTCTTCAACCTCTTTTACATACAAGGTAGCTTCATTCAAACTTTTCTCAAACCCCAAACTCAGCAAAAATTCATCAAGCCGACTGTACCAAGCTCTAGGAGCTTGTTTCAGTCCATACAAGGCCTTCTTCAGGAGATACACCTTGTTTGCTGAGATTTCTTTTTCAAACCCCTCAGGTTGCTCAACATAGATCTCTTCATCAAGAGTTCCATTCAAAAAAGCTGACTTAACATCCATTTGCCACACATACCAACCAGTTTGTGCAGCAATCATCAATAGCATTTTAATGGTGTCAAGCCTAGAAACAGGTGCAAATGTATCATGATAATCAATACCTGGTTCTTGGGAGTAGCCTTTAACTACTAACCTTGCTTTGTGCTTGTTGATGCTTCCATCTGCATTTAATTTGGTTTTGAAGATCCATTTAACACCAATGACCTTTCTATTGATAGGTCTATCAACAAGCTGTCAGGTTCCATTTTTTTCGATCATCATCAGCTCCTCCTTCATTGCTGCCATCCATGTGTTTGAATCCATGGCTTCTTGAACATCATTAGGTTCAGTTTCAGCTAGATTACACCTGCTATAGATGTCACTCAACAGTCTAGTACCTCTCACAGATTCATCTTCAGTTTCATCCATGTCAATAGTCTCATCAGTTTCAGTTTTAGCTTGAATTTCAAGCCCAGATTCTTCCACAGTTTCAGCTTCCCAATTCCACATCTTGTCTTCTGCAACTTTGACATTTCTAGCAATTACAGCCTTGTTTGATTTCAGATCAAACACTTTGTATCCAGTGGACTTCATGCTATATCCAACTAGGATTCCCACCTCAGCTTTTTGATCAAGCTTTCCCCTTTTAATTTCTGGTTGAAGAACATAACAAGGGCTGCCAAACACTCTTAAGTGTTCCAAATTTGGTTTGAACCCATACCACATTTCATATGGTGTCTTTTCTCCCAAAATCTTGGTCACCATACGATTTAGAAGATATGATGTTGTGCACACAGCTTCTGCCCAAAATTTAAGTGGCAGTTTCTTCTCATACAAGAGACATCTTGCCATCTCCATTAGTGTTCTATTTCTTCTTTCACTAACACCATTTTGCTGAGGTGTGTAAGGTACTGTAAGTTGGTGTTTTATACCTTCTTTTGCTAGGTGTTCTTCAAGTTTGTGGGAGGTAAATTCACCCCCATTGTCAGACCTCAAAGCCTTCAATTTTGAACCAGTTTCCCTCTCGGCTGCAGCTTTGAATTTCAGGAATTCTTCATACACTTCCCCTTTGGTTTTAAGGAAGTACACCCAACAATATCTAGTATAATCATCAATGAATAATAGAAAATACTTAGCACCATTCAAGGATTCATTCCTCATTGGTCCACACACATCCGTATACACCAATTGAAGTTTGCAAGTGGCTCTAAATGCATTGTCATTAAAAGCAATTCTAGTTTGCTTGCCTAATTGACATGCTTCACAAACATCTTTTTGTTCTTGAATTTTTGGTAATCCAATCACAATCTCCAAGTCAGCCATCTTCTTCATGGTAGCATAATTAAAATGCCCCAACCTTTTATGCCATAACACTGAATTTGAGCTACTTGTTATGCTCATATTCATGTGTTCATTCTCCAAGCCGAGACTAAAACTCCTATTAGTCATCTTGGCAGAAAACAAAACATTTCCACTACCATCTCTAATTGTGCATATGCCATCAACAAAGGATAATGAATGACCATCTTCAAGCAATTGACCAACACTCACTAAGTTTTGTTTAATTTCAGGCACAAACAAAACATTGTCAAAAGTTCTTATTCTAGCCAAGGTGTTTATATCCACATCACCTCTGCCCTTTACATCAACATACTGCCCATTTGCAACTTTTACTTTAGACTCATAGTTGGTATCCAAGGCTTTAAACAGATTTATATTTGCTGACATTTGATTAGTGCAGCCACTATCAACAAGCCAGTTGGAATTTGTTACCTCAGTTTTGCAGCAAGTTTCTTCTTTCACAGCCATGAACAAGTGTTCATCTTCTTCTTCATTGTTCTTTGCCACATAAGCTTGCTTTCCAGTTCCAGCTCCTGAGGTTGACTTGCAATACTTTTGAATATGGCCAAATTGTTTGCATCTCCTGCATTGTGCATTTTTCAGCCAACACCAAGCTTCTTGATGACTTGTTTTGTGACAATACTTACAAGGGGGAAATTGCTCCTTCTTTTCTTTTCCCTTTGTGTTTGAACTGCTAGAGGTATTCTGATTTCCTTGCCACTTTTTGGTCTGCCAGTTCTTCCCATTTTCCCTTCTACCTTCATGGTTGTCTTTGGAAAAATTCTGGGATCGTGGCCTGCTTTTGAAGCTAGCAACAAAGGCCTCCTCATTTGACACTTCTTGCCTAAAGGAATGCCTTTGTTCCACTGATTGAAGGGCATTGATTAAGTCCTGAAGACTCATCTCCGTGACATCTTTAGAATCTTCTAAAGAACAGATTTTGTTCTCAAATCTTTCAGGTAGACTGACAAGCACCTTTTCCACCACTCTTGAGTCCTGAACATCTTCACCCAAAAGTCCCATTTGATTGACTATTTTTGAGATGTTAGATGAAAAATCTTTAATAGTTTCAGTTTCCCTCATTTTCAGCCCTTCAAACTGTCTCTTTAAGTTCAAAATCTGCATTCTTCTTGACTTCTCGTCACCTTGAAATTCAGCCTTCATTTTATCCCATGCATCTTTAGCAATCTCACAATCCATAATTCTTGTGAATATCTCTTCACTTACTGCATTATGGATGCAGGTAAGTGCTCTGAATCTCTTTGCCTTCTCTTCATTGTGATACTTGAGTTGATTCATGGTGGGATTATTGGGCAAGGGATATGGATCCCTGTTAGTCTCCACAACTTCCCATAAATCATAAGCTTTGAGATAAGTTTTCATTTTCACTGCCCAAACATCATAGTTTGTTCCAATGAACACAGGTGACTTTGTAAGATTCGATGATTCCATTCAGTAGAAATCAGTTGAAATTCTGGAAAAATAAAACCTCTCTCGTGTTTCACTCTCCACCCAATCAAAGTTAAATAACTTTGAAAAATTCTCACAATACACTCGTGTTTCACTCAATTCCCTTTCAAAGATTCAATTTGGCTCTGATACCAATTGTTGGAAAATTTCGGATGAACAAACAAACACTGTTCAGATCACTGTCAGGAATTTGCCTCTGACAGTGACAAACAGACACTGTTCAAATCAGTGTCAAGAACAAGGCAAAATTTCCAGAAATTTTCCAGAACTTGCTTAACAATTTTGGACAAATAATTAAGCAATAAACATCACAACAAGGGGCAGAATTTTGTCTTAGGATACTGCCATCCCTTCACTTTTATTTATAGAAGAAAATCAAAAAATACAAGAATAGAAATTCAAACCTATTACAAACTCTTCTACTTAAAACAGGAAATAAACATCCGAAAATAAAGCAACAAGATATGATCAAATATAATTTGATCTTACTTAACTAAAACATAAACTCTTAAATTAAAACACAATAAAAACAATAAAGGAAAACAGATGATCTTCGCAGCTTCAGATCTTCAATTGTGCAGACTTGAAATCAGTTGACTTTTGTTGACTTTGACCCTGCATTTTCAACAGGGTGTTCTTCAGTTTTTGGGTCTTAGCTCACCTCTATTCATAGTACTATGAATATATAGGAATTGCAGTTCCAAAGATATATTGAAGCAACAGAACTAGCTCTAAACCTCTCAATCATAGGCTGGCATAGTTGCATTCTCCATCTGTAATATAAGTATGGTGGGTTCCTAATGAATTTTGCAAGCATTCATTAGAAAATCATGGAAATAGACAAGAATTATGTAGAATTGCTTGATATTAAGGTGATTAACTCAGAAGAAAGTGAATGAAGACATTGTTTTTCATTCAAAAAGCACTTGATTACGTGATTTATCCATCAAACATGGCTGACAGAATTGCATTTACTCAGAAGATATGACATTATATTAGCTTAGACTATAAGACCCAAAGTTTCCAGGCTGAGCTGAGTGTGTGGCTTGTTGCTGAGTGACCATGTTCTTGTGTTGAGTTACTGGCCGATTTATCCGTAGGGTTCGTTGCATTCACATGCCATGTCCAGGGATTTTCGCCAGCTCATCTAGATTTCTGCAATAAACTTGGAAAGAAGATTTCTGTCCAGAAGCACTTAATTCCCAGACTTTGTAAAGATATACAAGCTTTATATATATATATATATATATATATATATATATATATATATATATATATATATATTGGTGCACATTATCAAATTATCCCCGAAACAAAAGCACCTTTATTAGAAGATAAATCTTTATCTACCTCATAATGTTGAAACCTGGGGATGATTCCAGACCTGCCAAAGAAGCTGACAGGTTGCGGAGCTGAGGAGATTCGAAGATTGAAGAATCAAAGTTATTAATTCTCATTGTATTCAGGATGATTAAACATCCTTTAGTGATTAGTCAATGTACTTAGTCAATTTCAGTTATTAGTCATGTCAAGGACAGTTTGTAAAGTAACTGAATTTTGAAAAATATAACCGTTGTACTCTTTTGATTCATATAAAAAAATTGATGGGATGGCATTAACCATAACAAAATATTCTGCCCATGTTCATGTTTCTTTGTTCTCAATTTACAGATTTTAGAAGTTCTTTCAGTTCTGGAAATTTTCCATCAAATTCTGTAAAATTGCTCTTCACCAGATTTTAATTGCTACAGTACATGTTCTTTGTTCTTGTCCGTACAAATCTGAACAGTGCGTGTTTTTCCCAAATTTTCCAGTTTTCTTCAAAATTTAACATGGTATCAAAGCAAAATTAGGTCTTTGAAAAGGGATTTTTAGTGAAACACGAGTGATTAGAAAAAGTGAGATTATTCAAGGTTAATTAATCTTGAAAGGGAAAGAAGGGATTTTTCGTGAACTTGCAGATTTCTTCAAATCAAGAAATTAGACTTGATTTGTTCTTTAAAAGGATAATCAATTGACAATAATCATCAATTGATATCCTTGTTCTCTGTGTTGTGAAGTCTTGAAAGGAAATTGCAAAGAAAAGGAAAATTCGAAGTTTACAAGAATGGATTCTTCATTTTCTTCAAAATCACCAGTTTTCACAGGAACCAACTATGGTGTTTGGGCTGTGAAAATGACTACCTATCTCAGAGCTTTCGACTTATGGGAAGTGGTGGAAAGCAACAGGGAACCAAATCCCTTGAATAACAATCCAACAATGGCCCAATTTAAATACTTTAATGAAGAAAAGGCAAAGAAATACAAAGCACTCACATACATTCACAATGCAGTGAGTGATGACATTTTCACAAGGATAATGGCCTGTGAAACTGCAAAGGAAGCTTGGGATAAGCTGAAATCCGAATTTCAAGGTGATGAGAAGTCAAAGAGGATGCAAATTCTGAACTTGAAGAGGCAATTCGAAGGTCTAAAAATGAAGGATTCTGACACTGTCAAAGAGTTTTCCTCAAACATTTCCAAGATTGTAAATCAAATGACTCTACTTGGAGAAGAAATTCAAGAATCAAGGGTTATGGAGAAAGTACTTGTCAGCTTACCAGAAAAGTTTGAGAACAAGATATGTTCCTTGGAAGATTCAAAAGACTTCACTTCAATGAGTCTTTAAGAGTTAATCAATGCCCTGCAAGCCGTGGAACAAAGGCAGCAATTTAGGCAAGAAAACTCTGGTGAAGAGGCCTTTGCAGCTGGATTAAAGGGAAGATCAAAGTCCCAGATTTTTTTCAAGAACCCAGAACCAAGAACAAGTTCTGGAAAACAGTGGCAGAGTGAAAATTGGCAAAATAACCAAACACATGCAAATAACTTCAATGCAAAAGGGAAGGAAAGGAGAGAACAATTTCCCACCTGCAAGTACTGTCAGAAAACCAATCATCTTGAGTCATTTTGTTGGCTCAAGAATGCACAATGTAGAAAATGCAAGCAATTTGGACATATCCAAAAATTTTGCAAGAACAACACCTCAGAAAGGAAACAAGCACATGTTGCAGAGGCTATGGAACCTAAGGATGAACAATTGTTCACTGCAATTGTTGAACACAGCTGCAACACAACTGAGGTTAGTAAACAAAAATGGTTAATTGATAGTGGATGTTCAAATCATATGACTGCACAACAAAGCATGTTTGAGAACCTTGATTTAGAATACAAATCAAAGGTTAAGGTAGCTAATGTGCAGTATGTAAGTGTAGAGGGCAGAGGGGAAGTTGATATTGAAACCTTGGCTGGAACCCGAAATTTTAAGCATGTGTTATATGTGCCAGAAATTGACCAAAATTTGATTAGTGTAGGTCAATTACTTGAAGTAGGATACTCACTGTTCTTTGAAAATGGCATGTGCACAATTAAGGATGATCTAGGAACACCTTTGTTTACTGCTAAGATGAATAATAGGTGCTTTAGTATTGAAGAAAAACAAGCACACATTAGCATGAATATAAATGCATCAGAAAATTCAATACTGTGGCATAGAAGAATGGGTCACTTTAACTATGCTACATTAAAGAAAATGGCTGAATTACAAGTAGTAAAAGGTTTACCTATGATACATGAACAAAATGAGGTTTGTGAAGCATGCCAGCTAGGAAAGCAATCAAGGGTAAAGTTCAATAATCATGCACTTAGATCAACAACTAAGCTATAAATTGTGCACACAGATGTGTGTGGCCCAATGCAAAATGAGTCATTAAATGGTGCAAGATATTTTGTGTTATTCATAGATGACTTTAGTAGATTTTGTTGGGTGTATTTCATTAAAACTAGGGGGGTGTTTGAGGTGTTCTTGAGGTTTAAGGCTGCAGCCGAGAGGGAATCCAGCTGCAACCTAAAACTTTTGAGGTCTGATAATGGAGGGGAATTTACCTCCCATAAATTTGAAGACTACTTAGTAAAAAAGGGAATTAAACATCAAGTAACAATCCCCTATACCCCACAACAAAATGGGGTGAGTGAGAGGAAAAACAGGACCTTGATGGAGATGGGAAGATGCCTTCTTTATGAGAAGAAAATGCCCCTAAAATTTTGGGCAGAGGCTGTGAGCACTGCCTCTTATCTGCTAAATAGGATGATAACAAGAACTCTAGGGGATAAACACCTTATAAAGAGTGGCATGGACATAAACCAAGCATAAATCATCTAAAAGTATTTGGCAACCCCTGTTATGTGCTTCAGCCTGAGATTAAGAGAAGAAAATTGGACCAAAAATCTGAGGTTGGGATTTTGATAGGCTATAGCTCGAAATCAAAGGGCTATAAGGTTTTTGATTTGAAAACAAACCAAGCTGTAATAGCTAGGAATGTTAAGGTGGTTGAGAACCAAATATGGAATTGGGATGATGAGAAAATTAAAGATACAAACAATGAACCTGCACCCGAGACTGATGATGAAACAGAATCTGAGGATGAAGACCAATCAGTGAGGGGGACTATGTTGCTAAGTGACATCTATGATAGATGTAATGTGGCTGAAATAGAACCAAGTAATGTTGGAGAAGCCATGGACTCCCCAGTATGGGTAGCAGCAATGAAAGATGAACTTATGATGATAGAAAAGAATGAAACATGGCAACTTATTGACAGACCAAGGCATAGGAAAGTTATAGGAGTTAAATGGATCTATAAAACAAAATTCAATGCTGATGGTAGTATCAACAAGAACAAAGCTAGACTTGTAGTAAAAGGTTACTCACAAGAACAAGGGGTAGATTACCATGATACATTTGCCCCGGTGTCAAGAATGGACACAATTAAGCTACTGCTCATGTTGGCTACACAAAAGGGCTGGTTGGTTTGGCAAATGGATGTTAAATCAGCATTTTTGAATGGGAACTTGAAAGAGGAAATATATGTAGAGCAGCCTGAAGGATTTGAAAGAGAAACAAATCTGAACAAAGTCTATTTACTAAATAAGGCTTTGTATGGGTTGAAACAAGCTCCTAGAGCTTGGTATGGTAAATTGGATGAATACCTATCAAGTTTGGGATTTGAAAAGAGCTTGAATGAAGCCACTCTATATGTAAAAAGGGTGGAAGATCACATTTTGATAATTTCAATGTATGTGGATGACTTGTTAATCACGGGAGATAATGGGCAACTTGTTGATGAATTTAAGATGAACATGAAGAACAAATTTGAGATGAATGAACTTGGACTTTTAGCATACTTTCTTGGAATGGAAATAACTCAATCAAAGGAATGATGCTTTGTATGCCAAAAGCAATTCACAACCAAGATGCTGAGCAAGTTTGCCATGGAAAATTGCAAGCCAGTCAGCACCCCAATGGTGCTGGGAATGAAGCTCTCAAAAAGTGAAGATGCACCTTCAGCAGATGGAACAATTTACAGAAGTCTAATTGGAAGCCTACTGTATTTATCTTCCACTAGATCTGATATAGTGTTCACTGTA
Source organism: Salix purpurea (assembly GCA_027405865.1). Lineage (NCBI taxonomy): Eukaryota > Viridiplantae > Streptophyta > Magnoliopsida > Malpighiales > Salicaceae > Salix > Salix purpurea. The sequence continues at coordinate 28,304,789 of JAOWLH010000002.1, forward strand.
AACTACCTCTCGAGATTTATGCAAAACCCCAGCCAAGTGCACTATGTTGCAGCAAACAGGGTACTAAGATATCTGAGGGGCATACTAGACCTTGGCTTATTTTTTGGCAAGAAGAATTCTGTCAAACTGAAGGGTTTTTGTGACAGTGATTGGGCTGGAAGTGATGAGGAAATGATGAGCACTTTAGGGTACTGTTTTTCAATGGGGGATTGCATATTTTGTTGGAATTCAAAGAAGCAATCTGTAGTTGCTCACTCAACTGCTGAAGTAGAATATATTTCTGCATTTGTGGCAGCCAATCAACTGGTTTGGTTGAGAAAGATGTTGAAGGATTTGAACTGTGAACAAATGGAACCTACTGAACTACTATGTGACAACATGGCTGCAATTGCTATCTCAAAGAATTCCTGTATTCCATGACCGAACCAAGCACATGAAAATTAAGTTTCATGCAATAAGGCAATTCCAGCAAGAAGGAGAACTAGAGCTGAAATATTGTTGTTCGAAAGAACAGTTGGCTGACTTGTTCACAAAGACTTTAGCAAAGGAAAGATTTGAGGAGCTAAGGAGAATGGTGGGAATGTGCAGCTCAGGAATCAAGGGGGGGTGTTGAAACCTGAGGATGATTCCAGACCTGCCAAAGAAGCTGACAGGTTGCAGGAGTTGAGGAGATTCGAAGATTGAAGAATCAAAGTTATTAATTCTCATTGTATTCAGGATGATTAAACATCCTTTAGTGATTAGTCAATTTCAGTTATTAGTCATGTCAAGGACAGTTTGTAAAGTAAATGAATTTTGAAAAATATAACCGTTGTACTCTTTTGATTCATATAAAAAAATTGATGGGATGGCAGTAACCATAACAAAATATTCTGCCCATGTTCATGTTTCTTTGTTCCCAATTTACAGATTTTAGAAGTTCTTTCAGTTCTGGAAATTTTCCATCAAATTCTGTAAAATTGCTCTTCGCCAGATTTTAATTGCTACAGTACATGTTCTTTGTTCTTGTCCGTACAAATCTGAACAGTGCGTGTTTTTCCCAAATTTTCCAGTTTTCTTCAAAATTCAACACATAAAGCATAGCAATATGAGAAACCTTTTCTGGTTTCTCAAACTGGCATTACAATTACATATGCTAGTTACGAATTCTCTTTATACAGACTCGAACACCATCTGGCCTTTACAAAAACCATCGACTGCCAAACTACCTCGAATCCCAGCAAGTTATCAACGGGTCTGGCTGTCACTGTCTAGTAGATTGTAGGAATTCATCGATATGTATTTACGTAGCCAAACAGACACCATTAAGTACTATCCACATTGATCAAGGAGTGGCGACATTCTCCTTGGCAAGTGGAGCAATCTCCTCTCCTTCGTCTCCAGCTTCGTTGCCAATAACATTTAGGCTCAACAGCATCTTCTCCCAGAGTCTGGCTGGTCCCTGCAAATATCATACCGAAATTCATTTTTTTCATTATTTTGATCCCAGGAACTAAAAAATATTACTGTTGCGGGCGAGTGAGGCTCTTGTATTCTCATTAGTCACTAACCTTCCATGAAAGATCTTGGGACATGCAATTCTTGATCATTTCTTTGAAGGCAGCAGTGCCATAGACTGCAAGAGCTTTGCTGACAGTCTTAACAATTGCAACCACATCTGCTTGATCAACTACATCACACTGAAAAATAAAAATATCTTGTTTTAGAATCAAGGATACAGGAAACGAATAGATCAAAAAGAGTAATTGCCACTGTGCTTTTACCTCAACATTGAAGGGTCCCATATGGAATCCTGTGTAACCTTCTTTGACAGTGTCAACAAGTCCACCAGTGGAGGAAACAATGCATACCTGGAGTAAAGTTATCAGTTATATGCTGTCATATTTCGCGAATACAAGTTGGACAGAAGTTTTTAAGACAGTAGCTCCATAAAGAGAAGCAGATGTTCAAGGGAATTACTGTTCCGTATCGCATGGCATGCAACTGGATGAGACCACATGGTTCAAATCTACTGGGGATCAACATAAAGTCAGCACCAGCAATGATCATATGGGCCAGGGGGACATTGAACTTTGCCACTCCTCTGACCTTATCAGGATACTTTTTCTCAAGCTCGGCAATCTGCTTTTCCATGTATTTTTTGCCAGTACCCTGAAGGAAACAAGAGATCTCATCATTAAACTCAAACATTGTAGGCAATCACAGCACCATAACTTAGGAGAAAAGGATGTTGAATTTTGAAACTTACAAGGACTACTATCTGCATATCGTATTTAGCCAGCATTGGAATGGCAGCAGCAAGAATATCTGAACCTTTTTGCTCTTCCAGTCTACCAATAAAGCCTATTACAGGAATATCTCTGTCAACAGGCAATCCAACTTCTGCTTGAAGTTCTTCCTTCAATAATGGTTTCGCAGCGAGGACCTGAACAAGAAAATCCCGAAAATCACCCACTTTATCTTTCAGATTTGCATTCTTTGGTACTACTTATTATAAAGCACTTACAGTTGTGATCTCATATTTGATGCTTAGGTATTTATCCGTTGCAGGATTCCATTCTTGAACATCCATACCATTCACTATCCCAGTAATGCCACTTATACGGAGGTAGTTATCCAATTCTACACCCTTTTCTTCTCCAGAAACAAGTTCCTGGGCATAGTAAGGGCTTACAGTCATAACCCTGTGTGCTTCCAATACACCAGCCTTCAACCAATTGATTTTCCTTCCTTTCACAGGCTTGTTATACCTGCCAACGTAAAATAATCGTTAGTGTTTGGAAAGGGGAGTGACGCACAAAACCTGTATAAAACTACATTTCGATTCATCTGAAAGCTTCAACTCCTGAGAATCCTCACCCATCCTTGAAGTCAAAAGAGCTCTTGTACTCATCCGGCAAGTTTAGGAATGAGAAATCTGAGAAGGCAAATCTGCCCTGGTAAGCAATGTTATGGATGCAAAAGACAACCTGTCATGATTGAATAGACAACCACCATGTCAGCTACTGTACTTTCGGAAATCCAAGCCAGGCAGAACTTTAAATGTCTCAATCCAATGGCCATACCTTTGCATTCATGTAAACTCCCTTGGATTGGTACATTGATTTCAGGTAACATGGGAGGATACCAGTGTGCCAATCATTGGCAACAAAGACAACATCCTCTCCTGCATTATGTGAGACAAGAACATGAATTGGAGAAGTTTCTACATAGGAAAATTAACTCTCACAACTTTGTAAAGAGTTACGCACCATATGGTCCAGAGAAATGTTTGCTGCTGTCCAAGCTCAGAACCCTTGGTGCTTCAAGAGCAGCCTAAAAAACAATCAAATGAATTCATTTACGATATGCTTACCTATCCATTAAAACAAAAATTATCAGAGTAACTATGCTGATCAACTACCATTTACTGGGAATCTTGTTCTGCGATTCACTTAACTCACCGTTAATCACTTCGTAGTGTAAGGAACCTTGCACATAGCCAAGTCTACTCGGGTGAAGGTTTGTACTAGAAAACACATTATGCAGCTTCTACACAGCTTAACAAGACTAAATATGAAAGATATGGAGCTAGTTTATGTTTATAATGCAAGTTGTGAAACATTGTAACCATGCGGCATATGAACTAGAGGATTCAGACGAAAAACATTTTATATTTTCACCATCTTTTAAACTTCTGATACTTTCTCAAGATGCAACGTTTCAAGTTACATTAAAGCACATGAAATGAAAAGGAATGGAAAATTACCAGGCAGAACAAGCTGAACCGCAGTAGATTATCCTGGTAATCCTCTCCAGCTGCAGGACCATAGATTTTGGAACCAGTTTTGCCCCATACCTTAAACATCCAGTTAATTTAGAATCAGAAACAGCAAACAAGAAAAAACACAACCAAATATCTGAATTTGCAAGAACTATAGCCTTTAGACACAAGAATCAGCAATCAGCAGAAATTTAAACATCCAGTTAATTTAGAATCAGAAACAGCAAACACGAAAAAACACAACCAAATATCTGAATTTGCAAGAACTATAGCCTTTAGACACAAGAATCAGCAATCAGCAGAAATTTAAACCTTCTCTAGGAACATGGGATGATCCACAAACACGCGATCAACTCCACGCTTGTAGCAGTGGTAGTACCGAACAGTTTCAACCCTGTTCCCAACTTGAATCTGCCCATAAGAAGCTCATCATTTTAGTAAACAACCTCAAAAATTACCATCTTCACAGGCAAGGAAAGAAATCACAGAAGTAATGATGAACACTCTTAAACACAGTAAAACTATGACAAATTACCTGCACCACTACACTAGTGTCCCAGGCATCTTTGTACTGGTCAAATCGTGGAGAGATTGTCATAACCCGGTGACCTCTTGCCTGCACAGCAATACCACAGTAAAAATTTATCAAACACAAGCGGTGCCTGACATTTTTCAAAGATGAAACTAAGTATCAGAAACCCTCTACTCACAGCCATTGCTGGGGGAAGTCCACCAAGAACATCACCAAGACCACCAGTTTTGCTCCAAGGAGCAACCTCAGTGGCAACAAAGACCAAATCCATTCCTCCTTGTTGACAAACAATTTTTCCACAAGTGTCATTCCCAGTAGCATGGGCCTTTTTGACAGACTTCTTTGCAAATGATTGAGTCCTAAATTGCAGCTTGTCCACCATGTTCAGTGACCTTAAACCATTCTGAGTCATGCTTTGGCTCTTCAACCCTATTTGACCCAAATTTGCCGTTGTTTCTGATCCTGGACCGCTCACATATGAGCTCCTTGACACAAAGTGTGAAGCAGCCACGCTTGCCATGGTTCTCCTCTCTTGCTCTGCTAATCCAAACCAAAAAACAAAAACCAAATTCCTGTCAAATTCTTTAAACACACCATGTTGATCATCCCAGAAGGGAAAACAATTCTGGGGAAGGGTGCTCGAAAAAAATGCTGCAAATTGATCAAGCTAAGAAATTTAAACCTGAAAGAATGACAAAGAAGTAAAAAATGGTGACACTAAGGCCAGAGAATGATCAAAATAAATAGTACTAGCCACCATACAAGTTACAGCCTTAGTGAATCAAACAATAACCAACTAGCAACAAAATCTCTGGACTTTGATTTTGTTGTGAAACCGTAAGAAAACCAATTCATTAAAAATCTCAAAAATCTGTTAGCAAAATCAGAAACATATGCAAACGTAAGCAAATCAACAACTTACAAGATCAACAAGAGAAGTTTGTTACTAGAATGATAAGAGTGGTCTAAGGTCTGCTAAGTTTAGAAATATGAGTGAGTGATTCACAGTATATTCAGTGACCATAGACATGGGCATTTGTAGCATTTGCAGCACTTGCATAGTGACACGTGCCATGCCACATGGCATCATGGTACTGGCTACGGTCACTTCCAAATCACCAGACACCTTGAGATTGGTTTCACGGTCTGCAATTGACATGAAAATTTGGACCCACCATGGATGCATGATTATTTTGATTCAAGAAGAATGAGGTCCTTAATTATTAGAGTGATAGATATTTTCGAGGGGTTGAATCAAGTGGCAGAAACGACATCGAAGAGTGTCATCTTTTGGCTTGTGGGGTCTCACAGGATCTGCCTGCAACTGTCCACATTTTGCGAAGCAACAAACCTGTTGCTTTCAGTCACATTTTATTGTATAGGAGAATATGAAACTGACGGTGGAGAAATGGAGGGAGCGATTAAATATAAAAAAAACTATAGGAAGAGGAGATTTTTATTGGACACTCCTCCACAGAAACACAATTATTGCTAGTGTTTCTATTTAATTTCAATTTAATAATAATATTATACTTAAATTTATTAAAAATTAAATTTATAATTTTTAACTGATTATTTTAAATTTTTAATCTGGACCACGAGTTTAACGTATTGATTCAAGTTTTTTTTTAATTGATTTTTTTTTCATTTATTATTTTGTATTAGGTTAATTGAGAATTTAGTTTCGTAATTTGTTTTGGTTTATTTTTATAAAGTTATCTTCATCACGTGACTCAAGTTACGAGTTAAGCAAGTTAACCCGATTAACTCAAGTTGTTGTTTTTTTCATTTTTAATCAATTTTTAATTTCAATTGAATAATTCAACATCAGCTTTATTATAATTTGATTCAATTTACTTTTGATAAGTTTATTATGGTTTCATGACTTAGGTCGCAAGTTTTTGTAGGTTATCTCAGGTTATTTTTTATTGATTTTTTTTTAATTTTATCTTTCAACAATAAATTTTTTAGAGATTAAATTTTATAATTTGTTTTGATTCAAGATTATTATGATCTCATAACCAAAAATGCAAATTATCAGGTTAACTTAGATTAAACTTAATCAATAGAATATATAATTGTCTCAGTATTTATATAAAATATATATTTTTACTTATCATCTGAGTTGTATTTTTGGATATGTCAAATAGACCAAGTCATAATAAATTAATCCCCATATAGTTTTAAATTTTTTTCTACTAAAAACATTAACCTTCTTTAAATATTTTTATATTAAACAAATAATAAATAATCTAGCCAAACTGCCATCCATGAATTTATGGATGCTGCTATATTATTTTTTAAAACTTTTTTTTCTAGTTCTAAGCAAAAACCCACTGTTTTCCTAGGCAACTTGCAAGATTCAAGTTAATAGTTTGGAAGTATAAAGTTGACACCGTCCACTCCTGTGACCGACAACATTGATTGCTAAAAAATAATTGAGTGGATGTTATTCTAATTACTCTTTGATTTACCTCTGATTATGGAGTGATTCCTTACAAGATTTAGTGGATTTTGAACTATATTATTAGGATAATATTTTATAATTCTTAAATAAATCACGATTTGATATATATATATATATATATATATATATATATATATATATATATATATATATATATATATATATATATTGCATGACAAGCAGCTAACTTTTGTTTCAGTTTATTCAGTTTAACCATGTTAATCATAGCTGTTGGACCAATTTAGAGATTGATTAATTTAGAAAAGATATAAGTCATTGGGTTACCAAATCAATCATTCTTATAAAAATAAAAACATTTTATTTTTATGTTGACTCGATTAAGAATGGATTGAGTTAGTTTATCAAATTATCCATGTGATTAAAAATTCAATTGGTTGATGAAGCTATTATGATTATAAACCAAGGCATTAAAAAAGCTATAACCAAAAAATGTCAAGGAAATAATTACACATGTTTATTTTTATTTTTGAAAACCTTTTCTTTTAGAAAACACTAGATGGTGGTTTAAGCTATGCCTCAAACCAAGCTAAATTTTTTCTAGTATAAAAGAAAATCTTAAGGAACACAAGTATTTTTAAATAAGCAAAAAACAATATAAAACTCGGATTATTAACTCGAATGACTTCAATAAACTTGATTAATTTAATAATATATATATATATATATGTGCAATAAAAATAAATAAATCAAGCGTAATTTTCTTGACAATGATCAACTAAAAAAATGAATGTTTGCTAATACAACTAAAACAAATATCCTCCTAATATTCTTCAAAAATCTTTATGATATTACTTGATAATGAAGATAAAAATAAATAAAAAGATGATAACCCTATGTTGTTATCCAATTTTGAACCTATTTATGAAGTATTTTGAAAATATATATATATATATATATATATATATATATATATATATATGTTTTTTTAATATTTTTATGTATTGATATTAAAAATAATTTTAAAAAAAATAAAACATTATTTTTATATATTTTTATATATAAATTATTTTCAAAAACAATTCCAAAACACAGATTTCTTTCTATCTTGGCAGCTGTAGCCACTAGCACTGAAAACTACCCCAAGACAGTCAGCAACATCTCCTTCTCCCTTTGATCAACCTCTCCTCTCTTCACCGAACTTGAACTTTCGCTTGATAATGCAAATCGGTCCTTGATGTTTACAAATAATTAAAAAAAGGATTGAAAATCTTTTAGCGCTTCAAATTCAGTCTTTAAGGCTCTAATTATTTTAAATTAATAAAACTGAATTTTGTATCATTAAACCAAGAAATAACCGGTTAACAAAATAGTTCCTCGACACCTCGAGATCCCCATACATATGCATAGAAATACAAATCACCAAGACCAATCACAAATTAAATCAATTTGAAAGGACCAAATAAAAATAAAAAGACATTGAGGGACGAAAGTATAAAAAATACTATGGATAAAAAAAAAACAAGAAGAAAGATGTATGCATTCCCTCAAAGTATACCGATGCGACTTAATTTTGTGTATATATATATAATTATTATTTATATTTATCCCCTCAAAGTTCCCTTTATCACATAAATGAAATGACATATTATTTATTATACTTGATTGTTTTTTAAAGTTTTTTCTATTTTAAAATATAATAAAATAATATTTTTTTTAATATCAGCATATAAAAAATATTTTAGATTTTAACAAAAAGCAAATTGATTCCTACCTTTAACCATTTTGTCAAGGTTTGCGTGAAAAAAAAAAGAAGGAAATATTAACAATAATGGGCTAAACATGACAATAAATCAATCTCCACCACCACAATTCAAAAAAATTATTGTTATTATTCATATTTATGTAGGGGGTGTTTGGTGCATTTTTTTTTTACTAAATGTTTATAAGAAATTGCTTTGAATTATTTTTTAAATATTTTTAACGAGATAAAATTAAAAAAAAATATTTTAAAAAACAACAACAACCACACTCATAAATATTTGTATAAATGAATCCTTATGTATACATCAAATCACGAATCAACTTTCACAAACTAAATCTAATTGATCGGGTGATGAACTATATAGTTATGAAAATATTTTCTCATTCTTATATAAATTACTATTTGATCTAAAAAAAATCAATGGCAAGCAGTCAATATCAGTTTAGCAGTGCAAATCCATTAAAAGAAATGAAGAAAATAATTGCAAGAAGTCAATATCAGCTTAGCAGTGCAAATCCATTAAATAAAAAACAAGAAGAAAATAATTGCAAGCTAAGGGATAAAAAAATGGCCACCACTAAATTATTAAGGTAGTTCGTGAGTCATATAATCAACTGTTGTTTTTTTATCAATATAATAGTATATACGAGTTGATTGGCCCGCTTCGCTGGGCATTTTTATCTATGTAGAAAATTAATTGATTTTATAAATGTTGTATTTTGTTATTTTAATATATAAGTAGTATATTGTAATTGATAAAATCTGTTAAAAATAGTTTTTTCAACCAAAATGTGATTGAATATTGCTATTGCTAAAAAAATTTTGATAAAATTTGTTAGAAAATTTGCTAAGAAGAGGAAATGATTTATTAGCAATTTGTTGTCACGGATACTCTGGTTAAAAACAACAAAACAACAAAAGAAACCCGGTTAAAAAAGAACAACTGAGTTGGACAGCAAAAAATCAAAAATACATGTGAAAAAAAGGTCACCGTTTCTTAAAAGGAAAAAACAAAGGGTCTAAAATATAAATTTCAATTCAAAGACATTTTTTTTTATAAGATTTATTCATCATATTATTATATTAAATATCTTGAAGAATGTTGATATTAATTTTTTTTTCAAGAAATCGTAGGTCATTTTTTCTCTCTCTTTATATATTTTTAGGCGATAATATTAAATAAATATTAAACACATATACTTAGTCTCACATATTATATAGTGTGATCGAAATGGGAAGTGATTTTTATATGTTTTTAATTGTAGATAACCTAGGTAAATTTGTTAAAAAAAAACAATATGAGTTGCCTTTTATTCCCAGTAATATTAGATCTGACACATTATAAATAAAAACATTGCAATATTTTTCAAAAAAGGAATATATATTATTTGCGTGCTATAATTACTTATTTGCTGTCTAAAAAGAACAGTGTAGTCGAAACAGAAAGTGTCTCATATATTTTTTAATTGTATATAATCTAGGCAAATTTGTTTACCTTTTGTTTTTTTGAGTTGTATTTTTTCCCGGGTAATATTAGATCTTAAATATTAAAAATCCATTTTTTTTTTCAGAAATACACTTGAACAAAAGAGCACAAAAATAAAATTCGAAGCCAATTTTTTTTTTGATTTTATAAGATTTATTCTTCATATTATTATATTAAATGTATTTAAGAATGCTGATATTAATTTTTTTCTTGCAAAAAATCTGAGGTCATTTTTTTTTATCTCTTTATATATTTTTAGGCGATAATATGCAATAAATATTAAAACATATAATAATGAGTTGTCTGTCGTTTAAAAGGAACAGTTTAATCGATATAAAAGTGACTTGTATCGTTTTTTAATTGTAGTTAGCCTAGGTAAATTTGTCTATTTTTTGTTCTTGAGTTGTCTTTTATTCCCAGTAATATTAGATATAAAATGACTATTGCTATTATTGCAAAAACAATTAAAATTATAAAATTTTAACGGAAGAAAAAACACTCCAAAACATTAATAAAAGAGTAAGCAAGAAAAAATATTATTATTATTATTATTATTATTATTATTATTATTATTATTATTATTATTATTATTAATGAAAGTGGCAGAAATAAATCAAAGAAAAAAAAATCGATGGAAAATAAAATTATGAGGAAAAACGTAACAATTATTTGATAAGCATTAAAAATTTAAACAGGGATATTTTATAAGATTTATTCTTCATATTATTATAAAAGGAACAGTATAATCGAGACAAAAGTGACTTGTATTGTTTTTTAATTGTAGATAACCTAGGTAAATTTGTTTATTTTTTGTTCTTGAGTTGTCTTTTATCCACAGTAATATTAGATATAAAATGATTATTGTTATTATTGCAAAAACAATTAAAATTATCAAATTATCCTGAAAGAAAAAACACTTATAAACATTAACAAAAGAGTAAGCAAGAAAAAGAATATATTATTATTATTATCATTATCATTATCATTATCATTATTATTATTATTATTATTATTATTATTATTATTATTATTATTATTATTATTATTATTATTATGTTAATTTTCAAAAAAGAAATATAATTTTTTTTCGTGCTATAATTACTTATTTGCCGTAAAAAAAGAACAGTGTAGTTGAAATGGAAAGTGCCTTATATATTTTTTCATTGTAGATAATCTAGGCAAATTTGTTTACCTTTTGTTTTATTGAGTTGTATTTTTTCTCGGGTAATATTAGATCTTAAATATTTAAAATCTAATTTTTTTTTAAGAAATAAACTTTAACTAAATAGCACAAAATTAAAATTTAAAGCTATTTTTTTATTTTATTTTATAAGATTTATTCATCATATTATTATATCAAATTTATTTCAGAATGCTGATATTAATTTTGTTAATCAAAAAAATCCGAGGTCATTTTTTTATCTCTTTATATACTTTTAGGCGATAATATGCAATAAATATTAAAACATATAATAATGACTTGTTTGCCGTTTAAAAGGAACAGTGTAATCGAGACAAAAGTGACTTGCATCGTTTTTTAATTGTAGATAACCTAGGTAAATTTGTTTATTTGTTGTTCTTGAGTTGTCTTTTATCTCCAGTAATGTTAGATATAAAATGACTGTTGCTATTATTGCAAAAACAATTAAAATTATCAAATTATCCCGAAAAAAAAAAACACTCATAAACATTAACAAAAGAGTAAGCAAGAAAAAGAATATATTATTATTATTATTATTATTATTATTATTATTATTATTATTATTATTATTATTATTATTATTATAATGATTATTATTATTATTATTATTATTATTATTATTATTATTATTATTATTATTATTAGTATATATATTATTATTATTATTATTATTATTATTATTATTATTATAATGATTATTATTATTATTATTATTATTATTATTAGTATTATTATTATTATTATTATTATTATTATTATTAGTATTAGTATTATTATTATTATTATAATGATTATTATTATTATTATTATTATTATTATTATTATTATTATTATTATTATGTTAATAATGGAAAATAAAACACAAATATCAATTTATCAAGGCATGAAAATAAAAAATTAAAATATAAGGGCCAAAATGAAAATTCAATATATTATCAATTTCAATAACAGGATCCAATTGAAGAAATCGAAACTTATGTACTGTATTTATTGAATAATTTAAACTGAATCCGAAAATTAAAAGAAGGAGGACCGAACTGAAACATTGACATCCAATCAATTCCAATTGGAGGACCCAATCGAACAAAATCAAAACTTATGCAACCAAAATCAGCACAAAAAACAAAATCAAAAGTCAAGGGACTGAAGTAAAAAGTATCACAAAATGGGGGACTCTCCTGCACTTTTACGTGCAGGAGAGAGAGAGAAAGTGGCCGGCGTCTTTAACCGGTCCCCGGCGCGGCCACGGACATTTTTATGGTAAACGCGCCACCGCGGGAGGAAGAACACAACCAGGCGAACAGCTCTGTACGTCGGAATATCGTCTCCGGCCGCCGTATGACGCCGCACGCGCCACCTAAACAGGGCGTGGGGCGTGAAACCGGTTGACGCGTGTAACACACGCTCTGACAATAAACAGAAAAAAAAATAAAAAAAGTTGGTCAATTACCGGACAGCCCCTTGACCGAAATCAATGGTTTTGTCGTTTTCGGGCCCATAACCGTAATTAGCCATTTTAAATATATTAAAAAAAATAAAAACTGCGGCGGACCGGACCGGACCGGTCCGGTCCGAACGCGTGCAATTACATGCATGGCCCTGACCCCCAGCGATTTTTACCCTCGGACCGAGCGCGTTTTTGCCCTATTACCGGGGCTAAAAACGTCTGTGCACTGTTCATTGAAGAAAAAAAAAAAAGGCAAACGAACAGCCGCGACGCACGGCCGAGAAATGGCCAGTCCACAGTGACAATGGGTGTAGAGCTACAGTGGCGACCCCGAGCTGTTTTAGCTCTTTTGTTAATTATCATAAAAAAAACATTTGATGATCAACCATGTATAAATAGGGTTAATTAAATAATTATAAGTCTATTTATTTTTATTTTTAAATTGTTTTAATGTGTTAATGTCAAAAATAAATTTTAAAAATAAAAATAAAATATTTTGATATATTTTTAATCGAAAAAACATTTTAAAATCAATCATTATTAAAACATTAAACATGCTGTAAAAATGTAACAAAATCAATCGGGTATCATCATTCTATGTTTTAGCTGAAAACTCTAAATCCCAAAATTCTATGGTCAACTTGCCGAAGTGGCAGGATCAATTATTTTAATTATAGTTGTCATTTTTGTTCTGTTTTAGCCAAAACGTTTCGTATTAATTAAAAAAATAATATAAAACAATGTTGTTTTTATCTCAGTTTAAATTCCGGTATATTCCGGATTTTTCAACCAAATACCGACCGAAACGTATCTATTTCGTTTCGCCCGTTCTGTTTTGGCCAAATAGTATTTTTTTTAAACAATGAATAAATTTACAAAATCTATCATATCTCTTAACCCGACAGTTAGATTACAATGAAATTTTACGAAGAGTCTCTTGATATATTTATATATATTATATTAAAATTTCAGAGCAATCAGAGAATGTAATGACCTTGCGAGATTGATGATGATATTCTCGTAATATTATACATGTTCATAATTCTGTTCAGAAAAACCATTTTATTGTATCTTTTTTTAGATTAAATTGCACAATTCTAAATAATTTTATTTTTAAATTTGAACTAATTTTTTTTAATTAATATATTTAATTATATATATATATATATATACATAAATAATATAACTTCAAAATAGTGTGTCAAAATATTTCCAAATAAAAATATTCTATTCCAATTGAAAAAACAAATCACCACCAAAATGGTAAGAAAACTTTGATTTTAATAGAGACCACAAACCGAAATGGTATGAAAACTTTGATTTTAATAGAGACCACAAACTTGTGAGGGTACATCAGCAACGGCCTGAACCTTTCATGGGCCACGGGGCTAGACGTGCGGCTGATTTTTAAGAAAATGGGTTCAATCCTGGTGAGCTGCATCGGATGTTGCTGTATGGATTACTATGGAATACACTCGCACCATAGCAGAGGTTATTTTTGTTCATTCAAATTGCAAGCATTCTTTCTTCTGTTTTTTTAAGAAAAATAATCAAAATAGCTTTGTTTTATTTATTTTTTAAAATATCATCCCAAGGAAGTCAAATTCATGAAATAGAATCAACTCTAAATTGACTTTTTTTTTTCACTCGGCTCGACCAAGAAATAGTTGACTCGGTGTTAAATTTAATACCAATAATTTATTGATTTATGGTATATAAGTTTTGATCCAGATATATAACTGAATCAAATTTAATCAACTCTAAATCAGTTTTTATTTGGCCCAACCAAGAAATTGTTGACTAGTTGTTAGATTTAGTATCTGTTTGATATTGCATTTCAAAAATATTTGAAATATTTTTTACTTTTATTTTTATTTTAAATTATTTTTATGCTTTTAGATAACTTTGATATGTTGATATAAAAAATAATTTAAAAAAATATATAATTTTGATGTGTTTTTAAATAAAAAATATTTAAAAAAACAACTTCAACCACGCTTCGAAACTGACCGTTAATAACAACAATGGTAGAGCTGTTTGAGAAACCATTTGAAAAAAAATTACCTGTGTTTTAAATTAATTTTTATTTTGGCATTTTCTTCGTTTTAAAGTTTTGATGTTGAAAATAATTTTTAAAAAATAATATATATATATATATATATATATATAAACAAAAATACATTAACCTCATTCACACAGACTCTCCTGAAGAAGGCAGACAACAAGTTGTACCTAACCATCAATTACTTTCTTTCTAACCAAACAATTATAGTTCCTTCCATCTGACCAAATGTAGGATCTACCATTCGTGGCCAACACTTCACCGTTTTGTTAAGGTTTGTGTTGGGTGTAAGAAATATTAACAGTGATGGGCTAAGCACAACCTCGAACCCATCACCTCGGTTTAGCTTAGCATGTTCCTATTCTTGTCTTTTGTGTCTTTTTTATTTTTTTTAATTCGAGAAAATTCCAAATTCTCTTTGCTAGCAGCTTAAATTAAACAAGTAAAATAATACATCTTAATTTAAATTCAAGATCTATAATTTTAAATATATCTTGACTTAAATTCAAGATCTATAATATTTATTAACTCAAAATCTATAATTTTAAATATATCTTGATTTAAAGTCAAGATCTACAATGTTTGTTAACTCCAACTCAAGATCTATAATAGTAGAGAGACTTGTCTACACATTCATTCCTTCATCATGCAAATCCTTTTATCCAACTACTCTTGATTCCCTTCATTTTTATTTAACACATTAAAATTATTAAAAGAAACATCAATTTAATATATTTTTCAGCATAATAAATTTTTAAAGCACTTCGCAACACAATGAACAGCAACTTGAGACACCTGGGAACATAGTACAAACAGCAACGTCAGACACCTGGGAACGCAGTAAAAACAAAGTAAAAAATATTTTTTATTTTAAATTAAATATTTTAAAATCATTTTAATATTCTAATATTAAAAATATTTTTTTTTTTTAAAAAAAAAACCATCATATTTCTAAACAAAAATAAATCATTTTAAAAAACATCATCGAATTCAAGCACAAACAGTCAATTAATCTACCCTTCCTTCACCTTTAAACATCATTTCACTCACAGCTAATCTTCACAGCTCATAAACAAAAATAAAATCTAACAAACAGCTCTCTTTAAAACACACAGTACAACCCAACCCACAGGTAGCTGTTTCCCATGCACGGCAAATCAATGCCAGGTAACATCCTATTGACCCCAAAACGACGACGACGGCAATAATAACATCATTCAATCACGCAAGATCCACCGATTGATTCTTCTTACACAAAATCAGAATCGTTAAAAGTCATATTACAAAATAAATAAAAAATCCAGAATAACAAGAGTGCATTCACATTAAAGAGAAAACACAAAATCACCAGGTAAATACCATTCCAAACACAAAAATCCTTCTCTTTAATCACATCTTAATCCCTCAAAATAAGAACTAGCAGCGATGATTAATGGCTAACTCAGTGATTATCTGTGAGCCGTGACAAGGGTCTCGATAAACCTTAACCCATCAAATCTTGGCGCAAATTTCTCCTTATCTGACACACCATTTTTCTCCATTGAAGATGGTCTCGATGAACCCTTCAAAACAACAACAACAAAAATCAGCCACTTCAAGTTAACCATCAAATGTTACGCTATTTTACACCCAAAAAAATGGAAGAACAACCTCAACAATAGGAGAAGATGGGGGGGCTGATGACGATAAAGCTACAGTGGAGGCAGTAAGTACCGAAGCAACAAGAGTGCACGAGCCCTTCATGTTTCCTTGATGGGTTTTTCTTTTTATATGTGGGATTCGAATAAAGATGAGAATTGAGGCTTCAAATTGGCGAAATCCGACGAGTCGTTCTCGCCGGATCTCTACCTCTACCAGACGTGGAAAGAAATTCTGTTTCTTGAGTTTTGTGATGCTCGTTTTTCAAAGTTTTCGGGCTCTTTATATAAAGGTGGGGGGTTTCCAAAGTTAATGGAATTTAATTTTGCTTTCAGATCCGTCGCACGTGGGATTTCAATGATAAAAGGGGAGGGTGGCTCGGTTGTTGACATGCTGGCAGTGGGGAAGCGTGATGGTTTTGCTTGAGCTCGAGGCCGTGTTTATGTCATATAAATTTAGGGCCTATAATTGTTTTTTTCTTTTATTAATTGGAAAGAGAGCTATATAAATATAATAATGGCTACGATGATGCATTATGGTAAAAAAAAAAAAAAAGTATATTATTTGTATGTTTTATTATATAAACATGGTTGGTGTGCCTCTTTCTCTTTCATGTTTATACTTTATAAGTTAATTAGTTTGACTCTCCGAGCGGGATGATGCACCTTTTTTTTTTGTTTTTTTTATTACTATTAAAAAAAATATTAACTTCAAATTTAAAAAAAAAAACCAAGAACTTTATATGTTAATAATATATTATTCTTTTTGCTATTTTTTTTACTAAAATTCTCTCTCATCTCTCGATCTAAAGATTTAAAAAATAAATAAAATAAGTTTCTGAACTTGGATGAACTCTTACGTGAATTTTAGAATGAAAAAGTGATTTTTCCTTCCTTTTCTATTTCGGTCCTTTTTCTCCGAGTTTTTTCTACTACATTTTTTTTCAATAACTCATTAAATTGACCACGAAGGGGTTTGATTGGAAAAAAAAACATTAAAAATAAACTTGGTTTTGCGAAATCAAACATCGATTGAGCGTCACATATGTTTTTTGATCTCATACCAAGCCAACTAAGGGATGTTTGGGATTGCGATCAGAAAATATTTTTGGAAAAATTTGAATTTTTTTAAAATCATTTTGATGTGTTGATGTCAAAAATAATTTTTAAAAAAATAAAAAATATATTTTTTTGATATATTTTTGAATGAAAAATACTTTTAATAGAAACTTCAACCACACTCTCAAACAGTCACTAAAACAAATCACCAAGCCCAACTCTTTATTAATATAATATAAAAAATCAAATTGAAAAAAAAAAAAAAAGTACTGTGGCCAAAAACTTCAGGGCTGCAGCTCCTTCGCCAACTCTCTTAGATGACTCTAAAAAACTGCATCTTTGTTTGGGATTGAATGAAGCATCTGAAGAACCGTGTTAGTTTGAGAGAAATTCTGAAAGACAAAATGCTTTTTAAGCTACAAAAACACAGCAGATTAATTATTTTTTCACGTATGATCTCTATTATTCTCCAAGTATCATAAATTTTTCGTAGTTTCTTCTAGTTAAATCACGCTTGATTATAACCAAGTGGGGACTTTTTTAAACCCTAAAAGAATAAAAGTAAACGTAGGTTGATCTAATTAGGTACGGGAGTAGGCAAACATGTGCTTGCCATGCCAGGGAGTTCATTCAAGGAAATTTCCTCAGTGATTCAGGAATATTGTAAGAAAGAGTGTTTGGTAAGAAATTAAATAGAGGACAGCTAAAGTACATGACGACTGACCTTAATTTTAAGTTTCTTTCGGACAAGGTACCTTCTACGAGAGTGTTTGGGATTGTGGTACAGCAGTAGGTTACAAAAAAATATCCTAATCTAGCGTTTGGTTAGTATAAAAAGCAGGATACAAGGCATGGGTCCCACATACAAAATTGGAGAGTGAAATTTCGAGGTGCAGGGAGGGAGGGGGGGGGCTGGGGGCTGGGGAGGGGTAATATATTTTTAATGTTAAAATAATTTAAAAATTAATTAAATATAAATAAATATACTATTAATTAAAATATAAATAAATATATTAGAAGGTAATTACAATATAATTTTTGCTTTTGAATTCGAATTTTGTTTCAAATGATATTTTATTATTTTTTATTCTAGGATCGTAGAGGCCTTCACGTATGGATTTAATTCGCGATGAAATTACAAGTAGTTTAATAGGAGAATAAAAACAAGTGTCTAATTTACATTAATTATTAATTATATTTTATTATTATAATTATTAAATATTTAAAAATAATATATATACTTTAAAGTAACTTTACAAGTTGATAATAATATAAAAAGTATGTTAACCAAACACATGAAACTACTTTTTATCAATTTCAAACTCAACCACAGTTTTAACCAAAAACTTCAAAACTTATTTTGAACCGCAACTAAAATGCTTTTCATGAAACTGTTTTTTCAAAACCTTAACCATAAAAGCAAAAACAATATCAAACATACCTTATATAAGCTCCCATAATTCCAGTCTTTTGCCGCACATTGAGTTTTGTTTCAAGAACTTTAGAAATTGTAGCCTTTTGTGACATATTGTCGTCTTTTTTTTGGTTCAGTTAGTGCAATTTGTACTCATGAATATGGGGTGCCTCTTCTCTCTTCCACGATCAAAGAGACAAGAGTTAATCATCTAACTATGGTTAAGAATTTAGGATTAAGAAATTTGTTATTTTTGTAGTTTCATTTAAATTGTAGTTATTAATATAATAATTATTATAAATTTATATAATCAACAATTTAAAAATTCATAAAATTAATCGAATTACACACAAATACATAATAAAAAAAGGAAACAGGAGGTCACGTAGAAAAGGAGTCGGAACTCGAGAAAGATAGGTCACCGTGCAAGCAAGACCAAGAATGGTGACAACGATCCATCAATTAACGATCCATCGAGAAAGATAGTTCATAGTTTTAGGCTCACCAACGATGCCAAGTTTTAACAAAAATAAATAAATAAATTATTTTGGTGAAAAATCTAAGTTAATCCAAGACCTGATGAACCTAAAAAAGGGTCAAAATCTAATTAAAACCTATTAACTTTTCTTTGTATTAATTTTTTAAAAAATTATTATTAATTTATTGTTTTATAAAATAAAATAAAAAATTCTAAAGTTAGTCCAAGTCAACTTCCCTGGTGTAATAACCTAGACTTGTCCCGAAGGAAACCTGAAAATTATGGCGACTTGTAAGCAATGGTGTCCTTAAAACATCAACAATAATATTATTTTTTTATTGTGGCAAGGGGATATTTTCATCTTTTATATTTTCCATGTCAAAAGAAAAATTGAGATTGAGTGCGCTAAGCATTTCCAATCCCAACGCAAGTAAACATAGTTTGACAAGTCACGTATGTGCCTTTGATCGGTAAACATGGCCAGTTGGTCTCCTCTCGCAGCCCCCCACAAGAAGCTGTCCTCACCTCTCTCTCACACGCTTTCGAGCCCCGACCCTATCCTACACGCAAACGAAACAGCTTGGAAGTTAGAAAGGTTCCCTGCTCTCCAAAGAACACCAAGCTTCCTTCCTTATATATCGTTTTTCTTGAAATGGCTCCTCGTCAAATACCTAAACACAGCAAGAAAATCAGAATAGAATCTTAATCTCTAGCTTTGATCAAAGGGTCTTCTGCTATTTCAAATCTTGGGCGATCAAGATCTTCCTGAAGAGACCATGAATTCTATGTTCAGTTCTTTCGATGCTTTCTGTGCTGAGTTACTGGGTCAAAAACTGAGTTCCTCATTTCCGATTGCAACAAAGGATTGCAATACCAAGAGGGTTTCGACCGTTCGTGATGACAGTAAGGTGGCAGAAGATAAGCTGATGAAGAAGAATCGAGAAGGAAGCTCCTCCAGATCGTCAGCTGGGAAACAAGAGAAGAAGGTGCCAAGGTTTGCACCGGAGTTTGACGGGCTCAACTGTTTTGAGACCATTGTTAACTACTGAGATTTGATGGCACGACGCAAAGAATTTGTGTTATTAATTATAGGGATTTGTAGAGAAAGAAGAGGGTACTTAGGAATTATTCTTTGATTGTTCCATCTGAAGTGGTGATGGTAACGTTAAAATCTCATTATAATATTCTTTTAAATGACTAATATTCTCTCTTTTTTCATCTTCTTGAAATAATTTTGAGTTTTTCTTTTTAATTGATGGATTAAACAAGAATCACGATCATCATGCTGTGCCAAAACCATAGTGAGATCATCGCAATTAAAGGCCAAGTTGATAGTTAGCCCATATTTTGTATCAACCAACACAATAACTTCATCAGCTTGGGCATAAAAAAAATCAAACATGATGATCGTAGACTTGTACACAACCTGGGTCATGAATAGGGTAGATTTATTCGGGTCAACCCAGACTATAACTTGAAAAGATTGACTCGAGTGAATCAAAATTTTAACTTGAAAAAACTTTGAAATGATACCTCTCGATTGAAGGACTTTATTGAGTCTTGATATAATAAATTTATCGTCATCGAAAGGATTTATGCACCAGTCAACTCAACCAGTTTTGCATAGATTTTCTCCTCCATTGCTTGCTTCCATGGATTTGCCAAGGCAGGGCTACTTCCACCTATAACTATCTGTGTCTAGGCTCTCTCTACACCTTATGGGCTTTGGAATGGGCCATCATGGAAGGCACAGCCATTTGTGGATTAAAAACTAGAGAATGAACAACTTCATCAATTTTATTTCAGTTCGTATTTTATTTTTTTAATTAGAAAAAAATATTTTTAGTTTTAGAATATTTTGACACGTCATTTCGGGATTGTACTGTTTATATATATTTAATTAATTATATATATGAAAAAATAAAATATTAATTTAATAAATTTAATTCTAATTCAAGATAAATTAATTTTAAAAATGTTATTAAAAAAATCCATAATATTCAATATAAAAGAAAAAAATTCATAGTATTCAATATATAACGACCAAAAAATTAATGAAAAGTTTAATAAACATAATTCTAATTCAAGATAAATTAATTTTAAAAATCTCATTAAAAAAATCCATAATATTCAATATAAAAGAAAAAATTTCATAGTATTCAATATATAACATACAAAAAATTAATGAAATACAAAATTTCATGTCATAATATTCATTCAAGGCAGTTGCATTCATAAACAGGTAATTGTCAAAGCCACGTCTAGGGAAGCCATAGGCTTGAGGGTAAATTTCCCTGATGATCTTTTTTCCATCTTAAGTGTTTAATCCAAAGATGTAATATGCCCTCTCATTTGTTTTTATTTTTAGTTTGATTTCCATTTTTCTTTTCTTTTTTGTTTTAGACACCTTTATATCTTTATTTTATTTTATCTTTCAGCACAAGATCCGTTGGAAATTAAACTCCTTGTTTTTTCTCGATGAGCTTTTCTAGTTCTATGATCAAAGTTATAGACTTGAACACTCAGCCCAAGTTAACGTTGTTCTATTTGTTTTTAAGGTTTTTTTTAATTGATTTTTTTTTCAATCTAATTATTTCACTTTGTTTTTTTTTTAAAAAAAATAAAAAAGCCAGGAATCATAATATTTTTTATTTGGTTATCATGATCTCATCATATATACTACAGGTTTGGTGGGTTAACCTGAGTGACTAAAGTCTCTTTTTTTTTATCAAATTGTTTTCTTATTTTTTTCTCTTTCATTTTCATCATTTAATATTGAGTTGTTTTACAATTGAATTTTGTGATCTTTTCTAGTTTGCTTTCCATTGAGTTATCTTATTAGCATGATTAGAACAAGGTTTAATATGTTTGTCTAGTTTTTTGGTGTTTTTTTTTCTTGTTTTTTTTATCATTTTTGTTTTTAATTTAGTTTATCATCTTACATTGAATTTGTTTGGAATTAGTTTCATCATGTACTTATTTATTTTTTACTTATTATTTTGACTCGGGTTATAAATTTAGATACTCACTCAATTTAGATTGAAAATGTTTTTTTTTTCTTAAACTTCAATTCTCTTCCACCACTGTGGTGGCCAGAATCTAAGCAAAATAGACTATATATTGTCTAATGATTTTTTTTTTCCACAAAAAAAAAATAAGATGAACAACCTGTCATCCACTCTAAGTATAATAAAAAGAGCCCAAACACGTGGGCCTATTGGGCTTTCTCGCATCGACTCAACTTAAATAGGCCTAGCTAGGTTGTGCTTGGGCCCTTTTTACATTTGTTTTTCAATTATTTTTATTTATTTATTATATTTTTTAGTTTGTCCCGTTTTTTATTATTTTCCAAGTCAAAAGAGAATGGAGATTTGGGACCAAGTCGTCGATAAGCATCTCCAATTTCCCAATCTAATCAACGACTTTGACTAGTCAATGCTGTCGATCGTTGAGCATGCATCCGTCCTCACCTCTCTCCAGCCCCAACCCCAACCCCAACCCCAACCCCAACCCAATCATACACGCAAACGAAACAACTTGGAAGCTAAAAGCTTCCCCGCTCTCCAAAGAACACCAAGCCTCCTTCCTTATATATAGTTTTCTAGAAATGGCTCCTCATCAAATACCAAAACACAGCAAGAAAATCAGACTAGAATCTTGCTCTCTAGCTTTGATCAAAGGGTCTTCTGCTACTTGAAATCTGGGGCGATCAAGATCTTCCTGAAGAGACCATGAATTCTATGTTCAGTTCTTTTGATGCTTTCTGTGCTGAGTTACTGGGTCAGAAACTGAGGTCTTCATTTCCGATTGCAACGAATGACTGCAATACCAAGAGGGTTTCGACTGTTGGTGATGACAGTAAAGTTGCAGAAGATAAGGTGATGAAGAAGAATGGAGAAGGAAGCTCCTCCAGATCGTCAGCTGGGAAACAAGAGAAGAAGGTGCCAAGATTTGCACCAGAGCTTGACGGACTCAACTGTTTTGAGACCATTGTTAACTACTGAGATTTCATGGCATGACGCAAAGATTTGTGCTCTTAGTTATAGGGATTTGTAGAGAAAGAAGAGGGTACTTGGGAATTATTCTTTGATTGATCCATCTGAAGTGGAGATGGTACTGTTAAAATCTCATTCCAATATACTTTTATATGACTAATATTTTCTCTTTTGTCATCTTATTTTGAGTTTTTCTTCTTAATTGATGGATTGAATTCTCAAAACCATATTATGGTTTTGGGAGGTGCTAGGTAATTCTCAAAAATAATAATTTAGTGATTTAAATTCTAAATCATGTCAGATCTTAAAATTCAAAAGGTAAAAGGTAAAAATGTTCTAAGTTTTGAAATCCAGTGAAGTTGCGTCATTCACTTATCCTATCAAGTTCTAAGTTTTGATGGATGCTAATTAAGTGATTGCTCATATAAAAACATCAAAATTATAAAAAAAAAATAATCTAAAAATAAATAATTACGATAATGTAAAACATACTTCAATATATATTGGTTTTCGATTTAGTATTTAATCTTTTAATTTTGGTTTGTTTTGTATTACTTTATTTTTTTCTTTAATTTTGTCCTTCAATTCAAATTGGACATATATTTTACTTTTCATTTCAGTCTTTATTTTTTTTATCACAATTACATTGTAATTGATATCTTAAAAAATATTTTTGTTTGTTTCGGTTTCAAAGTTTTTATTTGTTTTAATTTATCTTTTGATTGAAATTAATTATATTTTTTTTTCATTTCGGCTCTTATTCTTTGAAATTTTTATTAATTCCTTTGGTTTTATCGATCATTCTTGGACACTATTTATTTTTTACCCATATTTATGCATCCATGCTTTTCATTTTTGTTTTTAATTTTTTTTTGTTTATATTTTATTAAGATTTTATTTTTATTAGGTTCAGTCCTGAAATTTTAATTTATGTTGCTGATCATTTTAAAGTTAGTATTTCATCTTTTTTTGTTTATTCCTTTTTTAGTGTTTTTTGTTATTTTTTTTCTAATTTTTGGATTTTACAGTTTCATTATTTGCACAATAATAATAATAATAATAATAATAATAATAATAATAATAATAATAATAATAATAATAATAATAATAATAATTTAGTGATTTTTTTATTTTGTAAAAAAAATTATCTTTTTTTATTCTTTAGGGCAATTTAATGATTTTAATTGTTTAGACAATAATGTTGATATTAATTTTAACTATTGATAATGATGGTAATGCAGGGATGAATTTTCAATGATGTTCTCTTCTTTTTGTAGATAAAAAAATTAACCACTTATTTTAGTTATTTGATTATTGTAGATGTTTTCACAATTTATATTTTGTTTGTTGTGTTTAATTTAAATTAGATTATAAAATGAATTAATCCTGATAGTGAATTCGATAATTTAAATATTTGAATATTCTTGCATTTATAGATAGCTCTCACTCCAAGGAATCTGAATATATTTATTATTTTGTCTAAATTTATATTATAATAAAATAATCTCACATAATTAATATTTTTTATATTGAAAAAAATATGATTCCGACCACGGCGAAGTGTGGAACAGTGTCAATTATATATATATATATATATATATGGATTGTAATAGTAAAATGATATTTTTTTAAATCATGTCAAAAGACAAGGTTGAGAGGTGAAATAGATTTTTTTTTCTTCATGTAATTCATTTTTTTTCTCATTTTTAATGGGGGAACAAACATGTTTTTATTGTTTTTTCAAATGAAAAAACTTCATGAACTTTAAGAGAAAATACTACATATTTAGTTGTCATGAGCTTTCTTGAGATTTCATGTTTGTTTTTTTTTTTTTTTTTTTTTTGCATCGTTTAATTAGTACCTTATCCTTTATATCATAATAAATTAAGCACTGTTTAGGCGTATTTGTGTATTTTTATTATTCTTAGCATAATAAAGCACCAAAATTAATATTTATCTTGGAATTTATTAAGGATTGATATAAGAACAACTACGTATTTTCGATGATTATATATATATATATATATAAAGGTTATATAAGAGGTACATTTATCATTCTAAAATGATTAAAAATACAGAACGTGTTAGACTCATAAAAGAGATCGTAATAGTTTATGCGCTTCTTATCCATGTCAATAGATTTTTCACGTCGTCCTCTTCCATCCTAGGTGGAGCTTGTTAGCTTTTGATAAATTGATTGTAGCTAGAGATACTTTCTTTTTTGCCCTCTCTTTTCTCTCTCGTCCCTCTAGAATCACACCTAACATTTTAAATCTTAGTACAGTCCTTTTGGTTGGGTATATTTGTATATCAGTCCACATTCATTTTATTTGTTAATTTTTATCCTTGGCCATTTGTAAGTTTTTTTCTTCTTCAATTGCATCCTTCAAATTTAATTTTTTTAAGTACCCGTTTGGCAATGTGGTGCGATCCACGATTGCCAAACGGGGTTTCAATTTTGGTGTTTAGTTTTGTACCAAACACAGGTACAAATGGCGGGTCCCACGCAAATTTGTGTTCTGAAAGCCGTTTGGAAATAAGCAGGCTTTCGATGCTTTTTGAATGCCGATATGTAAAGTTGCAATTCGTGATCCAAATATTTCCGTTGAACATCTGCACAAAAATCCTACCCTTCTGAAACCTTATCTTCTTATCTGCACCCAAAGCCGCAAACCCTTCTCCCTTCTGCCTTCTCTTCTTCTCATCTTCACAAAGCTACACCTTTCTCCTCTGCAACCCTCTCTAAAAACCAAAAAAACTCTCCTCTGTAACCAGCTCCGCCCACAGAATTCCCCTCTCTTCACATTAATAGAAATTGTTATTTATTTTTAAATTCATTTTTAGAATATATATATATATATATGTGTGTGTGTGTGTGTGTGTGTGTGTGTGTGTGTGTGTGTGTGTGTGTGTGTGTCCATGCCCTTTAAAGTAATTTTACAAGTTAAAAGCAATATGTAAAGTTTGGTAACCAAACACCTAAAACTGTTTTTTTTTTCAACCTCCAACTCAACCACAGTTTTAACCAAACACTTCATAGCTTATTTTACATCGCAGTAAAAGCGCTTTTTTTGAAACTGCTTTTTTTCAACCTCAATCGCAAAAGCAAAAACAATGCTAAACACATCCTAAATTTGATTCTAGTTTTTTTTTTTTATCTTGTCTTTTTTGTAAACTTTCAGTTTTTTTTTTAAATTTAATACTTTTGATAAATTGATTGTAGGTAGAGACACTTCCTTTTTTTCCCTCTCTTTTCTTTCTGGTCCCTCTAGAATCACACCTAACATTTTAAATCTTAGTACAGTCCTTTTGGTTGGGTATATTTGTATATCAGTCCTCATTCATTTATTTGTTAATTTTTATCCTTGGCCATTTGTAAGTTTTTTTTTCTTCAATTGCACCCTTCAAATTTAATTTTTTTTAATTTGATTCTAGGTTTTTTTTTTATCTTGTCTTTTTTGTAAACTTTCAGGTTTTTTTTATCTTGTCTTTTTTGTAAACTTTCAGTTTTTTTTAAAAAAAATTTAATACTTTTAATTAATATATTTTATTTTTTATTTTTTTTAAATATTGTCCTGATTGTTTTTGTGGTTTTTCCTTTTAATTATTTTGTTCAATTTATTTTGTATTTATTTATCCCTTCAATCCAAAATTATCCACCCTTTTAATGTTTTTCTGTTAAATTTTATCCTTATTTTTTTGTTTTTTTTTGTGACTGTTATTTTTCAATTCATTCTTCAATAATTGTGTTTTTTTTTTAAAAAAAAAAAATTGGGAATTGTTGTTTTTCAAGATTTGGTACTTCCAATCAAATGGCCCGAGTCGCTGGTTTTATAAGTTAGCGTGAGTTTCTAAATTTATTTTAGATTTTTTAATCTTATCATTTGATATATATTTTTAAGAAATTAAGATTTTTATTATAAAGTTATCTTGAACTTATTGTTTGACCCATGAATTTAGTAGGTTAACCTAGGTGGTTGGTGCATTTTTTGTTTTGCCTTTTAATAACTTTTTTTTTACCCTTTTGTGTTATTGATTTTTCATATTTTAACTTTTAATATTTAATTTATTGAGAATTGATCCTCGTGGTATTTCTTATTTAATGCTTCTGATTGAATGATCGGACATGGATTTTATTAGTTAATAAGGGTTAGTGCTGTTGTTTTTTACTTATTTTTGTCCCATATCATAATTCGACATTGGCTTTTTTTTTTTTAAAAAAAATCATGTTTTGTGATTTTCATTCATTTTTCATTTTTTTTGTCCTAACTCGTGACAGAGGATTGGTTACATAGCTAGTATAAATAATAATAATAATAGAAACACATGTTACTGTTTTATCTCCGTTGATTAGTATTGTCTTTGATTTTTTAAATATAATTATATTATTTAATTAATTAAGCTTAATCAACTTATTCAAATAGTGATCAAAATTCTGATTTTTTTCGTTTAAAAGACTATCATCACTTGAATGTTTTTTATATTATAAAAAAAATTAATTTGACACGTCTCTTTTCTAATATATTAATATATCATGCTGGCATGCATATTATTGTATTAAGTAAATTATATACATTCACTAGCAAAACAATAAAGATAATATAATAAACAAAATAGTCCTCTTCCAGTATAGGTTGCAAGGGCACATTTTCATCGTTTATATTTTCCAAGTCAAAAGAAAAATTGAGAACGAGATTAATTGGGACCAAGTCGTAGATAAGCATCTCCAATTCCCCCTAGTCAACGACTTTGACTAGGTAATGCCGTCGATCGTTGAGCATGCATCCGTCCTCACCTCTATCTCTTACACGCTTTCGAGCCCCAACCCAATCCTTATATATAGTTTTTCTTGAAATGCATGGTTCCTTGTCAAATACCAAAACACAGCAAGAAAAGCAAACCAGAATCTTAATCTCTAGCTTTGATCAAAGGGTCTTCTGCTACTTCAAATCTGGGGCGATCAAGATTTTCCTGAAGAGACCATGAATTCTATGTTCAGTTCTTTCGACGCTTTCTGTGCTGAGTTACTGGGTCAGAAACTGAGGTCTTCATTTCCTCTTGCAACGAATGAGTGCAATACCAAGAGGGTTTCGACTGTTGGTGATGGCAGTAAGGTGGAAGAAGATAAGCTGATGGAGAAGAATCGAGAAGGAAGCTCCTCCAGATCGTCAGCTGGTAAACAAGAGAAGAAGGTGCCAAGGTTTGCACCAGAGCTTGACGGACTCAACTGTTTTGAGACGATTGTTAACTACTGAGATTTCATGGCACGACGCAAAGAATTTGTGTTCTTAGTTATAGGGATTTGTAGAGAAAGAAAAGGGTACTTAGGAAT
Organism: Salix purpurea; assembly: GCA_027405865.1. Lineage (NCBI taxonomy): Eukaryota > Viridiplantae > Streptophyta > Magnoliopsida > Malpighiales > Salicaceae > Salix > Salix purpurea. Next base: position 28,333,385 of record JAOWLH010000002.1, read on the forward strand.
TAATTATTCTTTGATTGATCCATCTGTAGTGGTGATGGTAATGTTAAAATCTCATTCCAATATACTTTTATATGACTAATATTTTCTCTTTTGTCATCTTATTTTGAGTTTTTCTTCTTAATTGATGGATTGAATTCTCAAAACCATATTATGGTTTTGGGAGGTGCTAGGTAATTCTCAAAAATAATAATTTAGTGATTTAAATTCTAAATCATGTCAGATCTTAAAATTCAAAAGGTAAAAGGTAAAAATGTAAGAAAAAAAACCCTAAGTCCTGCCAAAACTAAATAAATAAAAATGGGATAAGATACAGGAAGGTGCTAAGGTCATTAAGCACGTTTCAAGAAAGAGATAATCATTTTTTTAAGGGTTCAAAATTAAACTTAAGCAATTGAAATCCAGTGAAGTTGCGTCATTCACTTATCCTACCAAGTTCTGAATTAAGTGATTGCTCATTTTAAATGATATAAAACCCTTAAAATATATAAAGATTCTTATTATGATACATCAAATTAAAAGTCTTTTTAGGCCTCGTTTGTTTGCTGGAAAGTGAATTTCGGGGAAAGTGAATTCCTGGAAAGTGAATTCCGATGTTTGACAGTGTTATGGAAAATGAACTGGAAAACACTTTCCAGTATTTGTTTGTGTTATGGAAAATGAACTGGAAAATAATTTATTAATAAATTAATTTTTTTTTCAAGTTTATTAAAATAATGAGGAACAAATCTTACAAATTAAAAAGTTGAATGAGAATGAAATTGAAAAAAAATATAATTTCATAAATTATCTCAAATAAAATAAATAATAATCAAAATAATAGAGATCAAATCTAAAAATTAAAAAAAAATGAAAGGTGAATAAATTAAAATAATAATAATTAACATTTCATAAATTATTTCAAATAAAATAAGTAACAATAAAAAAAATGAGGACCAAATTTGATAGATAAAAAATTTCAATAAAAAAATGATAAGAAAAAAGCAAATAGCAATTATAAAAATAAGGACAAAAATTAATATAAAAATTAAATTTTAAGAGATGGAATTGAAAAATAAATATTCAAAACAAATTATATATAGCAATCAAAACTTTGAGGATCAAATTTGATATAATCAGCAAATAATGACATTTCTAAATTTTTCACAACTTCCAGAAAGTGTTTTCCACCCAAATTTTCCGGAAAACACTTTCTTGAAAACCAAGCCAAATTTTTCTTTGACTGGAAAGTGTTTTCCGTTGACCGGAAAGTGTTTTCCGCCCAAATTTTCCGGAAAACACTTTCCTGAAAACCAAGCCAAATTTTTCTTTAACTGGAAAGTGTTTTTCGTTGACCGAAAAGTGTTTTCCGTTGACCAACTTTCCGGAAGGCAAACAAACATATGAAAGTTTAGAAAGTGGTTTCCCGGAAAGTGAATTCCGGGAAACAAACATAGCCTAAGTTTTTATATTATAAAAAAAATAATTTGTCATGCCTCTTATCTAATATATTAATATATAATGCTGGCATGCATATTATTGTATTAAGTAAAATATAAATTTAATAACGTCCACCCATCATGACTAGCAAAACAATAAAAATAATATAATAAACAATTATATTTTCCAATCAAAAAAAAAATTGAGAACGAGATTAATTGGGACCAAGTCGTAGATAAGCATCTCCAATTCCCACTAGTCAACGACTTAGACTAGGCAATGCCGTCGATCGTTGAACATGCATCCGTCCTCACCTCTCTCTCACACGCTTTCGAGCCCCAACTTGGAAGTTGAAGGTTCCCCGCTCTCCAAAGATCACCAGGTTCCGTCCTTATATATAGTTTTTCTTGAAATGGCTCCTCGTCAAATACCTAAACACAGCAAGAAAAGCAAACCAGAATCTTAATCTCTAGCTTTGATCAAAGGGTCTTCTGCTACTTCAAATCTGGGGCGATCAAGATTTTCTTGAAGAGACCATGAATTCTATGTTCAGTTCTTTCGATGCTTTCTGTGCTGAGTTACTGGGTGAAAAACTGAGGTCTTCGTTTCCTCTTGCAACGAATGACTGCAATACGAAGAGGGTTTCGACTGTTGGTGATGACAGTAAGGTGGCAGACGATAAGCTCATGAAGAAGAATCGAGAAGGAAGCTCATCCAGATCGTCAGCTGGGAAACAAGAGAAGAAGGTGCCAAGGTTTGCACCGGAGTTTGACGGACTCAACTGTTTTGAGACCATTGTTAACTACTGAGATTTCATGGCAAGACGCAAAGAAGTTGTGTTCTTAGTTTAGGGATTTGTAGAGAAAGAAAAGGGTACTGAGGAATTATTCTTTGATTGATCCATGTGAAGTGGTGATGGTAATGTTTAAATCTCACTTTAATATACTTTTATATGATTAATATTCTCTTTTTTTCATCTTCTTGAAATAATTTTGAGTTTTTCTTAATTGATGGATTAAATTCTCAAAGCTACGCTATAAACAAGAATCAAGATCATCATGCTGCGCCAAAACCATAGTGAGATCATCGCAATTAAAGGCCAAGTGGATAGTTAGCCCATATTTTGTATCAACCAACACAATAACTTCAGCTTGGGCATAAAAAAAATTCAAACATGATGATCGTAGACTTGTACACAACCTGGGTCATGAATAGGGTAGATTTATTCGGGTCAACCCAAACTATAACTTGAAAAGATTGACTCGAGTGAATCAAAATCTTAACTTGAAAAAACTTTGAAATGATACCTCTCGATTGAAGGACTTTATTGAGTCTTGATATAATAAATTTATCGTCATCGAAAGGATTTATGCACCAGTCAACTCAACCAGTTTTGCATAGATTTTCTCCTCCATTGCTTGCTTCCATGGATTTGCCACGGCAGGGCTACTTCTACCTATAAGTTATAACTAGCTTTGTCTAGGCTCTCTCTAAACCTTATGGGCTTTGGAATTGGAAGGTACAACATTTGGGGATTCAAAACTAGGGAATGAACAGCTCATGTCTAGAGCCCGATATTTGTATACCCTGTTTATTTTTATATTTTTATTTACTTTAAATTATTTTTTAATTATTTTGATATATTAATATTAAAAATGAATTTTTTAAAAATAAAAATCTTATTTTTATATATTTTTAAATGATAAATAATTTTAAAAAATAATCATTATGATAATAACGCTTTCTACACATCATTATGTAGTTTTCAAATAAACTTATTATTTGTCTTGTAGTACATGTTATCTTTTTATCTTTTTTTATATATTTGATTTTCCTAGAAATTGACTTAATTGTTTATTTTGATTTTCTTGATATAGGGGTTTCACAATGTCTTAGAAAAAATATAAAAATATTCTGTTGATGTAGTGCTCGATGCTCGATTTATAAAAATATAATTGAATTTTATTGATTGAGAACAATTAGAGATTTGAGAAACAAATTGGATTCTTGAAAAAATGAGAGGTTTTAGTTAACGGATGAAATAAGTTTGGTTGGCTCGTGTAATGCATGTGCTAAAAAGTGAGGAAGCATGTAACACTTGACGATACATGACCTTCTCTAATTGCCAGATTCAGCCTCCACAATGTCTTATATTATAGTGTCATTCTCTTCCACATGGGGTGACACATGTAGAATGATTTATAATGATCTATCATCAACTATGTTTTTTCCCTCCTCTTCCCTCTCTTCTCTCCTTGAAATTCATGTTGATCATTAAAATTCTATAGTTAAACACTTATTATATTGTTATTTCAAATTCGATCCTTATTCTTTTTATTATTAGAAACTTGTTCTTGACCCTTTTTAAAAATTATTTTTAATTTTATTTTTCAATTAAAATATTATATTTTTCCCTCTTATTTTTTCTTTTAAAAAATTGGTCGTCATTCTCTTAAATGTTATTTCTCAATCTTTTCTGAAAATGATTTTTTTTCCAACTTAAGTCTTGAATCCAAAGATTTAATATGCCCTCTCATTTGTTTTAATTTTTAGTTTGATTCCTATTTTTATTTTTTGTTTTAGATCCTTTTATATTTTTATTTTATCTTTCAACACAAAATTTGTTGGAAATTAAGCTCCTTGTATTTTTTCGATAGGGTTTTGCAATTCTATGACCAAAGTTGTAGGCTTAAAACTTAGCCCAAGTTAATGTTGTTCTATTTGTTTTCAAGATTTTTTTAAATTGATTTTCTTTAACAATCTAATCATTTCCTTTTGTTTTTTTTTAAATAAAAAAAGCCAGACATCTTTTTTTTTTTTTTAATTTGGTTATCATGATTTCATCACATGTGTTGCAGATTTGATGGGTGAACATTAGTGACTAAAGTTTATTTTTATGAATTTTTTTATTTATTTTTATTCTTTTAATTTAATCATTCAATATTGAGTAGTTTTATAATTGAACTCTATAGCTTTTTTTGGTTTGCTTTCCATTGAGTGATCTTATTAGCATGATTAGAACAAATATTAATTTGTTTGTTTAGTTTGTTGGTGTTTATTTTTTTTGTTTTTTATATCATTTTTATTTTTATTTTATTTAATCATCTTACATTGAATTTGTTTGGAGTTAATTTTCATCATGTATTTATTTTTTGTTTTTGTTTTACTTATTATTTTGACTCGGGTTATAAATTTAGCATACTCACTCAGGTTATTTATTTAATTAATTCATTTATGTTGGGTTAGTTAAGACTCATCAACTTTTTCATTTTTGGATGTTTTTTATCAGGTACTTATAATATATTTTTTGTTTAGATTGATTTATTTAATGTCTTCATTTATTATATATTTAAAATATCAAGTAAAAAACTTAAACATGTAAATTTTTCACCGTTCACCCCCTGTGCACAAATATCTATTTTTTTAATTTGATCCCCAATCTTTTCATGTCCATCAATTTCATCTTAATTGAGGTGTAATTGATTTTGATTTCTTAAGAAAGGTTGAAATTGAAAGAAAAGAGAGCATCAAATATGAATGGTGTGCCATGAGCTTATAACTAAATGCAATTTAGTCCTTCAACTTTAAAAATTATGGACATTATATGATTTTTGCATTCAAGTTCATTTTTTTATCAAAAAAATTATTTTTGTTATTTTTAGCCCCTAGTTGAGAGAGGAGAGACAAATATTGTTGGACTCTGGTGGAAGAGAGAAAAACATATTGTTGACACCAATTTAGTTAACGAAAACAAATGAAATTTATGTCAAATTGTTCCATTAGACGAGGGAGTTCATATTAATTGTTTTTTTTTTTTTTTTTTTATCTTTAGAGTTTGTCAAAAAACAGATATGAGCTTAGGATTATTTTTGGTTTTGTGTTGATTTTGTTTTTTGATGAGTTTTGTTTTGGTATTTTTTCACCATTAATAGGTATCGTGCTTTCTAATAATGGTTTTTTGGGTAAAAAAATAGGTAGAAAATTTTTACACCATTTTGGTGGCCGGAATCTAAGCAAAATAGACTACACGTTGTCTGATTTTTTTTTTTCACAAAAAAATAAGCCGAACAAAATGTCATTCACTCTAAGTATAATAACAAAGAGCCTAAACACGCGAGCCTCCTTGGCAATCCTGCACGGGCCCAATTTAAATGGGTTAGGTCAGGTCGTGCTTGACCCTTTTTTACCCTTATTTTTATTTATTTTTTATATAAAAATAAATATTTAGATCAACACTTTTTTATGTTTTGTGTACATAAACTATATTTTGGAAAATAAAAGTTTTACTCATATGATGTTTCTACTCTATATAGTGTTACATTATATTTTTATTATTTTTTATTTTATTCAGTCAATTTAATGTGTTTGTCTTTTCTTATTATCGTTTGATCAAGTGTAAAAAATAATAAACTAAGCGTATCAAATTGTCTATCATATAAACGACATGATTCTTTGACTATAAAGTCTTTTACTGCACCCTTTCACAATTAATTGTGAATTATAATAGTGTTTTTTTTTATAATTTTTTGTTTAATCATCATTTTTTTTCCTTTAACAATCAAGCACTTGGAAACACTCAATTTCATATTGTTTTAGGGAACTTTGAATTGAAAGATAAATGACTAAATTGAAAAACTAAGATGGCTTAGGTGATTCTTTAGAATTTATTTGAAAAGTATATTTAATACTTAAAGTTAAAACATGTAGGGGAAATATTGTTTCTCCACACTCATTAGCATCGTGGGTTACATTATATATTTTTAATTTTAACCCCTTTTTAATTATTTTGTGTTTATTGGTATTTAAAATTGATAATATATATTAATATGCTTTTTATATTGGTTAGGAAATAAATTGCATGATTTTATTCTTCAATTTTCAACTTAATTTATTTGATTTTCTTTTTATATTATTTTTTTTAATATTTAATAATCTATTTTTTTAGTATGGTGAATAAACAATAGTTTAGAAATAAATAAGTTATAAATCCTGTAAAAAAACATTATTCATATATCTTTCAAATTCAGATTAAATTATTTTCGTTGGGTGTAGAAGCACAACTTTTATCAATTCCACGTATAGATTCCCTCTCCATGTGGAAAGCAAGTAGTAGTAAATGCTTCTTCTTCTTCTTCTTTTTGACAAATGGAAAACTGTCAAACTCGGGCGGCGGCGGCAGAAACTCAAGAAAATAATGCCTCAACTAATCAGACAGAGTCATTGTAGAATTGTTGACTCAGTGCAAGTGTATTTATTAATATACATTACCGGTAGGATCAAACACGCCTAGTTCAGAGAGCACTTCCTCCACGGCTCCACCTACCGAGAGGAGAATGATCATTTCCAGGGCCAGAAGAGCAACACATGGGCAGTGAAGACTGAGGACCAGTTTAAATGAGGTTTTTAAAAAATATTAAAAAAAATTATTTTTATTTTATATAAAATTTAAATAAATTGATGTTCTTAGATCATTTAATATAAAAATAATTTTTAAAAAATAAATAAACAATCTCAATCAAACAAAGTAATCCAAGCTTGACATCCAAAATTCTCAGAGATTCTTTGATGAGGAATTTCGAGTGGCCTGCACCTCTTGTCTGGAAAAGATATCACAGATTTACAGAACTCTTTGCCTGATATCATACACTTAGGAATCCGATTATGTCATTTGTGCCCTCAAAAGGGCATTGATCAACATGCCTGACTCTTCAAAAACAACATGGACGGATGTGTGAACTCGTTTGGGTCCAATATTAAAGAGTCAAAGGCAGTTGTTGGCAGGATTTTGTTGAATTCTGTATTGTAGAAAGTTGCTTTCTGTTCTGCCTTGACTATTTCATTCCTAAGACTTGCCGGGAACCGCCGTGTTTGTGGAATTCTGAGCGGAGGAGAGAATTATAGCAATGATCAACAGGAGAAAACTCCTCCAGAACGCCATGCATGCAATGACAACCATGCTGGTTATCTTTTTCTACAAAATAATAGTTTATATACTGACATGTAAAATAAACTCAGTTTCCAAACATAAAATAACATGTTGGGTCAATTTGTTTTGGCCCCTTACATGAGGCCAAATGGAACCAGAAAAGAAGAGATAAAAACAGAATTACTGAATGAATCATGGCATTTTATTTAATGAACAAGAAAAGGACCTTGAATCTTGTTATTTCTGAAGCTTGAGATTCTTTGATGACATTGACTTGCTAAATTTAGTGAATACAACAGTTAGAAAGAACTCTTCTCCTTTTCCGTTCTGAAGCTGCGCATAGCTCAAATAGGGGGTAAAGAAAGGAGGTTTATATTCCTTCTAAAATGGTAAGGGAGATCAGCAATGGACTATTTCTCACTTCACAGATTCAGCAATCATCCATGTCCAGTGCTTTCGGAATGAATTAGAAAAAAATTATGTATCACAACCTCCTTCCAGTTGCAAACCGTCTAGCGACTCCGAAAATAAGCGCCTTAGTTGCGAGTCCCCGGTCAAGAGTACAAGCAAGAGCAATAGCCCCACCAATCACTAAAAACTTGGGTATATTATTCCCAGCACGTTTCTCAGGTGTTTCCTGAGATTCAATCTCTAACATGTCACTAGTCCTGCTCTCCAAAGATCTTAGGTGGTCCGCGCTCACTTTGGTGTTGACCTGAGCCATTAAAGCACTATGCGAAAGTGGTTCTGCAGAAGCTCTATGTTTCTGATATGCACGTAGACCAGCTTCAATCTTCTTCACAGCTCCCCACATACCCTGCCGGACTCCAAGCTTTGCGATTTCCCAAGGAATACCCATGTCTTCATGGTGGAACAGCATCACCTCGCACGCAGTCAGCTGGCCATCCCTTCTTTTTGATTCAACTGGTTCACATCCAACAGAGAAATCTCAATCATACAAGGAACATGCAAGGCGACTCATATAAAGAGAAATGTACAAACATGTATAATTAGGAAAACTGAGGATAAGTTACCTGCACGAATGCACCAGCTTGAATAGTACAAATCAACACGCCTTGGTTTGTTCCTCCTGGGCAGGGAGGAGCAAGGAATTCCCTGGAACATGAAGGGAAATGCTATTAAGTTTCTAAAATGAATAGGAGCAATTAGATTGGAGAGCAACCGGTTTTATCTTTTTTTCATACCTTTGTAACACAGTAGTACATTTGATCAGACTCCCAAATTCGACGGCCTATGATATATTCTCTGTCACTGCAAAAGAAAGGAAACTGCCAGGAAAAAACATAAATTCAGCAAAACAAGCCAGCACAAACAGAACGCTTCATAGAAACAAATGATAAAGAGGATGCTCTTCCCACCTTGCGCACCCAGTGGACCACCATGGTTCCTTTGGTAGGGCACTCCTCCAAAGTTTCAGCATGTAAAAGCATGTCGTCCCACTTTGCTCGAAATTCATCATCCCAAAAGAAGTCCCTCATCAAATCAGGTGTGACGTCCTCGTAAACAGTTCTGCTACGATATTGTGGAGGGCCAGTCTAGAAAATTCGTTGAAATATAATTCGTATCAATCACAAGGGTTGCGCAAGTCTACCAGACAACAACATTGTAAAGCAAGAACTAGCATTGGTAACCAAAGGTTCATTACCAAGACAGCATTAACTAGTCCCGTTACGCTAATTCATAAAACAACACCAATTTGACAAAAGGAAACCTACCTCAGGATCTCTGCGCCAAGCTTGATAGTTCATATTAGGTGTTGAACGATCCATAACCTGAATCCAAGCAGGACCTCCATCTGTCACTTCCACCAGCTTACTCAAATGCTCCAAATCATCTTCCATCACAAGATCTGATCTTTCCTTTTCGATTTTTGATGAACTGCCCAATTAAAGACAGCCATATCAGTTTCATCCTCTTTTTTTCAATTCAACCAAATCCCGCAAATCCTAATCCTAATCCATAGCTAAGAGCATCATACTTAACACGCAGGCTTAAAATGCAAGTATTTGCAAGCAAAAGTCACAAAGAAATTTACTTTGAAGCGAAGTCAACTGACCTGCGTCCAGAATTGAGGGTAGGTGGCACAGAGAGAGAATCCTTTTGAATCCCACCATCATCAGCAACCCAAGAAACACAACTTGGCAACTGAAACTTCAAAATATTGAAACTTGGAATCACAGAACTTGTCGTTGTTGCTGAAAATTCTCCTTTTTCAGCCTCCTTTGAAACCTTAGAATCCAACAACATTTCTCTACTCAGATTACCAGCCCATTTAGGCCTCCATGCCCACCCAACAATTACCCCAATAGCAACAGCAACCCACAAAGGAATCACAAAAATCAAAATCTCACCCAGCACTTCCTCAATTGTAGGTCTTTGCAAAATCTCTAATAAAACTGAACCTAAAGCCATCTTTAAACAGCAAAGCACAAACAACCCAGATAAATTAAACCCTTCGAAATAAAAAGCAAACAACAAAAACCCTCGATTTAATCCAAAAGAGTAAACCTTTAAAGCACAGGATTATTCAAGGGTTTTTTTTATAAAAAAAAAAAACCCACAACCCCCCCCCAAAAAAAATAACGTCCACAACCCTAGAGAAGATATGGGTTTGCAGAGAAAATGTCAGAGAAATGGGAAAACAGGTTATAACTCCGTTCTTGTTGCTGGAAGAAGGATAAGGATTCAAAGATAAGCGGTAGAGAGACGTGCTGTTTAGATTACTGTAGGGCCAGTATGATTTTCTTTTCCCTTGTTTTTTTCTTCCTTGCACCACACAAACTGCGCTGTTGTAATAAAATACTAGTACTTCCAACTTGCAAGATAGCAGGGTTTACCTCTCTTCTTTTAGAACAAGTTAATGTGGAGCAAATGTTGAGAGATAAAATGGGCAAACATGGTGAATAAAATTCTCAAGGCTTTTATTACTATGCTAGAGAAAGAAAATGAGGATCTTTGTCTTCTATGTTGTTGTGATGTGTGAAGAGTTTCTATGGGAAGGCCAATGAGCCCTGTGCTTTGTTTGATGGGAGAGGATTTGCGAAGTGGTTGTCATTTTTATAATGTGGAGACGAGGTCAGTGGTCTGCGGTAACGCTGCTGCCATCCGCGTTTGTTTTTTCTACATCTCATTTATCACGTTTTAGGGTTGGGTTCTGTGAGCGTGGGAAATTTTGGAGAATTTTTTTTTTGAAAAAATTAATTTTTTATTGTTTTTAGATCATTTTAATGTACTGATATCAATAATAATTTAAAAAATATATATTATTTTAAAGTATTTTTGAACAAAAACACTTTCAAAGACAACTTCAATTGTACTCTCAAACAATCATTATTAAAAAATATATCAAAATAATATTTTAAAAAATATATATATTTTTAATATCAGTATATAAAAATGATCTAATTTTTTTTTAATTTAAAATAAAAAATAAAAATATTTTTTTTAATTTTTTTAAAAATACTCTTAAAACAAAATATGACATGTCAAATACACCCTTAGAGATTTAACCCTCTATGTGAAGGGGCTTTGTCAATACGACCTAACAAGGTTTAATAATGTGGTGTGCCCACCTCTTATATAGTGTTTTTTTTAATAATTTATTTTTAATATCATATAATTTATTTCAATACGACATTAACAACTTGTAAAAAGAAGTTCAATGAAAGTTTTTCTTTTTTAGCCATGAAAAAAAGTACATTAAGGTTGTAATGATTTTTATTTTTATTTTGTTCAATGCTTGGTTTATAGAGTTATTAAATGGTGTTTTTAGATTTAAAATGAGTTTATTAAGGTTCCTATAAACTCTTTATATATATATATATATATATATATATTCACGGGAAAACCAAATTCAAATATATATATATATATTCACGGGAAATGGGATCCAGAAATTCAAATTCCACTTTTTCCACTAGTAGAATGCCTTTATGAATTGGCGTGTTGTCAATTTTCATATATATATATATATATATATATGGTGGATGGGTGGACACCGAGTTTGGTCTTTTTTGTTTTTGAATTTGAGTCATCAAAATCTTACAGATATTTTTTAATTAATCCAAAATTAATTAAAAAATAGTATTTGGACATGGTTTTGAGGCATAAGTGTGTAAGAACTAGTTATGTCCAAGTTGAATGAAATTTCACATATTCTTAACTATTAAATTCAAATAAATTTATTTTAAAACTAAATAACTTCCTAATTATATTTTTGAATAACCATCCATTATCCCATCCAGTGATGTGATTTCAAAAACATACTCAACCGTGTCCCGAATAATCATAATCTATACAAACATTTAAGAAAATGTTAAAAAATATATTTCCAAACAATCATACAAAAAAATTACCCAATAAAACTGCTGATAATTTTGTAGTAAATACAGTAGCACCTGTTGCCATCAATCTGTAAAAGATTTTTTTTATTATTATTATCGTGGGAATTCAGATCAGCTTGTGTGTATCTCGATTAATCTCATGAGTTCTGAAATTAATGATCATGTAGGGCTCAAGTGATCAATATATTACCAATTACAAGACTTGAATCTGAAACCATAGAAAAAAACAAATATCTCAATTTCAAAACTGGATCATTTACTGGATGATTAACTTTATCATACTTGTTAGAATGTCTTGTTGACTAATCTTGATAGTCATAAGAGATCGAAGCAGTAAGCTCTCTCGGTAATGAATTGTTCTTGGTCATGGTGGCAATACTGCTCATCGATTTTGACTGGAAAATTCCAAAAGGATTGCTGAGGAACATGACTTCTTCTTCTTTCATTTTTTTCAGGGTATCCTCATCTCCATGCATTCTATAATTACCCTTTACACTATATATATATATATATATATATATATATATATATATATATTTGTTTGTTTTTTGACAGGAGAATTCTGCCTTGAGATTTGGAGACAGCAAACTCCCAAGCCCCAGTTGATTTTTGTTATTATGTCTGATCAGTTTGCGTGTACTTTAACTAATTTTATAGATCTAAATATTAATAATTATATAAATTTCTAGTGAACATTACATTAATAACTACGAACCAACAAGTTAGGTAGTCCCAAATTTTTAAAAATGGAAATTCCCGTTGATATTTGCTACACCGACCCCTTGAGGTTAAACAAAGCAAAATAAAATAAAATAAAAATTAACAAGAGTTTTGATGAATACAATAGGGATAGCTGTTTCTTCCTCGTCCCTAAATTTCATTCAACTCTTTCATTATTTTCTTACGACACCGGCTTCAGTTCTTCTGAATAAAGGCATCAGCCTAAGTTTTGACGCGATGTTATGGATGATGGGGACATCTCTCCACCATAAGCCCACCTAATATTCTTTTATGTAAAATAAAGAATTTCTTGTCTGCATTATTATTATTATTATTATTATTATTATAAAGTTAAAAAATATTGAAATGTCCCCTGACCAAATCATGGTGCGTTTCTGTTCTTTAGTGCAAGCTTATTTAGTATTTGTTGTGAGAGATTTTTTTTTTTATTTTAATTATTTTCCAGTCCTTGTCCTGGCTCAACTTTATCGTGACAAGCTGTGGTTCTCATGCAAGTCTTTTTTGTTAATATGAATCCCCCAACCTTTTTTCTTGTTCAAAGCTATCTATGGCTTCTTCATTCGACCGACCGATTCTTGATCCATGGGTCAATACCGCCATTGTTTTCAAACCGACACTCCATCAATATATGAAAATTTAATCAAAATTAATTAAGGTTTATGAGATAAGATACTAAGTGTTTGTTTGACGCTGTGTTTTAAAAACAAAATTATTTTTTGGTATATTCAGGTTATTTTAATATATTGATGTTAAAATAAGTTTTTAAGAATAAAAAAAAATATTATTTTTATGTATTTATAAATAAAAAGATTTTAAAGATACTCTCAAACATACCTTAAAAGATACAACATTCTATCAAATCCAACTTAAAATTGATAAAATTTTGAAGAAAAAAAAAACCTTTGGGTTATGAAGTTATTAAATTAATTATTTATTTTTAATCAAAATAAAATAAAAAAATTGGTGTTAGACGTGGTTGAATCATGAAACAACCTCGTTAAACTCGATCTATATTAAATTCCAACTAACGAGTTCTCTGAGCAAGGTAAACCCTAGTTGACTAATTATGTTCTTGGTAGACATCACATAGGCTATAGTCGAGATGACCATATATATATATATATATATATATATATAGTTGAATTGAATAATTTGTTTGAAAATTTGGATTAGAATTGTCACAAGGGAGGAAGTTGCGTGGTGAGAAAATGAAGTCCATAACTTGGATTCAAATCCAACTATCGTAATTTGAATTCTTGGGGGGTGTTAATTACCTTAAGATTGAGTATACGTATATTATTATCTTATTATGTGAATTAAATATTTTCAATTTATTTTTCCAAATTAAACAACTAATCAACATCTACAAGAAATATTGGTTTCAACCCATATAGTAAAAGACGTATATAGAAAGAGCTAGTTCCGTGACATGGTTCTCTCCAAGCTTGCTATGAGATTCTTCAAGAAAGAAAGAAAGATGGCAAATATGGAATAAAAATAAAATTCCATAAACGCAACCTGATCGTTTACTAAATCCAAGTTCCACGTTGCGCAAGTTAATCAAAATTAATCAAAGTCAGTTAAAATGATTTAATTTTTTTAAAAATAAATAATTTTTTGTTATTTTTTTTTAAAACCAACTTGAGTTTTATCGGGTTTTCGATTAACTTATAAAATCAACTTCTATATTGTTTAAAAAATCAATATAAACTAGTTTTTGAGTTAGCAAACTAGATACGAGTAGATCAAATTTAATAAGCAAATTTTATGATAGCATGCACATGCGCGCGCACATATATAGTCATTAATAGTTGCGGCATGATGACAGAAGACTTGTGAATTGTATAACAGGTCTCAAGTTTAAGTCAAGATATGTATCTCTTGTAAACGTTTGAGACAGTTGAAGTTTTACTCATTAATCTATGCTCATAAAGTATATTTTTCAGGAGATGAAGTTATATATATATATAAAAGAAAAAAGGAACGGGGCAGACTCCATACATGTGTTCATCATGCAATTAAATTTATGTGTTTTTGTGATGATGAAGTTGTAGTGCTCCTTCAAAAAGGCTGGAATCTAGAAAAACCTTTATCTCTGAGTGGAGCTCAAAACTGTTATTCCAGCAACATAGTTTTTGTCCATGTTTGAGAAATACCACATGCTTGTTCTTCATGCGTTGCTAATGGAAATTGGGTCCCAAAAAGAAAAGGGGGAGTGAGTGAATGGTCCCTTAGCCTACCATGCTAATCGATTTTGGTATGTGTAATGGAAATAAGTCTTTTTCAAGATTTTATTTGTTTTTGTATTTTATTTTTTTATATTAATTTTAAATTATTTTGATGTGTATTTTAATATATTTTAAAATAATTTTTTTAAAAATAATATAAATTCTAGATCAACCGATAAAAATTGAGCTGACAGTTAGTGCTCACAGTCCCTACAAGATCTAAACAAATAATACCACAGTGTATGTGCATGGTCCTTAGCCTCCACTGAGAAATTGACCATGTATTTATAATCATTTAGATTTTCAGGAAATGGACAAGAAATATGATAGAGAAGGATTCTAGATGACAATGAAATTAATTGAGGTAGAGGACATGATTAAGTCTATGTTAAGTATGATATTTTAAAAAAAAATTATTTTTTATTTATTCTTATTTTTCTTTTTAACATCAATACATAAAAAAAAAATTAAAATTATTTAAAATTAAAAAAAAATACATTTTAAATGCACTCAAAAGTAAAAGTCAAGAATCATGAATGGCAACACTTGAAAAAAACCCTAATTTATAATCTCCATCATTTTCTAATTAATTTAATCTTTTGCGTAATGGGGTTTAAGTATTTGCTTGAATTAAAAGAATACTTATTTTTATTTAATTTGTTTAATGGACAATTTTTTTGAACTTAGCATATACACACTAAATTATCTTTTATGTTTTCTTTTTATAATGTTAGTTTTCTTTAGTTTTTCCACGATCCATATTTTAATTTTTTGTTTGAAGAATTAGAATAATCTTTCCTGGGTTCAGCCTAGCTTTCACTACCGTGCTATAAAAATCAATTCCTTAAAAAGGGAGACAAGTTTTAAACGTGGATGTATTCGACGCTTCTCCTCTCTTAAGTTCCAAATGTCATGTACACGTGAGTGCTTTTTTTACCAAAGATCTGGAGCTTCTTCTCGGTGGAAAGCAAAAAAAAAAAAAAAAACTTCTTTTGTAAATTCATTATTTGATAATATGAATATGTTATTCATTACTCATTAAATTATATAGTGAAATCACCATTTTGTCCTCGGAACCAAAAAAAGTTAACCTCTAGGACCCGGGGTATTTTTGAATTTTTCGAGGGACATGAATGATATTTCCGGATTTGTTACACAATAAAACTACGTAAATAGCCCCTGAAAACGAAAAAAAAAAAAAGCAAACTCGATCGGGGGTAGTTTAGAATTTTCCAAGGGACATGGATGATATTTTTTATTTCTTTGCATAGTGAAACTATGATATTAGCCCCCAAAAAGGACAAAAAATAGGTGCCGGTTCCAGGGGTATTTCTGTATTTTCCAGAGTGGTTTTTTCGCAGTTATTGATGGGTCCATGGGTGTATAGGTAATTGTGTATTATTTTATTATTATTTTTTTGGGAACCGCAGGTGCATCGTACGGACACGTCTGCAGTGTTTTCGCGCACATTTGTTATTCAGGTGGCGCGTCCACAACATTCTGGTGGTAAAAAATAGTCTTCTGTCGTTTCACATGGTGCGCCGACATATCCTCTTTCTCCCAGTGCGGCGCGTGTCTGATTACGGTGGACGGGCTTGAGTTTTTTTCTCCCTTTTCTCTCTCCTTCCGTTCAAAAATACGCTTCAGTCCTTAGGGTTTACGAAAGGTTTATTTTGGTCCTTGTTCTTCGGATTTCACTTTTATTACTATTTTTTTCAATATAGTTTTTGATTTGTTGCAATAATTTTCTTTAATTGAAACTGATAATATATGTTGGGTTTCAATTTAGTCCTTATTCTTTTGATTTTTGGTTTGCTTTTGATTATTTTAATTATTTTGGTATGCAGGTTTTTATTGCTTCTAATTGGGTCTTCCAATTGAAATTTGTCATATATTTATCTTTCATTTCGATCCTTATTCTTTTAATTTTGTAAAAACATATGCATTCAACATGATTGTATTCACAAACTCCATTTTTGTTAGTCAACCTTGAAATAGTAAAATACAAACTTCGAATGAGTCTATAATACAAGTAATGGGAGTGTTTAGGGCATGACTAAATTGTTTAGTGTCAGATCAAGCTTGAATGGATATCTAATTCCATATGCCTAATTGCTTTTATTAACATTTACACGTCATAATCAAACATTATGAGTTGAAATAATAAATTAACAGCTATAATCAAACAAACATCGCAAACAAATTTAATATGTCCTTAATTCAAAAAAATTATGAGGTAAAAAGAAGAAAAAATCATACTTAACATTGAAACCAACATTGATTTACAAACCCTTGTTGATTGTCATAATTCAGTCAGAACAACATAAATCTGTAAAATATTGTTTTTGCCTTTTGTTCTGTCAGTGAAAACAATGAAAACTTGTTTTTCCATAACCGAGGTTCAGCCATAGTTGTTAATGAGTCTCACATGTACATAAATTATTGTTAGCTCAACAACAAAAATTACTACAGACCTTCAAATGGGGTCTTGGCCTAGTGATTGAAAGGACTTGTTTCCTTTCTCTGCACCAGGGTTCAAGTTCCACCATGCATGTCTGTCACCCCCGCGGTGCCTTACATGCTCACTGGGTTTGCACGATATTCAGTGAATCCAGGAATTAGTTGTGGTGCGTATAAACTGGCCCGGATACTCCGGTTAAAAAAAAAAAAAAAACTACAGGCCCACTGTATAGGCCAGATTATACTATAGTATGCTTTATTCATTACACCCACAGAGAGGTCACATCACCCGTACTAGGTTCTAAACCCAATAATTCATTCAGTGTTGCTTGAAATCTGGGACATAAGATAGGAGAGATCCACGTACTGGGAACAAGCTCTTGTATACAAATTCAATTTCTAGATTTGAAATCGATCCGAGAATATCAAGCCACATTTTAACTGTTTAATCCACGACTTGGTAGAATTTGGCTATGGTAAGTAATTTTCTTCATGTCTGGGTTAGAAGCAAGTAGTCAATCTTTGGAGCTACATCATATTTCTTTTCCTGGATTGATAATCTGTAAGTGAATTAATTAATTTAATCAGGCACCAAATGTCCGAGGCATCGACAACAAAAATCGGGCAGATGGTGTTGTCTAAACCAACAGCTTAAATCACACAGACAAAAACTATATTACAAGAGGGAAAGTTTCAGAAACTAGTGTGCCAGATTGCTTCATCACCTTCCCCACATCGCTGGTGTACTTCCTCCATTCTTTCCACTGACTTGCAAATGCCACTGCAGCTCCAGTCAAACGATGCAGCACAAGGATTACCTGCTTGGGCTTTCCACTCGCAATCTATCACAATATTTCAACACCATTAGTGAAAAATCTTTTATTCAACTTCGAAGAGACATGATTTTGTGAAGCATGCAAGAGTTTTTTTGTACAAGGGATGAAAACCATGCTTAGTATAACAATTTGCTTCAGTTAATGTGCCAGAACTGAGGCTATCAAAATATTAAACGCATGCCATGAATGAGGGGGACAAAGAAACACGTATTTGCATTAATCTTTACCAGGTGCAGTCCCACAGCAGAGGCTCCGATCATCAACATGCTCAACGTCAAGACCAATAAACCAAGAGCCTAGAGAAACATCTTCATTTGCATATCTATGAAGTACGTGCCTGCAGATTAAAAACTCGTACATCGGCAATATACAAGGATGATATTATCTAAATAGAATTGATGGCACAAAACTCAGGCTTACCGATTTACTGAGATATAGGTGGCTAAATCTTTAGAAATTGCGTATATTTGCCCAGTTGCATGCCGAAAATACTTGTTCCCCTCCTCACCAAATTTCCAATATTCTGGCTCATGGTACTTAACCCCACTGCAAATAGAATGCAGAAGTAAACAAGCTAACAAAGGTAAACATCATACAGTAAGACAGTTTGTTTCCATTTGAATGCTTACGACTGCGCTAGTACAGGTCCAGACTTCATACAGCCCATATAAACACGAGGCTTTGATCTATGACGGGCCAAGGTAGATCCGACCATGCCTGCCAGATATTAAAATCAGATGAATATGCCAAAAGACATCCTATGTGCTCCATTTTTTGAGAGGTGTAAGGCATTCAAGTAAACTAACCAAGATTTATGTGCACGTCATCATCAACTTTAATATAGAAGTCAGCATCCCACTTGGAAACAGCTGTTGAAAAATATATTTGTGTTTTCGATGATAATTCATGGTAACCTTCAACATGATTCTGCAACAAAGATCACAGTAACGCGATTGAAAACTTGTTGTGATTTTCATACAGCACCTCCAAATACATTTCGGAAGCTTCTCTCTCCCAAACCAGTAGCTCTGGCTATTGGAAGGGATCAGCTTCTTCAATAATGTCCTTTTTTTCGATTCAAGGGTTGAAAGAGTTTTAATCCATAAATGGGACAAGAACTGAACGACTAGGCAGAGGTTTCTGCTTGGTGCTCGAGATAGGTTAGGCAAAAAAGGCAATTAAAAAAATGATTTTGCAAATAATTTCATAGCCCTTTACTTGGTAGCTGGTTACAAAACATATTATCCTGCATAGTGCCTGGTTATCAAACAGTCCCACAGTTCTAACCATGACATACCAGTCTCAGGAAATCCTTGTGTTGATCATCTTCTGCTTCAATAGCACGGTCCAAAACACCACCTGGAGATGCACTGCCAAGTACAAAAAAATAAAAAATAAAACTTATCAGACATATATATTGTCAAGCTGTTAAAATTGAGCTACTAAGTAACTACATGCCCTTTGAAAAAACATACCTGTGTCCTATAACAAACCGTATTATAATACCCTTCTCGGTTTCCAACTTTTTTAACTCCTCTCCTAGAATAAAAAATAATCAATTAAGTGTAAGCATCTACTGACTCGTAACAGCTACTGATGGTTTATTTCAGAGAAGGATTGGTAGGATTTGGATTTAACCTTTGGGCATCCAGGTTTGTCTAATCGAGTCCCTTCTCTTCCTGCTGCTGAATGCAGTCATTATTCCCATAACAAATAAAAACTTTGGTCGCTCCTTCAAATGCTCAGTTTCTGATTTTGTAACCATCGGAGATCCATCCTCGTTGATAACTTTTGCAGCTCTTGCTGAAGCTAGCTGCATCTCCAATGAGGAAATTGTTTTGTCCAGTGTCCTGTAATCATCATAGTGAGGGTATTACATGAAATGATACTTCAATGATTCCCTTGAAGGTTCCATTCCAGAGTTACAAAACCTATTAAAGTATATAGCCTTTTTTTTTTGATAAAACAATACATATTTATTGAAATTACATAAGTGATCCAGAGTTCTTTTTTTAGGCATTATACACCGGGCTTTAGAACCTCACATGATCACATCATGAGTTTGAGAAACCTGAGAAAGGATGTCTGCTGCCCGAACAGCAGTTTCCTGCAATATCATAAACATTATCATCTACACAAGTTACTGCAAGAAACAGATCTTATGAAACACTATTTTAGTAACTAGACTTGCCTGCTTCTCACAATTAACTGTGGGATGATCTACATTTAATTGATCCTTCTTCACAGATGAAGCTTCCTCATCCATTTTTGCTGGATCAGGAAAATCCCAAAATCTATAAAATACATGCGAGTGGCACATCAGACTTGAGCAAAGTTGCTGGAGGGCTTAAAGATGAAGAAGACAGATGAAAAAATGAAAAACAGTAATAGCTTACAAGCCATCCAATGTATAATCAATAGAATGCACCGGATTAAACTATCATACTACATTATGGCCAGCTGCTAGAGATACGGTGTTAAATGATGTGTTCTCAACACAAATTCTGGCTGTTGATGAAGTGCTAGTAAAATGGCAGAACAAGTTGGACTCCATTTCACCGGTTCATTCAAAGTAAAATCACCTAGCAAGTCTCATCTAATATTTTGCCTTTTTCCACAACGTAACTTGATTCACCTTTTTGGCTTTACACGCCAATTCTCATCGTTTAATTGATATTTAATAAATAAACCCAAAATCTGGTATTCAAATATCATTGCTGATTTCTCTCAAAAGACAACTTGGAAGCATCTCTACTGATTTCCACCACCAATATGCAATCGATACCTCTCCAGCAACTTGGCATTAGCCTATTCACCAACCCAATGACCTTCAATTTGAAACTCATAATTAACCATCCAAATCAATTCTAACATATTCTCCTTACTGGGAACTCATCTCCGCGGTGAGACACAAGCTCACCCTTCACTCCGAGCATTTCAAAATCATTCAATGGTATTGCAGATGAGGTAAGCCAATGAAGAAAACACATGAATCCTCTAAATCTAGTTAACAGACGCCTTAATCTTACAAGGAAACACCTTTATCGATTCAGTATTCGTTACCATACGAAAAGAGCAAGAGTATAGTATCCACCACTCCACCTACAACTTGAAATTCTGTAGACCCAGAAGGCCAGAACAGCAAAAAGTCCCAATCTTTTACATGAATTCCAAGAAGAAGAAAACCTAAATTTCATATAATAACAGTCAAAATCTACACAAAAGATTACATTTTGCATATGATTTCATAAGAGACCATGTAAGATTCTCCATCCTATAAATAAAGCAACAAAAGCACAAAAACAGAACCACCACCAAAGATAAGCTTTTCAAATCCTATTAAGTTAGGCAACAAATCTAAAAGATAATAACTTCAAAAAAAACAAGATCTTTAAAAATCCCACACGAGAAAAAGGGAGAAAAACAGAACCTGTTAACAACAAGAATCCCCAAGAAGAAACTGGCAATGCAGAAGAGAGAAACCCATCTGGTGGGAACTCCATTACTGGACTTTTGAGGTCTGCCTATACCCATTTCAATCTAACAAAGCTTCAGCTCTAAGAAAGCTTCCTTCTTTCTTCTTTAAAACCTTTGGGGAATGATACTACGCTACAAGGACAGAACAAGGGACCCCATTTCCTACAAAGACCGAGAAAGATAAGAGAGCACAACAAAACCAATCCCTGAACTTAATTGTTGTCGTAAACAATAGGAAACTGAAGAACTATATTTCTTTGATGCTTTCTTTCATTTTTCTTATACAAGAAAGTAACGAACACAAGCTGTAATAACTAATAATTTATGCTTGCTTTCACTGTTCCGTCACAGAAAAATATTCTATATAAAATAATGCAATGACAAAAGTCACAGCTACCTAAAACTGTCCTCGGGGTGGCTTCCTAGCCTGTGTGCTTTTTAGTTTTTTCATTGCTTTTCTACTCGGAGTCATGCATGGACCACTAGCTAATTCCTTTGCTACATAACCTACAATAAACCTTAAAGAAGCGTAAGGTTTAAAGAATCTATGATTTTGGTGAAATATGTAATTCATGTGAGATTATGTGTAGATTTCGTGTTCATGTCTCTTGCTATCAGATGTCATGTGATGTAACTACTCTAACCCATCTTGTATTCTTGTTTGTCACTGTCCAAACATGAATATGATTTTGGTGCCTGCCCCTCCCTTTCCTTGAGTTTTCTTTTCTGGATAAGTTCTTGAATTGAAAAGTGGTTTAGTAAAAAAATCTTTTTCTAATTCTTTGCATATTTCTCAGTCAGTTTGCCATATTCTCCAAAACATGAAAACGCTTTCTTTTTTTCTATTTTTTTTCTTTTCCTTTTCACAATATGTTTTTTTGTCAACAAGTAACATGGGTTGGCTTACTATGTGTATGGATCCATAGTTTATATTTTTAAATTTGATATGGATTTGTAATATAATTAATGGATTTCTATTTCTCTTGTTAAATTTGATATGAGTTTGGCATTGCTGTGCAGTCTATTAAAAATAAATAAGTTTTAATATATTTTTAAATTAAAAATACTTTGAGAAACAATTATTGCAACACTTTATACACCGTCTAAATGCGTTGACATCCAGAAGAAAAGAAGACGAAGAATCATTTAACATCGATGCAGAATCTTCCTCTTCCTGCTGTTCCTGAGAGAGAATGCTTTGTCTCATAACGTGCACTAATTGATCAAAAGGAAATGATGATACAAGTGTTTTAAAAATTATTATTTTCAGATAAATATATCTTGAAATATTTTATTTTTATTTTTATTTTTATTTTTAATATTATCATACAAAATATTAAAATAGATAAATACTAAAATGTAGTTATGTGAATTATTACATCCTCTAAGTAAATCATATCATATTATGAGCAAATTATTTCCTTGTTGTTGAGTCAACTTGACCCTTTTCAAATACAGGGGCTCGATGGGCTCACTATGATCGAAATCTTATGATATGAAAAGAAAAAAAAATTGCTGCTTGAACCATTTGTTTTGTTGGTTTTGACTTTTGAGTACCGTTACGGTCGTTTTTCTGGTTTTTTTATTAATATGAAATGTTTTGGTTTTGGAGCATTTCAACATGCCGTTTCGGGGGTGTACTGTTTATATATAATTATATATATATATGAAAAAAAAATTAAAATATTAATTTAACAAGCGTAATTAAAATTCAAGATAAATTAACTTTAAATTATACAATATTTACAAAGTCAAACAAACATAATCTCAAAATTAAAAACACAAACACAAGTTAATCAAACTAAGAAGGATTTTAAAGCCGGAACGGCACACCCGGAACGGTATCGAGACCGGTATTTTCGGAACGGGCCGGAATTAAAACCGAGACGAAAACGACGCCATTTTATCTTGGTTTTTTAATGTCTCAGAACGTTCCGGCCGGAACGAAATGATATTGACAACCCTGATTTTGACAAGTAAATATTTTGTGTGCCTCGGCTATTTTTTGGGATCTTCATTATTGTGCTTAAAAAATATATTTGAAAAAAATTGATTTTTTTTAATTTCAATTAATTTTTTTATTTTTTAATTATTTTAATATCCTTGTATCAAAAATAATTGTTTAAAAAATAATAAAATATTATTTTAATATATTTATAAATAAAATATTATTTTAATATATTTATAAATAAAAAATAATTTTAATATATTTATAAATAAAAAATAATTTGAATCATAATTCCAAATAATCAATTGAGATGATATATATGCTGCTAGCAATCGAAGCAATATAATCTAATCACCTCGACATTTATAATGTGTATTTTAGCAAAGTCCAACACAAGAAGTTAATGATGTAGTTTCTTAGGTTTAGTGCATGTTTAGCGTTTCAATTATTTTTTTATTGTTTTAAATTAATTTTCCTAATATCTTTATATCATTTTATAATATACTAATGTTATTTTTTTATATATATTTTTAAATAAAAATCATTTACAGAATAGGATAATCACTAAACCAAACGAATATCCTCACATGGGGCTCACAATTCTGTCCGATAACTGGACTCTTTCGGTGTAAAGTTGTGGGATTTAATTAGTCTAATGATAATACTAAACATGGGCATTTCTTTTTTTTATTTTACTTTTGATCAAAATGGGTCATTAGGAGCCAAAATTGGCAAAGCTTATTCCCCAATCGCCCATATCTTTTTTTTTTCACTTTTGGAGCTTAATTCAAATGGTAATTACTTCTGTTTTTTTCATATTATTATTCATTTGTAAGATAAAAAAATATTATTGACAATTTAATATTTAAGGCTAAATAGGTCAACTCAATACCTAGTCAATTGAATTTATAATTTGAGCTAAAATAAAATAAAAACTATATTAAAAATGATATGACAAATCAATATGTAATCCAGTTAAAATATAATTTAATTGATCATCAATAATTCAACTCATGATCTTAATTTAAGTGAGGCCAGTTTAATAACTTAAAGTTGAAACAATGAATCTAAATTTACGCTTTGTTTGTCGCTATATTTCAAAAATATAAAAAAAAATGATTTTTATTTTTATTTTAAATCAAAAATTTCTAAGAAAAATTAATTTTAAAAGCAACCTACTGAGAATAAAAAAATATAATATAAAACAGCTAAGAAAAAGAAAAGGGCAAAGACGAAAAGTAAAAAAAGAGAGATTCTCATTACAAATGTTAGCTCGAATCAACATTAAATTTGAATTTAAATGAACAAAAGTTTATTAATAATGATGAAGTGGGTAGCTGGATTCAAACGTTTGAAAAAACAAAACCCTAGAGGAACTTGTCTGGTTTCGAAAAGTGAAGCTGGGCAGGTTCTCATCGTAAATTTCAAAAACTGGAGGAGGAAGCCGATAGATTGGCATTTAGCAGAGAAATTGCAGGGGTGTGTGGACGTGATAGAAGGGAAGAAGGACAGCATGGCCCATTGGGAGGATTGTGATGCACGTCTTCTATTATAAAAATTGGAATAAGTATTAATAAACTTCAATTCAATTGGATAAACATGTTTAATATTTGATCAAATATTTTAAATAATCACACAATTTATGATTGCTATTACCATTAGTCATGTTTCAAAATACATGATTTTTGCAAATTAATTAATCTTAATAAAATATATTTTTTTTTATGAAGATTTAATGACCAAAATATAAGATAATTATAACTATACTTTGAATACCATCCATGAAGTTATAATTAATCATAAATTAACCCCGAGTTGAATTTCTGACCGATTATGATTTTATTTGATGATTTTCCAAGGGGTTGTTGAAATTATTTTGTTAAAATCTTTCTAAAAGTACCAAGACCCTTCATCTAAGCATGAAAAATATTTTACTCAAATTGCACTATTTTATTAATAATTAAAAACTAATATATTACTAAAAATATTAGGAAAATCACACAATTTACAATTGCTATTACCATTAGGCATGTAAATTAACCCAAAACCCTTCAAATTATAACTACGCTTTGAAATACCATTACACGAAGTTATGATCAATCATATATTAACCCTGAGTAGAATTTCTAACCAATTATGATTTTGTTTGATGATTTTTCAAGAAATAGTTTCCAAGAATTTGTTGAAATTATTTTGCTAAAATATTTCTAATTGTACTTTGTCGAAAATAAAGTTTTAGTGCTCTCATTAACCCACATTTTCCTTTTCCTTTTCTCTTTTTTATATATGCCCAATTATCTCTTAACTATTAAATCTTCATAAAATTTCATATTATTTTTTCTTACTTGTTAATTATTTAAAAAAAATATAAAATTTGAAACAATCATAATAGCTTTACTCAAATTGTACTATTTTTTAAATATTTTTTAGCATATATTATTTTGCCAAAACTTTTATTAATATGTTGACGATTGGTGTGTGTCCTAACTTGAGACAAGGAGATGTGAAGAAATCAAGAAGACCACTTCTGATGGGATTCGGCCAACCTTCATTTATTACGGATACGCGTACACGTACACACCAATCTTCCACGGGATCTGATTTTATTTGGGCATATGGACCCCACCAGCCTCTCTGCTTCAATTTTTATAATTTTATCCACGCTTCTGTCCACGAGGGTAAGGCTGGCACGTGTACAGTAATCAGAGAATATTCCTGTTGCCGTAGCTTTTACTTTAAACGGAAAAATTATTTAGTTAATCAACATACTTTTATTTTTTTATTGCAACATATAATTGTGTTTTGAATTTTAATTTTATAATAGTTAAAATAATCTATTTTTCATTCATAGAGATATATAAAAAAAATCAAGAGTATTTATCATGGTGAATCTCATCTTTAATAATCTGATTTATGATCCATTTTCTCCTACCATGATTTCATTAGCAATGGGGCATGTATTTTATAAATAAAATAATAAATATCTTCAAAAATTTTGCAGAGTGTAAGTTTTCAATAAAGTACTTTTAAATTAATATAAATTTATTTGTTTAACATGTTTCAAAGAAATCAACAACATAAAATTATCATTGACATTAAAAAAAACAAGAAGATCCCGATACCTAAATCATCAAATTCAATATGAGGATTAGTTCATTTTATAATCTAATTTAAATAAAGCACGATAATAAAAATATAAATTATGGAAACACCTACCATAACTAAACAACAAAAATAAAGTATTAATTTTCTATCTATATAAAAAAGAATGAAAATCCATTGCAACGTTATTATCATTATCATGACTATAACAGTTAAAATTATATTATCATTACTGTCCAAACAATCAAAATCATTAAATTCCCCGAATAATAATTAAAAAACACATTTTTACAAAATAATTATTAGAAATTCCCCGGTAATGTAATTTTTTTTATTAACGTGAATATTCCACTCAATTTATATATATTTTAATTATTTTTATTGGTCTTAAAATTAATAACTATATAAATTTTTTGTGGCTATCATATTAATAATTATAAAATTCAAACTTAAAATTATATATAAAAAAAACAAAACTCTTATGCATGGTGTTAATCCTATACTTGTTTGTCGTAGCTTTCCTCATGCATTTTGACCCTTTCAGTGTACACTAGTTCATTGGCCATGCTCTGTAGTGGGCGAACTATTTTTTTTTTTTAAATCTAAAATTAAATATTAAAAGTACAATGATTTTTTTGTGCTATGAAATTCAGATAAAAAGATAAATATTTCAATTATATTTTTAATTACGAAAAGTTGCTGCACACACCGTTTACAATACAAGATGCCTTCCACGTGCCGCGACATGCATTGCATGCCAATAAACTTTTTAATTTAAAAATAATAATTAAATAATAAACTATTTACTAAACTTTATTAAAGTAACAATTACAAAAAAAAACCGTTATAAGAAGATACCAACACCCCTGTGTTAATGACTTATTTTATAACCTGAAGGCTAAATTCATAATTTTACTATATATTAAAAAAATGAAATGTGTAAAAAACCCCTTTGTTAGAGCTAAATAACTTTTTTAAAAAAGATAATAAAGTTATTTAATTATGAAAAACATAATAAAAAAACAAAGAGTTCTTAAAATATTATTTTAGCTTTAAAAAAGCAACAATCTAAAAAGTTTATCAAGTACAAAATCATTAATTTACTCTTACAATATGCAATTAACACAAATAAACAAAAATAAATATACAATAATGAATATCCCACTTGTTTTAACTTTTGTAAAGATCCATCGTATTTAAGAATCATGAACAAAAGGACATAACTCAAGGCAAGTTGTTTCAACCCACCTTCCTTTTTGTTTCCTTTTCTCTTTCCATTTATGTCAACACCCAATCAGCAAATAGTGAACTCACTATTTCTATGGCGATCTTATATTTTGAGTTATGTCCCCCAATTATTGTATGATTTGATATCATTTTATTCGATTTTAAGTTGCATCATGTTATTTAGTTTTTTATGTTATTTCATTTTATCCTCTCTTTAATTTTAAAGTTTATATTTTATTTAAGACTAGAGTTTATATTTTGAATGAATTAATATAAGTTAATTAAAAAAATATCATTTAAAAAAATAATAATTTATAGCCACTTTACTTTTTTTAAAAGTAAATTAAGGTTTGATTGGATTGATCATGTTGGGAATTGATAAACTGAGTTGATTGGTAGTTAACTCTCAATTGGTCTAATTTAAAACTCAACCTAAGGCAAACAGGGTATCAGCCAAGCAGTTAAGAATGAGCTTGTCATTGTTCAGTGAATTTGAGAATTAATTATGATACATGTAAGCTGGTCTGGAAACCACGGTTATTAAAATAAAAAAACTCAACCTAAGTCATTGAATTGATTGGTGAGTCACTCATTGAGATGAGCATAATATAATTAATTACAACAACAACAATAAAAATATTGATGTTTTGTTTAATTTAAAAGAATTAAACATACTGAAACAGAATGATTAGATCAAATATAAACTTGTTTGCTGCACTTTATTGCTGGGATCGGGAAAACAGAGCTTTTACAGATGATCCTTCAATATTCAACGGCAGTAGTGTCTCCTTAGCAGAATCATGCCGATCTGTTCCAGATTGAGGAATCGATTTGAATAGATATTGCTCGATACTGTGCTTAGTCACAGCGTGACACGTTAAATCTAGAGCGGCACGTGTTGGCAACTTGCCTTCGATAGTTCAGCTTCTGGACATGGGGTTCCCCACCAATTCTGTGGATGACAGTAAGCATCCATGCTGTAAATTCCGTTTTGATTATTGATTCGTTTTTCCATGTAATGTTTCGGTTTTTTGCTGTACTTTTTATGCGTGTTTATATATATAATTATATATATATTTTTTTAAAATAAAATTATTTATAATTGTGTAATTTAATCTAAAAAAGACACAATAAAATGATTTTATGAATAAATTATGAACATGTATAATATTACAAGAATGTTATCATCAATCTCGCAAGGTCATTACATTCTCTGGTTGCTCTAAATTTTAACATAATATATTTAAATATATCAAGGGACTTCTCGTAGAATTGCATTTCAATCTACCAGTCGGATTAAGCGATGTGATTGATAATGTAAAATTATTTATTATTTAAATAAAACATTATTTAACCGAAATGGAATTGGCATAATGAAACCGGAATGTTTCGACCGGTATTTGACTGAAAATCCAGAAAGAGCCTGAATTTAACTGGTTTGCAACGTTTCGACCGAAATAGAACAAAACTGATAACCCTTGTCATCATTCACTCCCAGGCAAAGCCACGCTGGAATCTTTTTGGATTTGAAACCTGCACATAATCATATACTATACTGTGCTTGATTTTTATCAAATAAATTTATTTTGAGGCAAGCTCTGCTCACTAATTTGGAACTTAGGGTTCGTCACAAAGGAGGCCACTTCTGGTGTTCGGTGATGAAACTCTTCAGCCCAGGGTGATCAAAACTGAACTAGTATTATATATTGAGATTGCAATGTGGTCTCAGATAATTCATCTTTTGCTTCCCCATGATCTTTGTTTCGAAGATGAATACACGTACAGTGAACTGATTGAGAAAGTGAAATTAAATAACACTCTTGTGTTAATCTTTTATAGATTGACTGATGACAGTGATGTCTCTATGTTTCCTGGCATCCATCAAAGGCTTCTATCTGATTATTTAGGGCAACTCCTCTCGCTATTAAGGATTTCTTACCAATACAAACAGAAACAACACAAAAAAATGCAGCAATTCATCATATTCATGCTGTAGTTAGTGCCCTTGTTCGTTGGATCTGCACCTCAGAAAAGTCTAGCATGGAGAATCTCAAAGAGATCAAGGTAAACGTCGTCGTTCATCATATTGGTTCACATTAAGAGTGGATTGGTGGCACGTAACATCTTGGTAAAAGCATACTCATCCATGTCACGAACCCTATCCTTCCATCTCTGCTCTTCCATGTTACGACTGTAATACTGACACAAGAGTTCATGAACTTGTTTGTCTTTAAACCCTTAACCCGACTGGGATATGCTGTGATCCACTGAAAGTTTTCTAGGGACGGATATGATTTCATTACTTCTTACAAGAACGGAGATGAATCATGGGATTACCGAACTTTTTGTAATCTTGGAGAGCTATTTAGTACACAAGCCCTTGTAGAGAGGGATTTTTCAAGAAATGGACCTTTATATATATATATATATATATATATATATATATATATATATATAATCATAATCTCTGGAGAAATTAAATAGAATATAAAATTAAAAGCGAAAAATTCAAAATTAAACGAGAAAATAATAAAACTTTCAAAAACATAATATTCCAGACATTTCTTGACGGTCTTCTCGACCTGATTTGGCATAGAGAGCCTGCCCCCTGATAGAATAGGAATCTTTTTAGGGGGTGGGGGGATTATAAAATTCTTTCCAGGAGTGCTAAAATTTAAATTTTACTAGTTTTGACCTTAAAAAAAAGGAGAAAAACCCAAGTCGAGGTTATGATGGGCTTGATTGGAGATTGTTGTTGTTTGGGGACCTAACAGAGAATCGGATAATAATTGGAGGATTAACATGTACTTTTACCCCAGAGTTTTTAAGAGGTATGTGATGAATTCAAAGTATCACGTTGGATGTTCACAACTATCTCCAAGAATTTCCCTTCTCAATCCATCACAGAAAACAAAACTATGAGCTATATGGGAACCAATATGTGCTGTTTTTAGTTGTATCTCCTAAGCTTTCACACGTCTTCCTGTTCTGAGCATGACCATTCACAAGCCGAGAAAGAAAAGGGTTTCCTAACCAGTAAGCGGCGTTGAAACTTGAGACTCAGGAGTTTGTTTTTTATATAATCTCAGGGTTAATATCTGTAATTGTTAATATAATGATCGCTAGAAATTTATATAATTATTAATTTTAAAATCTATAAAATTATTTAAGATACATACGAATTGGCTCGACAATATGAGATTATTTAAAATACACTCAAACTGACCCAACATCCTAGTTAATAAAAAAAAGAAAATAGGAAAAGGGTTTCCTGCTATAATTGCATTTCTTTATGAAAAAGCTAACCCAAGAGGCTAATAAATTGTCAAGCTTTAAGAAGTCAACTACTTTGTCAGGCTTACCTCTTCCAATTCCTCTGTTTTTTTTCTTTTTCTTCTTTTAAAAATCAGGTCCGGGGTTCTGGATCAATCATCGACATAGACTGAGTTTATATCATACATGTTTTTTTTTGGTATGTGCAAGATAATACTGCTTCAAATTCCTTAATTAACAACATAAGTAGTGGTTGGCTTCAAGTTAAATAAAAGTGAGTGGTGTGCACTCGTTTTGCTTTTTACCCCATATTAAAGCTTGCTGCTCTCCCACTAGCAGGGCTTAAAAGGTAAGTGATGTTAACTATAGTTGTCAGTTTTGTTTTATTTAGATCTAAATGTTTTGTATCAGTTAAAAAAACAAGATAAAATAACATTGTTTTTATTTTGGTTTAAATTCCGGCTAATTTCGAATTTTTCAGCCAAATACTGGCCGAAATGTACCGGTTTCATTCCGCTCGTTCTGCTTCGGCCAAATATTTTTTTTTTAAATAATAAAAAAATTACAATATCAATCATATCTTTTAATCCGACCGTTAGATTGAGATAAAATTTTATGAGGAGTATCTTGACATATTTATATATATTATGTTAAAATTTCAGAGCAATCAACAAATGTAATGACCTTGTGAGATTGGTGATGATATTCTCGTAATATTATACATGTTCATAATTTTGTTCAGAAAGATTATTTTATTGTGTCTTTTTTTAGATTAAATTGCACAATTCTAAATAATTTTATTTTTGGATTTGAACTATTTTTTTTGAATTAATACACACACATAGTATAGGCCCGAAACAGGGCGCCAAAACGCTCCAAAACCGAAACGGTATTGGCAACTTTGATGTTAACTTCTGCTCATAGACGATTCCATTTCTTGCAAAACTGCATTGACGTTTCAAAATTTTTGGTCTTTAGCTTAGGGTGCACTGCAAGAAATTTCATTTTTTTCTAGTTCCAAGCTCTATATATTTTAGCAGCTTGAATCTTCCTCTATCAGAAACTTTGACAGGAAAATATGGGAAAACCAATACCATTATGTGCTCTGCTTTGTCTTCTTCTCTTTCCCTGTGGCCAAGTCATCTTGAATATCACGAAGGTGGAGGCCACTAGCAATGTAAGTAAGCCCTTCAAGAATCTGAAAGAAATTTCTGTTTCTCCCTGTTGAATTTGATTTTCAAAGACAAAGAAGAAGTTAATCCATAAATTCTTGTGTTCATCAAGCAGGTTCATATTGTTTATCTAGGAGAAACGCAGCACGATGATCCTATGCTAACAGCAAATTCACATCATGATATGCTTGCTAGTGTTGTGGGGAGGTATTGTAATCTTTATTATGATAGTAGTGATCGAAGTCATAGCCAACTGCTTGTTTTTCTTACTAGTCAATGTTATTCTGCAGCAAGGAAATCGCCTCAGAATTGATGGTGTACAGCTACAAACATGGTTTCTCTGGGTTTGCAGCCAAGTTTACAGAGTCCCAGGCTCAAAAAGTTGCCGGTATCTGCAGAAATAAACATTTCCTTTTGTCTCATTTATGTTTCCCCACTTTGATTTAGCAAACCATTAGATTGTCATTTGTTAACTTAAGCCCATGTTTTGATACACTGAATCTTTTCAGAATTGCCCGGCGTCGTTCGAGTTATACCAAACAGTCTTCACAGGATACAGACAACTAGGAGTTGGGATTTCCTAGGCCTATCTGCTCATTCTCCTGTCAATACTCTTCATAACAGCAGCATGGGTGATGGAGTTATCATAGGTGTTCTTGACACAGGTAATTCTCTCTGATGTTCTTAATCCGTCTCTCACATGTTCATCAAAGGTATATTCTGAAGAAGTAAGTAATCTGCTGCGAACAGGAATATGGCCGGAGGCTAAATCGTTCAGTGATAAAGGACTTGGACCAATCCCATCCCACTGGAAAGGTGTTTGTGAATCCGGAAAGCGCTTTAAGGCTAAAAGCCACTGTAACAGGAAAATTATTGGAGCCCGTTGGTTTGTTGAAGGACTTGTTGCTGAATATGGTCAGCCATTGAACATATCTGGGAACAGGGAATTCTTCTCCCCAAGAGATGCAAATGGACATGGGACTCACACAGCCAGCACTGCAGCTGGTACTTTTGTACACAATGTTAGCTACAGAGGCCTTGGACATGGAACTATAAGAGGTGGCGCGCCTCGAGCTCGGTTGGCAATATACAAGGTTTGCTGGAATGTTCTTGGAGGACAGTGCTCTTCTGCCGATATATTGAAAGCTTTCGACGAAGCCATACATGATGGAGTTGATGTGTTGTCACTGTCCATTGGTTCTTCAATTCCTTTATTTTCAGATATTGATGAACGTGATGGCATAGCTACTGGTTCCTTTCATGCTGTGGCCAAGGGAATCACTGTAGTATGTGGAGCTGCAAATGATGGACCTTTTGCTCAGACAGTGCAGAACTCAGCTCCGTGGATTTTAACCGTCGCAGCCACCAGCATGGATCGAGCCTTTCCTACTCCTATAACACTCGGGAACAATAAAACTTTCCTGGTATAGAACTCTTCC
This sequence comes from Salix purpurea, assembly GCA_027405865.1. NCBI lineage: Eukaryota > Viridiplantae > Streptophyta > Magnoliopsida > Malpighiales > Salicaceae > Salix > Salix purpurea. The sequence goes on from JAOWLH010000002.1 coordinate 28,366,994, forward strand.
TACTTCTTGGATTTTAACCATTTCAACCAGCAGCATGGATCGAGCTTAAAACCGTTGCAGTGAAAGTTGTAATGTTAACTGTAGAACCGATGATTTCTGCGACATTGAATTTTCACAAAAATCTTGCAGGGCCAAGCCATATTTACTGGAAAGGAAATTGGTTTCAGTAGCTTAATTTATCCAGAGACAAAGGGACTGAACCCCAACTCTGCAGGGTAGTTTGATTCATTGGCTCTCTCAACAAAATGCTGTCTTTTTTGACAGAAATAATTTCTCTGTCTAACCTGGTTTGCTTGCAGTGTCTGTCAATCTCTCTCAGTTGATAGTTCTATGGTAGCTGGAAAGGTGGTTCTCTGCTTCACCACAATGAATCTTGGTGCGGTAAGAAGTGCAGCAGAAGTTGTGAAGGAAGCAGGTGGAGTGGGGTTGATTGTCGCTAAGAATCCCGGCGAAGCCTTGTACCCCTGCACTGATGGTTTCCCGTGCGTTGAAGTCGACTATGAGATTGGAACACGGATTCTGTTTTACATCCGATCTACAAGGTAACATCGCCATCATTCATGATTGCCAGAACCAGGATCTCTTCTGATCCCTGGACCTTGTCCGTTTGATTGCAGGTCCCCTGTTGTGAAGTTGAGCCTTTCTAAAACAATTGTGGGCGAGCCTGTGCTGGCAAAGGTGGCACATTTCTCATCTAGAGGGCCTAATTCCATTGCTCCTGCGATTCTGAAGGTAGCACTACTTCAATCAAAGACCTGCAGAATGTTTTGCATTTTAACTTAACTGAGCTTAATGATAATGACTAATCATTTGGGAAGAAGTTTAATGAAAACTCACTACTTTCAAGCGTAACACTAGTAATAATCAGGATAATTTGGGCGTCAGTTTGTCTTATTTGTCCTTCTATTCAAGTTAGATAAGTCAAATTGGCCATGTTTAAGATATTCGAGCATAATTCAAAGCATTGTGTTGCATAATCTGATAATTTCTGTGTGGCAAGCCTGATATAGCTGCACCCGGGGTGAACATTTTAGCTGCTACTTCGCCTCTTGATCGATTCCAGGATGGTGGATATGCCATGCATTCAGGAACATCAATGGCAACGCCTCATGTCTCAGGCATAGCGGCTCTTCTCAAAGCAATGCATCCTGATTGGTCGCCAGCAGCCATTAAATCTGCAATTGTCACAACTGGTATCTGAATTGTCTTACTAACCTGGATCACAATGACGACACTATCTACGCAGGTTTCTCTGACCACTGTACTTAACCTTCAGAATCTTGATGCAGCATGGAGAAATAACCCGTCAAGTTTTCCAGTATTTGCCGAGGGATCTCCACAGAAATTGGCCGATCCATTTGACTATGGAGGAGGCATTACAAATCCAAATGGCGCAGCACAGCCAGGCCTGGTTTATGACATGGCAACAGATGACTACGTGAATTACCTCTGTGCCATGGACTACAACAACACTGCTATCTCCAGGCTCACAGGAAATCCCACAGTGTGCCCCACTGAAGGGCCATCCATTTTGAACATCAACCTGCCATCCATAACCATACCAAATCTTAGAAATTCTACCACCCTCACCAGAACTGTAACCAATGTAGGAGCCTCCCCCTCCATTTACAGAGCTGTGACTGAGCCTCCATTTGGAACCAGCGTGTCAGTAGAACCTAATGTCTTAGTCTTCGATCGTAAAACTAAAAAGCTCACCTTCTCTGTGACGGTCAACGCAGCCCACCAGGTGAACTCAGGCTACTTTTTTGGGAGCATAACATGGACTGATGGTGTTCATACTGTGAGAACTCCCTTGTCTGTCAGAACTGAAATCTCACAACCTTACATTGATGAAAACTAAGAAGTACTTGTTATCATGTGGCTCATTATTTCATGAAACAAAGTCAATTTAAATAATAGTTTTTTTTTTCCATCCCTTCTGTGTTTCCACATTCTTTGTGCTCCCTTAGTCACAAGTGTAGCTTCAGAGAAGTTAGGGTTTTATACACCCTCTACCTGTATCCCTCTGATTTACCCTGTTAATGGTCCAATTTTCAGCACAAAGATTTAGCAATGGACAGTGAACAGAGCAGTCAAGATGAGTTACATTAATTCCATCCCTTCAATAGTTATTAAACCAGCTGGCTCAGCGAGTTGATCATTGGAAACCTCTTCACCAAAGCCGGACCTAGACTAAGTTTCAAGTGATTAATGCATGTGAATGCATGTCAATGAAAATGTATGTACATACATAACGGATGAATTATCAGGAAGTTTGTACCCAAAAACAAGTTCTATGTCATTACATGAGGGGTAAGTTTTCTATCTGGTCTCAGAAGGTCTATGAACCGCCCAGTAACTGCCTTACGTGAAGGCGGTGTAGGGGTTTACAAGAAATGGTTGGGGCACAGTATGACCGCCATTATCAAGTAAACACTCAGTTCATAGTTGGATGTTTCACGAATCTGAACCCCTACTGAAAGTCATGAGGCAGACCGCTAATCCCCACCTAACTTAAAATTGTGTTTACTCAGGAAATTAAAATGCATGACGAAATTAATTCAAACCAAGTGATATGATAAGTTGAAAGTAAAATGCATGCTAAAACAGTAAAAATGCATGTTAAAGAAGTAAAAATGCATGCAGAAACAAATTGAAAAATAAACAATCAAACAAACAAAGCTCAGTCCAGCAATGTCCCCAGCGGAGTCGCCATCTGTCGCGATGAAAATTTTTTACGCACTTCGCGCCCCGCCATCCCCTGGATTTGGGGGGACAATGACGCGCGGTGAAAATGGGGTATTTAATAGTCGTAAAAATTATGACTATAAATATCGGGAGTCGCCACCTAGTATTAAGGTCACTAGGAACTTATTGGTCTGCGAGAGTCTTGGGTAAGGAGACTTGTTGTGCAAGGGGAAGACGCATCACCCCTAGTGCACCCTACCTAAGGTAAGCTGCATTGTTGTTTGATTGTTTTTCTAAGTTAAAAATTTTGCACTGCATTTAAAAAAAAAAAAATTTGTCAGCGGGTGTACTTTACAATGTAATTTTACACCACAATTACAAGCCTTTTTTTATTTACGGATGTACTTTACAATGTAATTTTACACCGTAGTAAAAATCTTTTTTTTTTATCTACGGATGTAGTATACAGTGTAGTGTTACACCATAGTAAAATCTTTTTTTATCTGCGGGTGTACTTTACAATGTAAATTTTCACCCTAATACATAAAACAAAAATATTTATAATTATTTTTGATAATTTGGCCAAATTCCAATGGATAATCATAAACCTGTTACGATATCCAATTTTTGTTTTAAAACATGAGGAAGATGCAAAATATTTTTTTTTACGAAAAATATGATGGAAAAAACATATTTTTTTATTTTTGTATTTTTATATATTTTTTAATAAAGTATATATATATATATATATATATATATATATATATATATATATATATATATATATATCAGTGGGCTTACAGCCCAACCCTGATGGGCTGGCCTGACAGCCTAGGTGGGCTGTCATCCCACCTCTTTATGTATTTTGGGCCAGGCTTTGTGCCCGGCCCACCTCACACCAACCCGACCTGCATGAATAGTGGGACATGAATTACATCCCACTGCATGTAGCGCCGAGAGGAAGAAGATGTACAGTAATTTTTCAAGTGTGATGAAAGGTGTACCTGTTAGCACCGTTGGGTAGAGGAGGTCTAGGTAATGATTCCTGTGGTGGTGGCGTCGTCAACAGTGGCCTGTGGTGGCCGGAGGGAGCTTCCAAAGTCGTCGGCTTTGTGTTGTAGTCGCTGCAGCCGTCACCGTTTATTTGCCTGAGAGTGGAGTTCGATTTCTGGTATATGGGAAAGTTTCTGGTGAGGTTGATACGATGCGTGGTGGCTGGAATTGATGGCTGTTGGAGGAGAGAGAGAGACGCCGACGTCTGGTTTTAGTGAGATAGAGACAAAACAGACCAAGAGAGGTGAAGAGGAGAGAGAGAGAGAGCCAGAAAAAAGAGGGGATGAAGATTAACCAAATTTTTTTCACGTGAATTTTCCTTTGTATTCTCTGTTTTTTCTGTGCAATTTACGTGATTTTTCTCTTGTCAATCTTCTCTATTTTCGCGATTTTTCTCTCTGTTTTTATTGGTTCTCTTTGCTGAAATTTTCTGCCAATTTCCTTCCCTTATGCTCCCCTCCTACATGCATTTTTATGCATGTATTTATAGCAGAGGATGGCAACCCTTCGGCTGCCCATTGCGTGCAGCGATGGGTTGCTGCCCATGCTCGCAGGTGGCGTGCCTGTGCTCACAGGTGGTGTGCCTGCACTGTTCAGGTGACTGAACACTGCAGTCACGTGTGATGGTTTTGGTAGGGACAGAAAAAAATAAAATTTAGTCCCTTAATTTTTAATTGGTTTAATCGCACCCCCGATTAGTTTTAAACTTTTAATTTTGTGCGATTGTGTCCCCGCGAAAAATTCAATGTTAACCTTAAATTTGCGTGCCTTTTTTTATTTTAGTCTCTGACTTCCAATTTATGCTATTTGATCCTCAATTGACCATTAAACTCTCAAATTATTTTCAATTGGACCCCTGATTTCGCACAATTGGCTTGGAAAAATTCAATTCACTCTCCGAAAATTTCCAAATTCTCAATTGAACCTGAATTCAGCTCCCTAACTTGATTTTTCACTGATTAAGCCCTTAATAAAATTAATTTGACCAACTTAAAATATAATTAAGTCCTTGCACTTAATTAAATCATTTAACTGTACCCTAAATTAATTCCCAAACATAATTATACTTTTAAATTGGCCGACGATTAAATCAAATTGGCCCATAAAAAATATAATTATATCTCTCGACTTATTTTTTACATAGAGTTATCCGATGATAAATTATATTTGCCTTGAATCTCTATTTTCCTCTATTTTTAGGGACAAAAGAGATACAATTAGACTCTCGAAAACAACCAAAATTTGCACATTAATTTTTCTACCAACGCCAGCCAGTTTTAATTTATTTTTGTTATTTTTGGGTGGATTTGGGGAGTAACCCAGAAATTGGGTTATGACAAAACCCAAAACAAAATATTCAAACCCTAATTTTCAATAAATTCAAAATTTTAACTAATAGCAATATTTATACACGTTTAATTTTTTCTAATACTTTTCTCCTTGGATTATCTTTCCCTATTTTCTCTTATTCTTCTCTCTTTTTTTTTTATCTCCTCCCGATTCTCTCTCTCAAAATTTCTCATCTCTTTTTATTTATATATTTATTTATATTTATAAAGTATACAATTACTGCAATACCTTTCATTCATTCATTCATTTGCTATAATATCAAGGATATAGTTGTCTTTTCCTTTTTAATTTTTCAAAATACTACAAGATTGGTCAACTAAATGTATGTGTAATCAAGGTTGTCAATACCGTTCCGGTCGCCGTTCCGGTCGCCGTTTCGGTTTTTTTATTGGAACGGAACGTTTCGGTTTCGGAGCGTTTCGGCATGCCATTTCGGGGTTGTACTGTTCATATATAATTATATATATATAAATTAAAATATTAATTTAACAAGTATAATTTAAATTCAAGATAAATTAACTTTAAATTATACAATACAAACACAAAGTCAAACAAACATAATCTCAAAATTAGAAACATTTCTAAAATTTCAAAATATTATGATAGTAAAATATTCTAAAATAAAAGAAATATTATGATTTTGAGCCGGAACGGTACCGACGTGTTCCGACCGGAATTTCTAGAACGTGCCAGAATCAAAACCGAGACGAAAATGACGCCGTTTCGTCTTGGTTTTTTTAATGATACGGAATGTTTCGGCTATTCCGGCTGAAACAGAACGGAATTAACAAGCTTGTGTGTAATATTAATTGGAGAATCAATCTAATACAGCTCATGCGCACAAGTCATTCCATTTGGCATGACACCTACGATCTACGATACGTTTCAACTCTAATCTCTTCTCATTTTTCGATAGTCTGAGGATGGATGAGTTTGTAGGACCAATGCTATTTAATTAGGACAAGCAAGTAAATTCTTCCTTGAGGTTTCTGGCTTGACCACCCAACTACTATTGATGTTTACTTTCGTGGCTATATAGAATTCCTTATCCTAATTGAAGTTTTCTGTTCATAATTGAATTCCTCCCATCATCGTTCTTATCTATTTTTTGGTATTTTTTATGATATTACTCTAATATGGACACTCAAATCATTCATTTTCAAAAGACTTTCTAGAAAAGTTTGACCTTCCCTTTTCTGTAAGTTGCCGAATATTTCAAGCTAATCCTCATAGACTAGAACACTTTCTAGCAAAAGGGCTAGAGAGATTTCGGATTATTTAGTACCAAGTTTTGATCTTTCATCAGCTTGCACCTCTCTGACTACCCGAAACATAGATAATATGGGAGAAGCAAGAACAATATGTGCCTTGGTTAGTCTTCTTTTCCTTGTATATGGCCACGGCTCCATGATGACGAAGGTGGAGGCCACTAGCAAGGTATGCAACTTTCAGGAATCAGCAAGAAATCTATCCTTGTCCATACTGAAGCAGATTCATATTACTTTGGTAACCATGAATTTGTTTGTCTATCAAACAGGTTCATATTGTTTATCTTGGAGAGAAGCAGCATGATGATCCTCTTCTAACTACAAATTCACATCATGATATGCTTGCTAGTGTAGTGGAGAGGTATGGCCTCCCAATGTTATAATTAGATTAGAAAATCTTTTCCCTTACCAAAAAACAATATTATTATATTTTTATAAAAACAATACTTGGAATTCTACTGTCAAGTTACTTGTCCATAATATTCAATTGCTTGTTTCTTACAAGTCATTTTTATTATTCAGCAAGGAAATGGCCTCAGAATTGATGGTGCACAGCTACAAACATGGCTTCTCTGGGTTTGCAGCCAAGCTTAAAGAGAGTCAGGTTCAAAAAGTTGCCCGTACGTATGCAAACATAATTTCTTCAAGTCCCATTCTTGTTTTCCTCTCTAATTCAATTCAATCAGTAGCTCAGTGCTGATATGATCATGTTCTAGTTTTAGCAAGCCTGCCTATATTCTGATACACTGCAAATTTTTAGAACTGCCTGGAGTTGTTCGAGTAATACCAAACAGTTTCCACAAGTTACAAACCACAAGGAGTTGGGATTTCCTAGGGCTCTCTTCACATTCTCGTGTTAATGCTCTCCATAATAGCAGCATGGGTGATGGAGTTATCATAGGGGTCTTTGATACAGGTTCATTCTCTCTCCTGCTCCTCTCTGTTCTTGCTTATGAATAAAATGAATTCTGAATAAGTAATCTGATGAAGCAGGAATATGGCCCGAGTCTAAATCTTTCAGTGATGAAGGACTTGGACCAATCCCATCACGTTGGAAAGGTTTTTGTGAATCTGGGAAGCGATTTAAGCCTAGAATCCATTGTAACAGGAAAATCATTGGAGCCCGTTGGTTTGTTGATGGATTTGTTGCAGATTATGATCAGCCATTGAACACATCTGCCAACCAGGAATTCTTATCCCCGAGAGATGCAAATGGACATGGGACTCACACAGCCAGTACTGCAGCAGGCGGTTTTGTTGAAAATGTAAGCTACAAAGGCCTTGGACTTGGAACAGTAAGAGGTGGTGCACCCCGCGCTCGGTTGGCAATATACAAGGTTTGCTGGAATGTTCTTGGAGGATGGTGCTCGGCTGCTGATGTATTGAAAGCTTTCGATGAAGCCATACATGATGGGGTTGATGTGTTATCGCTGTCACTTGGGTATCCTCCTCCTCTATTCTCCGATACTGATGAGCGTGATGGCATAGCTATTGGTTCCTTTCATGCTGTCACGAAAGGAATCACTGTTGTATGTTCAGCTGGAAATGCCGGTCCTTCTTCTCAGACAGTGCTGAATGCTTCACCTTGGATCTTAAATGTTGCAGCAAGCACCATTGATCGAGCATTTCTTACTCCCATAACACTAGTGATGCAAATCAGGAGGGAAATTCAAGCCAAGTAGCCGTTGCAGATCAGGATGGAATCAGCATGGATGGGGGAGATAATTCAATTGAGCCAAATTTGGAAAGGGACTCGTAATCTACACACATTCGGAGTCTGGAGATTCAGCAAGCCTAGAATTCTAATTGCTCAAATCCCCTTGATTGTTCAGACCCGTTACCACCTCAATTACTTATTTGATTTCCTATTTTATTGCTTTCCTATTTTAGATTGAAGTCTTGTGAGAAATTAGACTATTTAAGAAGAAGTTTGTAAGGAGACAATTAGTTGATTATTTCCAATTGAATTAATTCAAATTTCTGAATTATTTCTGGTGTGACTCCAGTAACCTGCAAAGAGATTTTGCAAACGCTAAGACTAGGCTTCGGTGAGATATTGAAGTTCTATAGTTTTGGCACCAATTTGGTATCAGAGCATTTGATCTACCTATGCCTGTAACCCGCAGTGGCACTTATTACGCCATGGCAACCACCCAAAATTTGAACAACCCAGGCAACCAGCCACCAACCAACCAAAACCACATCAACCCGCAACCAACCACACAAAACCCAAATAACCCAGGACCTACCAGCTACAACCCGAATAACCCGAACCCAAACAGCCCTAACCCAAACCACACAAACCAATCCAGCTCTAGTCACCAAAACACAAACCACCAACCAAATAACCATGAGGCCGAGCCAACCCAATTGCATTTCCAAGTTGATCAAATCGCCACGGTTATGGCACAAATCATGCGTCGGCTGGACGTCATGGAGGAACGCGGAATTAGGGAGGGATATGGCACTCCTGTTCAACAAAGGCACAGAGCAGCGTATGCGGGGAGGCTGCATGATGATGAAGACGAAGTTGTTTACCAGAACGAGGAGGAGAATCAGGATTTTGAAGAACATGAAATTCGAAATAGACCTCAAAGACATAATACAAATCGACGGTATGATAATCATGGTGCAGACTACCAACCTCTCGACGAGTTAACCAAGAGAATGAAGGTTGATATCCCAGATTTTTTTGGGAAGCTAGAGCCTAATGCCTTCGAGGACTGGTTGACAGCCATTGAAGATTACTTTGACTGGTTCTCAGTTTCAGAGGACAGGAAGGTGCGCTATATTCGGATGAAGCTGAAGGGACACGCACGAGCATGGTGGGGGAGTGTTGAGGAACAATTGCGACGCACTAGACGTCCAGCAGTTGCGAATTGGGAAGAAATGAAAGAACGTCTCAAAGAAAAATACTTGCCCATTATTTATGAACAGATGATGTTTGAGGAAATGCTTCAGCTTAGGCAGGGATCAATGAGTGTTGATCAGTTCACGGATCGATTTCATGAGCTGACTGTTCGCAGCAAGATCGTGGAAACTGAACAACAGACTTTGGCCCGTTATCGGACGGGATTAAGGGATGACTTACGCAGGGACATGTGGACTGCTAGGTTGATTAATGTTGAGGAGGCTTATCAATTGGCCCTCCGCCTTGAAAAGCAGACATTGCAGCTTGCTGGAAGGAGATTTACAGTGACAGAGGCGAAGCAGGATTACACAGCTACGAATCAATTTCAGAGGGCTATAGCTCCACGGGAACAATTTAGGAGCATGAACAATGGAGGTTCAAGAGGAACAAGGCCTGCCAATGATGGCCCACAATGTTACAAATGCAAAGGAATTGGTCACTATGCTGTGGTGTGTCCAACGAAAGATAAAAAGCTAGCCTTTATTTGCAAGAAGGAGCTGGCTGCGATGGAAGAGGAAGAGGGCGCAGAAGTGGAGGAAACGTGTGATGACTTTGAATATGAAAGTGAGCACCTAGGTGCCTCAAACCTGCCCAGTTGCGTCATTAGCAGAGTGCTAACAGGTTCAAGGAGAGAATTGCAAGCCAATCCCGAATGGCTGCGCACTAATATTTTCCACACCCGTATGGAGCACAATGGTCGAGCAATGAATGTTATTATCGACAATGGAAGTGGCATGAATGTGATCTCAGAAACAGCCATCGAGCGCTTGGGATTGAAGACGGAAAAACATTCCAGCCCGTATAAGATTAATTGGGTGAATGACACCAATTCAATCCTTGTGAAGAGGCGTTGCTTGATTACATTTTCCTTGGGGAAAACGTATGTAGACGAAGCTTGGTGTGATGTGATCCCCATGACTATTTGCCACATGCTATTGGGAAGACCTTCGCTGTATGATCGAAGGGTAATCTATGATGGATATGCTAACACATATTCATTCAATTTTAAGGGGAAGAAGTTGGTCCTGGATCCCTTGTAGATCACTGATTTCGAAACTAAACAGGAGGTTGCGCCAGTATTGACAATGAGTCAATTTACACAAGCCATGCAAGAAACAAAGATGGTGCTCATGTTAATTACATGGGAAAGGAAACAAGGTGACAACCATTCACCAATAGAACTCTCGGATTTGCTGAGTGAATTTCAGGACATCATGCCAGCCGAGATGCCAAATCAGCTGCCTCCCATGAGGGAAATTCAACATGCTATCGACTTAATTCCGGGGTCTACTTTACCAAATGTTCCACACTACCGAATGAGCCCTACAGAAAATGAAGAGCTCAGTCGACAGATTCAGGAGCTACTGAACAAAGGGTTCATCCGAGAAAGCTTCAGCCCTTGCGCTGTCCCCGTTTTACTAACACCAAAAAAAGACGGCAGCTGGAGAATGTGTGTTGACAGCCGCGCAATCAACAAGATCACCGTGAAATACCGATTTCCCATACCGCGGCTTGATGACATGTTGGACCTACTAAGTGGCTCTTCCATTTTTACTAAGATTGATCTCCGGAGTGGTTATCACCAAGTTCGAATTCGGTTAGGCGATGAATGGAAAACCGCATTCAAATCAAAAGATGGCTTATTCGAATGGTTAGTCATGCCCTTCGGATTAACTAACGCACCTAGCACCTTCATGCGTGTTATGACTCAAGTGCTCAAACCATTCTTGGGAAAGTTTGTCGTCGTCTACTTTGACGATATCTTAATTTTCAGTCACAACATACAGGACCACCTTCATCACGTTCAGCAGGTTCTGACAATATTGCGCACGGAGAAGCTATTTATCAATAGGGATAAGTGTTCATTCATGAAGGAGAGTGTCAATTTTCTGGGGTTTATTGTTTCCAGCCAAGGCGTCAAGGCTGATCCTTCCAAAATTCAGGTTGTTCAGTCATGGCCTACACCTCAGAATTTTTCGGAAGTCAGGAGCTTTCATGGTTTGGCCACTTTCTATCGACGATTCATTCGCAACTTCAGTACTATTATGGCCCCAATCACCGAAAGCCTCAAAAGCAAAACATTTTTGTGGAGCAACGCAGCTGACAAAGCTTTCCAGGAGATCAAAAAGAAGATGGGACAGACGCCGGTGCTCAGGTTACCTGATTTTTCTAAGGTTTTCGAAGTGGCGTGTGATGCATCTCATGTAGGGATTGGAGGTGTTTTGAGCCAAGAAGGTCATCCCATCGCCTTTTTCAGCGAGAAACTTAATGAAACCCGCAGGCGTTACTCAGCCTACGATATGGAGTTTTATGCTCTAATACAAGCGTTGAAGCATTGGAGGCCCTACTTGATACATAGAGAGTTTATCCTTTATACTGACCATGACTCTTTGAAACACTTGAATTCACAGAATAAGATGAATGCACGCCATGCTCGTTGGATGGATTATATCCAACAATTCGACTTTGTCATTAAGCACAAAGCAGGGGTGGAGAACAAGGTGGCAGACGCACTGAGCAGGAGACCCCATTTGCTACACTTATCTTCGGTAAAGGTAACTGAATTTGAATGCCTAAAAAATGAATATGCTACAGATGAGGACTTTGGCGAAATCTGGACTAGCTTATCAGCACAGGAACGACAACCTCAAGGCAATTACATGCTGCGTGAAGGGTTCCTATTTTTCAAATCACGTTTATGTGTCCCACGCGGATCCTTCCGTGAGTTTTTAATTTCAGAACTCCATGGTGGTGGCTTAGCTGGTCATTTCGGCTATGACAAGACCTATGCTATAGTGGCTGATCGGTTCTATTGGCCAAGACTACGGAGAGATGTGCATACAGTGGTGGATAGATGCAGGAATTGCCAAATAAATAAGGGTACAAAACATCAAGCAGGTCTATACACTCCACTACCGATTCCAGACAAACCATGGCAGCATGTGAGCATGGACTTTGTACTAGGACTACCAAGAACTCAGCGGCAACACGACTCCATCATGGTAGTAGTGGATCGATTTTCAAAAATGGCTCATTTCATTCCCTGTCACAAGACGTTTGATGCATCTAAGGTGGCAGCCTTGTTCATCCAAGAAGTTGTCCGCTTGCATGGCATTCCAACCTCAATAGTCTCGGATAGAGATGTCAAATTCGTAAGCTATTTTTGGAAGACACTTTGGGCGAAGATGGGAACAAAACTGATGTTCTCTAGTGCATTTCATCCCCAAACGGATGGCCAAACTGAAGTGACGAACCAAAGTCTCGGCAATTTACTACGCTGCCTTGTGGAAGATCACGCCACAAGTTGGGACATGGTAATTCCTCATGCTGAATTTTCTTTTAACAATTCTGTGAACAGGTCCACAGGTTGCACTCCTTTTGAAATTGTCTACGGCTCTCGCCCCAGCACTCCCGTAGACATCAATTCACTACCATTGCCACCACGACCAAGTGAAGCTGCATTGGACTTCTCCAGTTATATGCAAGAGCTCCATGACGAATGCAAACGAAGACTGACAATTAGCGCCAAATCCTACGCAACAACCGCCAATACTCATAGGAGGGATCGACAATTCAGTGAAGGAGATATGGTCCTGGTTCGCTTAAAACCAGAGCATTTCCCTTCAGGAAGTTTCACCAAGCTACATGCCCGGCGAGCAGGTCCCTTCAATGTCCTTAAGAAGATGGGCCAAAATGCATATGTCATTGAACTACCTTCTGATTTTATGATCAGCCCTGTGTTCAACATTGAAGACCTCACTGCTTTCAAAGGTGAAATTCCGTCCCCCACAAATCCAGCAACATCACCAATCGTGTCCTTGCCTGAACAAACAGCACCGCGTGATGAAATTGCCTCAATTATTGATCATCAATTTGTGTCCACTCGACGAGGGGGATATTACAAGTTCTTAGTCCAATGGAAAAACCGTCCAAATTCAGAATCGGTTTGGTTACAAGCATCAGAATTGAACCGCCTACACCCACAACTATTCACTGCCTATCGCCAGCATAACTTGCCGGAGTCAAGTTCTTCAGGAGGGGTGGCAATTGATGCAAATCAGGAGGGAAATTCAAGCCAAGTAGCCGTTGCAGATCAGGATGGAATCAGCATGGATGGGGGAGATAATTCAATTGAGCCAAATTTGGAAAGGGACCCGTAATCTACACACATTCGGAGTCTGGAGATTCAGCAAGCCTAGAATTCTAATTGCTCAAATCCCCTTGATTGTTCAGACTCGTTACCACCTCAATTACTTATTTGATTTCCTATTTTATTGCTTTCCTATTTTAGATTGAAGTCTTGTGAGAAATTAGACTATTTAAGAAGAAGTTTGTAAGGAGACAATTAGTTGATTATTTCCAATTGAATTAATTCAAGTTTCTGAATTATTTCTGGTGTGACTCCAGTAACCTGCAAAGAGATTTTGCAAACGCTAAGACTAGGCTTCGGTGAGATATTGAAGTTCTATAGTTTTGGCACCAACTAGGGAATAATAAAACGTTCCTGGTATACCTTCAACATTGTGAAAGCTTGCATTTTGGATTTTGAACTACAGAACCAATGATTTCAGATCAGATCAGATACAATTTTTTTTCCCCACAAAAATCTTGCAGGGTGAGGCCACATTTTCAGGAAAGGAAATTGGTTTTAGAAGCTTGATTTACCCGGAGGCCAAGGGACTGGACCCCAACTCTGCAGGGTAGTTAAGCTATGGGATTAAAAAACATGAACTTGCAGTGATTTCAGAATATGCGTTACAGTAGGAATTAATTGTCTGATTTGTCTTGCTTGCAGTGTCTGTCAATCGCTCTCTGTTAATCCTTCTATGGTATCTGGAAAGGTGGTTCTCTGCTTCACCTCAATGACTCTTAGTGCTGTAATAAGTGCTGCAGAAGTTGTGAAGGAGGCTGGTGGAGTGGGGTTGATTGTGGCCAAGAATCCCAGTAATGACTTGTATCCCTGTGCTGATGATGCATTCCCTTGCATCGAAGTCGACTACGAGATTGGAACTCGGATACTCTATTACATTCATTCTGCCAGGTAAAATCATGATCACCATTGCCCTACCTCCATGATTGATTGCCATTGATCCTTAAACCATGTCTGCTTGATTTGTACTACAAAGGTTCCCTATAGTGAAGTTGAGCGCTTCTAAAACAATTGTGGGCAAGCCTGTGTCGGCAAAGGTGGCGTTTTTCTCATCTAGAGGGCCCAACTCAAAAGCTCCTGCAATTCTGAAGGTAAACTGCTCTTCTTAACTTGTTGGTACGAGTGCAAAGTGCAGGGGCGTGTGTTTGTGCTGGTAGGGGTATAAAGATCATCCAGCATAATATTTTCCGTTCTGAACTGAGCTGTGCTGGAAATTTACTATAATGAACTTGTGACAAATCCTATATCCATTACTATCAAACGTGCATAGCATTGTGCTGAATAATATCATTACTTCTCATGGCACAGCCTGATATAGCTGCTCCTGGGGTGAGCATTTTGGCTGCTACTTCGCCTCTTGATCGATTCCAGGATGATGGATATGTAATGAATTCCGGTACATCTATGGCAGCTCCCCATGTTGCAGGCATAGTGGCTCTTCTCAAAACTATACACCCTGATTGGTCACCGGCAGCCTTTAGATCTGCACTTGTCACAACTGGTATTAGTAGGCTATCCTTTTCAATTTGATGCAATTTAAAGACCATATATGTGTTAGAAATCAATGATCTGAACAGTAACTGTTAGCAACAGTTACAGTTTGGATTTAAATCTGGAAATTGAGAATTGAAGAACAAGAGGCAATTGATGATTTCGGGAAGAACATAATTTTATTGAATTGAAAGGTTTCCTTATATAAGGATTACAATAGCAGGAATTGGAAATCTACTAAAACAAGAAATTTGAATTAAACTAAAATCCTGACAGGAAATATTTTTCCTGTTATGAATAGTAGCTAAGAATGGAAATTGCGTAAATGACTAAAACAAAAAATCCTCTGCCTAATCTTCCCTTCCTTAAGCAGACTTCATCAATTCTGTCACTCCTCCTTGAAGTCTGCTTTGAACATTCCCAGCTTTATCTTCAGAAATTCTAACTTTGATGATGGTAAAGCTTTTGTCATTAAATCTGCAAGTTGAACTTCAGTTGGACAGTAAAGGATCTTGATGAACAAATTCTTCTCAGCTTCCCTTAATGCATGAAATTTGACATTAATATGCTTTGTTCTCCCATGCTGGACTGGATTTTGAGCAATTGCTATTGCTGATTTGTTGTCACAGTACAACTCAGTAGGTGTGCATTGTTTTTGACCCAAATCTTCAAGAACTTTACTCAACCAAATGGCTTGATTGGCAGCAGCAGCCATGGAAATGTATTCGGCTTCTGCTGTTGATTGAGCCACTACTTCTTGCTTCTTTGCATTCCGGCAAATAGCACCAGAACCAATGCTAAACACATAGCCCGATGTGCTCTTCATGTCATCAACACTCCCAGCCCAGTCACTATCTGCATACCCAACTAAACACACTCCTCCTGTTTTTGAGTATCTAAGGCCAAGCTCACTTGTACCTCTGATATATCTCAACACCCTTTTAGCAATTCCCATGTGAGTGCTACTTGGTGAGCTCATGAATCTTGACAGCAATCCAGCAGGGAACATTAAATCTGGTCTGGTTGCTGTCAAGTAGAGTAGGCTTTCCACCAAGCTTCTGAAAATAGAAGGTTCTTCCAATGGTTCACCATTCTTTGACACTTTTTCATTTTGTGCCAATGGTGTAGCAGCCTCTTTGCATGATTCAAGTTTGAATTTTTTAAGTACATCAACAACATACTTTCTTTGTGACACAAAGATACCTGAATTGCTTTGATGTATCTCCATTCCAAGGAAGTAGCTCATCATTCCTAGATCACTCATCTCGAACACATCTTCCATCTCCTTTTTGAATTTTGCTAGCAAAGCTGTGTTGTTTCCAGTCACCAACATGTCATCAACATAGAGTGAAATCATTAGCTGCACATCATCACCTTCTTGTTGTCGATACAGTGTAGCTTCATTCTCACTTCTCTTAAATCCCAGCTTGGTCAAGTAGGAGTCAATCCTGCTATACCAAGCTCTTGGTGCTTGTTTCAAGCCATAGAGAGCTTTGTGTAGCTTGTAAACCTTGTGTTCATGTCCCGCCACCTCAAAACCTTCTGGTTGCTGCACATAAATGTCTTCATGTAGTATACCATTTAGAAATGCTGACTTCACATCTAAATGATACACTTTCCATCCAAGCTGACCTGCAAGTGCTAGTAGAAGCCGAATGGTGTCATGCCTTGCAACTGGAGCAAATGTGTCACCATAATCAACTCTAGCCACTTGTGCAAATCCTTTAACCACCAACCTAGCTTTGTGTTTAAAAACTGAACCATCAGGATTAAATTTGGTCCTAAACACCCACTTCATACCAATTTTTTTCTTATCATGTGGCAGCTCTGTCAGACTCCATGTTTGATTCTTTTCAATAGAATCAATTTCTGATTTCATAGCTTCAATCCAAGCTGAGGTCCTTGCTGCTTCATCATAGCAAGTTGGTTCAACATGTACTAGGTTACATCTCTCATACACATCAGCCAACGGTCTTACTTTGAATACAGCTGCATCCAAGGTGCCTTCTACATCAAACTGGTCCTCATCAATGGATCTGTCGGGGGCAGCCTCAAGAGTGGCTGTGGGCTGCTGATTTACCTCCTTCAAGTCCCAATTCCAGCAAGCAAGTTCATCGAAGTGCACATCTCTACTGATCTGGATTTGTTTTTTATTCAGGTTATAAACTCTATAGCCCTTTGACTCAGCTGCATAACCAACAAAAATCCCCTTCTTAGCTGTTTCATCTAGCTTCCCTCTCATGACAGCTGGTACGTGAAAATAGCATAGGGAACCAAACACTTTGAGGTGTTTGGCAGTGGGTTGAACACCTGACCATGCCTCCATTGGTGTCATTCCATTTACAGACTTGGTTGGTAGTCTGTTAAGTAGGTAAACTGAAGTGTTTACTGCCTCAGCCCATAGAAACTTAGGGAGTTTCTTTTCAAACATCATACACCTAGCCATCTCCATGACAGTCCTGTTCTTCCTCTCCGAGACTCCATTCTGCTGTGGAGAGTAGGGCACTGTCAGCTGGTGGACAATTCCAGAATCAAGGCAGAAATTCTGAAACTCTTTTGATGTATACTCTCCCCCATTGTCAGTTCTCAACACTTTAATCCTTTCACCACTTTGAGTTTCAACCATGCATTTGAAACTCTTAAATATTGAGAGTGCTTGTGACTTGTGTTTCAGAAATTGAACCCAAATCACTCTACTGAAATCATCAATGAACAATATGAAATACAAATTATTGTTCAAGGAAGCTGTCCTCATTGGTCCACAAATATCCGAATGAACCAATTCCAGCTTTTTTGTTGCTCTATTTGATGCAACATGAGGGAATGATGTTCGATGGTGCTTCCCTAATTCACAGCCTTCACAAAGCTGTGCACATTCATAGATTTCAGGTAAGCCTTCAATCATGCTTCTGTCATGCAACAATTTTAAAGAATCAAAATTGTAGTGCCCAAATCTTTTGTGCCAAATGCTACTCATATCAGCACTAGCACTCAAGGCATGTCCTTCTACAACATTCAAATTCAAGTAGAAGCTATTGCCTTCCATCTTAATTTTTGCCACTGCCAAGTCATGGGAATCAGTAATGAGACAATAATTCCCTTTGAAAGCTACTCCATAATCATTCTTGAGCATTTGTGCCACACTCAACAAGTTTTGATCCAATTCTGGAATGAAAAGAACATTGTTGATAACTTTAGTACCTTTGGTTGTACTAACTTTGACAGTACCTCTTCCCTTTGCATGCACAATATCTCCATTTCCCAACTTGATCTTTGGCCTTATTGTTGGGTCAATTGTCGAGAAGATTGACAAGTATTTTGTCATGTGGCTGGTGCAGCCACTATCAATCAGCCATGTGTTCTTTTGGGAGCTGTTGTTGATCTGCAAAGCCATAAACAAATGCTCCCCAGACTCCTCATGATCATTGTCTTCTTCAGAAACATTAGCTTGCTGCTGTAACTGTGGTTGTTTCTTCTTCAATCTACAAAATTTCTCACTATGGCCATGGTTGTTGCAGAAATCACAATGAATGATTGTTTTCCCCTTAAACCAACAATCTTTTTCAGCGTGATTAGTTCTTTTGCAGTAAGAACAAGGTGAGAAAGGCTGTTTTGATGAAGGCAGTGTATGCCTTTTAGGAAACGTAATTAATTCCCTGTTGCTGTAATTTTTCTTGGGCACAATAGTAGTCTTTCTTCCCTTATTGTTTGCATAAAATGCACCTTCAACAACTTCATCATCTCTCATCTGCACCCTTTGCTCTTGGATGTGAAGTTTGCTAATCAATTCTGCAGTAGAGAGAGTTTGCAAATCACAAGACACTTCTATAGCAGATATTTTGGATTCAAACTTTTGTGGAAGAGACATCATAAGCTTTTCAACAACTTTATGATCCTCAAAAGTCTGCCCCAAAAGCCTCATTTGATTGACAATGTTTATCAACCTGCCAGAGTAGTCTTTGACAGACTCATTGTCCTTCATCTTGATCAGCTCAAATTCTCTTTTAAATGCCAGCAATCTTGTGTTCATGTCCTGCCACCTCAAAACCTTCTGGTTGCTGCACATAAATGTCTTCATGTAGTATACCATTTAGAAATGCTGACTTCACATCTAAATGATACACTTTCCATCCAAGCTGACCTGCAAGTGCTAGTAGAAGCCGAATGGTGTCATGCCTTGCAACTGGAGCAAATGTGTCACCATAATCAACTCCAGCCACTTGTGCAAATCCTTTAACCACCAACCTAGCTTTGTGTTTAAAAACTGAACCATCAGGATTAAATTTGGTCCTAAACACCCACTTCACACCAATTTTTTTCTTATCATGTAGCAGCTCTGATACCACTGTTAGAAATCAATGATCTGAACAGTAACTGTTAGCAACAGTTACTGTTTGGATTTAAATCTGGAAATTGAGAATTGAAGAACAAGAGGCAATTGATGATTTCGGGAAGAACATAATTTTATTGAATTGAAAGGTTTCCTTATATAAGGATTACAATAGCAGGAATTGGAAATCAACTAAAACAAGAAATTTGAATTAAACTAAAATCCTGACAGGAAATATTTTTCCTGTTATGAATAGTAGCTAAGAATGGAAATTGCGTAAATGACTAAAACAAAAAATCCTCTGCCTAATCTTCCCTTCCTTAAGCAGACTTCATCAATTCTGTCAATATGCAGGCTTCACTGACTGTATATCTTCAAAAATCTTGTTTCAGGGTGGAGGAATCATCCATCATCAGGTTTTCCTATATTTTCTGAGGGATCTCCTCAAAAGTTGGCCAATCCATTTGACTATGGAGGAGGCATTGCAAATCCAAATGGTGCAGCAGACCCAGGTCTTGTTTACGACATGGGTACTGCTGACTACATTAACTACCTTTGTGCCATGGACTATAACAGCACTGCTATATCTAGTCTCACCGGACAATCGACAGTCTGCCCCGGTGAAGAATCATCCATTTCGGGCTTTAACCTTCCATCCATAACCATACCAAACCTTAGAAATTCTACCACCCTCACCAGAACTGTTACCAATGTAGGAGCCTCTAACTCCATTTACAGAGCTGTGATTGAGCCTCCATTTGGAACCAGTGTGTTAGTGAAACCTAATGTCTTAGTCTTCAATCGTAAGACTAAAAAGCTCACCTTCTCTGTGACAGTCACTACAGCCCACCAGGTGAACACAGGCTACTTTTTTGGGAGCATAACATGGACTGATGGAGTGCATTCTGTGAGAAGTCCCTTGTCTGTCAGAACAGAAATCTTACAACCTTGTAGTTCTGTAAACTAAGAAATACTTATTTCCAATGAGATTCATCATTCCATCTATACTATATAAAGTAACAGTTTCTTATTTCTGTTCATTCAAAGTTTCCTTTATTTTGTATTCTGCCATGGTCTTCAGAGTAGCTAGGACATCGCGCGCGCATCCTGAGTCCCCCTGATGAATTCTATTGACTGTTCAATTTTCAGCAACACATTCCTTAGCAGAACATACTATACAAGTATTATGATCATCATAGCATAATATGACTGTCCGAAAGAATCAGAGCAATGTCATCTCTTCAAGCAAATAAATTCCAAACACTGGATGCTAACTAATTCCCTACTCGAATGTCGGCAAACTTTCAGTAATGGCTCGATCCTGACTTCTGATATGCTTCCGCAGCGTAGAAATGACTATATTCTGTTAATTACCAGGAGGATATCCACATTTTAATCCATTTGCTTGATCCAGATCAAGGAAGTTGTTCTGTCAAATATAGATTAATTTGATATGTTTGCATTCTTCTATCGGTGCAAAGCGCTTGATCGTTCATCCAAATGATCGCCAAAAAAATTCTGCACGCTCTTGATCTAACAAAGATTTGTAGGGTTCGTCGCTGCTCTCCCTTAGATGTAACTAGCTCACGTGCAAAAATTATTTATATATATCTAATTATAAAAAGAAAATAATTTATATAAGCAATGCATAATAAAAGTCTTAAATCAATTCTATATATATATATATATATATATATATATATATATATATATATATATATATATATATATATTATGCAGAAACCTCACCTCCTGGAAAACCTATTTTATGGGTTCAAGTGAGTGAATAAAACCCCGACTGCTTTATCTCCGACTGTTTCATCTCTTTATAAGAAGTATACGTCTTGACTCGAAATTCCAGACCTGCTGTACAGATCACAAGTCTTATTCCATTACATCATGCCCGGGGACTTAAATCTTTAACATGGATAAAATGTTTAACAATGTTCTCTATCTAACAACCATACACATATTTTATCTCTACTATAGGGCTGGTTTGACATTGAGTGTCAAATTGCTTTTGAACATTAAATCAATTATTATAATGTTAAATCTTATAAACAAAAATGGTAATGGATAAGGGTGAAGGCTTGCTATTTCTACGATTGCTTCAATCCAAAAAAATCAATGCCCTTTATCTTTTGAATTATTTTCAGGTCTTAGAGATTCAGGCCCCGGTTGATATCTGGTTTTAGACTAAAGCAATTTAACCATTTTCAGAAAGTGCTCCCATAACGGTTTTTCAAGTTTGGCAAACACAGATTTTGCAGAAAAAAGAAACAAGAAAAGTCGGTCGAAGATGTTTGTTGTAAAATCATTGTAACAATCTGAGTTGACAAAATTTGTTTACACGTAAAAAAAGAAGCTTTACTTTTGTTAAATTCATTATTGATGGTACTTATATTTTTAAACAATCCACATATATATATATATATATATATATATATTAGCAAGTTATTAGTGTAAGAATATATGGAAGCCAAACTTAATTTTGAAATATTGGGAACGAAAAATGGATCTTGTATTCAAATTGCATGGAAATTTGTTTAGAAAAAGAGATATATGAGCTTGAGATTAAAACCTTCAACGGAACCAAGGCCACAAAACGTTATTAAAACCTATGTGTCCTAGGGATGCGATAAAAGTATTATTCTTTTAAACCACCAAGTGAGGAACCGGGTAGATCTTGCTAACCTTTTACTGTGATTGTTGCAATAATTATCTTTTTCTTTTTCTTTTTTTGTATATCACGAATGCAAGTAATTATCAAGAATAATCAATTACCAATTATAAATAAAGAATGATTCGAAGATATCTCGATCATGTGCGAGAAATTGATAGCTGTTAAAGAAGAGGAGACTCGCCTACTTAATGTTGAAAGCTAACTTAGTTTACAACTTGATTTTCTTATTAAGTTACCAAATTTTTTAATTAGACCACTCCACTAATAGCACACAACATGAAAAACCATGCAATGTCCTATCAGTATCAAGAATTCTATAAATACCTCAGCAAGCCTCCTTTCTTCTTCATCCATCCATATCAATAACCCTCTCAGCCTCGCCTCCTTCAACAGTTTAATCTTTCCTGTGCCATACTATCTTGCTCACGCAGAGTTTATAACACACACAACATGAAGTTCCTTAAGCTACTCTTTCTACTTGCTATGCTCACCTCTCTTTTAGCCATTACTCTCTCAGCCACATCAACTCAAGATGTTTCATTCCCTGAATTCGATCACGAACACGAGGCAAACTCTGACCTTCCTCCGCCGGAAAGCCAAGAAACAACTCCATCTCTGAGAGGGACGAACCGCTTTCTAGCCTAGACTCGGGCTTTCACGACATGCGACAAGAACCCTAGGGTTTGTCAAGCTCAGGGGAGCCCTGGTCCAGATTGCTGCAAGAAGATGTGCGTGAATGAAATGACAGACTGGTTTAACTGTGGGAAGTGTGGTAAGAAGTGTAAGTACACAGAGATTTGCTGCGGAGGTCAATGTGTGAACCCAATGTACAGCAAGAAGCATTGTGGAGGCTGCAACAACGAGTGCAAGAGAGGGAGTGCATGTCAGTATGGGATGTGTAGTTATGCATAGATACGCATGGTGCCTTGCATGCTTGCGTGTTCTTATGTATTCGATATATATATGGGACCAAGCAATTAGACACTTGTTTTAATTATGTTAATAACGAAATATTTTGTTTGAGGAATAAAGGCAAACCATTGTCCGATCATGAGGTTTGCCATGATGTAAGAAGGGGCATACCTGTAAGTCTTGATTTGTTTTATGTGAATTGTTCTTAATAAAGTTTGTGTTTGCTCTATTTCTTTTTCTAGTTTTTAGTAAACTTGTTTGTTTTTATCATCTTATTACTAATTACTTACTCGAATACTAACACACAACTCAAGCAATAGGTTGAATTTACGAGAGAGAGAGAGAGAGACTATAACTATTTTTTATAGCATTAACATTTACACACATGCACAAATATATGAATGAAGAGATTAAGCCTCAAAATAATTTACATAAGAATATATGTTTACTTGCTTGATTTAAATCTTATTAAGAGAAAGGCACGCATAACAACAGAAAAATAAAGGAAACTCTTTGGGTCAACGAAGGAAAAAAAATCAGATTTTTGAAAAAAATTTACTTAAATAATTGAATTCTCAATTTCATTCTTGATTTTGAATTCAAAGTCTTACCTCTAAGAAATCCAACGAAATTGAGTTAATATTTCTTTCTTTATTAGAAACAATGCTACTACCAATTATTGCTCTTAGAATTTGTTTGACATCTCTGGAATAGGATACACGAGTTAATTTGCCAACGCGCCGCTCTATATTTTTTTTCTATGTACAAAATTTATTGTTTTTGTTCGTGTTGTAATTGATTATTTTAATATTTAATTAATAAAATTGTAATTGATAAAATCTGTTAGAAACAGTTTTTTTCCCATCTAAAAGTGATTGAATGTTGTTACTTTCAAAACTCTTTTGATAATTATTTAATCAGTAAATTGTACAATTGGAATTGAAAAAATTCTATTAAAATGAGCCACGTGCTCTATGTAACATACTGATTGATTGTTGTGTATCTTTTATTTATTTCATTAATTATTTTCTTAGCAAATAGTTAAATTACAATCGTTGAATTTTAGCACAGATAAATGATTTGTTTTACGCGGCAAACAATTTGATTGATAGTTTTGTTTTAACTATTTTGGTAATAATTTAATTGGTATATAGAAAAAGCACGATTGATTAAATTGAGTAAAGATATTATTTGTTGTCTGCAATATATTAATGGTTTGTTGGGCATATTTTAATTACTTAACATATAATTTATTTGGCAGATAACAAAAATTTATCAAAGAATATTTTTTCAAATTTTTTTCTTCATATTATTATATTAAAAGTATTTTAGAAAACTGAGATTAAATTAATATGAGGTTTATAAAGAAAAGCTAGTTCATTTATATATATATGAAGTTTTAAAAAAGAAGTTTTAAAAAAGAAGATGAAAGTTAATAAAATTATTGACAAAAAAAAGATATTGCTTACTTGATTAGTAAACTAAGTAGATTTATTAGAAATTCAAGTATAGATCATTTAAAAGCAATTAAAAAGATACTCAAATATTTAAGATATACCTTAGATTATTGGTTATATTATATAGGTTACCTAACATTACTATAAGGATGTAGTGATGCCAATTATATATCCAACATATAGAAATCCTTTCAACAAATATGTATCGCAAGGTCCATGATAGAGTTCAAGTGTTTACTTATGATAAAGTTGGAAAGGAAGCCAAGTGATTTTGGAATTTCTTATAGTAATCGAATAATGTCCAAACTAGTGTCATTAATTTAGGTTCATTATGACAATCAATCTATAATTAGAAGGACACAAAGCAATATGTATAATGATAAGTCTAATCATATATATTTTATAATATTGTTAAATGGAAATAAAAATTTATTCTTAAATAGAATTATTTCTTTTGCCTATGTAAATTCAAAGGAAAGTATTATGGATTCACTAACCAAAGATTTATTGAGAGAGATTATATATAGTTAATCAAGAAAAACAAGCTTAAATCATTTAAAATGAAAGAATGTAATGATGATAATTATAAGATTAATTACCTAGTTGATTGAAGATCATAAGATCTAGGTTCGAATAGAAAACTAAGTTATATAACATCTTAGGTTTAATTCTGATTTTATAGAAGGTAATTAAAACTACAAATGAAAAGAATTTCATATGTTTTAATTCCTAAAATTCATTATAAATGAGGGTTGAATAATAAATATTTTTGGTTAGTTTTTCTACACCAACTATGCAAAAACAATTAGTCTTTTTCACCCTCTATTTTAAACTCTAGTTTCCTTTTTTTATTTTCTTCTTAATCTAGAGATTAAGATAGGTTCTTGTAAAAAGATATTGTAAGTCTATATTTCTTTGTGTTCATTCAACCCTGTCAAATAAAGAAATATTATAGTGTTTGAATTTTGGGAGATTTTGATATGCATTCTAGAAGACAGTTTCAGTTTTTTTCTTTTGATTTAAATATTTATTTAGTATGTATGGTAGTATTTTAGTAATGATTATAAATTTATTTTGTGTCCGTTTGGCATTGCGATCCCACCGGCGATTGCAAATCTGCTTATTGAATTGAGTGTTTGGTAAATCTGATAAGTAGAATTTGGATATGGGGTCCAAATAAAGAAATTCATTATAAATGAGGGTTGAATAATAAATATTTTTGGTTAGTTTTTCTACACCAACTATGCAAAAACAATTAGTCTTTTTCACCCTCTATTTTAAACTCTAGTTTCCTTTTTTTTTCTTCTTCTTCTTAATCTAGAGATTAAGATAGGTTCTTGTAAAAAGATATTTTAAGTCTATATTTCTTTGTGTTAATTCAACCCTGTCAAATAAAGAAATATTATAGTGTTTGAATTTTGGGAGATTTTGATATGCATTCTAGAAGACAGTTTCAGTTTTTTTCTTATGATTTAAATATTTATTTAGTATGTATGGTAGTATTTTAGTAATGATTATAAGTTTATTTAGTGTCCGTTTGGCATTGTGATCCCACCGGCGATTGCAAATCTGCTTATTGAATTGAGTGTTTGGTAAATCTGATAAGTAGAATTTGGATATGGGGTTCACGTTCATTTTTGTGCCAAACGCAGGTGCAAGAAAATTAAAATAATCTAAAAATTAATTAAAATATAAATAATATTTACATAATATATGTGTATTAATATAAAAAATATATTTTTATCAGATATTGTAGCGCGCAAAACTAGTCAGGGATTGCAGAGGCCTTCACGTATGGATATTGTTCGTGATGACATTGCAAATAGTTTGATGAAAGAATAAAAAAAGTGTTCATTTTACGTGAATTATTCCTTATATTATGAAATTATGATTATTAATACAATATAAATATATACATAAATATATAAATAAATATGTGTGTATATGTCTATGCCTTTTGAAGTAATTTCACAAGTTAAAAGCAATATGAAAAGCTTGGTAACCAAACACTTAAAACTGTTTTTTTTCAACATCCAACTCAACCACAGTTTTTAACCAAACACTTCACAACTTATTTTGAACCGCAGTAAAAACGTTTTTTTAAACTGTTTTTTTTCAACCTCAATCGCAAAAGCAAAAGCAATGTCAAACACACACTTAGTATGTATGCTCATCACTTCTGCAAATTCCTGGACAACACTATTTCACTAACAACAGTCTGGAACCTTGGATGATTTCGAAAGTGCTAAGTTCTTAGAAATGGTAAGGGATATTCATGCCAGTTCATTTGATCTGTGATATAGTTGACCTTTGTGTATAATTAAGTGAGGAACATCCAAGATGCATAAACTCGATCAAAGAAAAGAATTAATTTACAGATGGAGAGAAATTCTGGGATAGCTAGTCCCACATATGGTTCTGCTGCTTCAGCTACCTTGTTCATCCACAAGAGAATCTTGAAAAGCTAGTAAATACATTGCAGCACCTCCCATCTTCTCTGGAAACAGCATGGCCCTACAGGTAGGGCAGGTGACATGAGCTTGATCCACCCAACTATCCAGACATTTTAGATGAAACACATGGGAGCAGTTGCAGAGTTTTCTGACTTCGTCTCTTCCATGTATACAGTCCAAGCAAACAGGACACACGTTCTCTTGATCATCTTCGAGCTTCCCTGTTCTTTCAAGTAAACTGCTGTACGCTATCGCTTGAAGTTTGTTCTTGATCAGTCTCGCTAGAGTGGAAACTGGGACTGGAATTGGTGATGAGCAAAGATCATCGATTAGAAGAACATAACCCTCTGTGGAATCTTGATCCTGATCGGAAGTGTAAAGCAGTCGAGGTGGCCTGGAAATTCGTAGATTGCTGAGAGTCAGTAGAAACACCAGCTTGATGAAGGTGAGAAACCCTACCAGGAATTTGAAACAGAAATTTTTTGGCATATTCACTGCAACAAATGGAATCCCCATTTTTTTTCTCTGTGTTTGTGTATGCGCGCGCGTAAGAGAGAGGAGGTAGAGGGAGGTTTCAAGCTGAAGAAGTGGTGGAAGCCACTACCTAGGGTAGGGTTGATAAAGGAGGGTCATCATATTGTTTAATGAAAATATTAATAAGAAATTGTTTGTGTTCTTAATTGAAGTGTCCATGACCTTTTCTCTCTCACTCTTTTCAACTTTTGACACATATTTTAAACGCTAATATCACTTCAAATTGACGTTAGATGTGACAAAAGCAATGCTTATCAAGTAATAACACGAGAAACCATGGTGGAGTTTAAAATATCTGCGAATAATAAACCAACCTTCTCAATTGGAGAGGGAAGGAGAAGTAGCGATGGCCATTTAGAATTTATTTATTGGTTTATTGTTAGCTACTCAACTTAAAAGTCTTTACTAGAAATTCCAAACAAATTGAATTTTCGCAAGTAAGAAAAAACAAAATCTAACCCGACCCCATCCCATTATAATAGCTTGAAATTAATAGTTTTATTTTTTTATAATTTAAGGTTGAAGTCATGTAATTGTTAATATAATAACTACTGTTAATTTTAAAATTTATAAGATTAGTCGAGCTATATACAAATTTACCCGGATATTTACATTAATAACAAAATATAAAACAAAATATAAAACAAAATATATTGTACCTCCATATCGTGGCCAACATTAATAATAATTATATGAAGGAGATGTATTGTTGTTTTCATCGTGTAACACAATGGAATATGTATGACTTTTCATTTTTCATAAAAAAGGGAGAAAAATCAATCGATCATTATTATAATAAAGATGGCGAGTTGCCGGCCTAATGGTCTTATCTATAATAAAAATAATTTGACAAATAACTAGAGAAGGTTTATGTACATTGCTATCTTATTTAGTTTTCTAAGAAAAGAAAAATTATTTTTCTCTAATCTTTTTTTGACTATAGTTATTATTTTTTATTTTAAAGCTAATAATGTGATCAAATAAGATGATTTGCGTTTACCCAATTAGTTGATTCGTAGTATCAAATGATAAATAAGATTTACCTATAAATTCTCATTGAGCTAAACAATTTTCCGTTGATAGTGGTGGATGCTTGTTGAGAGATAGGGGAGCAGCAACCTCCCCTAGCAATTTCTTTTTTTTTTTTTAAACTATTATATACAAGTTACTTTACGTTTCAAATAATTCAATTTAATATGTGTCTCAAAATTATTGGCAATTGAATCTTTCACTAAACAAAAATATGATGGCTTTTGAGAATTGGAAACAAAAATATATCAAAAGATTGTTTTAAATATACATAAATTTACTCAGAAATTATCTTAAAAATAAATTTATTTTATATCTTTAACTACAAAAATTGTACCTTTATAATTTTTTATTTTGAGACAATAATCAAGTTCTCTCTCTCTCTCTCTACACACACATACATTACTATTACTATTACTATTACTATTATTACTATTACTATTACTATTACTATATATATAAAGCGTGTTGGGAATGACCTGTTTGGGAGTGTGGTTGCGGTAGCTTTTCAAAGTGCGTATCGTGCTGAAATACATTAAAATAATGTTTTTTTTTTTATTTTTTAAAAATTATTTTTGAAATCAGCACATCAAAATGATCTAAAACACACAAAAACATATTCATTTAAAATAAAAAAAAAAATATTTTTTTTTCAAATTTCGGCCAAAAGCCGGTGGGATCGCAATGCCAAACGGGCACTTTGCTGTAGATGATTTTAATGTGGATTGTGGCAGTTTACTACCGATTTTACCCTTAATGAATTCAAGCCGGCATGTTTTTGGTTGGGGGTTTTCATGGTTTTTCATTGTTTCTTTTCCTGCATGTGTTTGAGTTATTTTGGTTGCAGGAGAACCATTTGAATTGCAGGGGCTAGGACAATTGCAGGAAGCGAGTGTGGACAAGTTAATGAATGTGTGGATTTAAACTAAGTTGCAACTACTATCTTTGTTGTTTCGCACTGTTTATTATTATTGGTTAATATTCATCAATTGCATTTGTATAATCCCTATATAGTAATATTCAACAATTGTGTCCTTCAATTACAACCGATTATATATATATACTAGCTAATTGCCCGCGCGTTGCCGCGGGTATTTTTTTGTATATAATTTAACATAATTAAATCTACAATGATTAATTTATATGATATAAGTAAATAAAAATTATAGATTAAAAGATAAAATGTTTAAAATTTTGAGTTGAGTTTGTCACGTAAGCATAGATTACATCTTTTAGAATATAGGTTTTGCGTTATAAACGATCATAAAAAAGCGCGCATTAACATTAGAAAAAAGAGCAAAATATTTGAATAAGAAAAAAAAATTACTGAAATCATTATTGTGCAGATAATAAAATTATTTAAATTAATTAATAGAAAGAGCAAATAAAAAATCAACAGGGAAAAGGAAGCAATATTCATTTAAAATATTATAACAATAGCAACATCGGAGTCTTAACATCTAAAATTCTTATTGCCGCTAGAATAAAAACACTCAAAAATTATTAAATTATACCAAGGAAAAAAAATAAAAAGCATGAACGAAACAGCAAGCAACAAAAACCAATTAAAAATTATTATTATTATTATTTTTACTATGAAAGAATAAATAATCACTATTATTATAATAATAGAAAACATAAGCACTATTCTTATAATATTAATAATAATCACTATTATTATTATTCTTATTATAATTATTATTATTATGTTAATAATGAAAGAAACAAAAATAAATGAAAGATTAAAAATATCTTAGAAATTTTAACAAAAGATAAAAAAAAATTACCATGGCTATTACTGGCAAAAAAAAAAACATTATTAAATTATCGGGAGGGAAAAAAATATAACAAAAGAGTAAAAATGAAAAATAATTAAATCATGATTATTATTATTATTATTATTATTATTTTTATTATTATTATTATTATTATTATTATTATTATTATTATTATTATTGTGTTAAATACACTTATATATACATGGACAAAAGTAGGGATTAAAAAAAAAAAAAGTGTAAGGGCTGAAATGAAAATCAAATATCAGGGGTTTAAATTAAAAAATTAAAAGTCAAAGGGCTGAAATGCAACTTACATTTATTGTCAATTGAAATCAGAGGACACAATTGCAAAAATCAGAACTTTTGTACCGAATTGATTGAGTTATATACAGCCAACCCGGAAATTGAAAGTAGAAGGACCAAAGTGAAACTTTGCCATTCCGGAGAGAGAGAAACGTGGCCGGCGGCTTCAGCCGGCCTCCGCCGCGTCCACGGACATCTGGTGGCTACACGCACCACCGCGGGAGGAAGAGCACTCGGCGGCGCATCGTTCTGTCATCCGGTATACCATTTCCGTCCACCGGATAAGGCCGCACGCGCCGCCTGAACAGGGCGTGAGGCGGGAAACCGCCTGGCGCGTGCGTCTCACGCCCTGACAGCCGCTGATTATAAAATTCGAAAAATAGGGTCAATTACCGTTTCACCCCTGCAGCCAATTCATGGTTTTTGTCTTATTAGGGGTTAAAACCGTATTTAGCCATTTCAGAAAATAATAAAAAAAGAAAAAGTTGCGGCGGACCGGACCGGACCGGGCCGGTCCGGCCGCGCGCAATGACGCCGGTACCCCTCAGCCGTAAGCCTTATTTTGTCCTATTACCGGGGACGAAACCGTCAATACACTGTTCATAAATGAATATTTAAAAAAAAAAAATCAACTGGAAAAGGCGGAATTAACCCCGCCTGCCAGCCATTCGACGCCGCGCGCCCGAGGGCCATTTTCGGGCGCGCACTGTTAAAAGAACAATGTTTTGTGAGTGTGTGCACAGTGCAAAACTCTACATGTTTTATTTGTTTTGTAATATATATTGATTTTCAATTCAATTTTTATTCTCTTGCCTTTTAATTTACTTTTGGTTCTTTTAATTATTTTGTTATGCAGATTTTAATTTATTTTAATTGTGATCTCCAATTGAAATTTGTCATATATGCTACTTTTCATTTTGATCATTATTCATATAATTTTTTAACAAAATTACATTGTATTTTTTTAAAATACCTTTATTTATTTCGATCCCAAGGTTTTTATTTGTTTCAATTGTGTCATTCAAATGGAATTAATTATTAATTTTGTTTTAATTTATTTTAATTGGGTCCTCCAGTTGAAATTAGTCATATATGCTACTTTTTATTTCGATCGTTATTCTTTTAATATTTTAACAAAATTACACTGTAATTTTTTTTAAATACCTTTATTTATTTTGGTCCCAAGGTTTTTATTTGTTTCAATTTTTTCATTCAATTGAAATTAATTATATATTTTCTTTTGATTTGTTTTAATTGTGTCATATATGCTACTTTTCATTTCGATCCTTATTCTTTTAATTTTTTAACAAAAATACATTGCATTTTTTTAAAATATCTTTATTTTTTTTGGTCCCAAGGTTTTTATTTGTTTCAATTTTGTCTTTCAATTGAAATTAATTATATATTTTATTTTTCATTTTGGTCCTTATTCTTTGAATTCTTTATTTGATATTAATTCCTTTGGTTTTTTCGGTGTTTCTTGGACAATGTTTATTTTTTATCCGTGTTTATGCATTTATGCTTTTAGTTTTTGTTTTTAATTTTTGTCGTTGTATTTTTTATTGGGGTTTTATTTTAATTCAATTTAGTCCCAAAATTATAATTTATGTTGGTGATCATTTTAAAATTAATATTGCTCCATTTTTCCTTTGTTCTTTTTTTATATTTTCTGTATTTTTATCTGTTCTTCGGATAAGATGAATTTATGATTTTATTGTTTCCACAATAATAATGATAATTTTACTAATTTTTTTTTATTGTTTTTGTAAAATTGTTTTTTTTCTTCAGGATAATTTGATAACAGTAATTGTTTGGGCAGTAATGATGATAATAATTTTAGCTGTTATAGTAATGAAATGACGGTAACGTAGGGATGAATTTTCAATTTATATTTTCTTCTTTTTGGAGATAGAAAATTACTACTTATTTTTATTATTTAATTATTGCAGGTGTTTTCACAATTTATATTTTATTTGTTGTGTTTAATTTAAATTGAATTATAAAATGAACTAATCTTAATATAGTGAATTCAATAATTCAGATAACTGAATCTTCTTGTTTTTTTAATGATGATGATAATTTTATACTAGTTATTTCGTTGAAACTTACTAAACAGATAAATTTATATCAATTTAAAATTCATGTATTTTATGAGAAACTTGCACTTTACAAGAATTCTGCATATATTTATTATTTTACTCAAATTTATATTATAATAAAAAAATATCATATAATTAATATTTTTTATATTAAAAAAAATATGATTCTGACAACGACGAGATGTGGGGGCAGTGTCTAGTGTGTGTATATATTCCATTACTAAAGGCCTTTGTTTACAGTTTTTGGACCCAATGAAGATCAGTCTAGCCAGAAGTTGAAGACAGGAAACAAGAAGCTCGGCCCAAACAGAAGTTGAAGATAGAAAGGAGGACATGACAAGTTTTATCCAAAACATTAGCTCCTTCAACCCTGCTCTCTCTTCAACAATGGCTTCTTGTTCTTCTTCTCTCTCTCTCACAACCCATTATCACTTCACTTCTCATCTTTCTCCTTCTTCAAAGAACAATGCTAACATCAAGCTTTCTTCTTCTCTTTTTGCCTCTCCCATTAGCTTATCTTCAAACCCCAATATTTCTCTTCAATTCTTTGACAAGAAACACTCCCCACTTCTTTCAACAGCTCCAAGAAGGCTCTCGGTTATTGCAATGGCCCCTCCAAAGCCTGGTGGAAAGGTCAAGAAAGGTAAAAAAAATATCCCTTTGTGTTTTAATTTGAAAAGTTTCAATTTTTGGGCTGTTTTGTGATGATTTTTTTTTTTGCGTGGTTGCAGTGATTGGATTGATAAAGTTGGCTTTAGAGGCAGGGAAGGCAACTCCTGCTCCACCTGTAGGACCAGCACTTGGTTCAAAGGGTGTAAATATTATGGCTTTTTGTAAGGATTATAATGCCAGAACTGCAGATAAAGCTGGATATGTCATTCCTGTTGAGATTACTGTTTATGATGTGAGAATTAAAAAAAAAATGTTAGTTGGGGTTGAGATTTTGAGGGTTTTATGATTTTCTTGTTTTGATTTTTGATATGGTGTTATTTTTCAGGATAAAAGCTTTACATTTATTTTGAAGACACCTCCTGCTTCAGTTTTGTTGCTTAAGGCTGCAGGTATACTTGCATATGATTCTATGGACCAGCTGTTTGGTTTTTTCTTCTCCTCTAATCATGTTCTTGTTCTGTTTCTGTTCTGATTTCCTACTTTTAAAAGTTATTATGATGCCTCTAATCAATTGATGTTTCATGGGTGTTGTGCATGATGCTTAGATATATATTGAATTACCAACAATGTCTTTTCAAGTTTATATGGTGAGAGTCATTTATGATACTTTAAAACAAATTATATAATGTGAATAGAAGAATGGACAAGTTGTATGCAGATAGTTAAATGATCAAACCATTGAAAGAGAAACAGGAATGGGTGTAGCATGCACACATAAGGCTGGAATAACTATGTGAGAGTTGGTGGCAGCCTTGTGCAGAAAATACTCTTGCTAATATTCTCATTATAAGATTCTTGGTTTTAGGTTAATATTTTGTGATGTTGTGGCTCATTCTCTGTGCACTTGAGTGAAGTCATTCATATTCGACAGAGTTGTGTTTCTCTTTGATTACTTAATACCAAAAGGAGTTCCAGACTTCCAGTATTAATACTTGTGAAATTTGATGAATTTGGGTTTGGGACTCTAGAGCTAGAAAAAGTCTATCATTTTGCAGCGCAAGAGTGCTTAACTCTTTGTGAAGCTTTTTCAAATATCAGGGACATGAATTCCTCCCTTGTTTTGGACCCCCCTTGTTATGCTCTATTAGGTATTTGATGGAGGGATTGTATATTTGACCGACCTGCCCGAGTCTATTTTGGAAGCTATTGTAAAGAGACATAACAATCAGAGCTTAAATGATTTTTTTGATCAATTATTTTGTAGTAAAGTGAGCTTTGGAAGGGAAATCCTAAAATTATTACATCAAAGACTCCATGTTTTCCCCCTTTTGGTGACTAGTAATACATGATTCTCAATGTTTATAACAATAATCAAAATTTCACTTCACCATTCATCCTATCTGATCCATAGCAATTCTTTTTCATCCTTAACCCATGTAACTTCTATATAACTGCTGCTGATGCCAGAGTTGTCTTTGTTGTGCTTCAATGTTTATCATTAGGTGTTCACTCAGAGAAGAATTTAACTGAAACTCTTCTTGTGTTCAAGCAGTCCTTGCTGAAGTGAAACCAAAATTTGTGTTTCTTTGTATTATGCAGCCACTTCTCTCTCTCTCTCTCTCTCTCTCTCTCTCTCTCTCTGACTTGAGTAACAAATGCTTGACTCTGAAAATGGACACGTGTATATAATCTGTGCCCAATTGATGTGCATAATATTTACTGTTGTTTTTTTCTTTAACCTGGTTAGAATAGAATTCTGACTACTAATCCTAGTTGTTGTTTTAATAAACAATTAGACTCCCTATTAGGCTTTAAAAACTCAGACCTGTGTTGCCATATATCTGCTGAGGAAATACTAGCATTATGTCAGGAAATATGCAGGTTTCATGCTTAGGGCTTCAACATAGGTATTGAATATATTAAGAATTGCTTCGGTTGGGTCCACCACGGGGGGTCGTGTTGGGTTAGATTTTTGAATATATTAAGAATCTCATAGTTTGAAAGAACAAGAATTATACATTGACTGGCTCCTTCAAATAGGTGTTGCATAAAGTGAGTTTAGGGTATTTTCATTTAATTCATGGACAAATTTGTTATTGTAGAGTACTAGTTTTGCAAGATGACTGTGGATGTTATATCAACTGCCATTCAATTTTCATTGCTGTAATATAGATTGTTCTTAATTAGGAGTGGAGAAAGGCTCTAAAGATCCACAGATGGAGAAAGTGGGCAAGGTCACGATTGACCAATTACGCACCATAGCTACCGAAAAGCTTCCAGACTTGAATTGCACAACCATTGAATCAGCAATGAGAATCATAGCAGGCACTGCAGCTAACATGGGGATCGATGTAGATCCTCCTATTCTTGAACCTAAAAAGAAAGTTGTCTTGTAATTCACTTAGTTACTTTTGCCTTGGTTTTGTTATATGTGTATTCATGATCATTTGTAGAAGCAATTTATGGAAAGTCCTGTATTCATGTTTTGTATCTTCAATCCTGATCCCTTTGGCTATACATTTTACAATCTAGTGGATGGCTAGAGCTTCATCCGAAAATCTAAGCATGTCTGAAGTTTGTATTTTGAAGGAGATGATCAGACTGTTTCATACTGCTAAAATTGGTTTTAACATGTTTTTTTGTGTTACATGAGGTTTGTTTCATGTTCAATCATCCCCATTTGATGGGTGGTAACCTTGTGCTTAAAGATTTGTTGGAAGTTTTAATGGAGTGACAGAAGTAAAGCATTGATGAAGACTGGAAAAGGTAGCAATCTTTTCATGAATTATGATAGTTTGCTTCCACCACAACTCACAAGTGGAATTCGAATTCTGTTTTAACTTTTGATTACAATTTGTCCTCTATGTTTTGATTACTCTACTGAAATTCTAGCAGATGAATGCTCTCCTGAAATACTGGATGCTGTAAAATAACTTCAGGGAAACCTTTATTATTGACCTAGCCCAATTGAGGGTCTTGGTCATTGTCATGCTGGTGTAATATCAAGGAATTTAAGTGTGTTTGGTAATTAAAAACAAATATAAAATTATAAATTTAATATTTTAAAAATTAATTTAAAAAACATGTTGAATTGGATTTGTAAGAGGGTCAATTGCAGCTTTGAGATGATGGTTCCAAATATAATTGTTTTGCTCTTCATATGAATGCTTTATAGTCACTAACAGGATATAGTATGTTGGGAGAGAGTTTGTCAGGGAGCAATAAGAAACCTTATCATAAAGGCAATGCTTGAGTGGAAATCAAAGTTGTCAGCCACTTTATTTATTCTGCTACATTCTTGCAGAAAATATAAAGTTAATATTTTTATTGTGATAATATAAAAAAATAAAAAAAAGTAATTGAGAAAGTATGGTTTGACTGTCGGCTGAAATGGGAAATTTGTTGGAGTCTAGTTTTGTGGCTCAGATTTTCTTCACCACAGAAGACTTTCACTTCTATTTATCAACAATTATTGGTGAAAATTATGTGGTTTCAAATGATTTAATTTAATATATTTTCAAATTAATTTTTGGTTTAATAGAAATTATTTGAGAGTTTTGTGCATCTGAAGAGTAAATGTTTTTCCAAATCATAATTATCATTTACAAAAATAGGTAGATCTCACAGCCAAGTGTTTTGGGTAATTTAATAATTTTAATGATTCATTTTATTGGCTTTTATGGTGGTTGGTTTTCAGATTTCCAAAATTGCCAACTAATAGCTAGGTATTTAATTACTAAAAATATAGAAAGATTCGAAGTGAATGACCTGCTTGCATAATTAATATTGACAGTGAAGCATGTATTTTTTTTTTATATTATTCTTAAATATTAAAAATATTTCTTTTGTTTCTTACATTTATATTCAAATTTTAAAATATTAAAACGAATATTTCTTTAAATAGATCATACCAATATACTAATATGTTTTTTAAATTATTTGAAAAAAAATAAATTAGAATTGGTATACTACCAAAAGTGTGGAAGAGAATATAAGGGAACAATCCTTAATTGAAAATCAATCACCAACAAAAGAAAACAAAAATACATTATTTAGTGATGGAATGAGCATATTCAATGGATCGAAAAGAAAAAAAGGAAAAAAAAACATCACGGAGTCAGCAGAGGGATGATGTGGTCTTTTCATTTATTTAAAATACTAAAAACAAAAATACTCCAACATAAAAAAAAAAAAGCACCTTCTGTGGTGTCTGTGGTGTCATGCTCTATCCATCTTTAAGAGATAGAGCAATCATACGAAGCTGAAAAACCATCTCTGCCAAAACCAAAACCTTCAGAATTTGAGCATACCCAAAGGTACTTTGTCTGTCTTTCTTTATTGTTTGTTTACTGGAATTAGTTATTGATATGGAATCTATTTTTTTTTTCTTGGATTTTCTTCTGGATATTTAAAAAGAAATTATCTTCTGGATTAAAGTTTATTAATTTATTACTTTTGGGGTGCTATTCGTAAATGGGTTCGTGCATTTTTTCTGTTCATTCCACTTTTGGGCTTGTTTTGTGTTCATTGTCTGGATTGGATCATGGGTTTTTGAGGTCTTGTTTTCTCTGAACAAAAAAGTATGTTGTTTTTAGTTGGTTTTGGGTTTGGGATGGGATGATCTTGTGTTCATTCTAAGCATGTATGTTCGATGGTGGATTTGGTTTGTTATCTTGGATTTTCAAGGACTGATTCTGTTATGTGCTTGTGTTTAGGTTAGTTCTGTATATGGTGTCTTGGTTGATCAATGATTATGTTTTAAGGTCTGTAGTGATTGAAGAAAGAATTCTGTGTGAAGGTAAAGACCTGTTAAGTTAAATATTTATGATAGCTAGTTTGCTCTTTGTTAATGATTGAGTTCATTTATATGACTTCTGCTGTATGGTGTGTCTACTAACATGCAAGTTTTATTATTGGTTGGTCAATGGTCATTAGGTTTGGTTCTACAGATGCCTTTATGTTTTTGTTTGATGTTACCAATTAGTTCCTAATCTCGATGCTTATTGCTAGTTATTATATAATGTCTTTCTAGCATCTTTTTATAAGCCCTGTGTGTCTTTGAGTATTCCTTAATGGAATAGAGCCACCAAAAAAATAATATTAGATGCAGGAAGTCATAATTGCTAGAGATATGTTTGTGCTTGAATGCATTTCTAGATTAATATTCATTTATTTTTTGTTATTGCTGTCAGTTAAATTCAGATGGACGTGCGGCATTCAGAACATGGACGTGTAATTGAAGTAAACATAGATGTTCCAGCTGGGGAGAATAGCCTGGGTGGGAGTAGGATTTGTGCAGGAGCATCGTGTGGTTTTTCAGATGCACAAACCGTTTCTAAAGATGCAAAGGAGCGAGGGACATCCATGAAGAAACTTGGGTGGGCAGTTGGGCTCTGTCTTCTCTTCATGGGTGTTGAAATTGCTGGAGGCATAAAAGCCAACAGTCTTGCGATTTTGACCGATGCAGCTCATCTTTTATCAGATGTTGCAGCTTTTGCAATCTCTTTGTTTTCAATCTGGGCATCTGGATGGGAGGCAACTCCACGTCGCACTTATGGATATTTTAGGATTGAGATACTGGGTGCTCTTATTTCCATCCAGATGATATGGCTTCTTGCAGGAATCCTTGTATATGAAGCTATTGTTAGACTTATTCATGAAACAGGTGAGGTTGAAGGCGCACTCATGTTTGCTGTTGCTACTGTTGGCTTACTGGTTAATATTGGCATGGCATTCATGTTGGGTCATGACCATGGTCACGGGCATGGTCACGGGCATGGTCACGAGCATGGTCACGAGCATGGTGGGCACAATCATGACCACAGTGATGATGAGCATGGTCACGAGCATGGTGGGCACAATCATGACCACAGTGATGATGGCCATGAGGATCATGATCATACACATAACCACAGCCATGAGGATCATGATCATACACATAACCACAGCAATGAGGATCATGATCATACACATAACCTCAGGTTGAGTGCAGCCACTCATCAGGGGAGCTCTGAAAACAATGATGAGCATCATCATACACATGGAGAAGATCTTGCTGAGCCTCTGCTTAGTACTCACACAGAAGTTGACAATAAAACAAAAGAAGGGCGTAAAAAAAAGAAGCAGCGAAATGTCAATATTCAGGGGGCTTATCTTCATGTATTGGGAGATTCAATTCAGAGTGTTGGGGTGATGATTGGTGGGGCAATTATATGGTATAAGCCAGAGTGGAAGATTATTGATCTGATATGCACCCTTGTGTTTTCAGTAATTGTGCTGGGCACAACAATCGGCATGATACGTAATATTCTAGAGGTTCTAATGGAAAGTACACCGAGGGAGATTGATGCAACTAAGCTTGAGCAGGGTCTTTGCGAGATGGATGAGGTGGTTGCCATTCATGAACTGCACATTTGGGCAATAACTGTTGGGAAGTTTTTGTTGGCTTGCCATGTTATGATCAAGCCTGATGCTGATGCCGACATGGTGCTAGACAAGGTTGTAGATTACATTCGGAGAGAACACAATATCACTCATGTTACCATTCAGATTGAACGACAGTAAACCTTCAGACAGGGTAAGTGCAAGTTGTATTGGAGTGGCTTTGCTTCAGCTTTGAACTTTTGAATTCTTTGTCATTGATTAATAACTGGTTTTATGAATTTTGGCTGGGTCATGACTTCTCCTAACTTGCTTACAAATTCCCATCTAATAATCCCTCATAGAAAGCCGTACTCATTTATGGTCTTGACACCATGTTTTCTAGACCTTCAAAACCATTACATGCGTCCAGAATTCTCTCCATAATCTTGGGCTGAGAGCTCTCGTGGAGACGCTGAATAGTTCACCATAACATGTGCTCAACCATTTTCAAGTAGCCCACAGGTTTGATCTCTTGCGCCTTGTCCGATTGGAATCCTCCACAACCATCCCCACTGTTTTGTTCAAAATTATGATGCTACCTTGAGTACAATCTGGACCTTATTTCATACAAAGTGTTTCTCGTGTCAAACCTCACCTTCATGAAAATGGCTTCCCCTTTTGGGGTACTCAAAACATATTTCCTGCAAAATGTTCAATACCTGCAACAAAAAAATAACCAAAAACCTGATAAAATCTTGTCATTTGATAACAAAAGCTAATAATTTCCGTTGTAAGTAATCCATTGAAGGATCATAACAGAACCATAATTGAAACCTGGGTATGATGGTGAGTTTTCTATAACTTGAGCCAGATCAAAGTTGATGCCCGATACTTAGAAATAATCATGTTAAGGATGGAACCATCACCGCCACCTGCATCCACCAATTATATCTCCAGAGTTGTCTCTGTAACATTGCCGTGTGCCTTGTCAAATGGGATCACTCCTTCCAGAACTGCATCTTTCAAGTGGTATCTGTTGTTATTTCATTGTAGGATATTACAGAACATTATGAACAACTACAGCAATAAGAATGATAAAAATTAATGTATTGATGAAGATATATTACCACATTTACGATGAATTCATCCTGAATTATAGCCAAAACGAGACTTAATGACCCTCCATTTTGTTTCTTCAAAATGTTTTTGGTCACAGGTGCTAATCCATCTAACCTATGAAACTGACTGTTTTCACTCTTAGTGTCTGATGAGTAGCTCAGAGGAGGGCAGAAGGACTGGATTTTTCTATAATGCCAAGCACACCTAACTCTATTGCAGCTTTCAAAAGCCTAGGCATCACTGATGCGCTTGCAAGTTGTAAAGCATACTCAAGATGATAGCCCTCATTCTTATCAAATAACCATCTCACTAAAAGTTTAAACTATTAGGTAAAACTCCAGAATATAATTTATATTATAATTTAGCACTCCTCCTCAAGTGATAGTTTTTTAGGTTTAAAACTTGCACAAACCCACGCTACCTTGTGCTTGGTTTTTCGTTATATAGAAT
This sequence comes from Salix purpurea, assembly GCA_027405865.1. NCBI lineage: Eukaryota > Viridiplantae > Streptophyta > Magnoliopsida > Malpighiales > Salicaceae > Salix > Salix purpurea. The sequence goes on from JAOWLH010000002.1 coordinate 28,408,027, forward strand.
GAGGATGGTCAGACTCGAACTCTTGACCGCCGGTTCAAGGTGATATTAAAGGCTTGTTGACTCAGCGGTCACGAGTTCGAATCTCACCAGTCTCATTCTATATGACGAAAAATCAAGCACAAGGTAATGTGAGCCTGTGCAAGTTTCAAGCCCCAAGAACTTTCACCTGAGGGTGTATGTTAGAGAATAATATAAATCATAGACCTCACCTAACAGCTTAAACTTTTAAATGAGATGATTCCTTAACAATTCTTCCTCATATTCTTTACAGAGGTTTCCATTAGGTTTTCCTTGCTAGATTGTTTGCTACTGCCTCTGGTTTGGAATATATGGCTAAAATGGTTACAAGCAATTTAATAAGTTGCTCTTCCAATCAGCAAGAGAATCCAGAGACAATTTTGTCAACACGTTTTCGATAGGCATTCAAATAGGCATCCAGGAAGCATCATATCAAGATATACTGTAGGGTTACGTTTTCTGCATTTTCTTTATCTTTTGATAAAATGAACTTACAAAACTGGGAGTATTTTATGTGCTTGTTTTTCTTATAGGATTACCTGATGATCTTTGTTTACAATCATCTCTTACGACAAGTCGATCGATGGTGCTGGGAGGAAAAATTGAATCTGTCCTGCTTGATATTACTATTTGGCTTGGCACTTGCTGATCAGGTTTAGAATCATCTACAGAAAAGCTAGAACTGGTTTGAGCCTCCTTTTTGTGTACATCAACTAGTTGCTGTTAAAGAATCATCTCATCTAAAATCTTAAGCCTCAAATAAAAGCTCTTTGTGATTAAAAATTGCACAAACTCACACTACCTTATGCTTGATTTTTATCAAAAAGAATGAGGGTGGTGAGATTCAAACTCGTGATTGTTGGATCAACAAGGCTTTGGTACCATATCAAGGAATCATCTCACCTAAAAGCTTAAACTGTTAGGTAAGGTCCCAGATTATGATTTATATTATTCTCTAACACAATTTGTTGCTGATAAGGAGCGATCTCATTTAAAAGTTTAAGCTATTAGGTGAGACCCTAGAATATGATTTATATTATTCTCTATCAGCCGCCAATTCCAGTTTGAGGAGACTAGGAGATAAGTTAAGCTATTAGCTTGCTAATGAATCTTGCTAATCTGCTGATAATTTCAACATTCATTAATTTTGTAATACAATCATCGTACTTTGAAAATGTTTCAATACTTGAGACCTAACTCATGCAGGACTACTGCTTCATCAAAATCCAAGACCTCACTCGCACTCACACACCTTTAAAGGGCTCTTTGTGCTAACCATAAGAGATTCGCTCATCAGATACTGAACCGCAACCACAATACCATTTCACTTATTTCTATAGAACTCCGCAACAGAAAAATCTCAATCATGGAAAGCAACTCTGTGGATTCATGCCTGTCATCTACAAATACGTCTGTTGAATGCTTTTTGCTGCAACACTGGTTTCAGGGGTAAAGAATATGGAAGCAGCCTTTCCCTCTGTAAAAAATCAAATTTCAACATAAAAACCACAAAAAATAACCAATACCTTGATACGATGGCGAGCTTTCCACATCTAATGTCAAATCATAGCTGATACCCTTAGCAGTAGAATACTTAGAAGTGATCATGTTAAGGATCGAACCATTGCCACCGCCAGACATTTTTTTTTTTTAAATACCCTGCAGTATTGATCCCACTCGTCTTGTCAAATGGAATCCCTCCTTCCAGAACTGCATCTTTTAGGTGGCACCTGTTGTTATTTCATTGTAAAATAGTAAGGAAGGTCATAAAACACTAAAGCAACCCTCCACTCAACAACAAAATAAATTATGAACACCAAGGAAGATTCTTACAGCATATCCATAATGACTCAGTCCTGAGTCGCAGCTAAATTTGGACTCAAGGACCCTCCATCTTTGTTCTTGGTGAAGTATTTGGCCGCAGGCGCTAATCCATATGACCTTTGGAGATTACCATCCTGATTCTTGGTGGACAAATTGCAGGTTAGAATAGAATGGCTAGAGAGTAGGCATAGGATACGGTCTAGCACAATATGGGCATCCGGGTTGTTTTGAGTCCGAAGTTGAGACAAGATTTCTGAAGTCTTAGATTTTATTTGTTTTACATCTCACTTCATGAATTTTAAGAGACTATAGAGAAAGTCGAAGGGAAATTTGAGGTGGGAGGAAACTATCGGGTGATCAGCTCCAACCACCAGTAACTTTGATTTTAGTGTCTGTAAATTCATCTTTTAAGAGAAATATTCAATGAAAGTGGTTTTCATCTTTATAAGGCTAGAAAAAATAGATCAAATAAATTATTTTCTCTTGGATTTGTTTAATTTCATGATTTTAAGAGGTTAGAGAGGCTGTTTTGGAGTTGGTATCATGGATTTGTTAAGTTTTGAAGGCTGTTTTTTGGTGTCTGTTCACTTGTTTTTCTTTTCAAAATGAACAACTTTAAGACTTCAGACCGAAGACTTTCCTGGATCCGATAGTACTTGGTACAGTGATTATTTATTTGACATTATTCTTAAAAATCTCAAACGAAAGAAATTTGAAAACAACAAGAAAAACCCTGCTGGGATTATCATTCATAATTTGAATAATCTTTGGATCTAATTTAGGAAAGTGGCGACTGGACATACTGACACACACGTCCTCTCTCTCTCTCTCTCTCTCTCTCTCTCTCTCTCTCTCTATATATATATATATATATATATATATATATATATATATATATCTGGAACAACATGAGCAGTTCACTTAGCTGCTATGGCAACAGCACCAGCAGTTGCCTTATTTTTTACGAACTCAACAACTGAGAAAGTACAGGCGGAACAGGCAACTCGAAAATGAGAAAACCCTGCAACTTTGGCCAAACGTTCAAAATCTTTTTCTGTCCTCTCATTTCTCTTCGGATTCATGCTTGTCACGAATAAATAGTTCTGCATCAAGCTTCTATCTGCAGCACTGGTACCAGGGATTTCAGGAATCACCATTTCCACTACTATCAACTTCCCATTGTCTGGTAGAGCTCCATAGCAGTTCTTTAGTACTTTCAAGAAGTTGTCATCGCTAAAGAAATGGGATACCCACTGTTTCGTTCAAAAATATTTTGTGATTGTCAGTACAATATATATTCTGAAGCTTAATTTCAACAGAGTACCATCAAACCTCACCTTCATGAAAATGGCTTCTCCTTCAGGAATGGTTAAGAATACATCTCCTGCAACATGCTCAATACCTGCAATAGAAATTTAACAATTTCTAACACAGCTCAGTTCATCTGTGTCTGCAACTAGTCAGAAAGGTCAACATTCTCAGTAAAGAGCAGGGCAAAGAAAAATCAATTATAAGATCAGAACCTGGATAGGACGGTGAATTTTCTATAACTGAAGCCAAATCAAAGTTGATGCCCTTAATGGCAGGATACTTTGAGACGATCATATTAAGGACAGAACCATCGCCACCACCAACATCCACCAAAGATGTTAGCCCTTCAAATCCATCATATATGTCCAAAATCCTCTTCATAAATAAAGGGTTGAAACCTCTAACAAATCCACCGAATACTTCACCAAATCTTGGATCTTTTTTCACATACTCCATAGAACTCATCCCATAAGCTTTCTGAAATAGAGCCCCTCCTTGTAGAACAACATCTTTCAAGTGGTACCTGTTTGTTATAAACGACAGCGTTTAATGATTCTCTTCACAAAAAAGAATCGGAAATGAATATATATAGTTTTGGAGACGACCCAACATTACCAGAGATCCATGATGACTTTATCGTGAATAACACGAAAATAGGGACTCAATGATCCTCCATCTTCCTTCCTGATGAAGTATTTGGCAACTGGTGCCAATCCATATAACCTTTGAACCTGGTCACTATCTTGATTCTCGGTGGCTAGAGAGCAAGTCAGAATAGAATGGCTAGCCAGAAGGCACAGGATACGGTCTAATACAATAGGGGCATCTGGGTTGTTTTGAGTGGGAAGTTGAGAGGCGATCTGTGAGGCGGAGAGCATGGCGGCAGGGCCAGCTTTTTCTATGATCTCAAGAACACCTAGCTCAATTACTGCTTTGAAAACCATGGGCAGAGTTGATGCACTTGCAAGTTGCAAGGCATACTGGAGATGATAGTCTTCTTCATCGCTTGAGGTTGCCATTTGCTCATCTATGGAAGTTCTGGCTCTGATTTTGACTAAGAACAATTGGCTATCACTCCTCTAATTTATAAGCTAAAATATTTAGATTGTTATATATTTTATTTTAAATCTTTTTTTTTAATATTTTTCCCTTAAAATTTAATTTAATTTAATTTTTAATTAATTTTGTTATTTATTTTTTATTGTTATATATTTTATTTAAAATACTTTATATTTTTTTTTAATTTCATCATTTTTAATTTTTTTATTTGTCAGACATGTCTCTATTTTTTTATCCTTCACTTTTTTATATCTTCAGATTAGATCTCTATTGTTTTAATAAACTTGAGTTTTTTTTTTTTTTTTTAACAAATTACTTCCAAGCTTATTTTTCATGATATAGTTAGAAAATGTTTTTCAATTTATTTTTCAGAGACATAAAGAGCTATTTTACTTTTTAAAAATTAGTTTTTATTAATATTATTTTTGTAAGAAAAAAAACTAAATTTACTAGTAAACAAATCTATACCTTTTCATTGCTCTGACAAGTCCAAGATTAGAAAGTCCAATTGCAATATTTTTATCTGGGGTGGCTTGACGGGTCGCTTGATTTGTTAATCAACGTACCAAACAAACATTTGAATTCTATATATTTAACATGACATGAATGGAAATATAAAGTAAGGACGGTCAAATGCAACAAGAAACCAAGTCAAAAATAAAAATAAAAATAAAATTTAAGTTGCGCAGAGCTGGAATGACAACAAAGTTATCATAGCAATAATGTTCATTTTTAATATAAATTATTAAAAATTTAACTAATTTTAAAGATCAAATAAGTAAGGAAGAAATAAGTAGCATAAAAACTCCTAATTATCCTAAGAATCCTAAAGAAACTCCATAGCTAATGGAAAGAATAAATAGAACAAAACACGACTGAAACAACATCCCTGTAATGTTTTTTTTTTTTTTTTTTTTTTTTTTTAAATTTTCCAGCAACTATGAACTATATTTTTGCTTTCAATTCAGAGGAGTTTTCTTCCAATATTGTTTTACATTATTATAAAATATATTTACAACTTTATTTATTGGCATTTAAGTACTTATTTTGCTTAAATTGGATGTGTAAACTATTGTTTTCATTTAAGCTTTTTGAACTCTTTTTTTGTGTGAGAATTTTGAATCTGTAATTGTTGATTTGGATCAAGAAGAAATCGAAATAAATGAAATTGATTGATTGAACTTTTAGGTTAAAAAAATAAGACAAGTAAAAATCATTAAATTTTTTAAAGATAGCTTGGAATACTTGATTGTTTTTCGCTCTTATAGATTTTGTCACCAAATATAAAAAAAATGATTTTCAATCTTTAATTTGATTGACATTGGAGTTAATGAGGGAATTTTCTAATTACTTTTATCTTTTTTTTCCCTTGCTTAATGGGGTTTAAGTATTTTCATGAATTTAAAAAATAATTCTTTTACTTTGATGATCAATTTAATCCTCTTTAATCTATCGAATGGACAATCTCTTTGAATTGAGCATATAAAAATTGAATTATCTTTTATGTTTTCTTTGTAAGATTTTATTTTTCTTAAGTTTTCTTATTAATTTCTAGTTTTTATTTTAGCTTCTTCTAAGAAATTAAAAAAAAATCCAATGTCGCTCTCACTATCGTGATATAGAAATCATTTTCAAAAAAAAAAAAAAAGTCCAAATTAATTTTGATATCGACTACACAAATAATTCAACCTTTCATTTATCCTACATCTTGAATTTTCTTTTTTCGTGTTATTAGGCATAATGTTTTCTTTGTAGATTGATAATTTGCTTCCACAATTTTGTTGTGTGGTCAAGCACCATGTGATGGGGGGACCACCACATTTAAATTAAAAGGGGGCTGCCACATCACTTAAAAGTGGTATTAGGGTTTTATACTTAATAAGAGACAAAAAGAGAAAAGTGAACCAAGAGAAAGAAAAAGTGGTGGCAGCTGAACAATCCATCTTCTTTCTTTGATTTTCAGTTCGTTCACCATTGGATCAAACTGCGATTTGGACAGAGACTTCTAGACACATTAATATTCATTCTAAACGGTTGGATTGAATATTGGAGTTGTGGAAGTTGGTCGTTTCGACAGAAAACGGGGCTGTCAGTATTGTGAGCCTTTTCTCAAACTTTGTTCTCTTTAATCTTGTTATATTCCAAGAATAGGTTGTTCTTGATGATATATGTTGTAGCCCTTAGTTGAATCTGAGGAAGTACATTGTGAACCCATTATTATTGATAGTGGAAGTTTTAAGTGGACTACGATCCCTTGGTTTTTTCCCGCATTGAGTTTTCCACGTAAAAATCTTGGTGTTGATGTGTATGATTATTTGCATTATCTTGTTGATTGTTTGATCCCATAATTTGATTGCACAAAGAGGGAAAAAGGTTTGGGACTTGATTGGTAATCCTCTAAATTGGTGCCCTATTTTTGAGTACTTTTCCCAACAAGTGGTATCAGAGCACTGGTTGTGTAGATTGAATTTCTTGTGCAGTTAAAATGGAAAAGGAAGATTCAGGCATGATAAAACTCACTTCCTCAAATTATTTTCTATGGAAAACAATGACGGAGGATCACTTATATTGCAATGATTTGGCTTTGCCGATTGAATGTAAAGGAGTAAAGCCTGATGAAATGGATGATGCAAAATGGAAGGGGCTTAATAGAAAGGCTACCGCTAATGTTAAAAAATGGGTATCCTCTAAGTCCATTAATCATATTTCTCAAGAACATGACTGCTATAAAGTTTGGAAGATGTTGGAAGAAACATTTGCTAAAGAGAGTGCATAAAACAAGGTTTTTGTAATTAGAGACCTTGTGAATTTAAAGTATAGAGATGGTGAAGATGCTTCAGTGCATATAAATGAATTCCAAGGTTTTTTAAATCAGCTGTCATTGATGAATCTTGAGCTAGTCGATGAGATGCAAGCACTAATCCTATTGAGTTCATTGCCGAATAGTTGGGAGACTTTGGTGGTGTCACTTAGCAATTCTACTCCGAATGGAGAGATCACTTTGAAAACAGTGAAGGATTGTATCCTCAATAAAGAGAAGAGGAGGAAAGGGACAAGCACTTCCGAGTCTCATACACTTGTTACAGAAAGTCGAGGGAGAAGTCAAAGTAGGTTCTCTCACGACAAACAAGATAGAGAATCTAGCAATAGAAAAGGCAAATGGAAGCCAAGAGGAAGATCCCAGTCAAGGAAGGGATTTAAGTGCTATTATTGTGACAAGCCTGGGCATATTCAAAAAGACTATAGAAAGTATAAAAGAGATTAGAAGGGAAAAGATGAAGACAGGAATGAAGAGAATGGTACAACTGCAGTTGTATTTGATGGTGATGTTGCCATTGTTTGTGATGATGGTTGTGTTAACCTTGCATGTCAGGATACCACCTGGGTTGCAGATTCAGCAGCTTCTTACCATGTTACACCCCGACGTGATTTTTACACATCCTACACTGCTGGCGACTTTGGTCAAGTTAGGATGGGAAATCAAGGGATGACTAGTGTTATGGGCATTGGAGATATTTGGTTGGAAACCAATATTGGGTGCAAGTTGATACTCAAAGATGTTAGACATGTACCCGATATGCGCCTACATTTGATCTCTACAGGTACTCTTGATGAAGAAGGCTATCACAGTTACTTTGGAGATGGTAAATGGAAGCTCTCCAAAAATTCTTTAACTGTTGCTAAAGGGAAGAAGATGGGTCTCTACATGTCACAAGCCAAGGTGATCAAAGGGGAGGTGAATGCAATTGAAGATTGCAATACTGATTTATGGCATAAGCGGCTTGGACATTTAAGTGAGAAAGGTCTTGGCATCCTTGCCAAGAAGAACTACCTTCCTTTAAAAGGTATGAACTTGAACACATGTACTCATTGTTTAGTTGGTAAACAACATAGAGTTGCATTTCAAAGATCACCTTCACATAGAAGATCACATGTTCTTGATTTAGTTCATACTGATGGTTGCTCTATGATTGATAAGTCTCTTGGAGGTGCATTGTACTTTGTTAGTTTTATTGATGATCACTTCAGGAAAATTTGGGCCACTTGTTTGAAATCCAAAGATCAGGTGCTTGATGTCTTTAAGGATTTCCATGCCAGAGTTGAAAGAGAAACAGGTAAAAAGCTAAAATGTGTTCGAGCTAATAATGGTGGTGAATACAGAGGTCATTTTGAGAAGTACTGCAGGGAACATGGTATCAAGTTGGAGAAGACAATTCATAAGACTCCACAGCAGAATGGAGTGGCTAGAGAATGAACAGAACCATTGTTGAAAGAATTAGATGTATGCTCTCCCATGCAAAGCTGCCTAAGTCCTTTTGGGGTGAGGCAATGAAGACTGCAGTTGTCATGATCAACCTTTCTCCATCATTTCCCCTTGAATTTGATGTTCCAAATATAGTTTGGAAAGGAAAGGATGTTTCTTATGCACACTTGAGAGTGTTTGTATGTAGAGCATTTGTACATGTTCCTTGAGATGAAAGGTCTAAGCTCGACAGCAAGACAAAATAGTGCATTTTCTTGGGCTCTGAAGATGATGAGTTTGGCTAAAGGTTGTGGGATCTAAAGGAGAAGAAAATTGTGAGAAGCAGAGATGTTATCTTCTTTGAAGATCAAACCATTGAAGACTTTGAACATAAAGAGAAAGTAGAGTCTACTACTTTTATTCCATCTAATTCAAATTCAAGACCTACTCAACAGTTACCTTTGATGCTTGCTAATCATGGGGGAGATTTGCAAAATGATGATAATGGTGGTTTTCTTATTGAGCCATTAGTTGGTGATTCTGAATCAACTAATGATGATATTGATGTTATTCTTGAACAAGATATGCAAGAAGCTCCAGATGAGCCACAGTTGAGAAGGTCAACTAGACCTCACCAACCTTCCACCAAATATTCTCCTCATGAGTATGTGCTGGTTACTGATGGGGAAGAACCAGAATGCTTTGATGAAACTATGTCACATGAGAAGAAAAATGAGTGGTTGAAAGCAATGCAAGAAGAGATGAAATCCTTGCATGAAAACCATACCTTTGAGTTAATGAAGCTTCCTAAAGGTAAGAGAGCACTCAAGAACAAATCGGTGTTCAGGTTGAAAACTGATGAACATTGCTCACAACCAAGGTATAAGGCAAGATTGGTTGTGAAAGGTTTCGGTCAGAAGAAAGGTATTGATTTTAAAGAAATTTTTTCACCAGTGGTCAAGATGTCTTCAATCCGAGTTGTGCTTGGTATAGCTGCTAGTTTGAATCTTGAAGTTGAACAAGTTGATGTAAAAACTGCCTTTCTCCATGGTGATTTAGATGAAGAGATCTACATGGAGCAACCTGAAGGGTTTGAAGCAAAAGGCAAAGAGCAACTAGTTTGCAAGTTGAAAAAGAGTCTATATGGATTAAAGCAAGCTCCAAGACTGGTACAAGAAGTTTGATTCCTTCATGGTGGATCATGGTTTTGACAGAACCACTTCTGATCATTGTGTATTTATGAAGAGGTTTCCAGATGGAAACTTTATTATTCTGTTATTGTATGTGGATGATATGCTAATTGTTAGCCATGATGCTAAGAAGATTCAGATTTTGAAGGAAGAGTTAAGTAAGTCTTTTGCAATGAAAGACTTAGGACCGACAAAACAGATTCTTGGCATGAAAATCACACGTGACAGGAAGAAGGAGAAACTTTGGCTATCTCAAGAGAGATATGTTCAAAAGGTACTTGAGAGATTCAACATGAGCAACTCCAAACCGGTTTGTTCTCTACTTGCAAGCCACTTTAAACTAAGTTCTAATCAGTGTCCTTCAAGTGATGAAGAAAGAGATGAGATGAAAAAGGTTCCTTATACATCCGCAGTTGGTAGCTTGATGTATGCCATGGTTTGCACAAGGCCGGATATAGCTCATGCAGTCGGTGTGGTTAGTCGGTTCCTCTCCAATCCTGGTAAAGAACACTGGTCAGTAGTGAAATAGATACTCAGGTATCTCAAAGGCACTTCTAGCTTCAACTTGTGTTTTGGCAATAACAAACCTGTGTTGGAAGGATATAAAGATGCAGATATGGCTGGTGATGTTGATTCTAGAAAGTCCACATCAGGATACTTGATGAAGTTTGCAAGGGGAGCAGTCTCATGGCAATCAAGGTTGCAAAAATGTGTTGCATTATCCACTACAGAAGCTGAATATATTGCTCCTACTGAAGGAGGCAAAGAGTTGTTATGGATGAAGAAGTTCTTGCATGAACTTGGTCTAGTTCAAGAGAACTTTGTGTTGCACTGTGACAGTCAAAGTGCAATCCATCTCAGTAAGCATCCTACTTTTCACTCTCGTTCAAAGCACATTGAAGTTAGATATCAATGGATTCGAGATGCTATGGAGATGAAGTCATTTGTTGTTGAGAAGATCCATACTGATAACAATGCATCAGATATGATGACCAAGCCTTTACCGAGAGAGAAGTTTGAGTTTTGCAAAAAGGAAGTAGGCTTGGTAGAGCCTCCTAAATTGAACTTTACAAGTTGATCGCCAGTATGGCGAATTCCTCACATGGTGCGTGAGGGGGAGATTTGTTGTGTGGTCCCGCACCATGTGATGGGGGGACCACCACATTTAAATTAAAAGGGGGCTGCCACATCACTTAAAAGTGGTATTAGGGTTTTATACTTAATAAGAGACAAAAAGAGAAAAGTGAACCAAGAGAAAGAAAAAGTGGTGGCAGCTAAACAATCCATCTTCTTTCTTTTCTTTTCAGCTCGTTCACCGTTGGATCGAGCTGAGATTTGGACAGAGGCTTCTAGACACATTAATCTTCATTCTGAACGGTTGGATTGAATATTGGAGTTGTGGAAGTTGGTCGTTTCGATAGAAAACGGGGCTGTCGATATTGTGAGCCTTTTCTCAAATTTTGTTCTCTTTAATCTTGTTTTATTCCAAGAATAGGTTGTTCTTGATGATATATGTTGTAGCCCTTAGTTGAATCTGAGAAAAAACATTGTGAACCCATTATTGTTGATAGTGGAAGTTTTAAGTGGACTATGGTCCCGTGGTTTTATTCCCGCATTGGATTTTCCACGTAAAAATCTTGGTATTGATGTGTATAATTATTTGCATTATCTTGTTGATTGTTTGATCCCATAATTTGTTTGCACAAAGAGGGAAAAAGGTTTGGGACTTGATTGGTAATCCGCTAAATTGGTGCCCTATTTTTGAGTAATTTTCCCAACAAATTTGGAGCAAGGAGTGCATCATCTTTACAATGACAAGATGAAAAAATAAGATTAAGTTTCTTACAAATATTTATCTAGCCAAACTTGGTCTACACGAGCCATTTAAACAAGGGTAGGCACGACATATTTACAAATGATACTATTTTCTAAAAGTACCCTTAAAAAAATAAAAAAGTTAAAAAAGTAGGGGGACCTGCCATCTGAACACTAGATTAGTGTCTTTTTGACACTATATTTTAAAAATATTTTTGTAATTTTTTTTTTATGTTTTTAGATCATTTTGATATGTTGATACCAAAATTAATTTTTCAAAAATAAAAAAAATATCATTTTGATGTATTTTTCGAACGAAAACACTTTGAAAAACAATCTCAACTACACTCCCAAACAGACATGTGTTGAAGAAATATTTTAATTTAAATACTTAATTTATTATATAAAGTTTAAAGATATAATTTATATTATTTGTTACTCAATATCTAGTCGTTATTAGCAATAAATTTGAGCAAAAACAGCCCCACAAAGCTCGTATATTTTTATCTCACATAATATTATTACAGCAACGTAAAAGGGATAAATCTCAGAGAATTTTTTATTTTTAATCAGCACAAACTTTGAATGGGTCCAAGCGGGTGGAATCATGAGGTCTTTGTTTCCACATTGAGTCGTAGAGTTCGTTGTAGTTGAAATCTTTATAAATTGCCGGGTGATCATCATCGATCAATTCCTTAGGAGGTCCTATTTGAGTATCTTTTGATGGATAGCAATTGGAAACAATCGATAAACGCTCTGTGTCGGAACTCGCAGCAACTCGATGGAGCAAACTCTTATATCCACCATTGCTAAGCGCCTGATAAAGAAAACATAAACCAGACCATCTCCAGATTTTATTATTGCAGCGTATAGTGAAAAGTAAACAAGAGTGTTAAGGATAGGTGAGACTCCATAATATAATTTATATTATTCTCTAACACACCCCCTCAAATAAAAGCCCTTTGGGCTTGAAACTTGCACAAAAGTCAACTCTACCTTGTGCTTGATTTTTATCAAATAGAATGGGGGTGGTGAGATTCGAACTCGTGACCGCTGGGTCAACAAGGCTCTGATACCATGTTAAGAAACCATCTCACCTGAAAGCTTAAGCTTATAGATGAGGTCCCAGAATATGATTTATATTATTCTCTAACAGGGACAGAAAATGACCTGAAAGATGTCACCAACATTGACACTCAAGGTGTTAGGCAGCGGCTTGAAAAGTATCCACTCGCCATTTTGAAAAATTTCCAGCCCAGGAACCTCATCAGACAGTAGCATTGTGATTATAGAAGGGTCAGTGTGGCCACGAAGTCCAACAGTGTGCTCCAGATTTGACTTTTCACAAGTTGGATAGTAGTTGAAAGACACGTTTTGTTCAAGTTTGACCAGTATCTGGTCCATCGATGCCCTCTCCATGCCTAAGCTCTCAAATATTGCCTCAGTTAGTGTTATCTCTGCCATTTTAGCAGCCACACAATACTCAGCCACAGCCTCCCTGTGAACAATTAATGAGATACCACAAAACTTTATAAATTCATCCCGGCGCGCGGTTGAAGAACACAGAATTATTGTATTCTTCTATCTGTTTATTACCTGAAGGGTGAAGGGTTTGTAGGCCATAGATTCACGTAATTTTCGAGAGGATCGCTAAGAAATTTCAGGGACTCCCTTGAGACGACGATATTCTGATCATCGTCCTTGATGCCGGGAGCAAACCTGATTGGACTGGTAAAGTCACCAGGAGAGTGTAACTGCATCTTTTCTTCTTCTGGCAAATGGAAGAACTCTCTTGCTGTGCCCATTACGTTATTCAATATTTTCTCTGAAATTCCATGGTTCTTCACCTGATAAATCAATAGCTGTGTCAGACATTTTTCGTTACAAAACCAAGTCATTTTCCAAAAGAATCGGTCGAGTTTCATATCACCAAACAATATATAGAGATTTATTTATATATAAAGATGACTACCATGAAGAAACCGTATTGCTGGCATGCATGGGCAAGGTGTTTGATAATATCAGAGCGACGAGGACCATGAAGGGCTACCAGATCGATGATGGGGACGGAACTCTCCCAAAACTCAAGCCCATAGAGATCAGTCTGGACGCCGGGAAATGGATCGGTGTAGGTTTGTGGAGTTTTCTTGGCCCCTGCAGATAATGACGCCAGGTGATCAGCAGCTACTGGCATGGCGATCATACAAATTTATAATTTTTATATTTATGTCTGAGGCTTGTGAATGCGATGAACAAAGTCTGTGTGCGTGCCCCTATTTATAACATCATGTGTTTGCTTGCTCTCCCCTGCTCAATGACTAAGGTCTATTTGGGAGAGATGTTGTGGTAGCTTTTCAAAGTGTTTTTGTGCTGAAATACATTAAAATGATATTTTTTTATTTTTTAAAAATCATTTTTGATATTAACACATCAAACGGGCACTAAATGACTATGCCGTCCCCAGAAAATGTGAATATTAGTACCGTCCTCTTCTCTCTCATCTACCGATTGTTTGTTGGAAAATTAAACAGGTCCCCAAGTTAGTGGTCTCGGTCCAAGTTGATGCCTCTAACTTCAATAAATCAGATATTAACAATCTTGGTCAAAGTAGTTGAAATTGCGAGTTGACTTTTATAATTTTATGGTTTTACGAGTTAAAATCTATTTATTTGCTAAATCAAACTAAATTCAAAAATTAATAAAATTAGACTTAACTCGTGCAAAATCAGTAAACCAGTAAAATTGGTCCAAGTTAATGCCTCCAATGTTAATAATCTTTGCTTTGGAGGACGGATGGCAATCTCAATTAACAATCTTATCTAGTTGGATTTAACATCCACTTTTTAAAAACAAATGAGAGAGAAGATATCACGGAGAAACAAATTTTCCACATAAAAATATTTTAAAAATCTTGATAAATTTGTCTATAACGTAACAATTTTTTTTGTTGACTTTGGGTTTTATAGGAAAAAAATGTAGCCATCATACTCTTTTTTTTTTTTTTTTTTAATTGGAGTGTTGAAGTCGGTTTATGATTACTAGATTTCTTGTGCCTGTGTACAACGATATAAGAGAGTGACTTTTTGAGAGTTATGTGTAATTTTGAAAACATATAATAATGAGATTCAAAACCTGAATGTTGAAAAAAGAACAGCTGATGTAAGAGAGTAGACATTTGTTCTTCGCCGCTACTTGAGGGAGTCATTTGGTTTGTATTGGGGAAGCCAAGTCCATGCCCAGATTCGGGTCCTAAGCTAAGAGTATATGCTTGCAGTGTTAGGTGACAAATTATTGGATTAAGATAATGTAATCTACACCAATAATATTATAAATTTTACAAATCAATTCTATGGTGTTTTAAAATAATTCAATTTACGTCCTTAATATTTACCTTCGTCAAGTTAAAAACTATTTTATATGATTCAAAACTTAAACATATTAAATTCATTTTAATTATCAAATTTATGTAATAAATATATTCAAATTCAAATTTATGAAATAATACACAAGTGGAACACTTGTTTTACGTAGTATTTAATTCCTATCTAGATGTAGAAGAGGT
The DNA here is from genome assembly GCA_027405865.1 of Salix purpurea. Taxonomy (NCBI): domain Eukaryota; kingdom Viridiplantae; phylum Streptophyta; class Magnoliopsida; order Malpighiales; family Salicaceae; genus Salix; species Salix purpurea. Next base: position 28,423,049 of record JAOWLH010000002.1, read on the forward strand.
GATGATAGTTGATATATATAAGAGGACATGTTCTCTTCTCCTTCTTATTTTAAAAATATAAAATTCATACTAGAATTATTTTTAAAACCTTGAAAGACACATTTTTGTTATTTTTTTTTAATTTCAAGTATATATTTTGAATAACCCATGATTTATTTTGGTTTATAATAACATTCTAATAAAAAAGAAAAGAAAATCCCAAAATAACATGAAAATTGCTTCCTTTTTTTTATTTAATAATTTTAGTATTAATTATAATAATTTGAATTGGATCAAAATAGTCATCTTAAGGCCTATTTTAGTGTCATTCATCAATTCGTTTTAAAAAAACAAAAAGTAATCAATAAACCAAAGCCGAATCCTATGTTTATTATCCTTACAATTCCAATGGTTTTTTTTTTTTAAATAAATTATATACACATTCTGTATAATGTAGGGGTAACGCCAGTAATATTAAGTGACTTTTTGAGAGTGTGATCGAAATTGTTTTTGAAAATGTTTTTTGTTTAAAAATACATTAAATGATATATTTTTTTAAAAAATATTTTTGATATCAACATATGAAAATGATAAAAAAACACCCAAAATTATAGTTTCAAATAAAAAATAAAAATAAATTATTTGTTTTTTTTTTCAAAAATACTTTTAAAGCATACTGCGGAACATAACATGTAAGAGAAGAGTTTTAAAAATAATTTTGGTTAATAAAAGATTACAAAGTCAACAAAATTTCCAAACATCTCATCAGAATGTGTATTTATAGTGGAAGGAAAATCTAACTAATCATTGGCACTGCACTATATATATGTTTGGATGATTATATTTGAATTGGATAAGAGAAAATGATATCAAAATCTTGCAAACCATTATCTTGAAAAGAATAATTTAGGGGTAATGCCGGTCAGGGCCATCAAGCAACTTTAATATCAATAGAGAAACGAAAAAGAAAGATCAAAGATCATATTGTCTAGATTGGGACAGCAACTGTTTTATTTATTAAAATTAGAAAACAAAAAAAATAAAAATATTCGAACATAAGGTGGTATCTGGACGTCATTGTTGTGTAGAATTCTTAGACGAAATCTTCATAAATTGCTGGATGATCATCACCCATAAGTTTCTTAGCGGTCACAAAAAGGTTTCCTAGATAATGTCACAACTCTTTTCTGATTTTCTATTTATAATATATATATATATTTTTTTAAAAGCACAAGATTATAATTTTTTTCCAAAAAAATACATTTTCAACGACCGAACCAATCTCTAGTTATATTTTGTTTCTTAATCATTTTGTTTATTATTTTTGTGATAATGAACATGTTTAAGAAAATTAATGAGAAGAAAATGGATAAAACTTTTATTATTGAGCACAATATAGTTTTAGAAGGGATGAGACGTGTTGAAAACCCTTACCTCCAAGCAATTTAAAAATAATACAAAATAAGTTTGTAAAAAGTTATAGAAAAAGACGAGAACATGCTACTATAAATAAAAGTTAGTGTAAATAGTTTAATAAAACAAAAAAGAGGATATAAAATGGAATGAAAGGAACAATTCGTTATAAATCTATAATTATGTGTATTGAATGTTCATGACTCTTGAGTTTAGCCTCTTGGATTTCCATAACCCTTGAGCTCATGTCCTTCTCCTACAAATAGATCACTTGTCTTGTATTCTTAGTACTTTTGAAAAAAATAGAAGAGTTCATAATAAAAAAAATATTTCTCTCTTGTCTCTTTTAATTATACTTTGAATACATGTCTTTATATGTTGATTATTTATTCTTTTTATAACATGTTATTAGCACGATTATTATGTAGCTTATATCAATTTTAATATTTTCTCTTTTCATTATTGTAATTTATTTTTGGAAAATTTTCTTTCACTTTTATTCATAGAAAGAGATTTATAGTTCATGAAAAACGAGTATAACAAGTTCCTGAAGAATTAAATAAATTAAATACAATTCTTGATGAACTAGTATTTTTAAACAAATAACTATCTTAAAGGACTAATTTTCCTGAAGAATTAAATAAATTAAAATAATTCATGAAGAAATAGCATTACAAGTTTCTAAATAATTAAATAAATTAAATATAGTTCCTGAAGAACTAGTATTTCTAAAGGTACATAAATAATAGTCTTAAAGGGTCAATTTTTTTTCTTTTATATTCATAATTTTATTTAATAAGTTATTTCTTGCTCTTATAGATAAAGATAATGTAAAATCTAACAAAACTTGAATTTATCACTCTTGATATTTTTAGAAATAATTATTTGTGATGAAACAATGACGCTAAGATTCATCTAGAAGCTATGAATCTTTGAAAGACCATTAAAGAGAAAATAATATATGGCGAAATCTAAATGAAAGATATGACCACTAAAATTTTATCATACTTTCTCAAGCTCGTTATGATTGGTTGCACTTGAGGTTGCAAGATTTTAAAGCGATTAGTGAATATAAATCTGCTCTTTTCAAATTACCTCACAATTGAAATTGTATGGTAAAGATATCACAGAAGAGAAAATGTTTGAGAAAACATTCTCTACTTTCATTCCTCAAATATTCTCCTGCAACAACAATATAGAATGTATAATTTCAAAAGGTATTCAGAATTAATTTCATGTCTTCTTGTTGCTGAATGAAATAATAAGCTTTTGATGAAAAATTACTAACCTTATCCCATAGGTTATTAACTATTCCCTGAAATGAATGAAACCTTTTGTCCAGAAGACAAGAAAGAACAAAGGATATAGGTATGAAAAAAATGGAAAGAAGAAGAGATAATCCTTCTAAAAAGCAACCTATAATACCACTAGAAATGGAGACATAATGAACTTAGACAGTAAAAAGTAAGAATTTGTATAAACCGAAAGATAAGTGTCATAGGTGTGGTATGCATGGTCATTGGTTGCGTAACTATCGTACACAAAACATCTTATAGATTTATATCAAACCTCTCTATAACAAAATACAGTTGAGACTAATTTTATTCATAAAGATGATTCTGAAAATTGTAATGCTTATGTTGATGTTAATACTAATCGTAATTTATGTTCGGTGGATATGGTGATATCTGGAGCTATGGTTGTTTTGGGTGTTTGCCATGTTAGTCTGTTGATTTCAGGTTGTTGTCTTTGGAAAGCATCCTCATCTGAAGAGTGCTCTGGGCTATTTTGTAGGGTGTTTACAATGTTTGTAGACACTTGTGGTGTATCTGGAGCAGTTTGGGATGAACTGTCTAGATTTTGTAGTTGTGTTTTGATGGCTTTTAGGAAGTCTGTTTGATTTTCCTGAATTTATAGTTTGCTTATCTTTGTAACCTGGTAAGGCTTAAAGACTTGGTTTTTTAGTTTAGATTCAACTGAAGGTTTTGGATTGGTGGTGTTAGCTGTGGTAGTATTGGCTCGTTGTAGGTGTTTCTCAACACGAGTGAGTTGTTTGCCCAAGATGCTAAGGCTTGTGTTCATAAAGTTGTTTTGAAAGATGATATTTTTGGTGCTTAACATAGTATCATCACTGAGTACTTTGTAGGGTGTTGCATCAACGGTTTGGTTGTTGTGCTCTACTTGGATGTTTCTCAGGGGTGGATGATCAGACTTAACTGTTTGTCCACTGGAGAAATTCCATGTAAGTGTTTTGGAGTTGGTTGTAACAGGACATACATGTTTGATGGATGTGAATGGTATGCAATATTATGAACAGATGCATAATGTAATTCGAACTAATAAAAAAATAACATGCTAGATTTATGTAATGTAATGTAAGCATAAAATTCAGTTTGTATTTTACTTCTACCAGAAGTAAATGTTTCAAAAAACCAATTCCTTTTCTTAGTATTATGAGAACTGAAAAAATCTGTTTTGAAAAAGGTTTTGTCAAGAACAAAATTCTCCGAAATCAAAACATTCAACTCGTTCTGGAGGTTGTTTGTCATGACAGAGGAGGTAGGTGAAGTAGGTAGGGATTGTTCTTCTTCAGTAGTGGTGTATACTAGTTTTGGTAGTTTATAGTGTAGTCTGCTTGTTGGAAGTTTGTAGAGGGTATATCTGATGTAGACTGTCTAGATGGGTTTGTATTGTATGGGATGTTGATGTTAGGAGAAATTTTGGATATTCTTCCAAGATCTATTGTACTAGAAGAAGACTGTAGAATGCTGGTGGAATATCTCCTCCACAATTTATTGGTGGTGGATTTTCTTATTGAAATAAAAACAATAAAATTTCTTTAATTTTCTTCTCATATTTTTATTTCCTTAATAATATCTTCAGGCTATATTTATTAGAGTAAGATTTTTTTTGTTAATGCCAATTGCAGAACACTGCCAGCATAGTTTTTTTTTTGTGGACTTCGATATATGTCTCTAATTTTATATATATATATATATATATATATATACTTGGGTGTAGAATTTAAACTAGCTAAAATAAAATGCAGATGTACAACAAGATATTTCTGATGTATAAGAACAAGGCAAGACCAACAATGTCAGGATCCTTGATCAGATACAGAACATACTTAACATGTAAATGTAAAATAAAATAAAATGTAAATGTGAAAAAGGATACGAAAATTTGTAAACTTGATTAAAAACTTTGGAGGTTGGGTTACAGGATAGTGTTTACAGGATTCGAGACAATTTCATACAATAAATTGTATCTCCCGCTAAATTGCTCTTTCTCTGAATGTAAATTTCACTCTCTATTTGCAACCTGCTTTGAAAAGAAATGTAACTCTCCTTATATAGAGTTTGCAGAGGGTCTTACAAACTTTGGATTCCAAAATACTAGGCTGAAAGATGCTTTGGCATTTTGCGATGATTGTCTTGAAGTGGAAGACACCTTTGTAAGTGGTAGGGACCAAGCATTATTTGGAGGAATCTTTCTTTTGGAAAGTCTTTGGAGTGTAGCATAAGTGGCGGACAAGCTTTTGATAATGTAAGTGGCGGGGGCCACTAGCTTTGTCTTTCTATGCTGAAGGATCTTTTGGTCAGTGCTTGACTGGTGGTAGAATGCCAAAACAGTCATCTTCATTGTCATTTTCCAAGGATATAACTGGAGAAACTGAAGAGACGGACCCTGTGGAACTGGAGTTGGATGAGACGGATCCGTCGTCTCTCTTTGGAGCTAAACTCTGCAGAATCTGAAGATATTCTTCGTGAGTCTGGGCAGAGGCTAGGAGAGGAGTAGTTTTGGCTCTTTGTGCCAAAAATTGGGACTGCTGACTTTGATGAATGTCTGGAAGGATTTTTATGGACTTGAACCATCCTTCAACTGCTGTCAAGGAACATTGGGGTTCTTTCTTGAAAGCATCCCACCATTTAACTTTGAATCTTCGGATCAGGATTGGGGATCCTTCATGTAAATTGTAATCATAATACCATGAACATACCCATGGCAGAAAGAACTTGGCGTAGAATAATGTAATCGGCCTGAACCATCTTTCTGAGGGAATAGGCTGGTAAGCTTTTTTGTAAAATTTGTAACCTTCTTCCACAGATGGATGATCAGGAAGAAGCTCAGGAATACAACCAAAAAATCCCCACCAATGGCTGAACCATATAGGAAAGTTTGTGGTGTCAATGGATGTGTTGAAATAAAATAACCATGAATGGCTATAACCAGGGTTTTATAAAAGGAAGGCGTTGAACCAGGCTTGTTCATAGTCCCAATATGTATATGGGGGAAAATGAGGGTTCTGTAATTGTATTTCTGAGGGAAAATGGATAGGAGTATAAGGATTTTTACTCCACTTTGAAGGGTGTATGATTCTTTGAATGGTGCAGGTTGAATATGCAGGATCGTTATGAGAATGGTGTTTTTGGAAGTGTTTAAATGTAGCTGATCCTGTAACCTATAAAATGTTTTCATAGAATGTACGAGTTTTGGAAATGTCCCAAGATTTGTAATGAAAACCTTTTGGGAAAATCTTTGAAATTGTGAGATGGACATTGTGATTTGGAAAACCATCTTCAACAGTCCAAATATTTTGATTTTTTTGTTTTTCAAAATATTTTGATTTTGGCTTTGAAAAATTTGTAGAAATTTGAACTTGGTTTTGTAAAGCAAGCAGGGGTTTTGGAGTAAAAGGACCTGCCTGTGATTTTGCAATGGGTTTAGAAGTACTACTTGAGAGTGATTGGGAGTCACCTGAGGCTTCTTTGTAAGCCTTTTGGATGGCATCAAGGAGGCCAGGGCTCTTTGATAATTTGATAAGAACCTCGTTGGAAATGGATTCTAGCTTTGTATCTTTGAGAGACGAGTAATCATCTTCTTCCTGGGTAACTTTATCGTACCAAGATTTTGTATTTTTTACATCTTTTATGGCGTCTGCCAAAAGTTTTGGAGTAAGAACTGGGTTCTTTGTGGTCTTTGTAGGTTTGGTTGCAGGGGTTTTCCCCTTATCCTTAGGTATTTTGGGAGGCATTGGGAGGAGGATTTGAGGGCTTGTTTTGTAGGAACTCTCATGTTAGGTAGTCTGGAAGTGAGTTCATCTCTCCCTTTATATAGGCAATGTCAAAATCAAAAATAGACAAGATCGCTTGCCATCTGGCAAAGATCTGTTTGGATGCAAGATTTTGAACATCTTTTTGTAAAACTTCTTTTGCACTCTTGGAATCGACGCGTAAAAGAAATTTTTGGTTTAATAAATCATTTTGGAATTTTGTAATGCATAAAACAATGGAAAGAATTTCTTTTTTGACAGTGGAATGGTTCTTTTGACAATCATTCCAATGTGCAGATGTAAATTGTATGATGTGTTCTTTGGAATTATGAACCTGTTTCAAGATTCCTCCATATCCTATGTCAGACACATCTGTCTCGACGATCTTTGGTGCTAGAGGATCTGCCAGGTGGAGTAATGAAATGCTTTGGACTTGGGTTTTGATCTGTCTGACAATTTGGGTATGTAAGTCAGACCAAGGTTCTGGGCTTTTTCTTAACCTATCGTGCAAGGGTTTCGCAATCCTGATCAGGTTTGGATAAAAGTCTAGAACATAATTAAGATTACCTAAAAACCTTTGTAACTGGATTTTGTCAGTAATCCTATCAGGAAACTTATTTGTAAATTCTAAAGATCTCTCAATGGGTGTGATTGTACCCTGGGATATGTAATTTCCTAGGAAACGAACACGGGTTTGAAATAAAGAAATCTTTGATTTTGAAATTACTAAACCATTTTGTTTAGCAACATGAAAAAATGTATGAAGATGTTTGAAGTGTTGATCAATGGAATGAGAAAAAATAAGAACATCATCAATGTATACAATGCAAAATGTAGAGTGTGCATTGAATATGTCATTCATGATTCTTTGAAATTCAGATGGTGCATTTTTTTAGGCCAAAAGGCATAACATTCCATTCGTATTGGCCGAAGGGAACAGTAAATGCAGTTTTGTATCGGTCCGTTGGGTCAGTCAGGATTTGCCAGAAACAGGACTTCATATTGAATTTTGAAAAGATGAATGCAGCATGTAATTTTTGCAATAGATCTTTTTTGTAAAATCTGCACATGTGTCGAATAGGGCTATAGTGTCAAGTTTGAAATTCTTGCATTTCTGATACCATTTCCATCTTAAGTATGCTTTGTGTTTGATCAAGGATCCTGACATTATTGGTCTTGCCTTGTTCTTATACATCAGAAATTCGTTTGTTCTTATACATCAGAAATTCGTTTGTTTTATGTAACTCTGTTTTGAGGGTTTTTATCTCAGAATGTAATTCTGGGATTGTGATGGAGGCTTTGGTTTTCTTCTTACTTAAGATCTTGGTGAGATCGTAAGTGTTGGTACTAGTTGAGGGCAACATAGTATGTGTAGGAGGATTAGTGTTTACTGGAGGCTGTACTGTTTCAAATTTTCTTAACAGATTATCCAGGTAAACTCTTTGTAGTTGGGGGTCATCAAGACGTTTGATGGCTTCAAGGATGAATTCTTGGTCCTGAGTGAGGACACTGACTTCATTTGTCTTTGATGTATCTGAGGTAGCACTGGAATCTGCTAGCTCATCTATTTGGAATTCTTCTTCAGAAATGTCTGAGGAAGAAGGTTCTGTATCTGAAGACTTCAAATACAGGTTTTGTATCATGTTGATGGTATCTTCATCAATATTAAGTTCATGTAGCTTCTTTTGTACTTTGCAAAATGCAGCCGTATGACCTTTTTGGTTGCATTTGTAACAGGTAGCAGTTTTCCAATCAAAGGGTTTGGTCTTTGTTTGAAAACGACTCTTTGGGTATTTGGTAAATCTTTTGTAGGGTTTTTTGTAGTAAGGTTGTTGAGGTTCTTTGGAGTGGTATTTGGCTTGGTAGTGTTTGCGGTATTTATGGGATGATCTTTTGTAGGGTGGTTTTGATTCATGGTGATGTTTGGATTTTGAACAGTTTCCACTGTAGGATGGCTTGGAGGTGGAAATGTCAAACTGATGACAAAAAGAACCTAACTCTTGTTTAGTTCTCTTCATCTCCCACTTCAAATGCTTTTGTAATTTAAGATCCTGGCAGATCTTAAGTCCTTCTTTCTGGGTGAAGCTGACGAGTTCACCATATGTAAGTTGGTCATATGGAATGAGCTTTGTACTGTAAGTATCCTTGATCTTGTTTCTGACCTTTTCTCCAAGGAGAATTGGTAAACCTGCAAGGAACTTTTCTTTCCAGAATGGTGAATGGTTGATTTGAATCTTCCCTTAACATGACTCGGGTCATGAAGGTATTTCTGTACCATTGAAAGTCACTAAGCTTTTTGCACCGAAGGTTGGACAGAAGCTCAACATTTTTATCTTTCAAATGTGAAGGATCTCCAATGAAATGTAAGGAGATTGTGAGGATTAGGCATGAGACTACATCTTGGATTGTATTCCCTGATGAGTCTAAGACAGGTGTCTTATCTTCATACTGTTGGATGGCATTCAAGATATGAAGATGATCTGCTTCAGTGAGATGATAATCCCACCATCCTTTTAGCTGGCCTGAGAAACCTGCTATAAGAAGTTCAACAATTGCTTTGTCAGGAGTGCCTGTCTGGGTTTTGTAAGCATTGGCTGCCATAGTCATCTGTTGTAGAGTGTTTAGAATGTTGTATTCTGACATTCCATCTATGTTCCATTCATATAGAGATGTCGCGTTGTATTTGTGTTGATTGAGGATATTTGGCTCAGAGGATATGGTGATGTCTGGGGCCAAGGTTGTTTTGGGTGGTTGCCATGTTAATCTGTTGATTTCAGGCTGGGAACTTTGAAAAGCATTTTCTTCATCAGAAGAAGAAGGCTCATGATTGTTTTGAAGAGTATTCACATTGGTTTCAGATGTGGATACCTGAGATGTTTCTTGAACGGTTAAGGATGGACCGTCAAGGTTTTGTATTTGAGATGAAATTTGTTTCAGGAAATCTGTTTGGTTTTCCCTGATTTGTAAAAGACTTGTCTTTGTGACCTGGAAAGGTTTAAAGACTGGGTTCTTCAGTTTGGGTTCTGAAGGTTTTGTAATAGTTATGCCAGCTGTACTCGTACTGGCCCGGGATAGGTGTTTCTCAACACGAGTGAGTTGTTTGCTCAGAGTGCCAAGGTTTGTATTGGTGAAGTTGTTTTGTAGGATGATGTTTTTGGTGTTTGTAAGGGTGTCATCACTAGGTAATTTGTAGGGTGTTGCTTCCACGGGTTGGTTTTGGTGTTCTATGTGGAGATTTCTTAGGGGTGGATGATCAGACTCAATTGTCTGTCCACTGGAGAGATTCCAAGTAGAAGCTTTGGACCTGGTTGTAATTGGACATGTATGTTTGATAGATATAAATGGATATGTAATGTTATGAACAGATGCATAATGTAATTCAAACCAATCGAAAAATAGCATGGATGATTTATGCAATGTAATGTAATCATAGAATGCAGTCTGTATTTTACTTCTTTCGGAAGTAAAGGTTTTGAAAAACCAATTTCTTTTCTCAGTATTCTGAGTACTAAAGAAATCTGTTTTGAAAAATGTTTTATCAAGAACAAAAATCTCAGAGGTAAGAGTCAACAGCTCATTGTTAGGCATGGCTGAGGAGGTTATACTGGTTGGAGATCCTGGTAAGGATTGTTCTTCATCTTCATGGATGTAGACAGGAGTTGGTATATTTGTAGTGTAGTCTGCTTGATGTAGGTTTGTAGAAGGTATGTCTGATGTAGAGTGTCTTGGTGGTATGTAGGGTAAGTTGATGACAGAAGGAATTCTAGACATTCTTCCAAGATCTATGGTACTGGAAGAAGAGGATGCTTCTGTAAATCTGGAACTTGTAGAATGTCGATGGAAAGAAAGTTTGACTTTTCCATCATTGTACTGGGTTATTTTTTTGATTTGGACATTTGGTTGGGACTGTGGTATAGGTTGTGAAGGTGTTGCTCCTTCAAGGATCCATTCTTTTGGAAGGGTTATTTCTTTCCATTGGATGGCTTTGGGGACTACGGTGTTTGCTTTGGAAAGATCTGTTTGTAAAAAGAGTGTTGCTCCTTTGTTGGAATGATGTAGGTGCTTTAGGCAAAAGCTGAAAACATTGCTTTGTAGTGGATTTTGAATATGAGGGCTACTGGGACTGAGTCTTCAAGCATGTGGTAGTTGTGGGTTTTGATTTGTAGTTGCATACTTTTTAGTATGTTTTTGTCTTTGAGGGAAACTGTCAGGTTTGGGTAGCAGTCAAATGATACTGGACCACTGCACACACTTGACTCAATAGAACTGAGGAGTGAGTCCTCAAAGTTAATGAATCTTGCGTCTCTAAGAACAGCAAGAATAGAGGTGTTTAGACCTTCCTTTGTAAGTGGTTTGATACCGACTTGGACACAGCCGATATGGATGTATTTGTAGTTTCGATCTAGGTGTTTTTGTAAGGATTTCTGGGTGAGGAGTTGGATGGTTTCCAAAGGCTTTGAAAGCTGGATATCCCTTTCCTCGGTTTTGATTGTAAAATCCGTTTTGAAAATATCATATTTTGATTTTTTGTAAATTTGACTTTGAGAGATACTTGGAATTTTCCAATTATCTAAATGCTTTGTAAAATCTTCAAATGTAATTTCTTCACTTTGTATAATCCTCTTAGAGTCTGAGGATTCAGATGTAGAAGATGCAGAAACAGATGTAGATCTAAAAAAGTTTGAATCCATAATTAAAATGAAATTTAAACACAAAAAGCTAAAAACAGAATAAGGAATTATAGAGACTTAAATTCATAATAAGAAAAGAAATAGACACGGACTGTTGGGGGCACAACTAGATTTTGAGCAGCAGTTAATGGAGAACTTTCCTACCCACCCTCAACGCCTAATCTCGGCTAAACGGGAATTTACAGGATTTACGGCCGCTCCTACGTCGCACAGTCAAGAAATCTAACTCTCAACCCCTCACTGGTCTTCTCTCGTCTACCTCACGGGATTTCGAGCAGCAGTTAATGGAGAACTAGATTTCGTGCATTTTTCAAGCCAAAAGGCATGATGTTTTATTTGTACTGGCCGAAAGGGACTGTAAATGCAGTTTTGTAACGATCCTTTGGATCAATATGGATTTGCCAAAATCCTGATTTCATGTCAAATTTGGAAAAGATGAATGCAGAATGTAATTTTTGAAATAATTTTTTTTGTTCGGTTTCGGTCTAAGTGTTTTTGTAAAGATTTTGGGTGAGGAGTTGTGTTGCTACCCAAATTTTGACCTACTTGTTTTTATGTTTCGGAAGAAAAAGAAAAAAATAGAAAAAAGACAAAAATCCAAAAATATTTTGTTACAGGGGCAAAATTGAATAAATTGAGAATTTAACAGTCAATGCAGGGTCAAATCGCACAAATTGGAAATGAATGACCAAATTGAAACAAGCGCGCAAGCTGAGGGCTGTGTTTGGAATTTTGCCTCTTAAAACCTCTATAAATAGAGAGGTATCAGCCACAATTTAGAGGGACCAAAAAAATTACACTCATTCAAAAAAAAAACCCTAAAAAATCCTAAACCCCCTCCTCTTTCTCTCCTGTGGGGGCTGCAGCCGCCAGCCCTTTTGGGTGCAGCTGCAGCCCCGCCCCTTTTCTGCCCATTCATTCTCTTCTCCGGCCAGACCCCACTCTCCTCTCGTCCTGGCCGTCAGCCATTTGCCCAGCAGAGACTCTCACTTTCTTCTCCTTCCTCACCAAGCCTCAGCCACGATCTTCAGCCCCTTCCTCAGCCTCCAGTCGTCCCTTGCAACATCCTCACTCTCCCGTCTCTCCACAAGACAGCCCCCATCTCCACTGAATCCAGCCACCACAGCAGCCTCACTCTCTTCTCCGACCGAGCCTGCCTCTCCTCTACAACTCCAGCAGCCACCTGAAGCAGAAAAAAGGGATGCCCAAAACAAGAAGAAAAATGGCAGATCTGAAGAAAGGAGATGACGAGATGAAACATTGTGATGTTTCGGGTTGAGCCCAAAATCGCAGATCTAAAAGGAGGGAAGAGGGAGCAGAAACATTGATTTGGTTTGATTTTGTGTCTTTGTGTTTGTTTGCCTTCATTCTTGCAGGTCGCCGGAACCCCCCCCTCACCGACGAGGAAGAGAAGAAGAAGAAGACGAACGGGTCCAGAGGAGAAGAGCCCAGCTGCCTGTTGCGTTTGTTTGTATTTTGCTTTGCAGGTCATCGAGACAACCTTGCCGACGAGAGGAAGCAGAGGAGAGCAGACGAAGAAGAAGGATGGACCGAGAGGAGAGGAACCCAGCTGCTTTGTTTGTGTTGGTTTCCGTGTGTTTTCTTGCGTCGCAGGTCGCCGTGGAGGCCACCACCGGCGAGAGAAGAAGCCGATCCAGCCACCCCCCTGTTTTGCACCTCCTCCGGCGGCGCGTGGAACCACGCGCCGCCAGTGACGGTGGCGCGTGGGCAGACGCGCCACCACTGCCTCCAGACACGCTGCCACTGTCCAGAACTGTTCCAGGGTTGTTTTTTTTGCAATCGTCCTTTTATGTTCATGTCTTTATTGGAATTTATTGTATTTTTAATTGTTATTTGAAAAATGTAATGAAAAAAGACAATGTGTGTGTGAGTTGTATTTTATTTGTAAAATGTGATGAAAAAGAATAAAAAGATTGTGTGGGTGTGTTCGAAACCAATATTTCAAAAGTATAAAAATCTTTTTTGAGAAGTTATTATTCATTGCTAATATTCGGATCAATAAATCTTAAAGGTTTATACCCAAAATATTCGGGGAAATAGTATGCTATTATTCACTGTTCGGTGTTTGGATAAATAAATCTTATCCAAAATATTCGTCGGGAATAGTATGCTATTATTTACTTTTCGGTGTTTGGATAAATAAATTCTAAGAGGTTTATCCAAAATATTCGGTGGGAATGATAATCATCAATAAAATTTATAAGATTTTTTCTAAGCGGTGATCGATTTCTTTTTTTCATCTTAACATTTTTTGTGAATAAATATGACTTATTGAAGCATTTTAAATCACATCGAAATAAACAATGCAGCTTACCTCAGGTAAGGCGTATTAGGGGTGCTAATACCTTCCCTATACGCAACCAGTCCCTTACCCTTGAATCTCTGAGTAGACCAGTACAAATCGGGTGTTCCTAGCGACCCTCAACAGCCAGGTGGCGACTCCTCATCAACTCCATTCGCGAGAGCCAGGATCCCTCCCGGGACGCCGCGCGGCGACGTGCGACAGAATGGCGACTCCACTGGGGACGGTATTTTTCTGAAAAAATATTGGACTAAGCTTTGAATATTTTGATGTGAATTATTTGTTTCAATTTGTTTGAACTCTTATGTGTGTTTATTTTTAGCAAGTTTTCTTGGCATTTTTAATTCATGCATATGTATATATGTTCATGCATTGTTAGTTTATTTCAGTTATATTATTGTGGTTTGCAACTTTAAGTTAGGTGGGGAAGTAGCAGCTTACCTATGACTTGAGTCAAGGTTGAAGTTTGTGAAAACCCCAACTCTTCGCTGAGAGCTTAGATGGTAGTGATTGGTATACGTGCCATCCCATTATCTGCTAAGACCCTATATTGCCTTTACGAGGGTGATCACTGGGACAGCAAGAGACCCTGTTTAGAGCCCAAAGTAGCAAACTCATCATTTGTTGTGTAAAGGTTAGAACCAATCATTAGGGTGTGTGCTACCTTCATTCTGTTTTGCATTAAGGCAAACTCTTCTCGAGGCATTTTGAATTCAAGAATTTTGGGTGACACAGTAGCCATCACTTAGGAAATTTGCATATGCATTTTAACATGTTTTGTGTATCATACAATTGTTACATGCATGTGTCACTCCTCGAAAGACAAGTTTGTAAAAAAAAAAAAAATGCATATATATTTCAACTTGCATTCCCATAGTTGTTGTTTATCATTGCAATTATTACGATCACGTGTCCCTCCTAGAAGGTCGAGTGCGTAAAAAAAAAAAAAAGAAACATGCATATACATTTCAACATGCATTGTCACAGTTTTTGTTTAGCATGCAGTCGTTACAACCACATGTCGCTCTTTAAAGGGCAAGTTTGTCAAAAAAAAAAACTAAAAAAACCAAAAAAAAAAACATGCATATGCATTTCAACATGCATTCCCATAGTTTTGAAATAGGGGTCCCTCAATTTGTCATCCTCCGAAGGATCAAGAGTCATGGACATTTGACATTGCTGAGAAGAACTGACATTGACACAGAGCCATCATTCATGTTTCTTCTGCAAGCCAACGATAGAGTTCTCTGCTCTCTAATGAAATCAGGTGGAACATATGCCCAGATATTATCTGCAGAGTGTTAATGCAATCATCAATGGGGATTGTGGAAAATTCGGGTTTTCTTTTGAGGGAGTGCGAGTAGTCCATTTTCAGAAAGCAAGCATCAGTCAAAGAAGTCGTCATTCCATTTAAGCATTCAATTGATTTCTCTCCTATTCATGTGAAGTTTTTGCGGCACTATCAATCAAGGAGTTTTGCGGCATTGTCAATCAAGGAGTTTTATGCCGCCATGCACATTAGACCATTTTATTTTGCGAGCAAAGATAAAGCATCCCGAGTGTGGAAACTTAATATGGGATTGTTGAATCTATTTCGATATCTGAGAGGTCAAAGCATGTGCACTGCAAGATTACATTGCTTGAAGAAGCGAATTTGCCGCAAAAAGAGTCTTTTCATCGTATGATGAAATTTTTTATGATTTGCGCACTTTGGTGTTTTGACAATAGTGCTTCCGAGCTTGATTCACTTTTTATGTCCAATGAGGAGCGCGGTGGAAAAAAAGTGCCTTCTTTTTTTGCGACATAATCCAGATGAGAGAGATGAATAGTTGCAAGAATTTCAGTAATCAAGTGTGGAAGTTAATCAGCAAAAGGCAGATCAAGTTTTGTGGAGGATGTTATCGTCGGCAGTGTCAGCAATAAATCATCGCGAGCATAAGCGAGATCAATGAGCAGTGACAATACAGAAATGATTGTTTGGAAAGTCTGAGAAAAGTGTCGCATCGTCAATAATTTTCTCATGGAATCTCATCGGCTATCACTTTGTTTTGTGGTTAAATCATCAGTTCATTGAAGCATGTGTTTTCCTTGTCTTTTTGTTGTCTTGAAATCAAGAGATGTTTGCATTCTTATTTTTGACAAAATATTTTGATCAAACTCCAACATGCAAAATTCAAAGTTTTTCATTTTTGAAAATTAAAAGTATTTTGATTGCATAATTGACCCAACTTTTGTTTTAAAGACATGATGACCAATACCAGGTGACCGAACAATTTTTGAGCCCATACACTGAGTTTTTGAACCACGTCAGAGAACTAAGCTTTATTAGTATGCATATCGACATGTAATGGATTCGGTAGTTATGGACCCGCGAATCATGACTCTTGCACGTCCAAATCATTACATTGGACGAGGTCAAAATTTATCAGTTAAAACCAGCTTTGCTCGAAATGACAAAAGGCCATCTTTGTTTATTTCCTTCGCTATTCTTGAAATATGTATCCCTTGTTAACCCCAATTTGAGCCTGATATTATATTTCTTTGAAAACACCCGACATGGATCACACCCTCACACTGGGGGCAAATACAGTAGGGGCAAATAAGAGATTTGTAGTTTGAGGATACAGTGACAACATTAGAATCAATAGAAGGGGGGATGCTCAAGAATGAAAGTCCAACATGGAAGGACAGTCAAATTGAGATAGGACATGGCAAAAACCAAGAGTCAATGCTAAGGACAAGTTCAAAAAAAAAAAAGAAAAAAAAAGAAAAAAAAAGAAAAAAAGTGAAAAAAAAAGAGAATATTGAACTATACCATGTCCGTTGGTATCTGTGGTCAAACCTCACATGGGAAGAAATGTAATTAAGATTATCGAAGCTTCAAGATAAGTTACCCATCAAATGAAGATCTTGGAGATTTGTTTTGTTAGACTATATTGAGTGCAACAAGAGATGAAATAACATCAGATGAAATAACATCAGATGACAAATGATGATTCGAGTTTAGTATTTCCCTTCTAAGATTGAAATTGTCAATGAAAGGAATGACATGATTGTAGAGATTCTTAGAGCATTGGTTGATTGATAAAAAATCACGTTAAGATAATTAACGTATTTTGATGTGGTCTCTTCTACAAAGACAACAAGAGAAATTGAGTCAATGACTAGATGATGGTGATCCAAGGTCTTTGAAACCCTTAAACACTTTTTGAGCCTATGAATATCCCTTTCTTTTATAGCCATGAACCGTAGCCTCATTACATGCTTGTAAAAGTCCTTCTTGATCAAGCAAGCAATTTTAAGTGATAAGTGGCGCTCTCAAATTTGCTAGAGTTTTTCCATAAGGGTTATAATTTCATGAAAAAGTTGCAAGTTGTTATGCATATTGATAAGGTAAGTACTGAAAAATGAGACAAAATTTTCAACTGAAACCTCAAGTTTTTACTCAGCTCTAAATTGTTTTGAAAACCGCAAATTATCACTCCATCATGACATACCCCTAAAATCCGAGATTAGAATTGAAACACAGAAAACCCCATAAAAGACGATTTCAATCTCATAATGGGTCAATTACTGTTTGCGAAATACAAGACATTACAGATTTGCATGCATTGAATATCATGTATTGGATATTTGACCAAATAAATTTGATTTTCAACAAATGACATCTCTTTGATTTTATTACAAGGATTAGACTTTGGATGCACATGATTTTTTAAATTGGTGACGTAATCTCAGAACAAAAAGATTTACACACAAAGAAGACAGTGACTGGGTTTTGCAGAATCCTTGATATTGACAGTTCTTGATTTGAAAGCCCAGCAGTCAGAGGCCAGCATGTGAATCTTGATAGGAATGCAAATAATTTCACATCAGCTTGGGGGCAAAGAAGCACAAGCAAATGATTGATTTAGTGAAATTCATCAATGAGCACCAACGGATTCAACTCAGGGCAACATTGCTTAATAGAGAGTGATGGTTTGATAAACTCCAACAGTGATTGAGAATAAGATTGCATTTGAAGGGCACCTTCAAATTTCAGAAATATCACCTTACTCGCAGATTTGTTTGTCTCCAAAGATATTATTGCATGGGTGTATTTTGATAAATGTTGAAGAGTATGCATGCCATAAAAGTTGATTGTGAGATAATTGTTATGAAGCCAGTCGACTCAAGGTTCAGTCCACCGCATGACAACATCATAATTCTTTACATAGACTAAGAAGAATTTGCTTAGAAGAAATTGAGTCTACGACGAAGAGTTTCAGATTGCATGGCCGAACAGCTGCCTCAGTTCAAGGCGCAATTCATCGCATGAATGTGGGTGATGATAACATTACATCTGTTCTCACGAGCTGAGAGAAATTTACTGATGATAACATGGAGCATGCGACGATGAGTTTTGGATGCATTTCTGGACGACTTGACAATTCCATGAAGGTTTATGATGACATACGGCAGAAGAAATATGATTCAATTGATGAAAAATTGATTGACTAATTGACAACCGAAGATTAGATCAGCATTAGCAAGCTTTGCACTGATTATTAGCAAAACATACGCAAACCAAAGAGCTGTTATTGAGAGAATCCAAGAAGATGGATGGCTTGTTACACTCCTTCACGATGAATCAAGCAACACCACACTTGGGGGCAATGTTAAACTTGATAAGCACTAAGAGCAGAGATCATCGCAGATAGCCCAGAATAAGCAATGTGCTTAAGATTGGGTGAATGAATGACAACAAGCTTTGGAGACTGGGCAAAGACATCCTACGACAATGGAGCATCAGAGAAAGGGGACCTATATTTCTCAGGTAAGTATACATGCATCATCATGCATTGCATCCCCATCTTCATCATCTTTCATCTGGGTAGGTCACCCATAATAATGAGACCCCATCTAACCCGGGTAGGTCACCCGTCATAATCAGACCCGGGCAGGTCACCCGTCACCAGTGAGACCCCATCTAACCCGGGTAGGTCACCCGTCATAATCAGACCCGGGCAGGTCACCCGTCACCAGTGAGACCCCATCTAACCCGGGTAGGTCACCCGTCATAATCAGACCCGGGCAGGTCACCCGTCACCATTGAGACCCCATCTAACCCGGGTAGGTCACCCGTCATAATCAGACCCGGGCAGGTCACCCGTCACCATTGAGACCCCATCTAACCCGGGTAGGTCACCCGTCATAATCAGACCCGGGCAGGTCACCCGTCACCAGTGAGACCCCATCTAACCCGGGTAGGTCACCCGTCATAATCAGACCCGGGCAGGTCACCCGTCACCATTGAGACCCCATCTAACCCGGGTAGGTCACCCGTCATAATCAGACCCGGGCATGTCACCCGTCACCAGTGAGACCCCATCTAACCCGGGTAGGTCACCCGTCACCATTGAGACCCTCCTAACTATTCTTTCATCCGGGTAGGTCACCCGTCATAATGAGACCATCTCCACCATTCTATTTTTTTTTCTTTACAACGCTTACTATTTAAGTCTTTTGCAAGACTTTAGTCGTAAGCATTGTAAAGAGGGGGCATCTGTTGCTACCCAAATTTTGACCTACTTGTTTTTATGTTTCGGAAGAAAAAGAAAAAAATAGAAAAAAGACAAAAATCCAAAAATATTTTGTTACAGGGGCAAAATTGAATAAATTGAGAATTTAACAGTCAATGCAGGGTCAAATCGCACAAATTGGAAATGAATGACCAAATTGAAACAAGCGCGCAAGCTGAGGGCTGTGTTTGGAATTTTGCCTCTTAAAACCTCTATAAATAGAGAGGTATCAGCCACAATTTAGAGGGACCAAAAAAATTACACTCATTCAAAAAAAAAACCCTAAAAAATCCTAAACCCCCTCCTCTTTCTCTCCTGTGGGGGCTGCAGCCGCCAGCCCTTTTGGGTGCAGCTGCAGCCCCGCCCCTTTTCTGCCCATTCATTCTCTTCTCCGGCCAGACCCCACTCTCCTCTCGTCCTGGCCGTCAGCCATTTGCCCAGCAGAGACTCTCACTTTCTTCTCCTTCCTCACCAAGCCTCAGCCACGATCTTCAGCCCCTTCCTCAGCCTCCAGTCGTCCCTTGCAACATCCTCACTCTCCCGTCTCTCCACAAGACAGCCCCCATCTCCACTGAATCCAGCCACCACAGCAGCCTCACTCTCTTCTCCGACCGAGCCTGCCTCTCCTCTACAACTCCAGCAGCCACCTGAAGCAGAAAAAAGGGATGCCCAAAACAAGAAGAAAAATGGCAGATCTGAAGAAAGGAGATGACGAGATGAAACATTGTGATGTTTCGGGTTGAGCCCAAAATCGCAGATCTAAAAGGAGGGAAGAGGGAGCAGAAACATTGATTTGGTTTGATTTTGTGTCTTTGTGTTTGTTTGCCTTCATTCTTGCAGGTCGCCGGAACCCCCCCCTCACCGACGAGGAAGAGAAGAAGAAGAAGACGAACGGGTCCAGAGGAGAAGAGCCCAGCTGCCTGTTGCGTTTGTTTGTATTTTGCTTTGCAGGTCATCGAGACAACCTTGCCGACGAGAGGAAGCAGAGGAGAGCAGACGAAGAAGAAGGATGGACCGAGAGGAGAGGAACCCAGCTGCTTTGTTTGTGTTGGTTTCCGTGTGTTTTCTTGCGTCGCAGGTCGCCGTGGAGGCCACCACCGGCGAGAGAAGAAGCCGATCCAGCCACCCCCCTGTTTTGCACCTCCTCCGGCGGCGCGTGGAACCACGCGCCGCCAGTGACGGTGGCGCGTGGGCAGACGCGCCACCACTGCCTCCAGACACGCTGCCACTGTCCAGAACTGTTCCAGGGTTGTTTTTTTTGCAATCGTCCTTTTATGTTCATGTCTTTATTGGAATTTATTGTATTTTTAATTGTTATTTGAAAAATGTAATGAAAAAAGACAATGTGTGTGTGAGTTGTATTTTATTTGTAAAATGTGATGAAAAAGAATAAAAAGATTGTGTGGGTGTGTTCGAAACCAATATTTCAAAAGTATAAAAATCTTTTTTGAGAAGTTATTATTCATTGCTAATATTCGGATCAATAAATCTTAAAGGTTTATACCCAAAATATTCGGGGAAATAGTATGCTATTATTCACTGTTCGGTGTTTGGATAAATAAATCTTATCCAAAATATTCGTCGGGAATAGTATGCTATTATTTACTTTTCGGTGTTTGGATAAATAAATTCTAAGAGGTTTATCCAAAATATTCGGTGGGAATGATAATCATCAATAAAATTTATAAGATTTTTTCTAAGCGGTGATCGATTTCTTTTTTTCATCTTAACATTTTTTGTGAATAAATATGACTTATTGAAGCATTTTAAATCACATCGAAATAAACAATGCAGCTTACCTCAGGTAAGGCGTATTAGGGGTGCTAATACCTTCCCTATACGCAACCAGTCCCTTACCCTTGAATCTCTGAGTAGACCAGTACAAATCGGGTGTTCCTAGCGACCCTCAACAGCCAGGTGGCGACTCCTCATCAACTCCATTCGCGAGAGCCAGGATCCCTCCCGGGACGCCGCGCGGCGACGTGCGACAAGTTGGATGGTTTCAAATGGTTTTGTAAGTTGAATATCCCTTTCCTCAATTTTGATTGTAAAATCTGTTTTGAGAATGTCATATTTGGATTTTGCATAAATCTGGTTTTGTGAAATTTTTGGAATTTTCAATCATCTATATGTTTTGTAAAATCTTCAATTGTAATTTCCTCATTTTGTACCATCCTCCTACTCTTAGAGGTCTCAGTTGTAGAGGAAGCCGAAACAGAGGTAGATTTAAAGAAATTTCAATTCATAGTTTGAAAAGATAAACTAAATCCTGGGTCGCATGTTATAAGGATTTACTGCCCTGTCGCTGTACATTGCTAAAGGGGTCTTACACCTTACAGTAGCGTTCACCTATTCACTAATAGTCTCTTCTCTATTTAAGAACTCTTCAGTCTTTGCTCACTATTCCTACCCAGATCCCAATTGGCTCTAATACCAAAATGGATGAGAGAGTGCACAAGATGAATGAAGATACAGAGAAAGACTGCTGCATAGGCTAGACTCGATTGAACTCAGGAGTGAGTCTTGAAAGTTTTGGAATCTTGCATCTCGTAAGACAACAAGAATGGAAGTGTTTAAACCTTCTTTTGTAAGGGGTTTAATACCGAGTTGGACTAAGCCGATATGGATGTATTTGTAGTTTTGGTCAGGAAAGACATTACCCTTCCTGATAACTGGAGGCAAGATGCCAAAACAGTCATCTTCATTGTCGTTTGCCAAGAAGATGACAGGGGAAGAGACGGACCCCGAAGAACTAGAGTTTGATGAGACTGATTCATCGTCTTTCTTTGGAGCTACGCTCTGCAAGATCTGAAGGTATTCTTCATGAGTCTGTGCTGATGCTAGGAGGACAGTAGATTTAGCTCTTTGGGCCAAAAACAGGGATTGTTGGCTTTGATGAATGGCTGGAAGGATCTTCTTGGATTTGAACCATCCTTCAACTGCAGACAGGGAACACTAGTGCTCTTTTTTGAATGCATCCCACCATTTTACTTTGAATTTTCGGACCAAGACTGGAGATCCATTTTGTAAGTTGTAAGCATAAAACCACGAACATACCTTGGGCGGAAAGAACTTGGCACAAAAAAGGGTGATCGGCCGAAATCTTCTTTCAGAGGGAATGGGTTGGTAGGCTGTTTTGTAGAAATTATAACCTTCTTCAACTGATGGATGGTCTGGACAATCAACCAGTCTCGTCCAAATCCAGTTCTTCAGGCTTTGTTTCGTCTAAAACGCCATTTACCTAGGAAATGATAATCGAGATGATTGTTATGGTATCCTATCACCAGTCAAACATTGACCCTACAAAGACTATCGGCATAAAAGGACAAAGCTTGTGGCCCCTGCCACTTACAAAAGTTGTCCCCCACTTATGCAATTAAACAAAAGTATTTTGGGTGAAAGATTCCTCCAAACAAGGGTGGTCCCTACCACTTCAAAAGGTGTCCCCCACTCTAGAGTAATCATTACAAACAACAAAACAACTTTTGAGTTTACTATCCAGGAATTCGAGGCTGCCCTCTCTCTTCTGATCTCCTTCTATATAAGGAGAATTCATTTTCTTTTGTAAGGGGAACAATTTTTGGTAGCAGGAGAATACAATCTATTGTATTAAACCAGAAATTTCCAATCCAAATCCCTGTAAACACAATCTTGTCATCCAAATCTCCATTAGTTAATCTTGTAATCCAAATCTCCATTAGTTTAATCTCTTTATCTACATTTCAAGTAATCCAAATTTCAAGGTTCATTTCTTCAAAACTTTTAATGTTTTATATTCTGTATTTATTTTAATTCAAAGATAAGTATGCTCTGTGTCTGATCAAGGATCCTAACATTATTGGTCTTGCCTTGTTCTTACGCAACAGAAATCCATATTGTTCTTCATTTGCACTTCCATATAGCTAATTCTTCCGCCTCTAAGCTGTAAATTGGTATATGTAGATATATATATATATATATATCTTAAAATTTTAGAGCTTACATAGAACTAAGCGGGAGTCCTCTTATCTGGATAAGTTCTTTGTAAACCTAAATCTTAAGTATCCTGTAACCCTTACCGTTTACAGTAATCCAAAGTTATCTTTTATCTTCCAAAGATTTATTTTTATTCTAAGTTTTACTTCTTTTTGCATTTACATTTTAAGTATGCTCTGTGCTTAAACGAGGATCCTGATATACATCTATCTTGCCTTGTTCCTGCACATCAGAAATCATACTGTTCAAAGATCAGTATATCGGCTGGAAACCATTGACCCGCGCTTGGCGCATTCTCTGGTAAAACAACGCCACGTACTGTCTTGCATACATATAGCTAGTTTCAATTCCGCATCCAAGCTGTGTTATGGTATCAGAGCCTTTAGTGAATAGTGAATAGTGAATAGTGAATAATGATTTTTATGAATAGTATTACAGAGAAGTCTAGTGAGGGAGTAGAGAGTTAAGTCTTTTCACTGTGCGACGTTTGGGCGGCCGTAAATCCCGTAAGTCCCGTTTAGCCGAGGAAGGCGTTAGGGTGGGTTGGAAAGTTCCCTATTTACTGCTGGTTAAGACTTAGTTGTGCCTCTCAACAGTCTAGATTTTTTTTGTTAAAACTATGAATTTAGATTTCTATTAATCTTTTCTTATTTACTATTCGCTCTTTTGTTATTTTCAGCTTATGCAATTTAAATTGTGATTATCTGTGTTTATTTTTGTTATTATGGATTCTGCATTTCATAGATCTACATCCATTTCTGCATCATCTACCTCTGAATCCTCAGAATCTAGGAGGATTATACAAAGTGAAGAAATTACATTTGAAGATTTTACAAAGCATTTAGATAATTGGAAAATTCCAAGTATCTCTCAAAGCCAAATTTACAAAAAATCAAAGTATGATATTTTCAAAACGGATTTTACCATAAAAACCGAAGAAAGAGATATCCAGCTTACAAAGCCCTTTGAAACCATACAACTCCTTACCCAAAAATCCTTACAAAAACACCTAGACAGAAACTACAAATACATTCATATCGGCTGTGTTCAAGTCGGGATCAAACCACTTACAAAGGAAGGCCTAAATACCTCTGTTCTTGCTGTTCTTAGAGACGCAAGATTCATCAACTTTGAAGATTCCCTCCTCAGCTCCATTGAATCAAGTTTGTGCAATGGTCCATTATCATTTGACTGTTACCCAAACCTGACAGTTTCTCTCAAAGACAAAAACATACTGAAAAATATGCAACTACAAATCAAAACCCATAACTACCACATGCTACAAGATTCAATCCCAGTAGCTCTCATTTTCAAAATCCATTACAAAGCAATGCATTCAGCTTTTGCTTCCAAACACCTACAACATTCCAACAAAGGAACAACCCTTCTTTTACAAACAGATCTCTCCAAAGCAAACATTGTGGTTCCAAAAGCCATCCAATGGAAAGAAATAACCCTTCCAGACGAATGGATCCTTCAAGAAACACCACCTCCACAACCCATACCACAACCTCAACCAAATGTCCAAATCCGAAACATCACACAGTACAACGATGGAAGAGTCAAACTCTCTTTCCACCGCCATTCTACAAGTTCCAGATATACAGAAGCATCTTCTTCTTCCAGCACAATAGATCTTGGAAGAATGTCCAGAATACCTTCTGTCATCAACCTACCATACATACCATCTACAAATCCACCAAGACATTCTACATCAGACATACCCTCTACAAACCTACATCATGCAGACTATACTACAAATATACCCACTCCGGTCTACATCCCTGAAGAAGAACAATCCTTACCAGGATCTCCAACCAGTATAACCTCCTCAGCCATGCCTAACAATGAGCTGTTGACCCTTACTTCGGAGAATTTTGTTCTTAATAAATCATTTTTCAAAGCAGATTTCTTCAGTGACCAGAACACTGAAAAAAGAAATTGGTTTTTTAAAACTTTCACTTCCGAAAGAAGTAAAGTACAGACTGCATTCTATGATTATATTACATTGCATCAATCTAACATGCTTTTCTTTGATTGGTTTGAATTGCTTTATGCACCTGTTCATAACATTGCATATCCATTCGCATCTACAAAGCATGCATGTCCTGTTACTACCAGATCCAAAGCCTCTACATGGAACCTCTCCAGTGGACAGACAATTGAGTCTGACCATCCACCAATGAGAAACCTCCAAATAGAACACCGAAATGGTCCAATAGAAGCATCACCTTACAAATTACCAAATGAAGATACCCTTACAAATACCAAAAACATTATCCTACAAAACAACTTCACCAATACAAACCTTGGTACTTTGAGCAAACAGCTCACTCGTGTTGAGAAACACCTTAACCGAGCCAGTACTAGTACAGCTGGCACCACCATTACAAAACCTTCAATTGAACCCAAACTGAAAAACCCAGTCTTTAAACCTTTTCAGGTCACAAAGACAAGCCTCTTACAAATCAGGGAAAACCAAACAGATTTCCTGAAACAAATCTCATCCCAACTACAAAACCTTGACGGACCTTCATTAACCGTTCAAGATACACCCCAAGTATCCGCATCTGAAACCAATGTGAATGCTTTACAAAATAACCCTGATCAATCTTCCTCTGAAAATGAAAATGCTTTCCAAAGTACCCAGCCAGAACTAAACAGATTAACCTGACAACAACCCAAAGCAACCTTAGCTCCAGACATTACCATGTCCTCTGAGCCAAACATCCTCAATCAACACAAATACAACGCGTCATCGCTCTATGAATGGAACATAGATGGAATGTCAGAATACAACATTCTGAACACTCTACAGCAGATGACTATGGCAGCCAATGCTTACAAAACTCAGACAGGTACACCTGACAGAGCGATTGCTGAACTCCTTATAGCAGGCTTCTCAGGCCAGCTCAAAGGATGGTGGGATTATCATCTCACTGAAGCAGATCATCTTCATATCTTGAATGCCATTCAGCAATATGAAGATAAAACTCCTGTCCTAGACTCATCAGGGAATACATTCCAAGATGCAGTCGCATGCCTCATCCTGACAATCTCCTTACATTTCATTGGAGACCCGTCTCACCTGAAAGACAAGAATGCTGAACTTCTGTCCAACCTTCGGTGCAAGAAGTTAAGTGACTTTCAGTGGTACAAAAATACCTTCATGACCCGAGTCATGTTAAGGGAAGATTCCAACCAGCCATTCTGGAAAGAAAAGTTCCTTGCAGGTTTACCTATTCTCTTAGGAGAAAAGGTTCGCAACAAAATCAAGGACACTTTCAGTACAAAGCTCATTCCATATGACCAACTTACATATGGTGAACTCGTCAGTTTCACCCAGAAAGAAGGTCTTCAAATCTGTCAAGATTTGAAATTACAAAAGCATTTAAAGTGGGAGATGAAGAGAACCAAACAAGAGTTAGGTTCATTTTGTCACCAGTTTGACATTTCCACCTCCAAACCATCCTGCAGTGGAAACTGTTCAAAAACCAAATACCACCATGACTCAAAACCACCCTACAAAAGATCATCCCACAAATACCGCAAACACTACCAAGCCAAATACCACTCCAAAGAACCCGAGCAACCTTACTACAAAAAACCCTACAGAAGATTCACCAAACATACCAAAAAGCCTTTTCATTCAAATAAACCATTTGATTGGAAAAATGCTACATGTTTCAAGTGTCACCAGAAAGGTCACACTTCAAAGTTCTGTACTGTACAGAAAAAATTACATGAACTCAATATTGATGAAGATACCATCAATATGTTACAAAATCTGTATCTTGAAGCCTCGGATACAGACTCCTCTTCCTTAGAAATCTCTGAAGAAGAATTCCAAGTGGATGAGTTAGCAGATTCCAGTGCTACCTCAGACACTTCAAAGTCCAATGAAGTTAGTGTCCTCACCCAGGACCAAGAATTCATCCTTGAGGCCATCAAGCGTCTTGATGATCCTCAATTACAAAGAGTTTACTTGGATAATTTGTTGAAAAACTTCAACAAGGCAGAACAGTCCTCAGTAAACCCCTATCCTCCACCTCGTACTATGTTGCCATCAACTAGTACCAATACTTATGATCTCACAAAGATCTTAAGTAAAAAGAAATCCCAACCTTCCATTACAATCCCAGAGCTACATTCCAAGATCAAAACCCTCAAAACTGAGTTACAAAGCCTCAAACAAGCCCAACAGAAAGATTCTGCCATACTACAGAACCTTTTATCCAAAGTTGAAAACCAGTCAGACTCTGATTCTGAACCTGAATCAATAGACCCTAACCTTCATGCATTACATGACACCAATTTGGAACAAATTGATACTGCATTTTTAGATGTGTTATCACAAATTTCTTCTAAAAAATACATTGTTAAATTATCATTAGTCTTTTCTGATGATTTCAAATTAGATACTATTGCCTTGTTTGATACTGGTGCAGATTTAAACTGCATAAAAGAAGGCGTAGTTCCAAAGCGATTTTTACAAAATACAAATGAGAAATTGTCAGCTGCAAATAGCTCCAAGCTAGACATTGCAGGTAAAACACAGGCTTCTGTGTTGAACAATGGCGTTTCTGTTACAACATTTTTTGTTGCTACAAAGGACATAAATCATACCATCATTCTAGGTACTCCATTCATTGACTTGCTTACTCCATATAAAGTACGTCATGACTGCATCACATCTAGAATTAATGGCATTAAGCTAAAATTTCCATTCCTAGAACAATCTAAGGTTAGGAATTTAAACTTAATCAAAGCATGTTCCATACATACATACCAAATCAATGCTCTCATACATGGAAAAACATATCATTTACATGACTTACAAAACCATGTTTCATTCTGTCGCATTGACAAACAACTGCAAGATTCTTCCTTGAAGAAAAGGATTGCAGATTTACAAAGTAAGATTGAGCAAGAACTTTGCTCAGACTTACCAACAGCTTTCTGGAGAAGGAAACATGTTGTTGATCTTCCATATGAAGATACTTTTTCAGAAAAACAAATACCTACCAAAGCTAGACCTATACAAATGAATGCTGAGTTAGAACAGCATTGTAGACTAGAGATTCAGGATCTCGAATCTAAAGGTCTAATTACAAAGTCCAGATCACCATGGTCTTGTGCCGCATTTTATGTGAACAAAAACTCAGAAATTGAGCGAGGCACACCTAGGCTAGTGATCAACTACAAACCCCTGAATTCTGCTCTTAAGTGGATCAGGTACCCAATCCCCAACAAAAAAGATTTACTGCAGAAATTACATGCTGCATTTATCTTCTCAAAGTTTGATATGAAGTCTGGTTTCTGGCAAATCCAGATAGACCCAAAGGACCGATACAAAACTGCATTTACTGTTCCCTTCGGCCAGTACGAATGGAATGTCATGCCTTTTGGCCTAAAAAATGCACCATCTGAATTTCAAAGAATTATGAATGACATTTTAAATGCATACTCTACATTCTGTATTGTTTACATTGATGATGTTCTCATATTTTCCCATTCCATTGATCAACATTTCAAACACCTACATACTTTCTTACATGCTGCTAAACAAAATGGTTTAGTAATTTCTAAGTCAAAGATTTCTTTATTTCAAACTCGTGTTCGTTTCCTAGGACATTACATATCCCAAGGTACAGTAACACCAATTGAGAGATCTTTAGAATTTACTACAGAGTTTCCTGATAGGATTACTGACAAAACCCAGTTACAAAGGTTTTTAGGTAGTCTAAATTATGTTCTAGACTTTTATCCAAACCTTATCAGAATTGCAAAGCCCTTGCATGATAGGTTGAAGAAAAGCCCAGAACCATGGTCCGACATCCATACCCAAGTAGTTAGAACCATCAAAACCCAAGTCCAAAGTATTCCATTACTGCACCTAGCAGACCCATCAGCCCCTAAGATTGTCGAGACAGATGCCTCAGACATAGGATTCGGTGGAATTCTCAAACAAGTGCATAATTCCAAAGAAACCATCATTGCATATACATCTGCACACTGGAACGATTGTCAGAAAAATTATTCCACTGTCAAGAAAGAGATTCTTTCTATTGTCTTATGCATTACAAAGTTTCAAAGTGATTTGTTAAATCAAAAATTCCTTTTACGTGTCGACTGTAAGAGTGCAAAGGAAGTTTTACAAAAAGATGTTCAAAATCTTGCATCAAAACAGATTTTTGCCAGATGGCAAGCAATCCTGTCGATTTTTGATTTTGACATTGTCTATATAAAGGGTGATACAAACTCCATTCCAGATTACCTCACCCGAGAATTCTTACAAAACAAACCCTCTGGTTCTAATGCCTCCCAGACCTCAGAGAGATAAGGGGAAAGCCCCTGCAAAACCTACAAAGACCCAAACACCAAAGAACCCAGTTCTGACTTCTCCAAAACTTTTAGCAGATGCTGTTAAAGATATCAAAAATACAAAGTCCTGGTACGACAAAGTTACCCAGGAAGAGGACGACTACTCGTCTTTAAAAAATGCAAAGATTGAAGACATTTCCAATGAAATTGTCATCAGAATTTCAAAGAATCCTGGCCTCCTTGAAGCCATCAACAAAGGTTACAGAGACTTTGCCAGTGACTCCCAGTCACTCTCAGGTAGTATCTCTAAACCTCTTTCAAAAACACAAGCAGGATCTTCCTCTCCAAAACCCCTGCTTTCCTTACAAAATCAAATTCAAGTTTCTTCAAATTTTTCCAAAGCAAAATCAAAATATTTTGAAAAATCAAAAATTCAGAATATTTGGACAATTGAAGATGGTTTTCCAGACCATAACGTCCATGCCACAACTGCAAGTATTTTTCCAAAGAATTTTCATTTCAAATCATGGGACATTTCCAAGTCTCAAAGTTTTTATGAAAATATTTTACAAGTAACAGGATCGGTTACATTCAAACATTTCTTCAAACACCCTTCCCATCCAGATCCTGCATACTCAACTTGCACCATCCAAAGAATCATATCACCTGACAAATGGAGTAGATCCCTTCCCTTTACTCCTATCCTTTTCCCCACAGACATACAAAAACAGAACCCTCATTTCCCCTCTTATACATATTGGGACTATGAACAGGCCTGGTTTAATGCTTTCCTCATCCAAAACCAAGGAAATAGCCATTCATGGTTATTTTTCTTTAACACATCAATTGATACATCCTCCCTTCCTCACTGGTTCCAACATTGGTGGGATATGTTTGGTTGTATTCCTGAACTTCTTCATGGTCATCCTTCAGTAGAAGAAGGATTTAAATTTTTCAAAGAAGCTTATAGGCCTATCCCCTCAGAAAGGCATTTTAAGCCAATTACAATGTTCTGTGCCAAGTTCTTCCTTCCATGGGTTTGTTCTTGGTATTATGATTACAGTTCCATAAATGGTTCAGTCATCCTGATCCGGAGATTCAGAGTTAAATGGTGGGATGCCTTCAGAAAAGAACCTCAATGTTCCCTGAAAGCAGTAGAAGATTGGTTCAAAAACCAAAAACTTCTTCCAGCCATTTCCCAGAACTCCCAGAGCCAATTTTTAGCTCAAAAAGCCAAAATTGCAGCTCTCCTTGCCTCTGCTCAGACCCAAGAAGACTATGACAAAGTTCTTCAAAGTCTAGCTCCTAACAAAGAAGACGAATCCGTCTCCTCCAACGCCAGCTCATCCAGCTCAACCTCCTCTCCTGTCATTTCCCTTGGAAACGACAATGAAGATGACTGTTATGGCATCCTGCCACCAGTCAATCATGCCTCCAAAGATGTCATCTAAAGAAGATAAAGTGTGGCCCCTGCCACTGACAAAAGATGTCTTCCATCATGACAAAATGACAAAGTAACTTTGGGTGCCAGATTCATTCAGACAAAGCGTGGTCCCCTCCACTACTGAAAAGATGTCTGCCATCCAGAGTTTTACCCACAAAGAGACAGAAGACCTTTCGGCTCTACTGTTTTTAGTATCCAAAGCTTGTAAAAAGTACTCTCTGCGAACTCTATATAAGCAGAGTTACTCTTTCATTTCAAAGCATCTTAAAATTTTAGAGCTTACATAGAACTAAGCGGGAGTCCTCTTATCTGGATAAGTTCTTTGTAAACCTAAATCTTAAGTATCCTGTAAACCTTACCGTTTACAGTAATCCAAAGTTATCTTTTATCTTCCAAATATTTATTTTTATTCTAAGTTTTACTTCTTTTTGCATTTACATTTTAAGTATGCTCTGTGCTTAAACGAGGATCCTGATATACATCTATCTTGCCTTGTTCCTGCACATCAGAAATCATACTGTTCAAAGATCAGTATATCGGCTGGAAACCATTGACCCGCGCTTGGCGCATTCTCTGGTAAAACAACGCCACGTACTGTCTTGCATACATATAGCTAGTTTCAATTCCGCCCTTAGGTTGATAGTGAATAGTGAATAGTGATTTTTATGAATAGTAGGAACAGAGAAGTCTAGTGAGGGAGTAGAGAGTTAAGTCTTTTCACTGTGCGACGTTTGGGCGGCCGTAAATCCCGTAAGTCCCGTTTAGCCGAGGAAGGCGTTAGGGTGGGTTGGAAAGTTCCCTATTTACTGCTGGTTAAGACTTAGTTGTGCCTCTCAACAGTCTAGATTGTTTTTGTTAAAACTATGAATTTAGATTTCTATTAATCTTTTCTTATTTACTATTCGCTCTTTTGTTATTTTCAGCTTATGCAATTTAAATTGTGATTATCTGTGTTTATTTTTGTTATTATGGATTCTGCATTTCATAGATCTACATCCATTTCTGCATCATCTACCTCTGAATCCTCAGAATCTAGGAGGATTATACAAAGTGAAGAAATTACATTTGAAGATTTTACAAAGCATTTAGATAATTGGAAAATTCCAAGTATCTCTCAAAGCCAAATTTACAAAAAATCAAAGTATGATATTTTCAAAACGGATTTTACCATAAAAACCGAAGAAAGAGATATCCAGCTTACAAAGCCCTTTGAAACCATACAACTCCTTACCCAAAAATCCTTACAAAAACACCTAGACAGAAACTACAAATACATTCATATCGGCTGTGTTCAAGTCGGGATCAAGCCACTTACAAAGGAAGGTCTAAATACCTATGTTCTTGCAGTTCTTAGAGACGCAAGATTCATCAACTTTGAAGATTCCCTCCTCAGCTCCATTGAATCAAGTTTGTGCAATGGTCCATTATCATTTGACTGTTACCCAAACCTGACAGTTTCTCTCAAAGACAAAAACATACTGAAAAGTATGCAACTACAAATCAAAACCCATAACTACCACATGCTACAAGATTCAATCCCAGTAGCTCTCATTTTCAAAATCCATTACAAAGCAATGCATTCAGCTTTTGCTTCCAAACACCTACAACATTCCAACAAAGGAACAACCCTTCTTTTACAAACAGATCTCTCCAAAGCAAACATTGTGGTTCCAAAAGCCATCCAATGGAAAGAAATAACCCTTCCAGACGAATGGATCCTTCAAGAAACACCACCTCCACAACCCATACCACAACCTCAACCAAATGTCCAAATCCAAAACATCACACAGTACAACGATGGAAGAGTCAAACTCTCTTTCCACCGCCATTCTACAAGTTCCAGATATACAGAAGCATCTTCTTATTCCAGCACAATAGATCTTGGAAGAATGTCCAGAATACCTTCTGTCATCAACCTACCATACATACCATCTACAAATCCACCAAGACATTCTACATCAGACATACCCTCTACAAACCTACATCATGCAGACTATACTACAAATATACCCACTCCGGTCTACATCCCTGAAGAAGAACAATCCTTACCAGGATCTCCAACCAGTATAACCTCCTCAGCCATGCCCAACAACGAGCTGTTGACTATTACTTCGGAGAATTTTGTTCTTGACAAATCATTTTTTAAAGAAGATTTCTTCAGTGATCAGAATACTGAGAGAAGAAATTGGTTTTTCAAATCTTTTACTTCTGAAAGAAGTAATATACAAACTGCATTCTATGATTACATTGTATTACATCAATCATCCATGCTTTTCTTTGATTGGTTCGAATTACATTATGCACATGCTCATAACATTGCATATCCATTTACATCTGCAAAGCATGCATGTCCAGTTACAACCAGATCCAAAGCCTCTACTTGGAATCTCTCCAGCGGACAGACAATTGAGTCTGACCATCCACCAATGAGAAACCTCCAAATAGAACACCGAAATAGTCCAATAGAAGCATCACCTTACAAATTACCAAATGAGGATACCCTTACAAATACCAAAAACATCATCCTACAAAACAACTTCACCAATAAAAACCTTGGCACTTTGAGCAAACAGCTCACCCGTGTTGAGAAACACCTTAACCGAGCCAGTACTAGTACAGCTGGCACCACCATTACAAAACCTTCAGTTGAACCCAAACTGAAAAACCCGGTCTTTAAACCTTTTCAGGTAACAAAGACAAGCCTCTTACAAATCAGGGAAAACCAAACAGATTTCCTGAAACAAATCTCATCCCAACTACAAAACCTTGACGGACCTTCATTAACCGTTCAAGATACACCTCAAGTATCCACATCTGAAACCAATGTGAATGCTTTACAAAATAACCCTGACCAATCTTCCTCTGAAGATGAAAATGCTTTCCAAAGTACCCAGCCAGAACTAAATAGATTAACCTGGCAACAACCCAAAGCAACCTTAGCTCCAGACATTACCATGTCCTCTGAGCCAAACATCCTCAATCAACACAAATACAACGCGTCATCACTCTATGAATGGAACATAGATGGAATGTCAGAATACAACATTCTGAACACTCTACAGCAGATGACTATGGCAACCAATGCTTACAAAACTCAGACAGGTACACCTGACAGAGCGATTGCTGAGCTCCTTATAGCAGGCTTCTCAGGCCAGATCAAAGGATGGTGGGATTATCATCTCACTGAAGCAGATCATCTTCATATCTTGAATGCCATTCAGCAATATGAAGATAAAACTCCTGTCCTAGACTCATCAGGGAATACATTCCAAGATGCAGTCGCATGCCTCATCCTGACAATCTCCTTACATTTCATTGGAGACCCGTCTCACCTGAAAGACAAGAATGCTGAACTTCTGTCCAACCTTCGGTGCAAGAAGTTAAGTGACTTTCAGTGGTACAAAAATACCTTCATGACCCGAGTCATGTTAAGGGAAGATTCCAACCAGCCATTCTGGAAAGAAAAGTTCCTTGCAGGTTTACCTATTCTCTTAGGAGAAAAGGTTCGCAACAAAATCAAGGACACTTTCAGTACAAAGCTCATTCCATATGACCAACTTACATATGGTGAACTCGTCAGTTTCACCCAGAAAGAAGGTCTTCAAATCTGTCAAGATTTGAAATTACAAAACCATTTGAAGTGGGAGATGAAGAGAACCAAACAAGAGTTAGGTTCATTTTGTCACCAGTTCGACATTTCCACCTCCAAACCATCCTGCAGTGGAAGATGTTCAAAGTCCAAACACCATCAAGAATCCAAACCACCATACAAAAAATCATCTCACAAATACCGCAAACACTACCACTCCAAAGAATCCAAGCAACCCTACTACAAAAAACCCTACAGAAGATTAACCAAACATACCAAAAAGCCTTTTCATTCAAATAAACCATTTGATTGGAAAAATGCTACATGTTTCAAGTGTCACTAGAAAGGTCACACTTCAAAGTTCTGTACTATACAGAAAAAATTACATGAACTCAATATTGATGAAGATACCATCAATATGTTACAAAATCTGTATCTTGAAGCCTCGGATACAGACTCCTCTTCCTCAGAAATCTCTGAAGAAGAATTCCAAGTGGATGAGTTAGCAGATTCCAGTGCTACCTCAGACACTTCAAAGTCCAATGAAGTTAGTGTCCTCACCCAGGACCAAGAATTCATCATTCTAGGTACTCCATTAATTGACTTGCTTACTCCATATAAAGTACGTCATGATTGCATTACATATTTATTTTTATTGGTCCTGGGTGAGGACACTAACTTCATTGGACTTTGAAGTGTCTGAGGTAGCACTGGAATCTGCTAACTCATCCACTTGGAATTCTTCTTCAGAGATTTCTGAGGAAGAGGAGTCTGTATCCGAGGCTTCAAGATACAGATTTTGTAACATATTGATGGTATCTTCATCAATATTGAGTTCATGTAATTTTTTCTGTACAGTACATAACTTTGAAGTGTGACCTTTCTGGTGACACTTGAAACATGTAGCATTTTTCCAATCAAATGGTTTATTTGAATGAAAAGGCTTTTTGGTATGTTTGGTGAATCTTCTGTAGGGTTTTTTGTAGTAAGGTTGCTCGGGTTCTTTGGAGTGGTATTTGGCTTGGTAGTGTTTGCGGTATTTGTGGGATGATCTTTTGTAGGGTGGTTTTGAGTCATGGTGGTATTTGGTTTTTGAACAGTTTCCACTGCAGGATGGTTTGGAGGTGGAAATGTCAAACTGGTGACAAAATGAACCTAACTCTTGTTTGGTTCTCTTCATCTCCCACTTTAAATGCTTTTGTAATTTCAAATCTTGACAGATTTGAAGACCTTCTTTCTGGGTGAAACTGACGAGTTCACCATATGTAAGTTGGTCATATGGAATGAGCTTTGTACTGAAAGTGTCCTTGATTTTGTTGCGAACCTTTTCTCCTAAGAGAATAGGTAAACCTGCAAGGAACTTTTCTTTCCAGAATGGCTGGTTGGAATCTTCCCTTAACATGACTCGGGTCATGAAGGTATTTTTGTACCACTGAAAGTCACTTAACTTCTTGCACCGAAGGTTGGACAGAAGCTCAGCATTTTTGTCTTTCAGGTGAGACGGGTCTCCAATGAAATGTAAGGAGATCGTCAGGATGAGGCATGCGACTGCATCTTGGACTGTATTCCCTGATGAGTCTAGGACAGGAGTTTTATCTTCATATTGCTGAATGGCATTCAAGATATGAAGATGATCTGCTTCAGTGAGATGATAATCCCACCATCCTTTGAGCTGGCCTGAGAAGCCTGCTATAAGGAGCTCAGCAATCGCTCTGTCAGGTGTACCTGTCTGAGTTTTGTAAGCATTGGCTGCCATAGTCATCTGCTGTAGAGTGTTCAGAATGTTGTATTCTGACATTCCATCTATGTTCCATTCATAGAGCGATGACGCGTTGTATTTGTGTTGATTGAGGATGTTTGGCTCAGAGGACATGGTAATGTCTGGAGCTAAGGTTGCTTTGGGTTGTTGTCAGGTTAATCTGTTTAGTTCTGGCTGGGTACTTTGGAAAGCATTTTCATTTTCAGAGGAAGATTGATCAGGGTTATTTTGTAAAGCATTCACATTGGTTTCAGATGCGGATACTTGGGGTGTATCTTGAAGGGTAAATGAAGGTCCGTCAAGGTTTTGTAGTTGGGATGAGATTTGTTTCAGGAAATCTGTTTGGTTTTCCCTGATTTGTAAGAGGCTTGTCTTTGTGACCTGAAAAGGTTTAAAGACTGGGTTTTTCAGTTTGGGTTCAATTGAAGGTTTTGTAATGGTGGTGCCAGCTGTACTAGTACTGGCTCGGTTAAGGTGTTTCTCAACACGAGTGAGCTGTTTGCTCAAAGTACCAAGGTTTGTATTGGTGAAGTTGTTTTGTAGGATAATGTTTTTGGTATTTGTAAGGGTATCTTCATTTGGTAATTTGTAAGGTGATGCTTCTATTGGACCATTTCGGTGTTCTATTTGGAGGTTTCTCATTGGTGGATGGTCAGACTCAATTGTTTGTCCACTGGAGAGGTTCCATGTAGAGGCTTTGGATCTGGTAGTAACAGGACATGCATGCTTTGTAGATGCGAATGGATATGCAATGTTATGAACAGGTGCATAAAGCAATTCAAACCAATCAAAGAAAAGCATGTTAGATTGATGCAATGTAATATAATCATAGAATGCAGTCTGTACTTTACTTCTTTCGGAAGTGAAAGTTTTAAAAAACCAATTTCTTTTTTCAGTGTTCTGGTCACTGAAGAAATCTGCTTTGAAAAATGATTTATTAAGAACAAAATTCTCCGAAGTAAGGGTCAACAGCTCATTGTTAGGCATGGCTGAGGAGGTTATACTGGTTGGAGATCCTGGTAAGGATTGTTCTTCTTCAGGGATGTAGACCGGAGTGGGTATATTTGTAGTATAGTCTGCATGATGTAGGTTTGTAGAGGGTATGTCTGATGTAGAATGTCTTGGTGGATTTGTAGATGGTATGTATGGTAGGTTGATGACAGAAGGTATTCTGGACATTCTTCCAAGATCTATTATGCTGGAAGAAGAAGATGCTTCTGTATATCTGGAACTTGTAGAATGGCGGTGGAAAGAGAGTTTGACTCTTCCATCGTTGTACTGTGTGATGTTTCGGATTTGGACATTTGGTTGAGGTTGTGGTATGGGTTGTGGAGGTGGTGTTTCTTGAAGGATCCATTCGTCTGGAAGGGTTATTTCTTTCCATTGGATGGCTTTTGGAACCACAATGTTTGCTTTGGAGAGATCTGTTTGTAAAAGAAGGGTTGTTCCTTTGTTGGAATGTTGTAGGTGTTTGGAAGCAAAAGCTGAATGCATTGCTTTGTAATGGATTTTGAAAATGAGAGCTACTGGGATTGAATCTTGTAGCATGTGGTAGTTATGGGTTTTGATTTGTAGTTGCATATTTTTCAGTATGTTTTTGTCTTTGAGAGAAACTGTCAGGTTTGGGTAACAGTCAAATGATAATGGACCATTGCACAAACTTGATTCAATGGAGCTGAGGAGGGAATCTTCAAAGTTGATGAATCTTGCGTCTCTAAGAACAGCAAGAACAGAGGTATTTAGGCCTTCCTTTGTAAGTGGTTTGATCCCGACTTGAACACAGCCGATATGAATGTATTTGTAGTTTCTGTCTAGGTGTTTTTGTAAGGATTTTTGGGTAAGGAGTTGTATGGTTTCAAAGGGCTTTGTAAGCTGGATATCTCTTTCTTCGGTTTTTATGGTAAAATCCGTTTTGAAAATATCATACTTTGATTTTTTGTAAATTTGGCTTTGAGAGATACTTGGAATTTTCCAATTATCTAAATGCTTTGTAAAATCTTCAAATGTAATTTCTTCACTTTGTATAATCCTCCTAGATTCTGAGGATTCAGAGGTAGATGATGCAGAAATGGATGTAGATCTATGAAATGCAGAATCCATAATAACAAAAATAAACACAGATAATCACAATTTAAATTGCATAAGCTGAAAATAACAAAAGAGCGAATAGTAAATAAGAAAAGATTAATAGAAATCTAAATTCATAGTTTTAACAAAAACAATCTAGACTGTTGAGAGGCACAACTAAGTCTTAACCAGCAGTAAATAGGGAACTTTCCAACCCACCCTAACGCCTTCCTCGGCTAAACGGGACTTACGGGATTTACGGCCGCCCAAACGTCGCACAGTGAAAAGACTTAACTCTCTACTCCCTCACTAGACTTCTCTGTTCCTACTATTCATAAAAATCACTATTCACTATTCACTATCAACCTAAGGCTCTGATACCATAACACAGCTTGGTTGCGGAATTGAAACTAGCTATATGTATGCAAGACAGTACGTGGCGTTGTTTTACCAGAGAATGCGCCAAGCGCGGGTCAATGGTTTCCAGCCGATATACTGATCTTTGAACAGTATGATTTCTGATGTGCAGGAACAAGGCAAGATAGATGTATATCAGGATCCTCGTTTAAGCACTATATATATATATATATCTCAGAATTACATTCTGAGATAAAAACCCTCAAAACAGAGTTACAAGCCCTCAAACAAGCCCAGCAAAAAGACTCTGACATTTTACAAAACCTCTTGTCCAAAATTGAAAACCAGTCAGATCCTGATTCAGACCAAGAAGGAACAGACCCTGACTTACATGCATTACATGATACAAATTTAGAACAAATTGATACTGCATTTTTAGATGTGTTATCCCAGATTTCTTCTAAAAAATACATAGTTAAACTATCATTAGTCTTTTCTGATGATTACAAGCTAGATACTATTGCCTTATTTGATACTGGTGCAGATTTGAACTGCATTAAAGAAGGCGTAGTTCCAAAGCGTTTGTTACAACAAACAAATGAGAAATTGTCAGCTGCAAATAGCTCCAAGCTAGACATTGCAGGTAAAACACAGGCCTCTGTGTTAAACAATGACATTTCTGTTACAACATTTTTTGTTGTTACAAAAGACATAAATCATACCATCATTCTAGGTTCTCCATTCATTGACTTGCTCACTCCATATAAAGTACGTCATGACTGTATTTCATCTAGAATTAATAACATTACTCTTAAGTTTCCATTCCTAGAACAATCTAAGGTTAGGAATCTAAACTTAATCAAAGCATGTTCCATAAATACATATCATATCAATGCTCTCATACATGGAAAAACATATCATCTTCATGACTTACAAAACAATGTTTCATTCTGCCGCATTAACAAACATTTACATACATTCTTCCATGTAGCTAAACAAAATGGTTTAGTTATTTCAAAGTCAAAGATTTCTTTATTTCAAACCCGTGTTCGTTTCCTAGGACATTATATATCCCAGGGTACAATCACACCTATTGAGAGATCATTAGAATTTACAAATAAATTTCCTGATAGGATTACTGACAAAACCCAGTTACAAAGGTTTTTAGGTAGTCTTAATTATGTTCTAGACTTTTATCCCAACTTAATCAGAATTGCAAAACCCTTACATGACAGATTAAGAAAAAATCCAAAACCCTGGTCTGATCTTCATACCCAGATAGTCAGACAAATCAAAGACCAAGTTCAAAGTATTCCATTATTACACCTAGCAGACCCACTAGCATCTAAAATAGTCGAGACAGATGCCTCAGACATAGGATACGGTGGGATTTTCAAACAAATGCATAATTCCAAAGAATCAATCATTCAATATACATCTGCACATTGGAACGATTCTCAAAAGAATTATTCCACTGTCAAAAAAGAAATTCTTTCCATTGTTTTATGCATTACAAAGTTTCAAAGTGATTTGTTAAATCAAAAATTTCTTTTACGCATTGATTGCAAAAGTGCAAAAGAAGTTTTACAAAAAGATGTTCAAAATCTTGCTTCAAAACAGATTTTTGCCAGATGGCAAGCAATCCTGTCTATTTTCGATTTTGACATTGTCTATATAAAGGGTGATACAAACTCCATTCCAGATTACCTTACCCGAGAATTCCTACAAAACAAACCATCTCATCCTGATGCCTCCCAAACCACAGAGAGATAAGGGGAAAGCCCCTATAATAAAACCTACAAAGACCCAAACACCAAAGAACCCAGTTCTGGCTTCTCCAAAGCTTTTGGCAGACGCAATCAAAGATATCAAAGATACAAAGTCCTGGTATGACAAGGTTACCCAGGAAGAAGACGATTATTCGTCTTTAAAAGATGAAAAGTTTGAAGATATTTCCAACAAAGTCCTTATCCGACTTTCAAAGAGTCCTGGCCTCCTTGATGCCATCAACAAAGCCTACAAAGAATCCTCAAGTGACTCCAAGTCACTATCAGGTAGTATCTCTAAACCTATTACAAAAACCCAAGCAGGATCTTCCTCTGCAAAACCCCTGCTTACCTTACAAAATCAAATTCAAATTTCTACAAATTTTTCCAAAACAAAATCAAAATATTTTGAAAAACCAAAAATTCAAAATATTTGGATAGTTGAAAATGGTTTTCCAAACCATGATGTCCACCTTACAACTTCAAAGATTTTTCCAAATGGTTTTCATTTCAAATCATGGGACATTTCCAAGTCTCAGTCTTTTTATGAAAACATTTTACAAGTCACAGGATCAGTTACATTCAAACACTTCCACAAACATCCTTCCCATACCGATCCTGCCTATTCAACCTGCACCATTCAAAGAATCATATCACCTGAAAAATGGAGTAGAACCCCATATACTCCTATCATTTTCCCTACAGACATACAAAAAAGGAACCCTCATTTTCCCCCTTATACATACTGGGATTATGAGCAAGCCTGGTTCAACGCTTTTCTCATCCAAAACCAAGGACATAGCCATTCATGGTTATTCTTCTTCAATACTTCCATAGAAACTACAAACCTCCCCATCTGGTTCACACATTGGTGGGATATGTTTGGTTGTATTCCTGAACTTCTTCATGATCATCCATCAACTGAAGAAGGATACAAATTTTTCAAAACATCTTACCAACCCATTCCCTCAGAAAGACGGTACAAACCAATTACATTATTTTGTGCCAAATTCTTTTTGCCTTAGGTATGTTCATGGTATTATGATTACAGCTCCATAGACGGTTCAATCATCTTGATCCGGAGATTCAAAGTAAAATGGTGGGATGCATTCAGAAAAGAACCCCAATGTTCCCTGAAAGCAGTAGAAGATTGGTTCAAAACCTAAAAGCTTCTTC
The DNA here is from genome assembly GCA_027405865.1 of Salix purpurea. Classification (NCBI taxonomy): domain Eukaryota; kingdom Viridiplantae; phylum Streptophyta; class Magnoliopsida; order Malpighiales; family Salicaceae; genus Salix; species Salix purpurea. Next base: position 28,464,529 of record JAOWLH010000002.1, read on the forward strand.
CAACCATTCATCAAAGTCATCAGACTCAGTTTTTAGCCCAAAAGGCCAAAACTGCAGCCCTTCTTGCCTCTGCTCAGACTCAGGAAGAATACCTATAAATTCTACAAAGTCTAGCTCCTGACAAAGAAAACGAATCAGTCTCCTCCAACGCCAGCTCATCTAGCTCAGCCTCCTCTCCTGTCATTTCCCTAGGAAACGACAATGAAGACGACTACTATGGCATCCTGCCACCAGTCAAACACTCATCCAAAGACGTCATCAAAAGAAGATAATGTGTGGCCCCTGCCACTTAGAGTTGTCTTCCACCATGACAAAACGACAAAGCTACTTTCGGTGAAGATTCCTTCAGACAAAGCATGGTCCCCACCACTACTGAAAAATGTTTCACCCAGAGTTTTTACCACAAAGCGACAGAAGACCTTTCGGCTCTACTGTTTAGAATCCAAAGCTTGTACAGATCCTCTACGCACTCTATATAAGCAGAGTTACATTTTCATTTCAAAGAATCTTAAAAATTTCAGCAAAAAACTTAGAACTAGCGGGAGTTCATAGTTCTGAGTAACCCTGAGTTTTAAGCATCCTGTAACTATCCTGTTTACAGTAATCCAAAGCTTATATATATTTTTCCAATCATCTTCTTATTTTATTCTTGCATTTTATTATTATTCTTCTTGCATTTCCATCTTAAGTATGCTCTGTGTTTGATCAAGGATCCTGACATTATTGGTCTTGCCTTGTTCTTATACATCAGAAATTCGTTTGTTTTATAGCTAGTTTCCATTCCGCACTTAGCTCTTTTATGGTATCAGAGCCTTCTTTTCATTTGGTAGACGAGAGAAGACCAGTGAGGGGTTGAGAGTTAGATTTCTTGACTGTGCAACGTAGGAGTGGCCATAAATCCCGTAAATTCCCGTTTAGCCGAGATTAGGCGTTGAGGGTGGGTAGGAAAGTTCTCCATTAACTGCTGCTCGAAATCTAGTTGTGCCCCCAACAGTCCGTGTCTATTTCTTTTCTTATTATGAATTTAAGTCTTTATAATTCCTTATTCTGTTTTTAGCTTTTTATGTTTAAATTTCGTTTTAATTATGAATTCAAACTTTTTTAGATCTACATCTGTTTCTGCATCCTCTACATCTGAATCCTCAGACTCTAAGAGGATTATACAAAGTGAAGAAATTACATTTGAAGATTTTACAAAGCATTTAGATAATTAGAAAATTCCAAGTATCTCTCAAAGTCAAATTTACAAAAAATCAAAATATGATATTTTCAAAACGGATTTTACAATCAAAACCGAGGAAAGGGATATCCAGCTTTCAAACCCTTTCGAAACCATCCAACTCCTCACCCAGAAATCCTTACAAAAACACCTAGATCGAAACTACAAATACATCCATATCGGCTGTGTCCAAGTCGGTATCAAACCACGTACAAAGGAAGGTCTAAACACCTCTTTTCTTGCTGTTCTTAGAGACGCAAGATTCATTAACTTTGAGGACTCACTCCTCAGTTCTATTGAGTCAAGTGTGTGCAGTGGTCCAGTATCATTCGACTGCTACCCAAACCTGACAGTTTCCCTCAAAGACAAAAACATACTAAAAAGTATGCAACTACAAATCAAAACCCACAACTACCACATGCTTGAAGACTCAGTCCCAGTAGCCCTCATATTCAAAATCCACTACAAAGCAATGTTTTTAGCTTTTGCCTAAAGCACCTACATCATTCCAACAAAGGAGCAACACTCTTTTTACAAACAGATCTTTCCAAAGCAAACACCGTAGTCCCCAAAGCCATCCAATGGAAAGAAATAACCCTTCCAGAAGAATGGATCCTTGAAGGAGCAACACCTTCACAACCTATACCACAGTCCCAACCAAATGTCCAAATCAAAAAAATAACCCAGTACAATGATGGAAAAGTCAAACTTTCTTTCCATCGACATTCTACAAGTTCCAGATTTACAGAAGCATCCTCTTCTTCCAGTACCATAGATCTTGGAAGAATGTCTAGAATTCCTTCTGTCATCAACTTACCCTACATACCACCAAGACACTCTACATCAGACATACCTTCTACAAACCTACATCAAGCAGACTACACTACAAATATACCAACTCCTGTCTACATCCATGAAGATGAAGAACAATCCTTACCAGGATCTCCAACCAGTATAACCTCCTCAGCCATGCCTAACAATGAGCTGTTGACTCTTACCTCTGAGATTTTTGTTCATGATAAAACATTTTTCAAAACAGATTTCTTTAGTACTCAGAATACTGAGAAAAGAAATTGGTTTTTCAAAACCTTTACTTCCGAAAGAAGTAAAATACAGACTGCATTCTATGATTACATTACATTGCATAAATCATCCATGCTATTTTTCGATTGGTTTGAATTACATTATGCATCTGTTCATAACATTACATATCCATTTATATCTATCAAACATACATGTCCAATTACAACCAGGTCCAAAGCTTCTACTTGGAATCTCTCCAGTGGACAGACAATTGAGTCTGATCATCCACCCCTAAGAAATCTCCACATAGAACACCAAAACCAACCCGTGGAAGCAACACCCTACAAATTACCCAGTGATGACACCCTTACAAACACCAAAAACATCATCCTACAAAACAACTTCACCAATACAAACCTTGGCACTCTGAGCAAACAACTCACTCGTGTTGAGAAACACCTATCCCGAGCCAGTACGAGTACAGCTGGCATAACTATTACAAAACCTTCAGAACCCAAACTGAAGAACCCAGTCTTTAAACCTTTCCAGGTCACAAAGACAAGTCTTTTACAAATCAGGGAAAACCAAACAGATTTCCTGAAACAAATTTCATCTCAAATACAAAACCTTGACGGTCCATCCTTAACCGTTCAAGAAACATCTCAGGTATCCACATCTGAAACCAATGTGAATACTCTTCAAAACAATCATGAGCCTTCTTCTTCTGATGAAGAAAATGCTTTTCAAAGTTCCCAGCCTGAAATCAACAGATTAACATGGCAACCACCCAAAACAACCTTGGCCCCAGACATCACCATATCCTCTGAGCCAAATATCCTCAATCAACACAAATACAACGCGACATCTCTATATGAATGGAACATAGATGGAATGTCAGAATACAACATTCTAAACACTCTACAACAGATGACTATGGCAGCCAATGCTTACAAAACCCAGACAGGCACTCCTGACAAAGCAATTGTTGAACTTCTTATAGCAGGTTTCTCAGGCCAGCTAAAAGGATGGTGGGATTATCATCTCACTGAAGCAGATCATCTTCATATCTTGAATGCCATCCAACAGTATGAAGATAAGACACCTGTCTTAGACTCATCAGGGAATACAATCCAAGATGTAGTCTCATGCCTAATCCTCACAATCTCCTTACATTTCATTGGAGATCCTTCACATTTGAAAGATAAAAATGTTGAGCTTCTGTCCAACCTTCGGTGCAAAAAGCTTAGTGACTTTCAATGGTACAGAAATACCTTCATGACCCGAGTCATGTTAAGGGAAGATTCAAATCAACCATTCACCATTCTGGAAAGAAAAGTTCCTTGCAGGTTTACCAATTCTCCTTGGAGAAAAGGTCAGAAACAAGATCAAGGATACTTACAGTACAAAGCTCATTCCATATGACCAACTTACATATGGTGAACTCGTCAGCTTCACCCAGAAAGAAGGACTTAAGATCTGCCAGGATCTTAAATTACAAAAGCATTTGAAGTGGGAGATGAAGAGAACTAAACAAGAGTTAGGTTCTTTTTGTCATCAGTTTGACATTTCCACCTCCAAGCCATCCTACAGTGGAAACTGTTCAAAATCCAAACATCACCATGAATCAAAACCACCCTACAAAAGATCATCCCATAAATACCGCAAACACTACCAAGCCAAATACCACTCCAAAGAACCTCAACAACCTTACTACAAAAAACCCTACAAAAGATTTACCAAATACCCAAAGAGTCGTTTTCAAACAAAGACCAAACCCTTTGATTGGAAAACTGCTACCTGTTACAAATGCAACCAAAAAGGTCATACGGCTGCTTTTTGCAAAGTACAAAAGAAGCTACATGAACTTAATATTGATGAAGATACCATCAACATGATACAAAACCTGTATTTGAAGTCTTCAGATACAGAACCTTCTTCCTCAGACATTTCTGAAGAAGAATTCCAAATAGATGAGCTAGCAGATTCCAGTGCTACCTCAAATACATCAAAGACAAATGAAGTCAGTGTCCTCACTCAGGACCAAGAATTCATCCTTGAAGCCATCAAACGTCTTGATGACCCCCAACTACAAAGAGTTTACCTGGATAATCTGTTAAGAAAATTTGAAACAGTACAGCCTCCAGTAAACACTAATCCTCCTACACATACTATGTTGCCCTCAACTAGTACCAACACTTATGATCTCACCAAGATCTTAAGTAAGAAGAAAACCAAAGCCTCCATCACAATCCCAGAATTACATTCTGAGATAAAAACCCTCAAAACAGAGTTACATAAAACAAACGAATTTCTGATGTATAAGAACAAATGAATTTCTGATGTATAAGAACAAGGCAAGACCAATAATGTCAGGATCCTTGATCAAACACAGAGCATACTTAAGATGGAAATGGTATCAGAAATGCAAGAATTTCTGATACCATAAAAGAGCTAAGTGTGGAATGGAAACTAGCTATAAAACAAACGAATTTCTGATGTATAAGAACAATGCAAGACCAATAATGTCAGGATCCTTGATCAAACACAGAGCATACTTAAGATGGAAATGCAAGAAGAATAATAATAAAATGCAAGAATAAAATAAGAAGATGATTGGAAAAATATATATAAACTTTGGATTACTGTAAACAGGATAGTTACAGGATGCTTAAAACTCAGGGTTACTCAGAACTATGAACTCCTGCTAGTTCTAAGTTTTTTGCTGAAATTTTTAAGATTCTTTGAAATGAAAATGTAACTCTGCTTATATAGAGTTCGCAGAGGATCTGTACAAGCTTTGGATTCTAAACAGTAGAGCCGAAAGGTCTTCTGTCGCTTTGTGGTAAAAACTCTGGGTGAAACATTTTTCAGTAGTGGTGGGGACCATGCTTTGTCTGAAGGAATCTTCACCGAAAGTAGCTTTGTCGTTTTGTCATGGTGGAAGACAACTCTAAGTGGCAGGGGCCACACATTATCTTCTTTTGATGACGTCTTTGGATGAGTGTTTGACTGGTGGCAGGATGCCATAGTAGTCGTCTTCATTGTCGTTTCCTAGGGAAATGACAGGAGAGGAGGCTGAGCTAGATGAGCTGGCGTTGGAGGAGACTGATTCGTTTTCTTTGTCAGGAGCTAGACTTTGTAGAATTTATAGGTATTCTTCCTGAGTCTGAGCAGAGGCAAGAAGGGCTGCAGTTTTGGCCTTTTGGGCTAAAAACTGAGTCTGATGACTTTGATGAATGGTTGGAAGAAGCTTTTAGGTTTTGAACCAATCTTCTACTGCTTTCAGGGAACATTGGGGTTCTTTTCTGAATGCATCCCACCATTTTACTTTGAATCTCCGGATCAAGATGATTGAACCGTCTATGGAGCTGTAATCATAATACCATGAACATACCTAAGGCAAAAAGAATTTGGCACAAAATAATGTAATTGGTTTGTACCGTCTTTCTGAGGGAATGGGTTGGTAAGATGTTTTGAAAAATTTGTATCCTTCTTCAGTTGATGGATGATCATGAAGAAGTTCAGGAATACAACCAAACATATCCCACCAATGTGTGAACCAGATGGGGAGGTTTGTAGTTTCTATGGAAGTATTGAAGAAGAATAACCATGAATGGCTATGTCCTTGGTTTTGGATGAGAAAAGCGTTGAACCAGGCTTGCTCATAATCCCAGTATGTATAAGGGGGAAAATGAGGGTTCCTTTTTTGTATGTCTGTAGGGAAAATGATAGGAGTATATGGGGTTCTACTCCATTTTTCAGGTGATATGATTCTTTGAATGGTGCAGGTTGAATAGGCAGGATCGGTATGGGAAGGATGTTTGTGGAAGTGTTTGAATGTAACTGATCCTGTGACTTGTAAAATGTTTTCATAAAAAGACTGAGACTTGGAAATGTCCCATGATTTGAAATGAAAACCATTTGGAAAAATCTTTGAAGTTGTAAGGTGGACATCATGGTTTGGAAAACCATTTTCAACTATCCAAATATTTTGAATTTTTGGTTTTTCAAAATATTTTGATTTTGTTTTGGAAAAATTTGTAGAAATTTGAATTTGATTTTGTAAGGTAAGCAGGGGTTTTGCAGAGGAAGATCCTGCTTGGGTTTTTGTAATAGGTTTAGAGATACTACCTGATAGTGACTTGGAGTCACTTGAGGATTCTTTGTAGGCTTTGTTGATGGCATCAAGGAGGCCAGGACTCTTTGAAAGTCGGATAAGGACTTTGTTGGAAATATCTTCAAACTTTTCATCTTTTAAAGACGAATAATCGTCTTCTTCCTGGGTAACCTTGTCATACCAGGACTTTGTATCTTTGATATCTTTGATTGCGTCTGCCAAAAGCTTTGGAGAAGCCAGAACTGGGTTCTTTGGTGTTTGGGTCTTTGTAGGTTTTATTATAGGGGCTTTCCCCTTATCTCTCTGTGGTTTGGGAGGCATCAGGATGAGATGGTTTGTTTTGTAGGAATTCTCGGGTAAGGTAATCTGGAATGGAGTTTGTATCACCCTTTATATAGACAATGTCAAAATCGAAAATAGACAGGATTGCTTGCCATCTGGCAAAAATCTGTTTTGAAGCAAGATTTTGAACATCTTTTTGTAAAACTTCTTTTGCACTTTTGCAATCAATGCGTAAAAGAAATTTTTGATTTAACAAATCACTTTGAAACTTTGTAATGCATAAAACAATGGAAAGAATTTCTTTTTTGACAGTGGAATAATTCTTTTGAGAATCGTTCCAATGTGCAGATGTATATTGAATGATTGATTCTTTGGAATTATGCATTTGTTTGAAAATCCCACCGTATCCTATGTCTGAGGCATCTGTCTCGACTATTTTAGATGCTAGTGGGTCTGCTAGGTGTAATAATGGAATACTTTGAACTTGGTCTTTGATTTGTCTGACTATCTGGGTATGAAGATCAGACCAGGGTTTTGGATTTTTTCTTAATCTGTCATGTAAGGGTTTTGCAATTCTGATTAAGTTGGGATAAAAGTCTAGAACATAATTAAGACTACCTAAAAACCTTTGTAACTGGGTTTTGTCAGTAATCCTATCAGGAAATTTATTTGTAAATTCTAATGATCTCTCAATAGGTGTGATTGTACCCTGGGATATATAATGTCCTAGGAAACGAACACGGGTTTGAAATAAAGAAATCTTTGACTTTGAAATAACTAAACCATTTTGTTTAGCTACATGGAAGAATGTATGTAAATGTTTGTTAATGCGGCAGAATGAAACATTGTTTTGTAAGTCATGAAGATGATATGTTTTTCCATGTATGAGAGCATTGATATGATATGTATTTATGGAACATGCTTTGATTAAGTTTAGATTCCTAACCTTAGATTGTTCTAGGAATGGAAACTTAAGAGTAATGTTATTAATTCTAGATGAAATACAGTCATGACGTACTTTATATGGAGTGAGCAAGTCAATGAATGGAGAACCTAGAATGATGGTATGATTTATGTCTTTTGTAACAACAAAAAATGTTGTAACAGAAATGTCATTGTTTAACACAGAGGCCTGTGTTTTACCTGCAATGTCTAGCTTGGAGCTATTTGCAGCTGACAATTTCTCATTTGTTTGTTGTAACAAACGCTTTGGAACTACGCCTTCTTTAATGCAGTTCAAATCTGCACCAGTATCAAATAAGGCAATAGTATCTAGCTTGTAATCATCAGAAAAGACTAATGATAGTTTAACTATGTATTTTTTAGAAGAAATCTGGGATAACACATCTAAAAATGCAGTATCAATTTGTTCTAAATTTGTATCATGTAATGCATGTAAGTCAGGGTCTGTTCCTTCTTGGTCTGAATCAGGATCTGACTGGTTTTCAATTTTGGACAAGAGGTTTTGTAAAATGTCAGAGTCTTTTTGCTGGGCTTGTTTGAGGGCTTGTAACTCTGTTTTGAGGGTTTTTATCTCAGAATGTAATTCTGAGATATATATATATATATATATATATATATATATATATATATATATATATATATATATATATATATATACCAATTTACAGCTTAGAGGCGGAAGAATTAGCTATATGGAAGTGCAAATGAAGAACAATATGGATTTATGTTGCGTAAGAACAAGGCAAGACCAATAATGTTAGGATCCTTGATCAGACACAGAGCATACTTATCTTTGAATTAAAATAAATACAGAATATAAAACATTAAAAGTTTTGAAGAAATGAACCTTGAAATTTGGATTACTTGAAATGTAGATAAAGAGATTAAACTAATGGAGATTTGGATTACAAGATTAACTAATGGAGATTTGGATGACAAGATTGTGTTTACAGGGATTTGGATTGGAAATTTCTGGTTTAATACAATAGATTGTATTCTCCTGCTACCAAAAATTGTTCCCCTTACAAAAGAAAATGAATTCTCCTTATATAGAAGGAGATCAGAAGAGAGAGGGCAGCCTCGAATTCCTGGATAGTAAACTCAAAAGTTGTTTTGTTGTTTGTAATGATTACTCTAGAGTGGGGGACACCTTTTGAAGTGGTAGGGACCACCCTTGTTTGGAGGAATCTTTCACCCAAAGTACTTTTGTTTAATTGCATAAGTGGGGGACAACTTTTGTAAGTGGCAGGGGCCACAAGCTTTGTCCTTTTATGCCGATAGTCTTTGTGGGGTCAATGTTTGACTGGTGATAGGATACCATAACAATCATCTCGATTATCATTTCCTAGGTAAATGGCGTTTTAGACGAAACAGACCCTGAAGAACTGGATTTGGACGAGACTGGTTGATTGTCCAGACCATCCATCAGTTGAAGAAGGTTATAATTTCTACAAAACAGCCTACCAACCCATTCCCTCTGAAAGAAGATTTCGGCCGATCACCCTTTTTTGTGCCAAGTTCTTTCCGCCCTAGGTATGTTCGTGGTTTTATGCTTACAACTTACAAAATGGATCTCCAGTCTTGGTCCGAAAATTCAAAGTAAAATGGTGGGATGCATTCAAAAAAGAGCACTAGTGTTCCCTGTCTGCAGTTGAAGGATGGTTCAAATCCAAGAAGATCCTTCCAGCCATTCATCAAAGCCAACAATCCCTGTTTTTGGCCCAAAGAGCTAAATCTACTGTCCTCCTAGCATCAGCACAGACTCATGAAGAATACCTTCAGATCTTGCAGAGCCTAGCTCCAAAGAAAGACGATGAATCAGTCTCATCAAACTCTAGTTCTTCGGGGTCCGTCTCTTCCCCTGTCATCTCCTTGGCAAACGACAATGAAGATGACTGTTTTGGCATCTTGCCTCCAGTTATCGGGAAGGGTAATGTCTTTCCTGACCAAAACTACAAATACATCCATATCGGCTTAGTCCAAGTCGGTATTAAACCCCTTACAAAAGAAGGTTTAAACACTTCCATTCTTGTTGTCTTACGAGATGCAAGATTCCAAAACTTTCAAGACTCACTCCTGAGTTCAATCGAGTCTAGCCTATGCAGCAGTCTTTCTCTGCATCTTCATTCATCTTGTGCACTCTCTCATCCATTTTGGTATTAGAGCCAATTGGGATCTGGGTAGGAATAGTGAGCAAAGACTGAAGAGTTCTTAGATAGAGAAGAGACTATTAGTGAATAGGTGAACACTACTGTAAGGTGTAAGACCCCTTTACCTCTGTTTCAGCTTCCTCTACAACTGAGACCTCTAAGAGTAGGAGTATGGTACAAAATGAGGAAATTACAATTGAAGATCTTACAAAACATATAGATGATTGAAAATTCCAAAAATTTCACAAAACCAGATTTATGCAAAATCCAAATATGACATTCTCAAAACAGATTTTACAATCAAAATTGAGGAAAGGGATATTCAACTTACAAAACCATTTGAAACCATCCAACTCCTCACCCAAAATCTTTACAAAAACACTTAGACCGAAACCGAATAAAAAAATTATTTCAAAAATTACATTCTGCATTCATCTTTTCCAAATTTGACATGAAATCAGGATTTTGGCAAATCCATATTGATCCAAATGATCGTTACAAAACTGCATTTACAGTCCCTTTCGGCCAGTACAAATAAAACACCATGCCTTTTGGCTTGAAAAATGCACCTTCTGAATTTCTGGTAAGGTTTTTTGTAGTAGGTTTCTTTCAATTGTTCTTTGTATTACAAAATTTCAAAGTGATCTTTTAAATCAAAAATTTCTTCTTCATGTTGATTGCAAATCGGCAAAAGAAGGTTTACAAAAAGATGTTCAAAACCTTGCATCCAAACAAATCTTTTCCAGGTGGCAAGTAATTTTAAGCATTCTTTATTTTGACATTGTATATATAAAGGGAGATACAAATTCTATTCTAGACTACCTCACTAGTGAATTCCTTCAAAATCGCTCTTAATGCCTCCCAAGACAAAGTCAAAAGAAGCCTACAAAACCTTCCAAACCAAAGAACCCAGTTCTTCAAACAGATGCAAAACTCATGGCCGATGCCATCAAAGATATAAAATCCTGGTATAACATGGTTGTCAAGGAGGAAGATGATTATTCTTCCCAAAAAGTACAAGCAGAAGGATCAATCCAACACTGGATTGATACCATCTCCAAATCTACTTCTATCCTTACAAAAGGTTTCGCAACAACTTCCCGGTGACTCCCAGTCACTCTCAGGTAGTGTTTCTAAACCCATTTCTTCAACTCAGGTTTCTACAAATATTTTAAAACCAAAATCAAAATCAAAATATATTGAAAAATCACATTTTCAAAATATTTTAACCATGGATTCTATCATGAAGACCCCTCCATTGCTATTTCAAAAATCTTTGATCCAAAATGGCATTTCAAACCTTGGGATTTAAGTAAGCCTCAAGGCTATTATCCTCTAATTCTTGAAGTTACAGGTTCTACAAAATTAAAACACTTCCACATCCATACATCACATTTTAAACCTGCCTACTCCACATGTGTTATACAAAAATCATTCATCCTTCAAACTGGGGTCATCCTCTCGGAAAACCAATTCCTTTTCCAAAAGAATACCAAAACAAAAACCTTCCCTATGGTATCTATACTTACTAGGATTGCCAGCAAGTATGGTTCAATACCTTCTATGTACAAAACTCAAATCATAGTCATTCTTGGCTATTTTATTTTCATTCATCCATATCATCCACATACCTTCCATTATGGTTCCTCCAATGGTGGGAATATTTTGGTTGCCTTCCTGATTTCCTCCAAGGACACTTGGCTGAAAGCAGTTTCCTTTATTACAAACAAAATTACCAGCCAACCCCTTCAGAAAGGAAGTTTCCTCTACTCCTTTTCTGTACAAAATTCTTTGTCCTATGGGTATGCTCATGGTATTATGATTAGAATTTACAAAATGGATCTCCAGTTTTGGTCTGCAAATTCAAAGTAAAATGGTGGGATTCCTTCCAAGCAGAGAATAAAAGTTTGAAATATGCTATAGAGGAATGGTTCAAAATAAACAAGATCCTCCCTGCCATTCAGCAAAACTAGCAGTCCATATTTTTAGCTCAAAAGGCTAAAACTGCTACCCTCTTTGCCTCTGCAAAATTCGAAGAAGAATACCTTCAAATATTGTAGGGTCTTGTTCCAAACCAAGACAGTCAACCGGTCTCATCCAAATCCAGTTCCTTCGGATTTATTTCTTCACTGGCCATCTCCCTCGGAGACAATAATGAAGATGACTACTTTGGCATCCTGCCATCTATAAAGCAGTAACAAGTCTTACAAAACTATCGGCATAAGAAGACAAAAGGCGTGGCCCCCGCCACTACAGAAGCTATCTCCCACTTATTCAAACAGACAAAACTACTTTTGGTGAAAAAATTCATCAGAAAAAGATGGTCCCTACCACGTCAAAAGGTGTCTCCCACTCAAAGTAAGGAAACAAAATGACAAAGAACTTTCAGTTCCACTATCCAAGGCTCCTCTTCTTGTCTTCGTCCATATAAGTAGACTTCATTACATTTTGAAAGGCAGAAGCAAGAACAAGAGCTAAAAGAACTTATCAAGAGCTATCTTTGCAGAAAATTACATATATGTTTCCTCTGTATCCAAAATACTATCCTTGTAAACACTTGCATTACCTTGTAATCCAAATCTCCTGTAATTCAAACTTTCATTATCAAGTACAAATTTTAAGGTTTATTTCTTAATCCTTCAAACTTTAACATTTTTGCAAAACTAAGTATGCTTGGTAATTGATTAAGGATCCTGACATTGTTGATCTTGCCTTGTTTATTTCGCATCAAAAATTCATTTCTCATTCATCTTTATTTCTATATTTCTTCATCTCTGCATCTTCATTCATCTTGTGCACTTTCTCTCCCTCCCTTTATATATATATTAAGCTACAACTACTGCTTAAAAAAGAAAACTTCAGCAGCTAGAACAATAGGTTTCTAGTTAAGACAAAGCTGTTGGGAAATGTCACCAGAAACAGTGCAAAGAACGTTTCTCTCTAACCTGGAGAATTACATATAACAGAAGCTAGATCTCCTGGTGTGATTTCTTTCTCTCTTTTTTCTCAGTTTCTGGCCGGCACACCGCTACTGATGTTTCTTACAATTTGAAGTGCTTCTTTTGATGCTAGAACTAATTTTAATGCAATGAATCCATTTAAAAATAAAAAAATAAAAAACTTACCTCAAAGAAACCTTTGTGTTCGCATGAACGGCGAGTACCATGTAGTCAATGATAGGGATAAAGTCATCATATAGCTCAGCCTCAGGGACGGTTGGAAGAGTGGAAACCGGACTTTTGTAGGTGGTTGGAAGAGGCAGGCATGATTAGAATAATCGAAGGAAGTGGGTTTGGCCATAGGATTGACAGCCACAGCATTGGCTTTGCACAATAGTCTCTTATTTTACGGTGGAAAACCAATGCTATGGCTTTCACTTTTGATACTTTCGACTTTTCTTGGCGAGTCTGGTGAACTATAACCAGGGAGGTGGGTCTAATGATTATGTTATCGAATAAATCGTCGTGTCAATGATTTATCTCATAAACACAAATTGATATAATAATATATTATTATTAAATTTATCTTGCAACTAAAAGATAAATAGAATTGAAAAAAATAATTCTGTAATTCTGTAATTTCCTCTCCCTGTAGCAAACAATAACCAATATATATGACAAAACCGATAATATGTTTTGTCAAGTAATATTTTGGTCTTCAACGAATCGTGGCGTAGTGACAAAAAACTTGAGATCTGCTTTGTAAGTCTTGAATTTGAATCAGGACATGTTTATCTTGTAAAAGTTTGAAACAGCTGGAGTTTTACTCGTTTAATCCGGACCCACAAAGAGTGCTAAAAAAAATAGGGTTTCCTCAAATCCAAAAAAATAATGAATGACATACATTGAAACAAACAAAAGGTTAGGAATATAATACATTAATACATTATACATTTTGGATTGTACTCTACATTGTAAATATGACAGATGAATGGTATTTTAATGGAGGATTATGATGTTGTTATGAATTGTGTTGTAGATTAAAATATTTGATATCGTAACACGAGCAGTTTATCCGGTTTTGTTTAATGAATTTATTAATCAAAATAAATTTGTAATAAAAATTACCACACACATAAAATTCGTTTAAAAATTATTACATTTTCTTTTTAGAAAAATATAAATAAACAAAAACAATCACACAAAAGATATGTTAATTAAAGCATAAACAAAAAAACAATACATAGAAATAAGACATTAATTAAACAAATCCAAAATTAAAAAAAAAATATTGTTGGCCCTAGCAAGTCTCATTCAACGTCCCCACACTTACACCTTTACATCTTTTTAGACAAAAAAGGTTCGTATATGATAAGAGACTTTTCAGAAAAGCTAACTATCCAGCAAAAAAGATTAGTCAATGCAGTCTAAAGTAGATTTTAAGTCAAGAATCAAATAATTACATTGAAACATTTATCTCTGACGATTCACATGTGAAGTCCTCCAATGTCTCTCGAAGGGTCGGCTTTGAAGTATGATAAAGGAAGCTCAATATTATCACCATAACTTTATCTTAATACATGATCGCATCCTATTAAAAAAAATATGAGAAATTATAATTTTTTAAAATAGGACAAATAAAATTACATAGAAATTCCATAATTCATTTGTATTTTTATTTTGATTCCAATGAAATATATATATTCTTTCTTTTTTAAACAAAATCATATGAACTCAATGGATCATATTATAAAATCTTGTGCGAAAAATCATTTAAAGTAAATTAATCATATTATTAAACTCTTATTTTAGTCGGTTAATCTAGTAAATTAATAATTTAAAAATTAAATTAAAAAAAAGAAGCTTATTTTAGGTTAAAGTTAAAAGCATCGGCTTTGAAGTATGATTAAGGAAGTTCAATATTATCATCATAACTTTAGCTTAAATTAAATAGCCTCTTGTTGCTGTATTTGAATGACATATGTTAATAAAAAAAACATTATAAAATATGTTAAATAGAAATCAGCAGTTCGGTGGGGTGGGGTTTGAGCCAGAGATTGGACAATTTATTTTTGACAATTGCACTCAAATATCTTTTTATTACACAAAAGATGAATTATTTTTTAAAATAAAAAAGCATTATTTTAATGCATTTCTAATTTTTTATATCAACACGTGAAAATAATCTAAGAATAACAAAAAAATCAATTTAAAAAAATCAATTTTTTTTAAAAAATATTTTTAAAATACAGTGTGCATAAATAAGATGGTTTTATTTGATAATATCTCTTTTATTTATTTATTTCAAAACAAAACAATGATTTGAATAAAGTGAAGGAGAAAATTGATTTACAATGATGCATGATCAGATCTATTTGTACCATGGCTCAAACAGAGTGAAATAAAATAATAATAAAAAAGTCACTCCATTTGGGCCACAACCGAGGTAGTCTCACCCGTGCACATCATGGAATTATTAAGTGTTTTTTTAGTAGAGTTATTAAGATTATTTTTTAAAATGATTTTTATTAAGAAATGTATTAAAATAATTTTTTTATTTAAAAATTATTATTGATATCAGCATATAAAAATAATCTAAAAATACTAAAAAAATAATTTAAAATAAAAAAAATCAAAAATAATTTTGAAATATAGTTTCAAATAGGGCATAAGAGGGT
This sequence comes from Salix purpurea, assembly GCA_027405865.1. Taxonomy (NCBI): domain Eukaryota; kingdom Viridiplantae; phylum Streptophyta; class Magnoliopsida; order Malpighiales; family Salicaceae; genus Salix; species Salix purpurea. The sequence goes on from JAOWLH010000002.1 coordinate 28,479,900, forward strand.
TTTATTTGATCATGTCTCTTTTATTTATTTATTTTTATAAAAACAATGATTTGAATAATGTGAAGGAGAAAATTGCAATGATGCATGATTATATCTATTTG